>OW240914.1:79913935-80333878 GCA_933207985.1 Pelobates cultripes | reverse complement strand
TAACTAGAAAAGTTACAATTTCAGGGGAAATTGTGTGAAGTGTTCTTGCCTCCACCTGTAGTCTACAACTGGAGTGGGCGGGGTAACTGTTATCATTTACATAGCACATTTAATTGCAACGTTGTTGCACAGTTACATTAAACCATACATTTATAAAAACATTAGCAGGTGTTCAAAAGGCCCTATCTATGACATCACTTGCTGCTGCAGCCTGACACAGGTCAGAGTATTTTGGCGGTTGCCATCTTCAAACGGTCGTATCTTAAAAACTATAACTCCTACAGTGAAGAGCTTTATATTGTGAGAATCACAAGACCCAGACCTACATTTTTATGTATAGTATGTCTCTGAAGTATTAAAATTGAAGGCACAGTCACAGTTTAGAAATTGCACTTCAAATTTGAGCTTTGCAGAGTGATGTTTCAATGAAAGTCAATGGACGGCATAAGTTGCAAACAAATGATTATATTGTGAAAACTATCAGGACTATGGCTTAGCCGATGACATGTTTAGTGGCAGGAGGGATAGCTGAACGTTTTGATATAAGATTTGTGTAGGTGGGCCTGAAAATAAGGGAGTGGTGGCAGTTTACAAATCATGTCCTGAATTTTCAGCTTTTGCCAGCTCCCACTCTAGCTTTGCCATTCATTCCTATGGGACAAATTTAAGCCACAAAACGTGATATTCCGTGAACCATTCGGCTAAACGTTCCACAAAGTAATAGCAATCCGATCGGGAACAATCTGCACGTTTTGGTAAATTTTTGTCTATGTAGTGTAAAAACTGTGGGAGGAGTTGGGGTGGCAAATTTTGCTATAATAATAATAATAATAATATATATGTGAGATAACATTAAGTGGTCTTGCTATGCAAGAACACTTAATAATATATATGTGAGATAACATTAAGTGGTCTTGCTATGCAAGAACACTTAATAACTAGAAAAGCTACAATTTCTGGGGAAATTGTGTGAAGTGTTCTTGCCTCCACCAGTAGTCTAGCACATTCAATTGCAACATTGTTGCACAGTTACATTAACCATACATTTATAAAAAACATTAGCAGGTGTTCCAAAGGCCCTGTCTATGACATCACTTGCTGCTGCAGCCTTGACAGGTCAGAGTATTTTGGTGGTTGCCATCTTCAAACGGTCATATTTTAAAAACTATAAATCCTACAGCGAAGAGCTTTATATTGTGAGAATTACAAGACCCAGACCTACATTTTGATGCATAGTATGTCTCTGAAGTATTACAATTGAAGGCACAGTCGCAGTTTAGAAATTGCACTTCAAATTTGAGCTTTGCAGAGTGAAGGTTCAATGAAAGTCAATGGACGGCGTTAGTTGCAAACAAATGATTATATTGTGAAAACTATCAGGACTATGGCTTAGCCGTTGACATGTTTAGTGGCAGCAGGGATAGCTGAACGTTTTGATATAAGATTTGTGTAGGTGGGCCTGAAAATAAGGGAGTGGTGGCAGTTTAGAAATCATGTCCTGATTTTTCAGCTTTTGGCAGCTCCCACTCTAGCTTTGCCATTCATTCCTATGGGACAAATTGCGCCACAAAAACGACGATATTCCGTGAACCATTCGGCGAAACGTTCCACAAAGTAATAGCAATCCGATCGGGAACAATCTGCACGTTTTGGTAAATTTTGGTCTATGTAGTGTAAAAACTGTGGGAGGAGTTAGGGTGGCAAATTTTGCTATAATAATAATAATAATAATAATAATAATATATATGTGAGATAACATTAAGTGGTCTTGCTATGCAAGAACACTTAATAATAATATATATGTGAGATAACATTAAGTGGTCTTGCTATGCAAGAACACTTAATAATAATATATATGTGAGATAACATTAAGTGGTCTTGCTATGCAAGAACACTTAATATATATGTGAGATAACATTAAGTGGTCTTGCTATGCAAGAACACTTAAAAAGGTTCAATTAACAATAGCTAATAACATAAGCAATACCTGCCTGCGCTGATTTAATAGACATGCAAAGGAAGAAACCTCTGATGTCAGATGTCTTGTGGTATTTTCCACAGGGGACCAATTGCTAGTGTGGTGAGTCCACCACTGGCAAACAAAGCTGCCAGGATTGTCAAATAAACTCCTGAACTAAGCAAGACAACAGTACAGCTGGTAAACTTATCGGTATACAGAGAGGTCACATGTGTATGTTCTTGCAGAAACTACAAACACGGTACACAAGTGACCAGTCTGTTCTAACCAAACTGAATGTGCAGTAGATGACAGGAAAGAGGTTTGTGTGTCAGATGTCAGTTAAAAATTATACCAAAATGGCAAAACTAGGACTAGCAAGTGTCGGAGAAATATTAGGTTTTCACACAGCTACCAGTTTACCATCAGGTCTGTAGCTTAAAGGGTTACTCCATTTCATAGATTTGAAGAGCTCATGGGTGCCTGGAGTCAGTATGTAAAACAAACTGTAAGCGCAGCGTTTTGCTATGAAATGCTGCACTTCAGAGTTTAACTCACCTCCGGCTGCGTTTTTGGGGCGTCATTAGCTAGCCCAGAACAGTAACCAGACTACTGTATATACTGGACATCTGATGTCAGCATGCACACCTCTATGTGCCGCCAAAGTATTCCCTTGAGCTCATCCTCCTAGACACCCATAATGCAGAGTAGGATCGGGCTGAGGGAGAATAGAGGTCATTCTTAGCTTTATTTTATTTTATTTTTTTAATGGGGGGGGTGAGGGGAGAGATAGCACAGCAAGGGTAATCTAACAACAAAACAGGGCTTTATGGGAAAAAAAAATGTTTGATTGGACAAACACATTAATAAAAAGAGACTTTATATGTGGACCACACTTCATATCAAAAAGGAGGAATGCTATGTACAAAATAGCCCCGTACAATGCATACAGTCAGTCAGTATACTACTGTGCAAACAAAGAACTCCTGATACACCCAAATACACTCTCCGCTTAAACGGACAGAACAAAACCCTTTAACGAAAGCAGTGAATGGTGCTTATTTTATTGGATGCTAAACTGCCAAGCATACTCTGTATTACATCGCATTTAAACCCTAACATATGTAAGCTCTGTGATCTGTGGATGTTCTAATCTCATGCCCCAGCACAAAAACTCTTAACCTGTGCCCTGTGGCATCATAGGGGTTAATATTTTCTTTCAGTGCCAGGACATAAGCATGGAATGGGTTAAGCTAAACGTGTCTGGATTGAAGTCAATATATCTCTTCCTTACAGGCTGTCAGGAGAACTAGATTCTAACAGACTACACAAACCAAGACTCAGCAGTAGATAATTATCCTGTTGATAATCCATGAGGTCATGCTGTGTGTAGAGTCTGCTTGAAAATGGTAAAAATAAAAAACCTGTAAAAAATAAGTAAAAAGGCACCGCCATCTAGTGTTGACAAGCTAGTATAAAAGAAAATAAAAAAAATAATAATCTTTGGCTGTAAAATGATTACTCATTAACAAAACATAATAAATACTAATAATTACAGTATTTACAAGAAAAGCTACAATTAACATCATTAGTTATAAAATTATAGTAACAAAGTCAATAGGCTTGAAAAGGTACAACTCAGACTTTATTTTACGTTGTTCAATGCACTAAAATTGCATATAAAAACATACTTTCCTCAAGGTTTCTTTCATATAGTACATCCCAGGAGATTGCGATTATTTTACACAAATGAGGAACTGGTGGAGGACTCTCAGTCAATTCCTGGTGAAGACGAAATTCGTAAGCACAGGATGCTTTCCCCCCAAATTATTACAGTGTACCTTTTAGGTTTTGGTGAAAGCATAGGATTTAGAAGACTCTTATATGAATATATTTCAAACTTCTCTTTACACTAAGAGGGAATGTTAAAAAAATATATATATTTACAGAAAATAAGAGAGATACATGGAATGGCCTTTGTCTGAAAAAGGTAAATGATACAGTAGAGAGAGATTGGTCATAAAGATGATTTAAAGATCCTGATAAGTTGAATAATCAAAACAGAAGTTATTGACAAAACAATACAATTTCATACAAACTGCATCATGTAATAAGATTGCATTACAAAAAGCAGTGTTTAGATAAAGATTATATAGGATTAGGCTGAAAAAAAAATCCCTCTGAAGCATGCCCTTTCATAAAAGAACATTATTGAGCTCAGTGTAAAAAAAAAAAAAAATACGTCATGCTATACACAGGAAAAACAAATAAACACAATTTAAGTGCATGCAATAATCTACAAAACCTGGCAGATTTATTGTAGATCGGAGTTTGTGCTGTTCCATATAGATTAAAGACTTTGAAAAAGAAAAATAATCATAAGGACAAAAGCCATCTATATTGACATCAATACTCAAGACATCATATGTAGTGTATCCTGTTGCCATGCTTATGGTATCAGAACAAATAAAAAGGTTGTTTCCCCATTAATAAAATAAATAAAAAATAAAGTTATATTTACCGTATCAAAAACCATTATTAACAGAAAAAAAATGGACACATACAGAGATTGTAAATTTTTGCAGATACTTCCCAGATTAAAGTGCTGCAGAATTTGTTGGCGCTATGTAAAAATAATAATAATTACTTGATTCCATGGAGGAGATGAGATCACTAGTTAGGAAATAGTCACCCTGCAGACAGGGATCAAGGCACTTCTCTCCTACCTACAAATATAGGGCTAATAGGTGTAAAAAAAAATAAAAAAAAATGGGAAAAGGCATTCAGGTTTTTTTTGTGTGTTTGGTTTTTTTTTTTTTTTTTTGTGCCTGGAATAGATCATTTTATATTTAGCTTTTCCTGCTCCATTAAGACTAAAAACACTAATTAACAAATAAATGAAGGGCACATTGCATCAAGCAAAGGCTACCTGACAGGTGAGAAAAGCAGTTTGGTCAAAATAACAATTTCCAGTGACACATGAAAAGCAAGACTACAGGCACATGTCAAGCATTAAGCTGGCAGTAATTAAAGGGTCCAGGGGTTCATCGATTTTCTAAAAAAGTAAGCAAGCAATGGCATCACGTCTTTCTAACCTTGGCTTCAAAACAAAGTACAATTAACTGAATCAACTGGGGACAGTAAAACAACAACTACTCTAAACACAGGATTATGGCATCTGATTATAAAGAAATATCAATAGTTTTAACGAATATGCAGCAAACAAAGGGACTTAAAGGCACATTTTCATATTTGTGTGACTCACATGCTTGCATGATACCTCCTGAAGTAAACTGCACTAAAGTGTTATACACGCCTAGATTTAAGCCTCATGGACTGGACTTTTCTTTCACAATAGAATGTCTAAATATTGTACCATCTGTGCCCCCTTCTAGTATTTAATTCATGAATAGTGCAGTGCTGTGGAATATGTTGGCATACCATTAATAAAATTAATAATTTTTACAGATATTTGTTTATATATTTATACTCGGGACACTATAATATGAATCCCCATGCTTTCAATACTACAAGAATTTATATTAAAAAAAATTATTATATATATATATATATATATATATATATATATATATATATATATATATATATATATATATATATATATATATATATATATATATAAATATTTTATATTTTTTTTAAATGCACCAAACATTAAGCACAAAATGTCGTAGTTATAAACCATGTGTTTATACAACGCTTTAATATTATAGACCAACAAATTACATTTTCTTACCGCTGCTTGTTTTGGGGCAGGAATTTTGTATCAACAGCAAACATTTTGGAAACAAAAATAATGACTGGTGAAGTCTCCTCACTCCGACATTGCAGAAAAGCTAGCAAAAAAAAAAAAAAAATCAGGTCAAGTTTGAAGACTGATCGATTGCTGCTGTCTGTACTTACTGTACAGGCAGCAAATATTATTTCTCAAGGGGGCTCAGGACTACGCTGGAGTTGTTTACAGTAAGATTAAATTGGAAGGTGCCTTCAGTCAGGGAAACAGACAACTGACTCACTGTTAAAAATATGGGTTTGTTCTTGAAAAAGGTTCATCAAAAATCAACCTTAATAATAATAAAAAAAAAAAAAAAAGGGTACTTAATGTTTTTCTAACCATTATTTCCTTAGAAAAATAAACCTTAGCAACAAACAATAACCCCTTAATGTTTCCCAGTCAACTCAAACACACTTAACATTAATGGAAACGGATGTTACATTGTACAAATTGGTTTTGTATAAAATCCTATTTTCTTTTTTGATCACTGGAATTTAGTATCTATGATTATCAGCCAGGACTGCATACCCTAGGCCTTGCGTACATTCAGGCACAGTGTCCACGATTTATGGCAGCTCAGACCATGACTGATGGATGGTGTTCAGTCTTCTAAGGCAGAGCTATCCTGGTTATCACAGATCCTTTTGCTATTCTAGCCATGATAACCTTCGGTTGTACCATTAAGCATTAGAAGGAACAGGAGTGAAGCATGTCCAGGATAAACACTATTATAACTTACCAACATTATGATATATAAAATGATTGCATGTGGTAGAATGTGTAGGAGTAGCATACTACCACTCACCCTGTTCTTTAAAGGGACGCAATTGGAACTGTAACTGCTTCATCACCTCAGTGGTTAAAATCTCTGGCTCTCCGCAAAGTGTTAAATTAGTTTTAATATTTTAATGCTATATGAGATTTTTCCAGCAGGTAAATCCCCCTTTGCTGCTTGGCCTAATGAGGAAGTATTAGCCCAAGCACAATGGACAGCTATGGTGTAGAGTACCTGCGGACCGCATTCAGCCTATCACAGGATCCATTAAGGTATGAATCGGTATGGTTAAAAGGAAGTACGTAAACTGTGTTTGACAATGAATGGAAGAACAGTGCCAGGGGATGTCAGACACTATAACCAAGTCAAGGAGTTGAAATTATTATAATGCCTACAGGGTCTCTTTAGGCAGCCCTGATAAATCCTCATGATTATACTGCATGCAGTATGCACCACACTAGAGGATTTTTACTACTCTTCAGAACTCAATAGGTATAAATTGGGAACATAAGGAAAAGAATAGAAGGTCTAGGTCATTCAATTTAATCGCTAAACATCTAGAATTCATAAGAGTTGAATGATCTGTTTGCACGAATGTAGCATATCACATCCCCCCCCTCCCAAATAACCTTTGTTGAGTGGCAAGCAACCCATACACACTGTCCTATTATGTACGCACTTTTTTTGTAACAGGAAAGATGCCTTATCCCCAGTGATGAGTGTGTCAATGTGCCAGTATGATGGAACATATAGGACATATCGGATCCAGGCTATTCAGTAGCGGTGAGGAATAAGACAGGGTTCCCTGATGACTCAGAGACCCCATTAATTGTTTGGGTGTCCAAGAGTGCCAACGTCTACAATTCAGACTGGGCTGTGAAAAAAAAACAAAAAAAAAAAAACGACCTTCCCAACTGCAAAAGAAAGCAAAAAATCATCTGGCCAAGTAAGCCAGGTCGTTTTATGTGCTGTTAAAAATCTTACAATTTAGTCACCCTACAGCAATCTTGGACTCCCCATCTGTAAAGCCCACTGAGCATTAGTTAGCCTATTTTTATTGACTTAGCAAAAAAATTGAATTACAATAAAATAAAGAAAGGAGTACTCACCCTCTTTCAGCTGTTGGGATTGTGGTGGCAGCGAGTCAAACCGTCTGGAACCAACACACATGAGTTTTTCTACTCTTTCAGCAGGAACTTCCAAAGGACTGGGGAGCTTTCTACACACCATGCCTAAGGAGCTGGTTAAGGATGAAATAAACACACAGAGGTGCAGCAGAAGAGCAATCACTGTAATGACATATGGGCCTGCACTCCCTGGCATCATTCCCAAGGGTTTATTTACTAAATAACTGGTGGTAAAATAAAAACCGAATTGCAAAATTCAAGCTAACACAGACAAGCTGTGGCTATAGCGGTTAGCGAATTTTTCCAAATGAGCTATTTTTGCCTGCATTTTGCAATTCCGTTTCCAATTCACTACAATTGACATTTTAGGAAATAAAAAACCCCAAACATTAACAGCAACTCTTCACAGAATCTCCAGGACAATGCCTATTCAATTAATGCATAAAAGACCCCCGCAAAAGAGATTTTTGCCTACCACAAGATATATATGATGTGCTATAGAAATAAATATAAAAAAATTGCAAAAATGTGTCAAATGGTCTGGCGGTTGCCAATTTTATATTCATACTGAAGACTGGCATGGTGTTAGGATTTAGTGGCAGGAACTTTATATTGTAACAACACCAGCTGTTAGAGCAGACTTCGACTATACATTTTCTAGAGAAGTGTGGAAAATCTACGGAGCCAACGAGACAAACTGTGTATAACCTTTACTAGGAGAAACTCCAGCCAAGATTATCCAGTTCAAATAGCCTACTTGCATGTATCTGGCATGGAATGGTTTGCTCTATTGAAAGTTATATAGGCATACATAAAAACAGGATTACAGTGTATTCAAAGGCCCCAGTTCTATGGGCCCCAAGACATTAATTTAAAATATTCTTGTGTGCTGTTCCACAATAATAAAATCTTGGCACTCAATGCTGCAGTTATACCCTCAGGTGGGTTTTAAATGATTTTCATCACTGAATAAAACGTGAAACTATTAAAGGACATATTATTTGGAGACCAGATATTTTCAGTCTGAAAGTGAATATGTATAGATATCTATCGAGAGAGTGATCACTTTTTTTTTTTTTTAAATAATCAGACAAAATCTCTGGTATCCAAATTTTATAAATATAAATATATATAAAAAAAAATTGGGGGAGACTAGAGATTTTCAGTCTGATGATTAAAAAAAAAAAAAAGTGATCTATAGTGATCTAAAGTGATATATAATTTGAAGCTATAAAGATCAACTAATTGACCCATCAAAACTGCATATTAATTAAAATTATAGAGCAGATTCCATCCATACCATAATTTTTTATGTTAGAAAAAAAATTACAATCTATTTATGTTTTTAAAGAAAAATCACCAACACCCAAAACTCTTATCTTTAATTAGCGGTGGAACTGGCTTCTAGAAGTAATGAACATCTACCTCCTTTTATCCAGTACTTACTTTCTTGTTACTGCTTGGTATTGCCAAATACAATGTTTCTCACATAAAATCATAGAAGTGGTATATGGGGTTTTAGAGATTTGTAAAATAAAAATCATGTTTTAGGACTGTGTTAGTACAAGTGTCAGTTTTAAACATTAAATGTGTGCATTAAAATGGTAACTTGTTATATAAAATGTATTCTGGACTAAAATTCTTACACTCAGACAGACATGCAGTGGCATCATCGCCATGTGTTCTGGGTGTCCTCTGCATCTAATGCAGCCTGCTTCACTGTTCAGCTCACACAGTGCTCTCAGTGGATGAGTTGCGAATGTACACTGAAAAGGAAGGCTTGCTCTGGAATGAGGGGGCATGAATAAGGAGGCAGTCTTTTGGTGGTCCATTCTGCATAATCTTTTCCCGAAAACTAAGATTTGAACATGCGGAAAAAAAAACCAAAAAAAACACAGTTTAAAACCTCAAATCAAAACGCATAGACTTTTACTGATGCAGAGAGTATCCTTAGTCATTGCAAAAAAAAACAAAAAAAAAAACAAAAAAAACAAAACAAGGGGGCGGGGCCTAACCAGCATGGCCGACTGACGTGTTTTCGTGCGAGCTCCTCACACTCTCAGCAAACTACAAGAAAGACTCAGGTGCAAGCCCCAAAACCCGCTCTAGAGACCTCTTGGCTGTTAATAACCGATAGGGAGCTCTCTCAAGCAACTTTGAAACCACGTTCACCGGCCCACGGCCAAACTCAGCCTCTGCGGCCTACACACCAGGCGTATCCCACGGAGGGAGAAATCGGTCAATCTTCCAACCAAGGGCCACCAGTGTACCACAGCCGACCCGTCCCTCCCACCCCACCTCCTCTGGAATGGCGGGGGATATCCTGGGGAAAAAGCAGCCGCGTACTCATGGCACCACCAGGGAGACCTGTGTAGCCACACCGAAATCTCGAGCCATAATCAAAATGGTCGGCGCATCTGGGAAGCTGCCTGGGACGAACTGGGAAGCCCAATTCCTTGCTGACTTAGACAGGGTCTGCGCGGCGTTCTGGCAGCGGATTGAATCCCAAGCAGTGCAAGCACAGTAGCAACGCAACCCGACAAGCAGCCCGGCGGACATCATACCAAAGAATGCTTCAGAACCGGAGAGTAACCTGGCGCGGGGCACCCACCGTCCAGGATCTCCTGCCACACAAGGGGACAACGTCGTTGCCAAGACCGCTCATTCTTCTTTTGAGATGTGTGCTCACCTGACGGTAACTCTCCACCACCACCCATACACCCAGGGAGATAGCCGGGATCCGGCAGAACCTTGAGCCCACAACCCTGGTGATGGGGGTCAATAGACATGTGGCAAGGGCTCCCACAGAGGCCTAAGGCTAAAGACGAGCGGCACTCAAGCGACGCAAACCCAGGAGCTCCAGGGGGTGGGAATTGCAGCACGGTGGTCAGAGCAGGCTACTAAGTATTGGACCAAAGGGGTTCCCCCCACAGCCTGATGGACTGGCTCCCATATACTATAGCACCATTTAGCCCTGTGGTGTAGGCTGAGTTCACATGTGGACATACTGCAATGCTCATTACCCTGGTTTATTGCACGTAATTGAAAGTGTTATACTGTCAGTCCTCAGGGGTTTTAGAGCATCGTTAAAAGACGATACATGTAGACATCTTAGTTTTAAATGACGGCTCATTGTCTCTAACACAGATTAAACTAGCTACTAATGTCATTTCTGAAACCTAGATTGTGGGCTGTAGACTAACTAAGCTTTTCAGTACATGCCTACATACCCACTGGTATTCCCAGCAGGGCAACATGTCAGTTACACCACGACGTACTTAAACCATGTATAAATGATCTGTTGACATGTTCACCATGTTGAATTAGCTTGCTTACTTTAGTATATACTCTGTAATCAAGAGATTTTATCCTCCAATGTTAGAGCTTTGCTTGTTTTTTGTCTTGACACGACAGACCAGCACAGTTAAACGCATGCTTTACTTTAAAAAAAAAAAATGAGGTAGTTGTATCTAGTAGTGAATTTATTTTAAGCTGTGATATTCGTAACTGATGTACAGCCCATTCACCTTCCTCTCTTTTTTTCTGTACCACCTACATCAAAAGCCCTAATAAAAGATTGACATAAGAAAAAACAAATAAAAAAACAATTAAAAGGCAAAGTGACTCACGGACACCATCTAAGCTTGCTCTTCCAAAATCTAAGACAATCTGCTGAAAATTTACCCCACCAAGCCCCATATACCCTCCAAAAACACCCAGCACCGTTTAATGCCTTTCTTCCAGGCACCCAAGCTGCCCAGACGCAAATACAAAGCTGCGGCCTACCGCGCCACTCCAATCCTGGGCCTAGAAGCCTTTCTCGGCAGGATCTACCCGGAACTCCCACCTCTCAACGCGGCTGCAAGCAAGGCAGACATGGGCCACCACTCACAAAAACCCTCAACCGGCCCCTGCACACAAGGCAGGGATATCGGAGAGATGCTCCTCTGGCCTACACACCCTGTGTCGCGAGGGTTAAGGCAGACATAACACAGGTAACTGAGCGTGTCAGAACGGCAGAGGCAAACATCATAACCGTTCAGGATTAGTTTCCAGCCTTAAAGACACAGTCCAACGAATACAATTGGAGCAACATATACTAGCTGCTCAACTCATGTTCCTTGAGGATAAACGACGCCAGGCCCATATTAAAATCAGGGGAGAACCCACCGCAGTCCCAACCGAGGAACTAGCACACTACACAAGGCGACTCTTCGCCATGATCCTGCCTCAAGCTACTGCCAAGAAAATAGTCCTAGACGGGATTTACCAGGTCACAAACACGGTACAAATCTCTCCCAGCACACCAAGAGATGTAATCCTGCGCTGCACATCAGTACAGGACAAGATACAGATAATGACAGCCCTGAAGGGTAAAACACCACTGGCCAGTTGACATTCTTTCAGGACCTCACCAGAGCCACGCTACTAAGGTGTAAAACATTCGGACCAGTCACAGCCTCGCTACGTGCAGCAGGCATAACCTATAGATGGGGACGTACCGGCTCACTGCTAGTACACCACAATGGAACTACTCATAACCTTACAACCCTGTCAGGAGCACCAGCCTTCCTATCTGCAATGGGACTGCAACCTTCGCAACTTAACCCCACACCTGCAAGTCAAACAGAGAATTGGGAACCAGACAACGATCCAACGTCGACCCAGATAACAAGGGATCAACAATCTACAAACACCTAACTATACCCAAAGGCTGAGCCTAACAATAACACATACCACAGGCACAATTTCAGTTGCAGACCAAGACCTTATCGATACTCGGCTGTGATCTCCTTAAGTGCCTATATGCGTGCATAACCTCTCGCATGCACCCCTTCCTCCTCATGTGATGTGTGTGCTCATATTTTTACTTTTTGTTTCCTTGTTAATGCCTATATAATCTTGTTCATAAACACTACCACTATTTACATGAGGCACCCATGCACCCAACAATACCAAACAGACCCACACAACAGACAAATTGATGGCACCCATCTTAGACACATCCATCCCCCCGCCACCCCCAAGGTAAGGGGAAACAGTTAAGATGCCACAGGTGGTACCCTGCAATATGGACCCTCACACATTCCTGATAAAACACAAACTAAAAACTAATGGGGGCCCATAGACAGGTAACCACTGACATCTGACACCACAAGCCTGACCCAAACCTGCACCAAACATATATTTGCTCATAGGCTTCCAACAAAAGCCACATTTAGTACCCACGAGCATTCACAGACACCCAAACCTGGAGTATCCCAGGGAACCAACACAACCCACCACACCTGCCAGAAATAGCACAACCCCGGCCGTGTTACCTAACTTGACTAATATTAAAAAAAAAAAGAAAAAAGTGCTTAGTTTAACCTGTGTATTAAACCCATAAAAATGTACAATGTTCTCACATGCTATGACACCGTATCTAGATGTATACTCAAGAATGCTTGTCACGATTGTTGTAGCATGACAAGCTTGTATGTTATGCACTATGAAAATAAAGAATTAAAGATTTTTTTTTAAAAAGGCAAAGTGACTCATGCTCACCAAACACGTAAACAGAGAAACAAAGAAAATCTTAGATTAAGTTTCTCATTTTGATTCCCCTTTTTATACAGAACCCCCTTCCCCCTCCAAAAATAGCCAAGTGTGGATACAAAGAACAGCTTCTGATATGGGAAGCCACTTGCTGCAAATTGCATTCACATGTACTTTTGGATCTGAATGGCGGGATTCTCGGGGCCCAATTTGTAATCCCAAGGATGAGACTATTTTGTCTATTTTTTCCTTTTCTCTGAAAAAAAAAAAAAGAAAAAAAAAAATTTAAAAAGCTGCCCAAAAGGTATGCACATGGTAGGGCAACAGTAACTTATAAGAGAAAAGATTTCAACTGACCTATTCATTACTGCATCATAGAGACTCCATATGTTATCCAAGATAAGCTGCACAAATAAAGGTTTCTTTCCTTTACTCTGCAAAAAAAATGTATTAATTAGACTTAAATATCAAAAATCCAGTGTTACAACTTGTGACCTAAACAAGGAATGAAAAGTTGAGATGGTGAATAATCATCTGTGAAAATTTGCAACTGCATACTATGCAAATTTTTAATTTATTTTTTTTATTTTTGTTGTGCAGGTGGTTACAGGATATCGACATACGCCACAACAGCATGATTCAAGGTTTACAGAAGTTAGGCAGTGGCATGAAATTTCGGACATTTTTATATATTTATAACAAGCTTGGTTAAACGAGATACTGTGCATATTTTTGTGTGTTAGCATGAATAATAGTCGACTGAGTGTAGTTTATATAATCATGTTGCGATCAGTTAGATTGAAGTTGTGTGCACATTTTAAGATGCAAGAATGTTAACCCTGTTATACATAAAAATTGGTGTCTGATTTTGCATGACAGTTGGTTGTGTTCAGGGTGATGCATAATGTAAGATATGCCCAGAGGGTTACAGGTCGATGGGATTGCACCTTATAGGGCGACCAGCCAAATATTTATGTATAGTTAACAAGATGTTGTATGTCCCTGGGGCGAGCTAAACCTCTAATTAAGGGAGGCAATGGTACATACGTGGTTAGGAAGGTAGCCCCACCATATATTGCTTGGTATTCTTTAAGCTAGGCTAGGTAAAAAAAAACATTATGCTCAAGACATTTATAATTCGCTATAATGCATTGGTTTACAAGTTCTGCTTGTTGCCCCGGTTGGCATGTTGAGGCAGGCGGGGAGCATTATTATCCCGTGGAGCCTAGCATCATGGTACTCTGTGGTCGCTGTCATCTGTGCCTTGGTAAAAAAGTCCATAATTTTCAGGTAAACCGCTGAAGAGGTGACGCCAGGGTAGTGGAGTGAGACGGGTTCTCGGTTCTCCGTTGTGTTGAAGCTGTGTTGCTTTTCAGCGTCTTCCATGCTGGTTAAAGTGTGGTCTTCCATGAGTGGTGTGCGGCTCATTGTGCGTGAGACCTTGTCCCTGGCTTGTCTGGGATGCAGGTGTTCGCTTGTGTGCCTTCAGTGTGATCCCTTGCGGTGCGGGTACTGGTTTGCTGTGCCCCAGTCTTTTCTGCATGTTTTCCTTGTTTTTGGCCTGCCTTGAAGCTGGGGTCGGAGCCCCGGATCATGTCCCAGAGAGGCGCTTTGCTGCGAGTTTCCCTCTGGTTGTTGTGGATATCGGGCTGGCTTGAGCTTGTGAGCGCTTTGCGTAGTGGGCGCTGGATTGTTACAGGCCCTCTCGGTGTCTTCGGCACGCTGGGCATCCGCCATTTTAGTTGAGGTGCTTAGGCCACAGCTCGCAGTAGAGAGGCTGCTGCTGGGTCTTGGTCGGCCTGTTGTCATGGCCACTGGGTTAGGACCAGGATCACCCCCGCTGGTCCAGAGGGTGGGGGGAGAACAGGTCTGCGCCGATCCGGGCTCCCGGCTGGGTAATGCTGGGCGGGATAGCGGGGCAGTGGCCGTCTGCTCCGCTCACCGCCTGAGAAGGCACCATCGTGGGGAACGAGGTACTCTCCCCCAGGCTCGAAGAGCCAGCCTCTCCCTGGGTCCAGTGCCCCTTTTGCTCTGAGGACCCTTGCTGTCTGTCTGTAATCTCGTGAAGAGACATGGTTTTCGAGGGTAAAGAATGTTAGTTTGTAGGAGCTGCTCGTGTTTACGACCGTCCAGCTCGGCGGTCCGGCCTCGCCCCCTACAAAGTTATTTTTAAAGGAGTGTTGCTGATGGTTTGCTATTCTACAAAAAAAAAAAAAAAATAGAATTTATAATTGAGTAATTAGAACAAAGACAAAGTCATGACTTTACGTACATTTTTATATATATATATATATATATATATATATATATATATATATATATATATATATATATATATATATATATATATATATATATATATATATATATATATATATTTTTTTTTTTTTTTTTTTTTTATTATTATTATTTATTTTTTTTCTTTCTTTCGTCATAGTAATTACTGCCAGTGTTTGCAGAAAGTTCCACTTTAGAAGACAGCCAGACTAATAGAGGTGGAAAAAAAAATGTAACCACTTCTGTGAGAAAAAGGCTAAGAAATATTCTTATGCCCATTGTGTAAATATAATAAATATAACAAAATAGCACATATTCAAAAATAACAGTTAAGGTGTAAAAAGAGCAACAGATTTAAAAAAAAAAAAAAAATTTGACAGGATGTAATAAATTACACCATATATATGCCAAAAAGGGTAAATATATACCTTCCCCATATTCTCCATCCTGTGTAAATATATACTGCGTCACAATTAGTTTTTTAGGCATACTCCTCTGATGCTGGTTTTAGTTAATTAGAAAGATAAATAGATGCAAATGATCAATCCCAGGAAACTGCTACAAATTAGTTCAGGTTCTTACAAAGATTCTTGAATAAGGAACCAATTCTGCTCTTCTACAGAAATATCTTCTATATCTGGATTCTGGAGTAATTCTTTTCAATGTTTTTAGGTCTTCCCTTAGCTTATGTGAAATTACTTTATAATAAAGATCAGAGGGAGAGGAAAGATTCTTATATCCTTTATATTCAATGATTCGGTGTAGACTTTTTCAACGGACAAATGGTGTAATCCTTCATCCCACGGTAGGGCTGTATTTAGCCCGAGGCAAACCAGGCAAATGTCCTGGCAAATGCCTTGCTAGCCTCTTGTAATGGGGGCCCCAGGAGCTGGCCGGGTGGCCAGCTCAGGGTCCCCCAGGCTGGCAGCAGCAGCACTTTCCGGACGGGTGGCAAGGGAGCGAGCACCGCAGTGATACCGGAGCCGGAATATGACGTCATTCCGGCTCCGGCATCACTACGCAGCACGTGAGGGAGCTGAACAGGAGGATTAGTGCTCCCTCGCAGACAGGACTCACTGACCGGCCAGCCGCCCGCCCGCCCAGCACCCCAAGGAAAGTGTTAATCGGACTTTACATAGGATACGAGGCCATGCGTTTAGACTGGAAGAAAGAAGATTTCGTCTAAGGCAAAGGAAAGGTTTTTTTACTGTAAGAACAATAAGGATGTGGAATTCTCTGCCGGAAGAAGTGGTTTATCAGAGTCCATACAGATGTTCAAAGAGAAAGTAGATGCATACTTGCAAGAACAGAATATTCAAGGATATAATCTTTCAATGTAGGGTAATAACTGCTTGATCCAAAGATAAATCTGACTACCATTCTGGGGTCAAGAAGGATTTTTTTTCCTAGCTTGTGGTAAAATTGTGCTTCAAACTGGATTTTTTTGCCCTCTTTTGGATCAACAGCAAAAAACAAATGTGAGGAAGGCTGAACTTGATGGACGCAAGTCTCTTTTCAGCTATGTAACTATGTTAATCCACCCCAGCATTCCCAAAGGTAAGGAGACTGGGGGATTGAATTAAAAAAAAAAAAAAAAGTGAGTGTGTGAGTGTGTGTGTGTGTGCGTCTGTTAGGGAGTGTGTTACTATGTGTGTGTGTTAGTTTGTGAGTGTATGCGTGTGTCTTACACTGAGTGTATATGTGTCTGTCAGTGAGTGTGTATTCAGAAGGCAGGGGGGGCCTGAGTTTTGTCATGCCTAGGGCAGCACAAAACCAGGATACACCACTGTCCCACGGCCTAATGCCAAATATTAAACCCCTGAAATTGCATAGTGCATTTTTACAAATGTCTGGCAACGGAATATTACAAAATATACATACATACACCCTGTTCCAAGTTATTATCCAAATGATATTTTTCTCATTTACCTAACTAATTTATGTAAATAACAGTCAGCATAATTCTCGTTATCAACTATTAAGAGTACAATTCAAATTTTATTGAACAAACCTGATAACAGTATTAAAAAAAAATTAAAAAATTAAAAAAAAAAAAATTACAATGCACTGTTCCAAATTATTATGCACAGTAAGTTTCAAAACACTTTATAGGTTGTAAAGAACAGCTTCACAAGTCTTACAGCAATTGAACTTGTGAGTTTTTGGACAGTTTCTGCTTGAATCTGTTTGCAAGATGTCAGAATAGCCTCCCAGAGCTGCAGTTTGGATGTAAACTGCCTTCCACCCTCATAGATCTTTTGCTTGAGGATGCTCCAAAGGTTCTCAATAGGATTGAGGCCACACCATGACTTTCTCTCCTTTTATCCCCATAGCAGCCATTGATGCAGAGGTATTCTTTGCAGCATGAGATGGTGCATTGTCATGCATGAAGATGATTTTATTACAGAAAGCATAGTTCTTCCTTCTGTACTAGGGAAGAAAGTGGTCAGTCAGAAACTCCACATACTTTGTAGAGGTTATCTTTACACCTTTGGGGACCCTAAAGGGACCAACCAACTCTCTTCCCATGATTCCAGCCCAAAACATGACTCCACCACCGCCTTGCTGACATCGCAGCCTTGTTGGAACAGGGTGGCCATCCACCAACCATCCACTACTCCATCCATCTGGACCATCCAGGGTTGTATGGCACTCATCAGTGAACAGGACTGTTTGAAAATTAGTCTTCATGTATTTTTCTGCCCAATGCAGCCGTTTCTGCTTGTGAGCATTGGTTAGTGGTGGCCAAATAGGTTTATGCACAGTTGCAAGACTCTGGAGGGCTCTACACCTTGATGTCCGTGGGACTCCAGAAGCACCAGCAGCTTCAAATATCGGTTTGCTGCTATGTAATGGTATTTTAGCAGCTGCTCTCTTGATCCGATGCATGGATCTTCCTCAATGCACCTTTATATGCACGAACCCGTCTGTGCTCTGAATCAGCCACAAATCTCTTAATAGTGCGATGATCACGCTTAAGTTTTCGTGAAATATCTAATGTTTTCATACCTCGTCCAAGGCATTGAACTATTTCACTCTTTTCGGCAGCGGAGAGATCCTTTTTCTTCCCTATATTGCATGAAAATGGTGCTCTGCTTAAAAGGACCACTATAGTGCCAGTTTTTCCTGGCACTATAGTGCCCTGAGGGTGCCCCCACCATCAGGGACCACCTCCCACCGGGCTTGATGGCGAGGAAAACTTCCCTTTATTCTAGCGCCGGGCGGGGAGCTCTCCTCCTTCTCCTCTCCGCCTCAGATCCTTCTCCTGGGCTGAATGCGCATGCGCGGCAAGAGCTGCGTGCGCATTCAGCCGGTCTCATAGAAAAGCATTCATAATTGATTTTCATTCATGATTTTCACAGTGAGAAGCACGCAAGCGCCTCTAGTGGCTATCAATGAGACAGCCACTAGAGGATTTGGAGGCTGGATTAACCCATTTATAAACGTATCAGTTTCTCTGAAACTGCTAGGTTTATAAAAAAAATGGGTTAATCCTAGCTGGACCTGGCACCCAGACCACTTCATTAAGCTGAAATGGTCTGGGTGCCTAGAGTGGTCCTTTAATAATGTGGAACACCCTCCTTTAGTTGTTTTTCCTTAAATTTGGCTCACCTGGCAATCTAATTATCACACTTGTTTTCAGTGATCAAAAGAGCCCTGAGACACAATGCCATCCATGAGTTAAACTGAAAAAAAAAAAAATTTAACCTTTGTTACACTTAAATAGAATTTGCATAATAATTTGGAACAGGGTGTATATATACATACATACATATAAAAACATAAGAGTAAAAGCACACATTGTGGTTATATTTACCATATAATAGAAGATTCTAATCTTTTACATGTTACTCTGTGTTAAAATTTAGGATGATGGGGGCGGAGCCTGAACGCCGAAGAGAACGGTCGCAAGAGAGACTAGCTCCGTGCCCTAAACGAAGTCAAAACTACATAAAATAACCCCCCCTTACACCAGGACCAACGGAATCCACCCTGAGTACGTATGGGCCGAAGGGGGAAAAAAATGGGCCCACACAAGCCCACATCGGGACTTACGATAGGGGAAATGTGGAGTCAGGCCCGGGGCACCTGCGAGTCAAACATGGCGGCGCTGCATGGCGGATGCTCGGATTTCTCCGAGGAACTATCCGACGACATGGAGGAAGACTACACACCGACTCCCAACCCCAAGCAAAAGGTACAACAACAGGGAGCCGGGACAGACTCACAGCCAGTTACCACAGCAGTCCTCAAAACACTGCTAGCGGACCTGCAGAAACACATCCACGAGGATGTCACAGAGCTCCGCACGGACAAACAAGGCCTGACAGGCCGCATCTCCACTCTGGAGGGAGCCTCACAGGCCCAGGCCCAGGACGTAACCGCACTGCAGCACTCCATACAGGAGCTGCAACAGCAGAACCAGCAACTTGAACGTCGCATGGCAGCGCAGGAAGACTCCAGGCGGCAAAATAATATCAAGACCAGGGGAGTCCCTGAAGAAATATCGGAGGCTGATCTGCCAAAAGTCATGGGACGCTTACTGCCAGTGATTCTGACAAACAGTCAAACCATAATACCTGCCCCAGAGGAGGTCTTTAGAGTCCCTAAACCTGCGAATGCTCCAGCCACAGCCTCAAGAGATGTGAATCACTCTCCGCAAACGTAAAGAAAAAGCAACAATTCTTGCAGCCCTACGGGGAAGAACCCCCCTCCGCTTTGAGGCCATGAACCTGACGTTCTACCCGGACCTATCTGGAGGCACCCTGGCCTGGCGTAGGTCACTCAAGCCGATCACCTCCGTGCTCCAGTCCCACAACATCGAGTATCGCTGGCGATCCCCAAGGGCACTAACGGTGAAACAAGGGATGACTACGCATAGCATCCAGGACATGCACGAAGCACGGGCCTTACTGCAGACCCTGGGCCTGCCACTTGAATCATTCACCCAGGCGGAGCTAACCAACAATACTCCTCCAACCCATACCAGGACACTGGGCAAAGCCACATCATTCACTCCCCGAGACTCCACGCCGATTACCTAAGCAGCGGTCACCTCCTAGGAGTGACGCCACACACGCTCTGGGGGAACCTGACACAACACCAGACACTGGGAAGGTAATACAAACGAAGTGGACGGAAGCATCCACAGTACCCCACAGCTACCCGACCAACAACCCGACTAACCTTAACAGTCACATAGACGGCTAACGCTGACTCCAAGATACCGATGGCTACAGCTTTGCCCTACTCTCGACCACTACGGACTCGATAGGGCCCACCACAGAAAAATAACATGGGGACTATATATTACTCTGGGACATCTTTACCCATATTCTCGAGAGCACTGTACGCTCTATGTTTTCTGCCAGCCACTCACAAGAGTCCCACTCCCAGAGACATCACCACTCAATTCTTTCTACACTGGTCTCATTAACCCTGATGCAGCGGTTTAAAATTAACATACTTGTGATATATAGTAAATATGATTTCAAACTTGTATTTCTTACGATGACATGCTACCTAGCCCCTCCAGCTGACACAGGTGTCTAGACATCCACTAACCAGTGATAACCTAAGGCAGTCTGCAACCATTCATGTTTAACCTGTTTATAGTTAATCTGTTTATGCGCAACACGCAAGTCATACACCTTTTAAAAGGCGCAAAGATAAAAATGACCGCCCGAAGTTTAGACTTATACTATCCTTCTGAACGTATGTTTTCTTAACGCCCCCATTGTTACTAGATCCAAAATTAATCAGACTTAAGCCTTATATACGGGACCCCCCAGAGGCGATATGGCTATGCCGAGCCGAGGCATTGGCTGTCAGTGCCATGTGCCCTCGAGCAAGGTACCCATGCCCCCCTCAGGAATTACAGTCATACCCAGTTCGCCGGCACCGAACCAGGCAATATTAATACACATATGTCAAAGTTAATTTTATGCCTGATCGTATCTCAGCAGATTGCACTCACTCATCTATCTAGATCCCCTCAGTTACTTCACCGAAGCTAACTTACTGATTAATCGTTATTGTGTTTTAACTAGTTCACATTTATATCAGAACCTCGTACAAATCACTCATGGCACGCCTACCTCGATATGGATACCTACAGTATAAGTGTCGTTAATAGACTAAAAAAGTCTTACCTAAAACTTGCTAACCTGTTTCATAGTGACAACCTAACCTCAATATTATAATGTTATTGTTCTAGCTCTAAAAAAAAACAACCGCTAACCCACTCTACATATTTTTTAACCCTGTGAGTACCTAGGAATGTTATATCTAGGCCTAGAAAGGAACAAAACTTGTAGTTGAACTCAAAACTATATTGATAATAGCTTGTTTACTCTACCACTACTTATTTTATTTTATTTTAAAAATGTATGCAAACTTAACATACCACACAATTGTTATAAATGTGATTATTGAGCCTGCTAACGCTGTTGTGGCGATACAGGTAATGTTGTACCTACCTGCATACCAAAAATAAAGAATTAAAAAAAAAAAAAAAAAAATTTAGGATGATTTCACAAAGAGACATTAAAGTTCCTTCTTCCAGTAAAGTCAATTTAACTAATTCAATTAAAATTGATTCATCTGCCTGATCTGTGTAACAGAAACTACAAAAATCAGTCATTTTTATCATGAGTTTATTATATAAAAAGATAACGATTGCAAAGAGAAATACACAGAAGAGTATTCGGCTGTAGGGGTCATTGGCTCTGACTGCATCAATTTTTACAAAAAAATGCAAGACCTGGACCACAGGCAAAATAAATGAGAAATCTCTACAGAAAGTGTTAGCTCTGCTATATCTACAGAATCTAGTGTCAGGGGCCATTTAAATAACTCATCCATCACCATAAATGTGGCTCGGGGCTCTTATTACCTCAACACACACACTAGTAAAACAGTTAGTGGAAGAAAAGAAACACTAGAGCCTGGTAGAAAACATCAAACACAGGAAAATCCATTATTTTTGGCAAATGTGGGACCATCATTTTATTTTTACAACTATACATCAAAAAGTAATTTAAGAAATAAACCCCAGACCTTATATTTCAGGCTAGGCCCCTAATAACACCCAATACTCACAAGCAACCAAGCCCTGCAGAAAAGCCTAAGCAGAGGTATCATCTCTGGAAGGAAGGCTACCCACCCTATGGTCATTACCATATTTATAGATAGTGCAGATTAGCTGACTTTCAAAACACACCAATCAAGTCACTAAACCTCTCCTCACCTGAAATCCCTCAGTTAACAAACTGCATCCTTAACCATGGTTTTAACACTCAGAGATAGATATATATATCCTTCTGCTCACCTGTCCCTGGCAACACCATCTTCATTACTTCCACTTTACTTCCCTCCCTATAAATCCCATGCACTCTACATATACCTTTCCAGCCTATCTCCTCCAACTTCTCCCAAATCCTCTGTATACATACCCTCCTACAAAACTTTAAAACCCTACTCCCAACTTCACTTCCTTTCTATCCTTCAGCTCCTAGCAGCTGGTGATGTCTCTCCAAACCCCGGTTCCATATCAGCAAACCCACCACTAACTTAAGGAACAACACTAATCTCATACCCATCTCATGTTACTCTTCCTCTAAATCCTCCTGCAATACTGCCCTCTGGAATGCACGCTGTTTGCAATATTACAAATTCAACTGTTGTCCACGACCTTTTCATCTCTCATTCCCTAGATTTACTAGCCTTAACAGAAACATGGCTTCCCCCCCCCCCAACACTGCTATCCCTCCATAGTTATCCTTTGGTGGTCTTTAACTTACAACCCAAGACACTCTGAATGTAAAGGTGGTGGTGTATGGTTTCTCCTCTCACCTCATTGCTTCTTCAAACCTCTACCCACCCACCCTCTTCACTCTCTTTCCCATCATTTGAAGGTCATTCGATTTGCCTATTCAAATCCTTCTCTGCTAACATTGCCGTTATTCATCACCCACTGGTTCCCCTTTTCTCTTCATGGACCCCTTTGCTGCCTGGCTACCCTACTTCCTCTCGTCTAATATTCCATCCCTAATTCTTGGGAATGTCAATATTCCCATTAACCCACCTTTGACCTCAGCAGCCTCTAAACTACTTTCAATTACTTCCTTCCTCGGGCTATCACAGTGGGCTAATTCTCGCACCCAGGCAGACTTTCTCCATTATAGAGTCATATTGTATTCATACAGCGCAGCCCTTGCCAAACAGTCATACTTTTCCTCTCTCATTGGTTCATGCTCCCGCAATCCCATGCGTCTCTCATACCTTTAACGCTCTTCTTTGAGACCTTTAACTCTCTCCTGCTGTGGGCACCCCCCAAACTTGCCTTACAGACGATAGCTTTGCATGCTACTTTACCGACAAGATTGAACAGCTAAGAAAATAATTCTCCCCACCTTGTCGTTCTTTTTCTCAACCACACGTAGATCATGACTTTCTCCCTGGCTACTGAACAAGAGGTGGCTGCGCTTCACCTTTCCTCTCGCCCCACCACTTGCCCACTAGATCCTGTCACTTTATTAGATCTCTCTCCTCCTGTCTTGTGCCTTAAAACACATCTTCAACGGCTGACCTTAAACATGCCACTGTAGTACCTATCCCTTTTTCTTCAAAGCTTCTGTAAAGACTTGTCTTTATCCGTATGTCTCACTTCCTCAATTCCAACTCTCTCCTTGACCCTCTCCACTCTACTGAAACTGCTCTTATCAAAGTTACTAACTACCTAATCGCAGCTAAATTCAAAGACCACTAACTCCATACTAATTCTTCTTGACCTCTCTGCTGCCTTTGACACCGCTGATCATGTTCTCCTTCTTCAAACTCTTCAATCGATCGGTCTGTGACTATGTCCTCTCTTGGTTTTCCTCCTATCTCTCCCAATGCTCATTCAGTGTCTCCTTTTCCAAGGATACCTCCTCCCCTCATCCTGTCTTTGTTGGAGTCCCCCAAGGCTTTGTCCTTGGTCTCCTTCAATTTTCTCTTTATACTGCCTCTCTTGGCAAACTTATTACCTCATTTGGATTCAACTACCACCTGTACCCTGATGACACCCAGATATATATCTCTTTCCCGGACCTCTCCCCAGCCGTCCTGCAACGTGTCACTGCTTGCCTTTCTTCCATCTCTGACTGGATGTCCTTCGCTTTCTGAAACAAAAGCTCTCAAACTGAGCTCCTTGTCTTTCTTCCTCCCAATACTGATCCTCCTCTTTCTCGCTCCCTTCAAGTTAATGGTATCCACATAAGTCCATCCTTGCAAGTGTGCTGTCTTGGTATCATACTTCATTCTGGTCTCACCTTTGAGCCGCACATCCAGTATGTTGCCAAATCCTGTAGATACCATCTTAAAAACATAGCCCGCATCTGCCCTTTACGCAAGATGCTACCAAGGAGCGTGTCCATGCTCTAGTAATTTCCTGCATGGATTATTGTAACCATCTCCTAATAGGTCTACCCAAAAGCCCTATTGCCCCGCTACAGTCTGTAATGAATGCTGCCACCAGATTGATTTTTTTTCTCTAATCAGTCCTCTCACACCTCACTCCTCTGTCAGTCCTTACATTGGCTTCCTGTATCCTATAGGAGTCTATTCAAAATGCTAACCCATATCTATAAAAGCACTGAACAATTCTAGCCCCTCATATCTCTTCACAGATCCATAGGTATGCCATTCTCGGTCTCTACGCTCAGCCGTGACGACCTCCTGCTTGCAGGACTGCTCGCGGGAGGCTCCCTTCCTATGGAATAGCCTGCCTACCGCCATCAGACTCTTCCCTAGTCTTCAATCATTTAAGAAGTGCCTTAAAACCAAGCTCTTTAGGAAAGCTTATGGCATCCCAGAGTAACCTCTACCTCACATACCTGTCCCTTGCTCTCTCCTAAAGGGCAGCACTCCCACCTTGTTTGATTGCTACCTCCTGTCCTCATATGTTTTATACCCCACCTCCTATAGACTGTAAGCTTGTTTGAACAGGGCCTTCTTCAACCTATCGTTCCTGTAATGTTTTTTGTAATTGTCCTATGTATAGTTAAAGCCCCCCTCCCATAATATTGCAAAGCGCTACGGAATCTGTTGGCGCTATATAAATGGCAATAATAATAAATAATTAAATGACTCCTTGTCAAATGAGAACCTGGCAAAGCAGATGTGTACATGTTATACACACACACATTATAACATTTGTTTATAAATATACACAGAGTGATGTTATTAAACCCCTGAAATTGCACAGTGCATAAAATATTTGGAGAGCAGAGAGGAACATGGGTCACCTCATCATCTTGCACAAAGTTGAAAACAAACAGTTAATCCAATCTAGAGAGTAAATGTGGTTCACTAATAGATACAGGAGAACATCATGCAGTAGCAGTATAAAAACAATCATTTTGGAGAAGAGGTTCATCTCAGCTACCAGAGTTACGAGAGGTCAGGATAAGCATTTGGTTCTGAAATTGGAATCTGGAAAGAAATTGCAGATCCTGAATTTTCTGGGCCTTCTTTAAATAGCAACAGAGTCAGACTTTAAGATGGCCAGACAGAAACAGCAAATATAGAGAGATTCGGATCGAAGATGTCAAAATATCACAGGAACAGCTTTAGATCCATCTTCTGTGGCCTCTAAAGCAAAGGAGCCAAGCCAAGCCAAGAAGTCGGCCATAAGAAACACATGCTCACCGAGTCTCACTTTTTAGCACTTACCTTTCCCAGAATAGGTGTGTAGGAATAGAAAGAATGTTTAAGGCTGAGGATGATGGAGGTTATTTTTAAATTAAATTACTCATTGTCAAGCTTAACAAGCGTTATATTGAGAAAGGAAAAGTTAATAACCGCTACTGACCACCTACGTTCTGTTACTATATTTTAAAGAAAACACAAAAATGTTGTATTACACAATCTTAGAGATAAGTGATTAAAGCTCATTGTCATTTAAAAGGGACACTTCAACCCCACTAAAACTTATACTTGCTCATTTGGTGCAAGAAGCTATTTGATGGGCTTGTGGACTACATCTGCAAACACACAATTTCAGTACAGTTGCAGTTTGGGACCAAAGGACTTCAAATCATACCGGTCATATGTCATTTCCATTCTAACAGACAATTTGGAAGGATTTGCTGCCCCACCCCCCAAAAAAAAATTTAAAAAAAATTACAAAAAAAAATGAACACCCACAATTAGCTAAATGATATTAGCAAATGGAGCACCCTGACCATGGAGGTCAGCAGTGGGTATGGAACAAAAAGTGGAAAAGCAGCAAGCGCCAAGATGCCAGAGCACATTGAGTGAAAGTATTATAAATTCTATCAAATTACTGATATGCTTTTTGCGCAGCTATTACCTGTGCACCTTTCATGATCTTCTTAGCTTTTGTATTCAGGTAGTAATCACCCCAGAGAGTCTTCAGAAGCACAGCAGCCTTGATACCAACCTTCTGGCTGTACAGCTGGGCAAAGTGATCTATACTGTAAAATACAGAAATGGAGAAAGGAGACTAAATAAAGCCAAAAAGAACAGAATCCCATCATCTATCCACCATTCAGCTGAAATGAACACCATTTTCAGATTCAGTTTTAATGTGACTGTTTGTTAGTGGAATTAAACAAAGGATTGTGTATGTTTTGTTTTGACCAAATGTTCTACAGACATTACTGCTTGTGTCATACTTCAGCTAGAGAGATATTGGTATTACTTCAACATAAGCAACAGATGTATGAATTAGGAATGTTTCAACTAGGTTTATCCAACTTGTATGTAAAGTAAGGTTCTGATTATTTTATTTTTGGACAATCACTCTGTCTACATTCTCTTTTCTCCCCTCCTCATACCAATTCTCCCACATCATTTTTCCAACAGCTACCCAATCTTCTCCTCAAACTCCCTTTCATTCACTCTCTCCCATTATCTTTCTCTTTCATTATCTTATTCCATTTAATTCTATTCCTCTTTTACAACTTCATGAAATCTTCCTTTACCCTTCCGTATTAAATCTATTTTCTTCATAATTTCTCTTTTTTTAATTGTAAATGTTTGGAGCCCTATTTGACAACATAATGTCGGCTGACTGACCCCCACTGTCAGAAGATGTAATTAGCCTCAATGTCAAGAGGCCATCCACAGTATTTAAAGCCTTCAGCTGTTAAAGGCACATTTAACATTACAATTGTTTGCAGAATATTATGATTGGTAAAGAAGAAAGTAATCAATGTAATATTAAAGGAGTTGTAGGAGACCACCTGGTATCGTTTCCCACCTCCACTAACATGACCCTAGCAGGAACTTTCATTAGCTGCAGGAATTTGCTCGTAGGTTGAAAGCATCAGCGGAATTCAACAGTAGAGGGGTGGGAACATGCATGTGTCTATATTAACCAGGATTGGAGCGGTAAATAAAATGGAGGAAGTAGTGGGCAGTGAGTTGCACAGAGGATGGCTGGTGATTAGTCTGTGTGCAAGGGAGCAGTAATTAAGAGACATGTGCTGATTGCTCACAAATTCCTTACTACCATGTGTTTGTTTTCTGCCCAAGTGCCCTCCTATTTCTATGAGCTCAGAAATCTTGTGTAAAAAAAAAAAAAAAATCCTAGAAGAAAAGAAAAAAGGAAGAGGACCCAACTAAATGTCAAGACAGACATCTGTGAATAGGTAATGCATGCAAAATGGCCCCAGTATCTCTATACCATTGGCTGCCAAACCAGTTCTCATGACCAAGCAACACTCCAGGTGTTGTCACTATCTCTTCTGGAATAGAAAAAGGAAGTACATAAATCCTGTACTATTGCTGGGTCAGGTGGACTAGTTTGGGATGCATTGCTCCACAGAGTCTGCTTCAAGGACAACAGTCAGAAGAATGCCAGATACATTATAACTTCTACACAACATATTTTCTATTTTGATTGCCACTTTGTTCTTGTGTGAACACTAAAAAAATTGAAAAAAAAAAAACACAACTAAAGAATGAGCAATAAAAATCAAGACAACATAGCCCTACAAATGCATCAGTTCATATCAGTCTTTAGCTTTTTCCAATGACTGCGTAGACCGTTTATTTTTCATCAGTTTCCCAATAAAAGCACTTTCAGAGACAAGGTCTCAATTCACTGAATTGGACTGACATTGTTAAAGAACAGTGATTGAACTTTCCTAATGGAGAGCTATATTATTAGTAGAATTACATGTCCATTCTCTGGAAAGCTGGACTGTAACATAAAATAAACAATCAGTCATATGGGAAAAGAACTCATAAGGCAGGTAATACTTAAAAGGCATGTGGAAATCCTAATCTCGTTCACTATATAACTACAGCCCATAAAACGATAACCCACACTGCCATCTAGTGACCAATATTGAGAATTAGCACCAAGAATAATCACAAAATAACCATCTAGTGAAAGTATAGTGACATTCATGTCAGACACAGACTTATAAAATGCAGAATTCTGTTTCATGCAGGTGACAGTCTGAACACAATCCAATGTTTAACAAAGTAGTAATCATAGAATAATGCCCTCTCCACATAGCAAAGAAATAATCGTCTAGACCGAATTCTGACAGTGTTTTAGAAAAAGCTTTAAGGAATATTGATCTTGGCAGCATTTGTCTGAATGACAGACAATTAGGATACTTGGCCAGAAAAATTGTTGCTAGTGACATAAATCTAAAAGAAAGGTTGATAAAGCATCATGATTCATGTTACAATGTAATATACAAAGTACAAAAATATACTTTACTAAATGTATTGTTTTAGAAGGCAAGTTCTGGAAATAAACATGGCTGAAAGAACAGTATACTAGCTCAGAACTTACGTAAAGCCCCAGCCATCTATGGCACTGGCAAACACAACATTGCCCTGGTCAGGTGAGAAGTAAAGGTGGGAATCATCAGTCTTCTCCAAACCAGCACTCCAGTCAGTATACACTTGGTCTTTGTCCACGCTTTCTTGATTTGCTTCAATTATATCTTTCTCAGCTCTTTCTTCTAGGACTTTGGAAGTAAAAAGTGCCCCGGTGACAGCATTTACCTGAGACAATAATAGGTTAGTATAAATTACTATAATCTCATCAGCCTAGAAAAATATTCTGCTGCTCCTAAAGGAAGCAAATTATAATCTATACATGTTACTACACCGGCTTTGTTTTCTTAAATGCACCTGTCACTGTAAAAATAGGTTTGCTTCACTTAAAAGTAAATTAAATTTTATCTACACATTGTGCTAGCAGACCATCTAGAAAATGTGCAGACTGGAAATTTTTTTTTTTTTTTTTAAATGTACTTACTGTAAATCTAATTTTCCAGAGTACAAGCAGCCGTCATAACAGATTTATAGTTCTTTTCACTCTTACACAGCAGGTAGCACCAAGGAGGAACTACAGCCACTACATTTAGAAGCCAATGAAATAGCAATGAAGCCAAAGTATGTGTCATGGGAGTGGAGTGCAGCCTGGACCAAAGGTGGGTGTAACAATGCCATGTCTACACTGGATAAAAAGTAATTATTTTATATGGGTTTTTGTTGTTTAATAATCATTTTAATTGAATATATATTTCATAAAAAGGTTAATTTTAAGTGTCTTCTACTCTTTAGATTTTTTAGTAGTTTGGCTAAAATCAGTAGCAGATTAGAAGATCATGCATGACAAATCCGTTTTGTTGGTTATATATATTATTTGTGGTCGGAAACATGGTGGTGGTAAGTCTGTTGTGGTGTGCCGATACCAACGTACATCTAGGCCTGTATATAAAAGAAAGCCCACCAAGGAGAAGAATGGAATAAATAAATTTAAAAAGAGGTGAGGTGGGTGGGATGACTGAAACGGAACGGCCTAGGTAAGAAGGCGATAGGGTTTTTATAGGATAAACTCCTGCCACAAATACAGGCCTTTGGCCTTAAACATATAAAATTGATGCACATAAAAGTCTACAACTCATACTCATCACGACCAGGTGTTTAGTTGACAGATCCTTTTTTCCTTGTAAATTGCTAGCGATTTGGGTTAAATCACCATTTCTGCATGGATCACTATTACTCTGCACCAGGACTGTAAGAACAATACAGTAACGTACCTGTTCTAAGATTTTCTGCAAATGAATAAATGCTTCTTGCGATGACAGTTTCAGTTCAACAATTAACCTATCAATTTTATTGATCACGAGAACAGGATGGATATTCTCAAGCCATGCTTGTCGTAACACTGCTTGAGTCTACAGTAACAGAAATAGAAAAAAAATATTAAGAAGCAATAATCATCTTCTTTATATTTTAGGTTTTATCATCAACACAGTGATCCAGACTAAATTAATAAAAACATACATAAATAAAAATAAAAAAATGTTTTAGTGCAAGACAGAATCTGATGTTGGCTGATCAAAACAAATTGCAGCATGGAGCTAACTTAAAGGACAACGGTCACCTCAAAAAAATATTTTAAACAGAATAATCATTTCATCAACTATTGAAACTAAATAGATTATTTCTTATTTTAAAGAATCACTATAGTGTCAGGAAAACAAAGCGGTTTTCCTGACACTATAGTGCCCTGAGGGTGCCCCCACCCTCAGGGTCCAACTCCCGTGGCACTGAAAGGGTTATTTTTTTCCCCCCCCAACGTATACTTTGTTAAAGGGACACTATAGTCACCCAGACCACTTCAGCTCAATGAAGTGTTTTTTTGTGCCAGGTTAAAACCCCTTCAGCAGCTTTCCTTATTCCAGCGCTGGTGACCTCTCCTCCCACTCCGACGTCAGCTCCCCCTGGCCAACGTCACAGGACTTGAATGCGCATGCGCGGCAAGTGCAGCACGCGCATTCAAAGTTTCTATAGGAAAGCATTTCTCAATGCTTTCCTATGGACGCTCTGCGCGATGGAGGCATAATATGCCTCCAGCGTAGCAGATGCGCCTCTAGTGGCTGTTCGGACGACAGCCACTAGAGGCTGGCTTAACCCCAAATGTAAACATAGCAGTTTCTCTGAAACTGCTATGATTGCATCTGAAGGGTTAAACCCTGAGGGACCTGGCACCAAAAAACACTTAATTGAGCTAAAGTCTGGGTGACTACAGTGTCCCTTTAAACTATACGGTGAAAAAAAAATAAGAAAAACTCATCCCTACCTTCAGTATATGACAGGATCTTTGCGAGCCATATACATGCACCATGAGTCAGTGTTTGAAAACTGCCAGATAGTCTCTATGGTCTTCCCAGCTTTGCTCCCTACACAGACACAGGGAAAACTATAGAGACTGTCAGTTTTCAAACACTGTCCGACCAAATATGTATGTATATGACTGAGGGATCTTGTCATATACTACAGGTAGAGATGGGTTTCCTTTTTTTTTTTGTCCCCTTTACATATACTTCCAAAATAAATAAATAAATAATTCCTTGATGAAACAATTATGATCTTAAAATATTTGAGGTGACAGTTGTCCTTTAATAAAGAAGACCGTAAGTTAAAGGGCATTGATCACCATATATCCATGGCAGTTATAAAGGCACTTAACAGAAAAGGTCATGCATATCAAACCTCCTGATAAAAATCAAAGTATATCCAAGCAATACAATTAAAGATAAACTATTAATGGAAACATAATGGCTTACACAAAAACACAAAGAAAACCAATGAACAAATACACGTATACAGTACTCTAACCACATTAGCACCTTACACATTTTGGGCTGACTTTTGGACATATTCATAGGTATGATCCATCAGAGTAACCTTTGGCTTCTAGATAGGCTTAGAATAAGAACCTGATAAAGATAATAGGTTTTTGGACAATTAAATAACTTTAACTACTTTTCATGCGTCAACACAAGTAGAAAGATGAAAGTTTAAGAGATTCAGATGTTGAGTCTGCTAAGTCGTCAGCTGCCAAACGTATGTTTTGAGGCTATTTGACAGGAACTTAATTGGATTAATTATTGCAAAATATTTCTAGAGAATGCAACCAAAAATAGAAATTATAGTGTTAAGAAGTGGAGCAATGTTAGAGCTAAAGGACAAAACCCCTTTCCCACATGCAATCAAGTGATAAAAAAATAAATTTATACTTATATTGCTTGTTGCTTAATATCCCAATTCAAGCTCAGCATATATGGGAAAAAATATATGAAAAGGATCATAGAACAGATCTGCATGGATCAGTGAATATTATTGAATTCTATAAACATTGAATTAAATCAGCTTAATTAGCTGGAAAGTTTATTACAGTATTACCACAAATTAAAAACAGAAGATAATAATCAATACATAACAGGCTATAAAAAGTAATAAAAGAATGATAATAATAAAAACATAAAATACACCTAAATTCACTGTTTAGTTGACATATGTTTAGCAGATTACTGCTTAATTGATGCAACAGTGAAGCCAAACACTATCAAAATGTATAGCAGCCGTCTGTGAACGGAGAAACGCGTAGATACGGAAGTACGTCAATAAGGGGGCAGAGCCTATTCAGAAGCCGGGCGTTTCAAAAAAGCAGAAGCAAGACCAGACGCCATCCGGACAAAATAAAAAGGCACCCCACAGACGATCAGCCATCTTCTGGTACAGGAGACATCTCCCAGTGCGGGAAAACCTGTTTGTGGGTAAACGGATTAACACCGTTGTACTCACCACCACATCTAGTAAGCAGTAACCTGCTATACATTTTGATAGTGTTTGGCTTCACTGTTGCATCAATTAAGCAGTAATCTGCTAAACATATGTCAACTAAACAGTGAATTTAGGTGTATTTTATGTTTTTATTATTATCATTCTTTTATTACTTTGTATAGCCTGTTATGTATTGATAATTATCTTCTGTTTTTAATTTGTGGTAATACTGTAATAAACTTTCCAGCTAATTAAGCTGATTTAATTCAATGTTTATAGAATTCAATAATATTCACTGATCCATGCAGATCTGTTCTATGATCCTTTTCATATATTTTTTCCCATATATGCTGAGCTTGAATTGGGATATTAAGCAACAAGCAATATAAGTATAAATTTTTTTTTTTATCACTTGATTGCATGTGGGAAAGGGGTTTTGTCCTTTAGCTCTAACATTGCTCCACTTCTTAACACTATAATTTCTATTTTTGTATGTGGTGAAGGGATCACTTTGAAGTGTGGTAGCAGGCAATTAAAGAGATACTGTGTAATACACAATTGTTAAATAACTCTACTTTACCCCTGTAGAACTGTGTATATTAAGCGCTCCAGTATTGTAAGTTTTTTCTGTAATGCAACCAAAAATGTTGAGCCCAGGTATCAGGTGCTCCTGTATTCAAAGCCATACTCTGTGCAGCACAGGAGGAAGAGACTCTTCTCAGACATGTTCATCCATAGCATCATGGTAGTTGGCTGAATCACCCATAACAAATGTTTTTTTTTTCTCCCCTTATTGTGCTATGGGAACATCAACTTTAGGGAGGTCTTATTTTATTTTCATCTTCTTCCTTAAAGGAACACTAAAGCATCAGGAATACAAATATGCAGGCTTAAAGGTACAGGGGCACTTCACCCAGATCAATGAACTGAAGTAGTCTGGGTGCATATATTGTCCCTTTAAAAGCAAAACTTTTTAAAATGATTTATGAAAAATGTTCTCTAGTTGGAGCTTGTCACGTCCTTGACATGGCTTTTATAAAATAGAAAAGCTTTGTCATTTTTAGTTTTGCTAGATTTATCTTGATCTTCCATTACAGTAATTACTTCTTTAATTAATATATGGATATCATCAGACAAATCTGCAGATACCTCGCATGAAGAAGAGATTTCTGATAAATCTGAACTAGATTCAGTATCTTTCCAATTCTTCTTCTTACTTCTCTAATGTTTAGCCATAGAAGTAGAGGTGGAAAGCAGACTAAACTGGAGAGATTGTAAAGCAGCTGAACAGAAGTCAAGAAAGGTCTGCTGTTAATGGGATTGGAACCAGTTAAAAAAAAAAAAAAAAAATGTAAAAAAATTTTAGCAAATTTAAGTTAATTTAGCCTCCTCTGTAGCATATGGAGTACTTTGACCTTTATGGGCAAAGCAACACAGTCCATTAGGGTAACAGGTATAGAACAACGGTCTCATATGCAAAAAAGGTGTGGTTTATTTACATTGTGCACAAAAATCCATGCAGCAATCAGTTTGTTCAAAACTGCAGCAAATCAGAAAGGAAAGTCTACAAACAAAATCCTAGCTCAAATTCGAGCACTTACTAAACATAAAGTAATGTCCCTTACAAAACCAGGCTAATAAACTACACAAAATCAACAAAATAAACATTGGTTTCACCAACCTTTAGCACTTTTTCTGGTGCTGCTCTGCACAGACCTGCTCTCTGCAGGTCAGATTGTATCTCCTCCCTTTCTGCTCTGAGACCTGCTAATTAAAGCCTCAGCAGTTGCTAATTGGGCAGGTGAAGGAGTACAGGCTAGGATTCTGGGTCATAAATACCTTCCTTCTATTACCCTCCCATAGACTGTCACAGTACATTGGATGCATAACTTCTTTTCATAACCATCGGTCAGTAGTTGGGTACAACCTGAACACACAAGATGTTTAGATTTGGATAACACCTTGCCCTTTTTCCCATAGGTTTGTCTGGTGTGTCAGCAGTATTGGGCATACTGAATTAAATCTAAAATCGAATTAAATACTAGATACTAGTGGCAGGGGGAAAAAAAAGACTTAATTTGTGCTGGAGGGTTGATGAGGGGTGACTGGTAACATATGACATGCATCTGGTGGCCAGCTAGTTCCTGCTGGGGTCCTTTGAGAATTAAAAAAATATATATATATATATATATATTTTAAGTTTTCTATTAATTTCTTTTTTTGTGTGTGTAACTTACAATTTGAGCATTACATCCATTTCAGATATGTGGTGGTAGTCACTATTGAAATGTTTTTTTTTTTTGTCCATCAACTAAGATTATATGTAAGGATTGTTGTGTCTTTTTCTTTAAAAAAGTAAAGCTTAAATAAATATTAATTGTAATTTGGGAACCACAAGCCATGAGGTTTACCCATATATTAATATCTGTTATTTGTTGCCCGTTGGATGAAAAGCATTGAATTACCTGAATAGTGAACACAGAAGCTATGGCTTTAAAATCCAAAACAGGAGTGGTTTCCATATAATGTTTGCAAGTTCTTTTCTTAACTTGTAGCCCATTATTTATATGGCTACCACAAAAGTAATATCTTATGACTACTGTTTCCTAAAAATTAATGCAAACCAATTAATTGTTATGTGCATGATCAATTCATTAGTGTACATATATAGGCTAAGATTAAAAGAGCACAAATTTACATCTATGTGTTTACTGATTATGATTATTAGTAATTGTTGCTCATTAGAGTGTCAGGGACCATCTGGTTACCTAGATATATTATAAAGGAACTTTTTTGGGGGGAGAGGGAAAGCGAATTACATATACTGTGTTGAACTTGGTATTTGTGTTGAGCTAAACATAAATTGATGTATATTCTGGTAATCAAAACGTTACGCTATTTAATGTTATCTTTACAAGGTTCCTATTCTAAACCTTATAACAGCCAGTGCTAAGGTTTTACCTGAGGGCAGACTCCTTCTACAGCATCAACAACAATGATTGACCCATCACACAAACGGACAGCTGTTGAGACTTCTGAAGAGAAATCAACATGTCCCGGAGAATCAATGAGATTTATAAGATATTCTTCATCACCTAAAAAAAAAAAAAATATATATAAATTGTGGCACAGTCATAAAAATTATACTATAAAAGCACACATTTGATATACACCCAAGATACGCGAAAGATGCTACAAATCTGATTAAAGAGAAAGCGTTAATGCAACGTGTATAATAATGTGCTATGTGTAAACAGGAACAAATAAAAAGTTGGGTTCTCCTAATAAAAGAAATATATTTCAATTTCAAGTACAAGTGCGAGATGGGATAAAGCCACCACATACCATCTTTATAATGCAGTGAAATAGCACTGGATTTCATGGTGATTCCACGAATTTGCTCATCTTCCCGACTGTCCATATAACGTAACTGCATTAAAATATAGATTAGTGGTACATTGTTTTATCAGGAAAAGTGCTTAGAAATTGATATTGATTATAGTCATTATATAGTATAATTGCAATATAATTTTTCACAAAAAGAGACAAGACCAAACAAGTCATTACTCATTTGTACTATATAAATGCGTTGAAATCTGTACAGAAAGATGGCTGTAAAGTATTATTCTCTAAAGTGTGAATTGTCAGGAATTTAAAACATAGCTGATGGAGATTTTTTTCCACTTTGGCCCTGTTGGCCTAAATATTTAAATTCACTTTCAAATCCTGACAGGTCAAACTTCAATAACCCTGATCGGCATTGAAATCGGAGGTAAAGCACCAAACTTCTCGTTTTTCCGAACACATTTGAGAACAGGTGTAACGTTTATCAATTTACAAGACAATGGGTCTGTTTCTAGCCAAGAAATAAGGATGTTACAGGATAATTAATAATTTATAAGTGTACTAAGCGTCCATAAAGCTACAGCGGGTCAAGCCAAGACTGATATTTCAGTGGTAGATTTAGGAGATCATCAGCTACTTAGTATCAATATATCTGATACTAAAACAAATGCTGGCAAATAGTCATTGCAAAAGTACAAGCTGTACTTTAACACCACCCAAGGATTTACTTTTGGTCACACACGAGTAATATAAGGTTTGTTTTTACTCATGCACATAATAAGGATCTTAATTGTGCTATGCTATAGTGTCCTGTTCCTCCTCAATGAAAAAAAACAAAAACAAAAAAACACATTTTTAAAAAGCTGATTTAGCTACCTTTTCTCCCTGTGCTTTCTTCACAACCAGTCCCGCCTCCTTTGCTGAGATCATTAATCTTGATAACCACAGCCAATCCAATGTTTTCCCTTAGGAAAGCATTGGGAGGCTGGTGTACATGTACAGCAAAATGCCATGCAGTTCCAATTAAATGATCTCTATGAGACAGTCTAATTGAAATAGGCAAATTTAACTCTGCTTTTTTTGGTGAAAGTGCCTCTTGTGGCTGTCCATGTGACAGCCACTAGAGGCATTTTAATCCTGCAAAGTAAACATTGCTATTCCTGCATAATGTCAATGTTTTCAGTAGCAATGATAAAATGAAACTGACATGGCACCCAGATCCCTTCATTGAGATCAAGTGGTCTTGGTGCCTAAAGTGTGCCTTTAAGCTCAGAGTTTGAACAGTAGAACTAAAATAAAAGTATTTGGCTTAAAAGATTACTCAGACGAAAAAAAACTTTTCGATAAAACACTCTGCTTGGTTATTGTAACCGTTCCTAGCATAGGCCCCCCAGTAAAAGGAAGAAAAAAAAAAATACAGCCTAACCCCCTGCAGTGATGTCACTTACTCTCATTGCGAAGGGGGGAGGGGGTGGGGAAGAAGGAGGGTCATGTATGATGGGCTGAGAGAAGAGGCTACACCGACATTGGTCGTCTGTCATCACAATGCTATATGTGCTGATGACAGATGACAATTATGCACAGAATTACCATTATCCAGCTTCGAACTCGCATTCCAGACTGGCTAAGGACACTGACTGAGAGGGCGTTAAACCTCCAGGAGCAATTTGCATTAACTCTTTATGTGTAACATTTCAATGAGAAACTCTGCAGAGCACTGAAGTGGTCACAATGCTTGGAGTAACACCTGAAAATGTGGGGTCAAAATTACAAAGGTCTAATTCAGAGATAAATATGATTTTTTTTTTTTTTTAAATAGTTTATGAAACCAGTGCATGCAGGCTCAACACAGTGTCAGGTGCTTACATTGACATGAATGGAAGCATTTGCTTCTGAACTGTGCATATGTGCAGGATACTCAAGAAATTCTTAAAGTGGAAATATATGTGATATCTGTATTACATCACAATAAAATATCTGGTTTAAAGAACGGATTCCAGCTGATATTTATTTCAAACTTTAGATAACCCTCTCCACATCAATGAATCCAGATGTAATTTTACATTGTGCTTTAATAAATTTTATCTAGGACAACTGTTGTGACAGTTTACACACAGGTTTAATGGTTTCCCATATGGCAAAGAACCAACATTTCAAATCAGCAAGAAAAAAATAAATATATACAGTACGAAAATTACCTTCCCTGCCAGACGACTGGAGATGATCCCATTGCAAGATATGAGGCAGTCAGCTAAAGTCGTTTTCCCTAAAAAAATACATTTAAATAGAAAAATATGAACTACTTTGATTCGGACTTAGATGGGAGATAAAGTATAGAAATAAATATGCATTTAATAATTTTAACTAAATCACTTACCATGGTCCACGTGGGCTAAAATACAAATATTCCGTATGCTGGCAATCTTCTTTTGTAGTGCAACAATTTTTTCCAAGCTAACAAGACCCATTTTGTATTATCTAAAAAAAAAAAATTAAAAAAAAATTGGAGAACTTGTTTAACTGGAATACAAGTGTAGATCTCGTGAAAACCTCCCAGATAATGAAAGGTACTCAGGGTTATTTAGTAAAATGGGAATTGACCATGGCATTACAAAGTGTAGATAGAACGAGCCAAATTTAATACAATATTCATCTGGACTGTTTTCAGGCAGTGGATTTGCAATTCCACCGTCAATTCCCAATAACATTTGATTTATTGAAATGTCCTCGCAGTGATTAACCACAGGGTATTATCACACCAATAACCAACTGCATTTTGTCTGTAAACTAGAAATATATAGAACCATAAAAATATTACAGCATAAAAGAAGAGTTTCTACTATACACCTATTATCGATTTACATAGATAGATGCAAATAACTATATTTAAATAGTATACACTTTAAATAATATAATACTCACTGAGCAGGGCTCGCCTGGGATTTGTCAGTCCATTCCCTCCTCCTTCCTCTCAATCTCTGCGCGCCAGGAGGAAGTGAAAGGAAATGTAACTACTTCCTCCCTGCGCTGAGGTTAAAAAACCTATTTGCTCACCGCGCACCTCATTCGGCAGAGCCAGCCACCCGCCCACTAGGGCAAAGCCAGCCATCCGCCTGCCCATTAGAACCAAGTCGTCCGTCCATTAGAACAGACAGAAAGGGGGAGTCTGGACCAGCGACAGCCCACACCCATAAGCCACATCTAGCCTCATTGTAACCTGCTCCCAGTCCCACTGGACCCCAGGGAAGCCACCCTCCTGCGCCCACAAGGTAGGAAACAGGAGGGTGGTAAAATATATATATTTTTTTCTGTGTGTATATTGGTCATGTGTGTATCTATTTGAATGTATCAAATAATTTAAAAAAAGAAAAATTTATGAGAGAATGTGTCTGTCAGTGGGTGTGTGTACATATGCCAGTGGTTCTGGTGACTAGTGTCCCTTTAAGAATTGTATTTTTCTTGTTGAAAAAAAAAAACTGGCTCATAACTTTGTTAGCTGGCTCCTAGATTCAATGCAAATTTGTCAAGTCCTGTAATAAATAAATAAGGGTGCAATGGATTTCTTCCTGTCTAAAGTGTATAAATGTTTACAGCATTGTTTATATTGTCCCATCAGCAATGCTTTGATGGACATAGCAAGGTATGGAAGTTGTAGTTCAATTGTCATCTTTCTACTATATAATAAGCCAGCAACTGAACTACAACTCACAGAAACAAAACTTAAACATCCTATATAACAATTCGGGAGCAAAAATGTAAACACACTGCAGGATGGGAACAAATGGCAGATGTGATGTGCTTGTGCAGTACAACTAATTATTAAACCAAAAAAAGAGAAAGAATAAAAGTGTCATTCAGCACAATTGTAACCTAGTTTACACACTGCACGTCACGACTAACAAAGTTCCCATTCAATATAGCCACAAATCAGCACTGCATCACCACCAATGTTCAATGCAAATATTTATTTCACACACTTGGACAAAAGTACAAGGTATGCCAGCAAAACCATTCAACCTGAAAAGTAGGAACATGGAACTCTAACAATATATTACCAGCATATTTTTAGCAATGTACAGTGAAAATTGTATTCGTTTTACCAGACTGCATCTTTTATGCTCAAAATACTTTAGTCTAAAATATATATATATATATATATATATATATATATATATATATATATATATATATATATATATATATATATATATAACACAAGATCCAGCGCACTCACCTATCCACTAAATGGCAACTTCAATGTTGAAAGATTTTATTATTAGTTTTTTTTTTTTTAAAAACACCTAATCTAGGCAAAAATAATGGGGGTTTAGTTACATTATATGATCATACATTGCATAAGCCTGTGGCAGGCTTATGCAATGTATGATCATATAATGTAACTAAACCCCCATTATTTTTGCCTAGATTAGGTGTTTTTAAAAAAAAAAACTAATAATAAAATCTTTCAACATTGAAGTTGCTGTTTAGTGGATAGGTGAGTGCGCTGGATCTTGTGTTTTGTATTATTTGGCCCCCAGCAGCACCCCCATTTATGCATGTTCAGGTGAGTGCAGCCAACCCCCTTGTTTCATATGTATGTGTATATATATATATATATATATATATATATATATATATATATATATATATATATATATATATATATATATATATATATATATATATATATATATATATATATATATATATATATACACACACACACACACACACACACACACACACACACGTCTCAACATTTACATTGCAGGGTTACGACAGTCACTTAAGCCGTTTCTTCAATTCACACGGAGTTTAACTCTGTGAGGCGACGCTGGACGTCCGCACACTTTGCATGAGAACATCCAGTGTCTTGAAAATCCCTATAGGAAAGCATTTAGTCGATGCTTTTCTATTAAAAAGGCATAATGTGCGGCTGCAGTTGCCTCGCATGTGCAGTAGGTACCCGCATCACCATGATGTCAGAGAAGGCAAAGAGACCTTGGCGCTAAAATCAGGCAAGTGAAAAAAGGGTTTTATAACCCTTTATTCGACTATAGTGTTAGAAATACAGTTTTGCATTCCTAACACTATAGAGTTCCTTTAAGGACCGCTTGACGGTTTATGCCATCATGCATAGGACATACACCAGTTGATGACACTGTCAAAATAGTCCAACGTACTAGTTTGGTTAAATCCTTGGTTAAATCCTCTTCTGTGTGCTGGAAAATCCCTTTGCTGAAGTCACCAGAGGAAATCCCTCTGATGTGGGATTATAGAATTTGACTAGAGAATGGGATTATGGGTAAGATTAAGGAAAAAGTGGGGTATCCTTATAATTGATAACAGTAGCAGAATACGTATGGGGCGTTTACAATAGTGGGACACACATGGCATATGAATTTCCAGAAAATAAAACATGTGTGAAAAAAGCCCACAAAGAATTTTTACCTAAATGCGTGATAAAAGTGTTGAATAAAAAGTTTTAAAATTCTCTAAGTAAAATAGCCGGGGTGTACTTTCTGCAAATACGCTTTTGTTGCGTTTTTTGGATTCTGTGACTAGTATAAAAGTTGTAAACTCAGCAGGTCAAATTTTCCAAAGTATTACCTTTAAAAACTAATTCACTCCTTGCAAAATTTGTTTTATAACTTCTATTAAAAAAAATCCTATCCTCAGGACTAAATTTTCCTTAGTTGCTCTTAGTGTGTAGAAATTATTGAATGTAAAACTGAGAAAAATTGTTTTGTTTTGGTTTTTTTTCAAATATTTCATTCATATTGAATATTGTGTTGTGTATACATATAGGGTATCCAAAGAAAGCCCTACTTCTCCTTTAAAAAAGATATATGATGTGTGGGTGCACTTAAACAGAAAGGGTGAAGTTATGGTAGAATGAATGCATGACAAAAGTTGCTAACAAATGTGTCACATCCCAAAAAAGCATTGGTCCTCAAGAGGTGTAAGTATACAAAAACTGAAAAAACAAGTGGCAGCCATCCTGTTCAGACGCCATCTAAAACTGCTCTCCCGAACCCGGAGAGAATCTGTCAAATATCCATCAAACAAAGCCCCATCGAACCCCGACAAGCACCGCACTGATTGATGCCTTTTTTCCCAGGCACCCAAGCAGATCAGGCAGAGGCGCAAACTTGCGGCCTACCATGCGACTCCAATCCAAGACCCAGAGGCCTACCTCGGCGGAAGCCTCTTGGAATACTACCCATCCAGCCAGGACACAGGCGCCACAGCCATGGGCCGCCGCTCACACAAAGCCACAGCTGGCCCCAACACACAAGGCAGAGACATAGGGGAGATGTGGCTCAGGCCCGCACAATCTGAGCCAGTACACACCACGCAACGACCCCCAGCGGACCGAGCACCCGAACCCGACGAGGAGGAGCCGGTCGAAATGGCGGCCTCCCCGACGGGACACCCACTGACACCGGAATCCCAGGATGATTCAGCCCCCGCTACTAAAGGGGACCTAAAAGCCCTCCTGAACAACATACAATAATTGCTAGCGGCTGAAGTCGCAACGGTCAAGGTTGACAAACAAAGTGTGCAAGAAAGGGTTGGAGCTGCAGAGGCAGACATCACCAACATTCAGGATGCAGTGTCCACCCTCAAGGACTCGGTCAACCGACTCCAAGCAGAGCAAAACGTTCTGGCAGGTCAAATGCCGGAAGCATATCAAAATCAGGGGTGTCCCCACCACTGTAACGACTGAGGAGCTACCGCACTATAAGCGGAGACTGCTCACAACACTGCTACCCCAGGCATCAGCCAAGAAAATATCAAGTCGACGGGATATAAAGAGTGACAAGCTCCACACACTTACCATCCAGCATGCCCAGAGACGTCATTCTACGCCTGGCATCAGTGCCTGACAAGATACAAATAATGACCGCCATTAAAGGCAAAAGCCGCCGGCATTCGAAGGCACTCAGCTCTCCTCCTTCCAGGATGTCACTAGAGCCACACTGTTAAAGCGGAAGACCTTTGGACCCGTGACCACCGCGCTGCGCAAAGCAGGCATCGCCTACAGATGGGGGAACACTGGCGCCCTGCTTGTCCGCCACAATGGAACTGTACACCACCTCACATCCCCAACTGGGGCCCCCACCTTCCTAAGGGCACTGGGACTACAACCCCCACAACTCACCTCCACGACCGCAAGTCGATCGGAGAGCTGGGACCCAGAGGATGGCTCTACTCCCGGACAGTCAACACGGGATCTACAGACTCTGGTCACTTGACTAGGCACGGGGACTGAACCCAGGGACAATATGCAATGCACGGTCGAAACCGCCAAACGGAAATCCCAGACATCTCTTGACACAGATGGATAACTTTAATGACTTCTAACTCCAATGTTTAATTTTTCTCTTAAGCTGGGCCCACACATCCCACCCACACCGCTTACATTTCCCTGTGCTCCTCGCCTTTTACTTTTCCCTTACCCCACTTGGGTCTGTCCTTTCTGACCTTAATGCAACCGCAGTTACGGGGCCCCTACCCTCACAGGAAAGGCAGACAATCCCTCACGCACGATAGTACATTGGTGCTCACTATGATTACCGCCACTCTGCCCACCCCACACCACCCCCAGGGATAAGGGGCTAGATGAGATGCCACACAGGGTACGTCGCAAACCGGAGCGCCCTTCACACTTGTCATTCCAACCACCCTACTAGAAAGAGCTCCGCAGGCAAGTACACACAGGCATCCAGATCCACAAACCGAAACCCGCTTGCAACAATCATATACATGCTCCCACACACACTGACACATCGCAACCCGAACCAGGGAGCACCCACACACTCCCACACTTGTAGTACACCAGGGGAATAACGCACATAATACTGAACCTGATACAACCCTACAGACCCCAGGTATGCCACCCAACGTGATGGTTATATGAAAATGTGCTTACAACCTTGAAACATCAATGTTAACACTATTTTACTGTACCGCTTTAAATTATCATACCACTGTTTATATATGATGCTGTTAACTTGTCAAACCAAGCTCACATTATTAAAGAAAAAAAAAATAAATGATGTTAGATGTCCGGTTTACTTTATGGAAAATTTGCGGGGACCTACCTAGTTCTTTTCTTTTTATTATTTAGACTTAGTGTTTTGCGAATGCCCATGACAGCAAACATGAGATTGTTAGAATTATTATAATACTATTTATTCTGACCATGGATAATATTTATTAAACTGACAACAAATGACTTATTGAAACCTTTACTTTTTATTTCCCCTTTCTTTATCCACAAATGAATCCGAGCACTACACCTGCTGTATATTGATTTGCAATGATGCTAAGCCTGACACACCACTAGCTCAGCATCCCATGAAACCACAACTGTTGGGCCAGATGTTAACCATCACCATCTTCTCCAGCCAGGCTCCCTAGTGGCATGTTTTAATATCAATGAATATCTATTACATTTATCATATAAAGCCTATCAATTCAACCATCCGGTGTAGCAAAACTTAGTGATGGTATTATTTTATGTTCTAAATAATGGTCCTGTAGCAAAAGCTACTAATTATCCCAACAAAACACTTGCAGCCATTGCACAGCTCCTGCCCACTCCAGCCAGGTGATCCATGGCCTCCCACTTACCCTATATAAATATATACTGCGCACCCACGCCGGTAGCTCAGCTCACAACAAGCATGTGGTACCCCGGAAGTCGCTGACCTTTTCACGTACTCCCTCCACCCCTGGCTTCACTGACGTCATCACGCCGCGGCCGCCCCGTTGGGAAGACGCGCGGCCGTTGCTAGGAGACGCTGTGCTGTCTTAGTTACAGACGCCCTCGGAGCTGGGAGACTGTAATCAGCCAAACACCAGGAGGGAGTTCAACTGAGTGCGTCTGCCTACCTACCAAGCAAGCAAGCAAGCAAGCAAGCAAGCAAGAACTTACCGCCCCCGGGGAGACATGAAGCGCAAGTGTATCTGCGAGATCTGCACCTGCGGGTAGGAAACAGCACCAGGAGGAGGGTCTGTGTAACGATGGGGAGCTGCCAGACTATATGAATTAGTATTAGCTGTCAATGGGAAATATAGTGACTATAGCTACAGGGGGGAGTTATAATCAAATGGCAAAATGTAGGCTGAAGGAAGTCAACTGAAAAAAATAAACAAAGAATACAAAATTCCAGTTTAGCTATATTGGCCTCAATTTTAAATTTGTAGCCATTCATACCCATTGTACAGCGCTACAGAATCTGTTGGTGCTTTATAAACAAAAATTATTATTAAAATTTAATATTACTTGGGTGAATAAGCTTGGTATATTTTTATATATATATAATATCACATTGAACAGCGTTGCAGAATTTGTTGGCGCTTTATTAAAAATATATAATAATACTTGAGTGAATAAGCTTGGTATAACAAATTCCAGCGCTGTGGAATTTGTCGGTGCTTTTTAAATTATAAGTTATACTGTATAGAGAGAGCTTGCATCGTCAAAATAATAGTGTATTTAAAAAAATTGGGAATTGACCAGGGAATTGTAAAGTTGAGACCAACAGTTGGAGATTTTATTTATTTATTTTTTTTCCAGCTTGGTAATTCTGTTTTAAAATTTGCAGTTCCTTTTGCAGGATTATTTGCTAGCTAGACTTTGAAATGTTAGACCAAAATTCTGCTGCTGTAGCATTTCTGATTTTGTGAGTAAGCCCCATAGTCACAACTTTTCTTTATAATTAATTTAGATAATGGTTTTTAAACATGTGCAGTTTGTTTCGGACAAATTATTAAATTCCTTTAAAAGTGGCAAAGAACTGAAAACTAATGAATTTGGAAAGAATAAGAATAAAACAAAATGTTGGATACATTAGTTTTCACAAGGATCGCAAATTAGAGACTTATCAATAGTGATGTCCCGAACGGTTCGCCACGGGCAGCGAACATATGCGCTGTTCGGTCCGCCCCCTATGTCAGCATTGAGTAAACCTTGACCCTGTACCTCACAGTCAGCAGACACTCAGCAGCAGACCCTCCCTCCCACCTCCTGGACAGCATCCATTTTACATTCATTGTGAAACTGCATTCTTAGTGAGCTGTCCAGGAGGTGGGAGGGTCTGGGAGGGAGGGTCTGCTGCTGATTGGCTGGAATGTGTCTGCAGACTGTGAGGTACAGGGTCAAAGTTTACTCAATGATGACGAATAGGGGGCGGACCGAACAGCGCATATGTTCGCCATCCGTGGCGAACCGTTCGGCGAACTGTTCGGGACATCACTACTTATCAATTATAAAGCTATTGTTTCTGTAAAATTTTGTAATTTTCTAATTTATTGTAAAATGTCTCCCTTTTAATAATATTGTAAAGCACTGCAGAATTAGTTAGAGCTTAATAAATAATAATAATATGAATCTTAAACAGAAAAATTAAGAAAAAATATTGTTTTCTTAATTTTGACCCTTCAGCTGTTTAGTAGATAGTTCACTAATTTGGAATCTTTATGTGGGATTGCCATAATTAAGGGTACTAAATAAGGGACTTGTATACTAAGCAATTGAAAAAGCACAATTAAGAAAAAAACATTTTTCTTAGGGGGACACTATAGTAACCAGAACAACTATAGCTTATTGTATTTGTTCTGATGTGAATAATCATTCCCTTGAGCCATGTTGCAGTAAACACTATATTTTAAGAGAAAGGGCAGTGTTTACATTGCAGCCTAGGAACAGCTCCAGCTGCCACTACTCAGATGGCTTCTAGAGGTGCTTCCTGGGTCAGTAGAGATTCTGAACTTTCCTCATAGAAATGCGTTTGGCCCAGGCCCCAGCCACGCCCCCTTGATGATCTCAGCCAATCAAATTATTTTTCTTCAATTCTGATTGTCAGTCAAGAGGGCGGATCATGGGCTGGGCGAAGCTGGAAATAAGGCAAACCACCTAAATGGTAGTTTTAACACCATAGGGTCAGGAACACACATTTATGCACCAATTGCATAGAGAATTGGATTTATGCACCAAATGCATATAGAATCTTAGGCTTGTGTGTATGTGTCTTCACGTTTTAAAATGTTAAAAGTGCTGATTAAAGTAGAAGAACTAAAAGGTATGTAGGACCCAGTAACCGTCCTTCATAGTTTGTATACCCTCACCTCTCCCTAATTAAATAATTAGCAGCAGGTAAATTATCAGGTTGCTGATGCCTAGGAAAAAAAGCGTTTTGTTTGAACTGCTAGGGGCACGGCAGCAGTGAAACTTATCAGAGAAAAACTATTTTGTTTATTAGGTTGGAATAGTTAGGATCAATGAATGTTTAAAAGTTTGTTTGTAGTTTATAACTTGTTTTAGTTTCCTGAACACTGGCTCAAATTGAGAATTTCATGTGAACAATAATATGTGTTAAACATAATTCTTAATGTCAAGATATTATTTCATTAAATCATTTTACAGTTCATGTTTTTTAATGGACTACTCCCATGCATCTGGACAACTTTGATAAAAATTATACCTAGTGATAAAATGACTTATTCCATAAAAAATAAAATTGTCGAGTTTTTAAACAAACATGGGTTGTAGACTAGCTCCACCCCTCCAGTGGTGTAAACTGCAGAGTCATGGAACATTCTCATGGCTGCATAAGTCTATTCTAGGACAATTCTAACCATACAAAAAGACCAAGATCTCCATAGTCCGATATCTCACCAATAACCTACCTACACTTCAAAGGACAAGCTTTCTAACCATCAAGCAGACAGAAATGCAGTGGAATGTGCTTCACAGCTGGGTAGCATTGGAGTTGAATTTCCATCACGGAGGGCCAATATCCTGTAGGTTAGAGACTAGCCAGTGAGCCCCACAAGAAGGTTCTTTCTGCTCCTCCTTTATGGTCATTAGTGCCGCCAAGAACAACAGTATCACTACTCTCACACCCCATTGCATCTGATCTTTCCCATCCCAATTTCATACAACAGTATGCAAAAAGACCTCGTCACTTGTTTATATTGAAAAAATGCAAGGTCCAAACTTAAAGCGGCAGTGTCATGGCCTCATCCGTTCATATTTTTTTTTTTTTTTTAACCCAACTCCACTACATCCAATTGTCCCCCTAGTCAGTGGTGTATTCTGGTTTTGTGCTGCCCTAGGCATGACAAAAATCGGTCAGCCCCCCACCCCCTTGATAATTACTCTTCTTGACAGACACACACCCTCACTGATGCATACACTGACATGCAGTCATTGTCACACACACTGTTTAACTAATAGTCATGTGCAATTAGTTTCGTTCCGAACGTAAATTTGGACGAATTTCGTCAATTCGGACATTCCGAAGTCCTGAATTTCCGAAGTGCCATATTGCCGAAGTCCAGAATTTTGGAACTACCGAACCTCATTTTTTGCCCATGCACATCCCTATTAACTAGCACACACTTTTACTGAAACATGCACATTCACAGACATACCCACTCACTCATTCACAGTTACACTCACTGAGAGACACACACATTGACAGATGCACACTCAGTGTCAGACACACGCACACTAAGATACACCCTGACAAGCACACATACACACTCACTGACAGACATATATACACTCCATGTCAGACACACACACACACACTGAGAAACACATATACTCACCGACAGACATGTATACACTAGCTGACATACACATTCACTAATAGACAGACACGCATACACACACAGAAACACACTCTCAGTGACAGATACTCACTGACAAATACATATACACTCAGTGTCAGGTATACACATTCACTTGCAAACACACATATACTAGCTGACATACACATTCACTGACACACGCATACAGTTGCAAGAAAAAGTATGTGAACCCTTTGGAATGATATGGATTTCTGCACAAATTGGTCATAAAATGTGATCTGATCATCATCTAAGTCACAACAATAGACAATCACAGTCTGCTTAAACTAATAAAACACAAAGAATGAAATGTTGCCATGTTTTTATTGAACACACCATGTAAACATTCACAGTGCAGGTGGAAAAAGTATGTGAACCCTTGGATTTAATAACTGGTTGAACCTCCTTAGGCAGCAATAACTTCAACCAAACGTTTCCTGTAGTTGCAGATCAGACGTGCACAACGGTCAGGAGTAATTCTTGACCATTCCTCTTTACAGAACTGTTTCAGTTCAGCAATATTCTTGGGATGTCTGGTGTGAATCGCTTTCTTGAGGTCATGCCACAGCATCTCAATCGAGTTGAGGTCAGGACTCTCACTCGGCCACTTCAGAAGGCGTATTTTCTTCTGTTTAAGCCATTCTGTTGTTGATTTACTTCTATGCTCTGGGTCATTGTCCTGTTGCAACACCCATCTTCTGTTGAGCTTCAGCTGGTAGACAGATGGCCCTAAGTTCTCCTGTAAAATGTCTTGATATACTTGGGAATTCATTTTTCCTTCGATGATAGCAATCCATCCAGGCCCTGACGCAGCAAAGCAGCCCCAAACCATGATGCCCCCACCACCATACTTCACAGTTGGGATGAGGTTTTGATGTTGCCGTTCTTCCAAACAACTCAACTTTGGTTTCATCTGTCCACAGAATATTTTGCCAGTATTGCTGTGGAACATCCAGGTGCTCTTGTGCAAACTGTAAACGTGCAGCAATGTTTTGTTTGGACAGCAGTGGCTTCCTCTGTGGTATTCTCTCATGAAATCCATTCTTGTTTAGTGTTTTACGTATTGTAGATTCGCCAACAGGGATGTTAGCATTTGCCAGTGACCTGTGTCTTTAGCTGACACTCTAGGATTCTTCTTCACCTCACTGAGCAGTCTGCGCTGTGCTCTTCCAGTCATCTTTACAGGACGGCCACTCCTAGTGAGAGTAGCAGCAGTGCTGAACTTTCTCCATTTATAGACAATTTGTCTTACAGTGGACTGATGGACAGCAAGGCTTTTGGAGATACTTTTATAACCCTTTCCATCTTTATGCAAGTCAACAATCTTAATCGTAGGCCTTCTGAGAGCTCTTTTGTGCGAGGCATCATTCACATCAGGCAATGCTTCTTGTGAAAAGCAAACCCAGAACTGGTGTGTGTTTTCTTATAGGGCAGGGCAGCTGTAACCAACACCTCCAATCTCATCTCATTGATTGGACTCCAGTTGGCTGACATCTAACTCCAATTAGCTCTTGGAGATGTCATTAGTCTAGGGGTTCACATACTTTTTCCACCTGCACTGTGAATGTTTACATGGTGTGTTCAATAAAAAACATGGCAACATTTCATTCTTTGTGTGTTTATTAGCTTTGAGCAGACTGTGATTGTCCATTGTTGTGACTTAGAAGATGATCAGATCACATTTGCAGAAATCCATATCATTCCAAAGGGTTCACATAATTTTTCTTGCAACTGTATAAACACTCTCAGTGACAGACACATATAATCTCACTAACAGACACGCATACTAACACACACACTTTTTTTTTTTTTTTTTAAGTGCTGGAGTGGCTTATTCCCTGGAGTGGCTTATTCCCTGGGGTCCAGTGGAACTGGCTGCAGCACTGCTGGTAGTGCATGCAGGCTCACATTGGAGAGAATTCTGATGCTCCCTTGTGCGCCTCTTAGTACCAGGGCTGCAGTGATATCATATTTTGGCTGAGACATCACTGCGGGGTACGCGAGGGAGCTGAGCAGGAAGAGCTCAGGGGACAGTGCTCCCTTGCAGCCCGCCTCATTCATAAGCAGATGCCAGCGTGGGAGTGGAAGTGCCAGCTTTTGGGCCACACAGGACAAGAGGCTGACAAGGCACCTGCCGGGGCATTTGGGGGGATAGTGTTTTTTTGCCGCCACCATGAAAGTGCCACCTAAGGCAAATGCCTTGTCAGCCTCGCACTAAATACAGCGCTGCCCCTAGTCACCCCCAAATGCCCCTAGGTCCCCCTGTTTTTCACCTGTTTATACATCCCAACGTGCAAAAATGCATTTCAGGGAGGTGGCTACACCAGCCACCACCCCCCACCGCACGCCACCCCGCGCATCCCCCCCATAGCCACCAGACATGTATGAAGACTTTGACACACACATAAACGCACTATTATATACACACAATCAGATATACTTTTACACATAGATACACACACTGGCGCATACACTCAGATACACACTGACATAGACAGATACAGACACTAGCACATACACTCAGATACACATGCTGGCACACGCACACATACAAACACTGATACATACACTCAGATACACACACTGGCACATACATTTAGATGCACACTGACACTGGAACTTACTACTGGCATACACACAATTTGACACGTCATACTTTATATATTTGCAGAAACCCTCCTGTATGGATAACTTTGTGTCCAGAAGGGTGGCTTGATTGTGGTGCAGGTCCTGACTGAGGCTGATGGGAGTGAGCTGCTACTGCATGCAGCCTCTCCTCTGTGTGCTCCAGCCCCTCCTCTCTCCATTCCTGTGTGCCTCTGTTACCTGCTGCCTCCTCTGTCCATGCCTCCTGGGCAGGCTGTTTACTGTAAAGCTGGGAGGAAGTGGCTGTCACTTCCTCCATGCCAGGTTATATCACATGGGCTCGGTTGGCTCTTAAAAGGGTTGGCACCTGACCGGGCCCCCTGTTTAGCAATAATTATAGGTGGGGGGAAGAGGGGTGCAAATCATATGAAATACAATGGAAATCACACACACACCTCAGATTGTGTGTGATTTGCGAGATATTACATGTGATTTGCATGTATCAGGGAGCCCCATTCAAAATGCAGGAATCTTCAGGAACTACCGGGAGACTTGGGATGTCTGCCTGTTGATTTTTTTTTTTGCCCAGACCTAGGTCTTAGGTGCTGCCATCTTTGTGTGGGCAGATGAAAGACCTGTGGGACATTTCATCTGCCCACACTAGATAGTGCTCCCTGCCACTCTCTAACCCACTCCAACCCCTCACTCTGTAGCAGTCAACATGATCCCCATATTCGCATAAGGGAGATTAAAATCTTACTCCCTATGCTGCAAGTATGGGGCATGTCTACTAAATAGTGAGCAGTCATTGAGGTGGTCTTTTTTTTTTTTTTTTTTCACTTTGCAACAGCGAGTAGGGGCGTTAGGGAGATTTTAAATTCCCTAATTTACTAAGTAATTATTATGTAGTATTAGTAAAGTAGCCTGAAAGATCAATTTTGGTCATTCAGCTTTAGTAGATAGCTCCCTAATTCTTGTGGGGATTAGGGGACTATCTACTAAGCGACTCAAGAGCATCCCCAGCATGGATTAAAAGATGTAGCCGCAGCGCGAACCAAACTAAATCCACTAATTTCGTCCAAACAACGATGGAAAAACTGTACTCATTTTGTTAGGACATAATTTGGAGAATTCGCCGGCTGTAAATGACAGGACGTTCGAACCGCGAATGAATCAACGCAAGATCACGGAGGAGAGGTGAGTATTGTGGGGAAAATTCTTTGACCACAGGAAATGGAGTGGACTTAACATCTTATTTTGGTCAAAGTAGTCCCTACTTTGTCTTATGTTTTAAAGTAAACTGGATCAAACTAAGAAAAGAAGAACAGGTTCTGAGAATGAAAGAGAAACAGAAGGGATTGGGGAAAGGTATGTTCGGCATTACAGTGCCACTTTAAGGGCAAAATCTGACCTGAGAAAAAAAGTTACTTTAGTCCATTCAACTTGCATATAAGAGGAGCAAAATCCACCAATAAAACCGGTGCATCAATAAAACGTGAAATCTAAAGCTGCTTTCTCCATGCCAGAGCAGGAAGTGGTATACTTAATAGGGTATATCACCTAAGAGAATAAAAATTGTTATTAAAAGAAAAGACTGATTTAGAAGCTCATTAAAGTGATACAATGAAAGGTTGAACACAAATAATGGAAAATAGTTACTATAAGTTTAGAAAGCTGAGAATGGAAACACTTGATGTTCAGTTTCAATTGTTAACCAAAATAAAACAATTAAAAGAAACACACGGCTCTAAAAAATGGTATAAAGGAAGAGAAAATTTAATATAGGGCTGTGCACAATGGGTGTGGACCCTGATAGCAAGTGTGAAATACAAAATACCAAGTGGTATAAGAAGAAAAACAAAGCAGAGCCCAAAAATAAACATATATAAAAAAGAAAATTACTTTTATTTATAGGGTAAAATAGCACAGTAATCCACAAAAAGTCTAAATTTAAATCTAAAATATACTTAGGAGAAAGGTCCTTACAACAATAAACAAAGTGGTGTTGGTCTACTAAATCATGCCTTTGGAGTGGAAATGAAATACTAACATCTGTCTCCCGTGGTGAGACAATAAAATAGCGTAGATATCCTGCAGGCAATAATAAAGGTAATAGACTTCTAGCCTCTTGTAATCTCACTATCCGACCCAACAAGTTTAACAATGTATCAATTTAAACATCCAGAGTCTGTTAGATAAGGGGCTACAATGTATGTGCCTGAAATTAATAGTATGATACATTAAAAGAAACATATAGCCAAATGGTGAAATAATCAGCCATGATTAATGGATAAAAAAAATATATATATATTATAAAAAGAGCTCTTAAATTGTTTCTATTCTTTATTGATTTTAAAAGAAGAAAAAAAACAATACACTTGCATAAAATTACATAAAACATTGCTATAAAATTAAAGAGCTCTTAAATTTAAGAGCAGCATATAACTCCATTTGTGGTTAGAGAAAAAAGCCGAACAATTTAGAGGTGTATGTAATTTGGTTGTAGCATGCCAAAACCGACGTTTGGGAAGGCCTGTAAAAAAAAAAAAAAAAGCGGGCCCACCAAGTGAATTATGTGAGAGGAGCAGTGGGTTGGATGAACCAGATGGTATTGGGGTGGCCTGTGGTTTTATATTCCGGGTAACCATTGCCGTGCATGCGCATTGGATCTCCTCCGCCAGCTGACTGCCAAGGGGGAGGAGCAAAGCTGGACCCGAGCCTGCATCGTGAGACATCGGCACTGGACCCAGGTATGTAACAGAAGGGGCTATAACAAGTTTGTTTTCCTGGCAGTATAGTTTCCCTTTACGGTGAGATACTCCTTACACATAAATCACTTAAGGATGACGGTGTGGAGTTGTCCTTTAAACATTCAGCTAAAACTTATAAAATAAACATATAAAAAAGGGCAGGGATAGGCAACCTTTGGTACTGCGGATGTTGTGGACTACATCACCCATAATGCTGACAAAGTTAAGTGATTAACTTTTTTTTTTTCTTTACTTACACAAACCATTCTTTCACTGCATTGTGCATGCCCAAGAAGCACCACTGATTTCTATGGGATATTAGTAAACATACACAAACATTTACTTCTCTTCACTTGAAATCTAAGGGAAGTCAGAGAATGGCTGAGATATCTCAACCAATTCCTGTTGCAAATTATAATCTAAGAAGGTAGAACAGACCTTGATAAATCCGAGAAGAGATGCTCTCAAAAGTATGTTTTTGTGTTGTTGTTTTTTTATGTGCATATTCTTAAAATATTAATACAACTAGTTATTGAAGTGTATTTCCCACAATAAAACTGTTTCAGCATTTTTAACAAGAAAAGATTGATAGTTTGACTTTTTTCTGATCTTCATTAACTTGGATGAAGTCAAACCTGTTTCATTTCAGGTAACCTCTAATTTCTAAGGTGAATAGTTGCTAGGCATCGTTACTCGGATGCCTCTATTGTCTAATATAAACAGTGCTTCATATCTAGGGATACCACATACCGAGCAGCTGCTGTGATTATCCAGCAACAAGGTTTTCCTTCAGAATTTAAAGGTATTTTATATAAAAAGAGCTAATACAGTTTATCCTTTTTAACATGTGGTTTAAATATTAACAGTATATTCTATAAATGTCAATATGACAAAATGAACATGTTATTTGTATCATAAGAGGCAAGTGAAGGGTTAAGGCAATCACTTTCAAACGTTATAGATATTAAGGGCATATCAGAATACCAATTTCAGTTTTTCAGGGACAACTGAAGCATTTCTTTATCTATTCTTAATAAATATTTTTTAAAATATATTAATAATGCTATGCCAGGTAGATTTAAATGTATTATAATTAAACCCCAGCATAGTTTCTGCACTAGTGCTACAATCACTTTAATTTAACCGCATACTTTTAAGATCTTTCCAATAAAAAAAATATAGTGGAAAATAAATTTGTACCCTTCATAGCATGTAATCAAAGCACAAAAAGCAATTTAGTTTATAGACTGCTTTTTATAGGTAAGATAGTCCATACAGAAAAGTAAATATAGTGAAAAAACATTCCTATGGTTTTTTGTAACAAATCTGATGGCTTTTATAGTAATGCCAGCATAGTATTTTTGTCTACATACAGTTTGTGCAGTTACTTGGCCAAGAATCAGTCACTGGGCATACTGTTACATAGTGTTGCTAAAGAAAATGTCTAAATTTGGGTTGACATAATTACACGTTGAGACTGGACAACAAGTCAAGAAAATACTATATTAGGGCTTGTCAAATCCAAGGAGCCATGACTCCAAGAAATGTTACCTTTAGTGCTTATCGTGAGGAGTTTTTTATTTATTTTTTTTTATTTAGAAAATAATAATTTTTTAACAAAAATATTGTCAGTTTACGGTTTAGTGAATAAATTTGTCTGCCACTGCTTGCTTCCTGTATTTTTTTTAAACAGATATCTTATGTAGAGTAAATTCCTCCCAAGTGTCCAACTTTTGGAGGGGCAGACCCTTTTCTTGATCCAAATAACCCTGTCTCTATATCCTAACTGGTGCTCTGCTTTGTTATGAAATGTGTGAATAAGTACACCAATAATGGTTATGATATTGTGCATTTAAACTTTAAGGTAAATGTTGTTAGGAATACAAAAATAGATAACAGTGACCCAATGTGTGCTAAGTGCAAATGTGTAAGAAACTCTGACACCCTGGTGAGGTTCCCTTAACCTTCACCAACAAAGGAATACAAGCACAACAAAATATAAGGCGGAGTATCTTACATGCACTTTTCAAGTAGTCCTTTGCATAGGTACATTTCTTATAGTGTACTCTAAAGAGAATAAAATAACAGAAAAATAGTGCAATATTGCTTGTACTCTTAATTTTGCAAGTCCAATCAAATCTTGATAAATGCAAACTCACAAAGGTGGAGCAACTAAGGATTGGGCTCAAGTTGTTCACTTTGTGGGATGTAAAGGGTCCCACTCCCTCCTCTGTGTTCCAGGTTCCTTATGAAGGGTAATCACAGGCTCACAGGTAAAATATAATAGAATAACATTTATTAATATAAACAAAATAAAAAGAATATTAAAAGACCTTACAAGCTCTGTTGAACAGTCTTAGTAGCAAAACGCGTTTCGCCCCTTCAAGGGGCTTCCTCAGTTGCTGTAAATTTTCCTGGATAATTCTTCGTTTTTTAAAAGCCTTTCGTTGCCGCTTTTTTTCCTTTTCTCTTCATTTCCGGCTCGCCGGACTTCCGGTTTCCGGTCCTTGCGTTCCACCCTTGGAACGCACAGCCATCGTGTATAGCTATACACGACAGCTGTGCGTTCCAAGGGTGGAACGCAAAGACCGGAAACCGGAAGTCCGGCGAGCCGGAAATGAAGAGAAAAGGGAAAAAAAGCGGCAACGAAAGGCTTTTAAAAAACGAAGAAGCCTTTCGTTGCCGCTTTTTTTCCTTTTCTCTTCATTATAATGTGGTAGGAAGGAAGGTCTTAATGAAAAAAAGCCTCTCGGGGATGCCCATGTACAGAGCACTGTTAAAGTGCTCTCGTATGGGCTTATTTTCCTAGATTTAGTTTGCAAAGTGAAGGGGAGTCTAATAATGCACCCTTGCTTACTAGGTTTATATTTCTGGTGGAAAGGAAAAAGGTCTCACAGGGGCATACCCAACTGATAAGGGCCTTATTTAAATGCAAAAACATATTCCGAAAAAGTGGAACCGGAGATCGTTTGATAACCCTTTTTATTAAAAATAGAGCATATAACAATAATAACGTTAAAAAAGTGAAGATCCTAATGTGACAACTTAAGGCAATGTCAATAAACTGAAAAAAGTTAAAAATGAAAGACAATACCCTCCCAGAACCTATGCCAGTGTTAGGGAAAATCCTTTATTAGATGCTATGGTAAATGGTAAGGGTATGTCTACTAAATATCTCTTATAGGGTAAAGCTATATTACTAGGAATAGGGTAACCAGGACTAAATGCATAACAGACGTCACCAACGTGGAATCCACACTGGAGTCTATTAAAATGAGGAAGCCAAATTGTTACATATATGTAACAAAGTGACACTCTGTGGATTATATGATTGACTATAATGTTGCAAGAATTGTATCGAAATAAATATCCCTTAGAGTAAAATACACAGAATATGCTGTGTTGGTAAGCTAGAGACAGAGAAAGAAGGTATATAATAGAACAGTGATGGCGAGCCTTTTTGAGCCCGAGTGCCCAAACCGCAATACATGCCAACTTTTTTTTTCCTCAAAGTGCCAACATGGCAATTAAACCTGAATACTGAGGTTTAAGTGTAGAAAAAAACTACTCTTACAGTTGTCCGAACTAATTAACAACTTTTGTTTTAAAAGAAGAACACAACAGAGTTCAATGATACACATTTTAAATTATGATATAAATAGATAAAATTAAGCTTATATTTATTAGTATCTCCAACAAATGCAATACATACACAGACTGCTGAACACGTTCACACACCGTCCGCTAAATACACACCCACACCGTCTGCTAAATACACCCCCACACCGTCCGCTAAATACACACACAGACAGATTGCTGAATACAAACAGACTGCTAAATACATTCACTGCTGAATACACACAGACTGCTAAATACATACACTGCTGAGTACACACACTCACAGACTGCTGAGTACATACACACACACACACAGCCTGCTGAGTACACACACACAGACTGCTGAGTACACACACACAGACTGCTGAATACATACACACTGCTGAATACATACACACTGCTGAGTACACACAGACTGCTGAATGCATATACACACACACACACAGACTGCTGAATACACACACACACACACACAGACTGCTGAATATACACCCACAAAGACTGCTGAGTACACAGACTGCTGGACACACACACACACAGACTGCTGAACACACACACACAGTCTGCTGAATACATACACTGCTGAGTACACACACACACAGACTGCTCAGTACACACACACACAGACTGCTCAGTACACACACACACAGACTGCTCAGTACACACAGTCTGCTGAATACATATACACACATACATACTGCATTGAGGGGTGGGGTGCTGTGTGTGTGGTGGGTAGGGGTGCTGTGTGCGGGTAGGGGTGGCGTGTTGTGTAGTGTGTGTATGTGGGTGGGGGTAGAGTTGGGGTGCTGATAGTGCTGTGTGTAGGGGTAGGGGTGCTGTGGGGGTAGGGGTTCTGTGGGGAGGGGTGGTGGGTGGGGGGGTAGGGGTGCTGTGACGGAGAGTAGGGGTGCTCTGGGGGTATGGGTTCTGTGGGGGGTATGGGTTATGTGGGGGTAGGGGTGCCGTGTGTGTGTGTGTGTGGTACAGGTAAAAATACATTTAAAAAAAAAAAATTATATTCTGTATCCCCCCTCCCTTCCTCTTACCTTTGGTGAAGGAGGGGGCGGACACAGCCATCCCTGGTGGTCCGGTGGTGGTAAGTATTGTAGGAAGCAGCTCTCCTATTATCCCGCGCGATGCTGTGTGGCAACGCTCCACACAGCTTGCTTGCAGGAGGATAGGAGAGCTGCTTCCTAGAGCCCTCCCCCTGCCTCCCGACACGGAAGCAGAGTAGGCACCTACCGTTTCGGGCAGGCAGGTCCCTACTCTGCAGACAGCCAGCGGCCCCCTCTCCCGGCGACCTATGGCTGCGTGCCAACAGAGGGCCTGGCATGCCACCTGTGGCACGCGTGCCATAGGTTCGCCATCACTGTAATAGAACCTTCAGAGTACTCTGTGGTAAACAACTGCAGAAAGGGGATTGTGCAGCAAGAAACTGGCCTTTAGCATAGGATATAATACATAATTATAGCAGACTAGGATTACAGCCCACAATACCCCTATCTTAGCCGGTAAGAATATATAACTGGATAAACTAGTCCCTCGGTTAAGCTAAAAGATAGAAATGTGTGTTGCCTAGTGGCTGGCAAGGAGTCCTGAGAGAAATAATTCTTAGATCATTGTTGAGCCGGAGTGCCTAGGTTACTAAATAAAGTAAACTAGCGCCTGATAGCTATAGGATATAGAACAGATATGCTCATCTTGGTAAGGTGCACACTGCCTAAAATCGAAAGTAAACCTGTATTACTAAAGTCTCTATATAAGCGTACTTATAGTAGAACAGACACTGGAGGCTTGAGGCTAGCTGAACCCAAACTAGAGTAAACAAATAAAACTGCCTAAGTAGATTAAACTGCCCAAATCATAACACCCAATAAAGTGAAAGGAAAGAAAAATAAAGCGTTAAACGCCTGACGCGCGTTTCGGTGCACACCAGATTTAAATTTTTTCAGTTTATTGACATTGCCTTAAGTTGTCACATTAGGATTTTCACTTTTTTCACTTTATTGTTACATGCTCTATTTTTAATAAAAGGGTCATCCAACGATCTCCGGTTCCGCTTTTTCGGAATATGTTTTTATATTTGTGGTGTCCTCAGAAGCAAGACTTTAGGAATCAAACCCGTGATGGAACACATGAGCCTGTTGGGAAGTATTTATTGCTTGGGTCTTATCTTAAAGGAAAAGTAAAGGCACCCAGACCATGCATCTCAATGAAGATGTATAGGTGCAGTGGTCCTGAAGTATATTTACATCGAATGGTTAAATACACCTCTAGTAACAGTTTTCTTACCAGCCACTTGAGGTGCTTTCGCCTTATAGTCTTGAAAAAGTATTGTTATTTTTGGGACTATAGGTACCATTTCAATGGGTTATTTAGTTGCATAAATGGATAGCAATATTAGTAATATTAAACTTTTCTATATATGTTCTCACCCACAGGCCATGCTTTTAGCAACACCCATTTAAACCACACGTGTCCAACACATTAGAACTGTTCATAAATAATAAAAAAAAATGATGACATTTAACTTTTTGCAATAGTATTCCTTTAAACCCCATGTGTTGTTGATTTGTGTTTAGCATTTTGCTCATTACTAATGCATATGCCATACAATCAAGGTAACATGTTAACCATATATTCTTATAGTGTTGTACACGGAGTGCACTCATTTTCAGTAATATTTTGGGTGTAAAGAAGTTTTCGCCTATTAAAATGATTCATTCCATGGGCTGGATTCTGCCTATTGCAGTAAATTGCAGCTCCAACTGCTCAAACGTTATATGTCAACAAAACATAAATTCCAAGAAACGCTCCCTCTAATTTTCTTTTCTTTAGATCTCAGTCATATTTTACTTTGCAATGTACATAAATTGAAAAGATAAACCATCATGAAACCATACTGACCCAGTGAATATATACACAAAAAACAAGAAAAAAAGTACTTCAGGGACTTCTATAAAACAGCTTTTATTTACATGATCCAATAAAATGTCGATGTTTCACCTCCCAACTTTCATCAGGACAATAAAGATATATATGATTATTCTGTATATGCGTGTGTGTGTGTGTGTGTGTGTATGTATGTGTATATATGTTTATGTGTGTGTGTGTATGTATATGTATGTGTGTGTGTGTGTGTATGTATGTATAAAATTTGTGTGTTTTATATACTTTTGTTTGTACTGTACTATACATTTTCATTTGCAGGCGCCACCGCTGCCCCCACAACCCTACAATGATTTTCGAGAAATCTGGAAAACCATGTGTTCTTACTGAATATGTAGAAAAATATCCACAGTATGATCAAGTGCTGCCACCAAAAAGCATGAAACCCAAGGAAGAATTGCAAGAAAACCGTGGAAGAATGGAAGGAGTCTCAACCTTTAAGTTAGTATACTTTAATTGCTGTAATATTAAACATCAAACTAATTTTCATCTGTTTCAACATTTACTTACAGGACACCAAAAAGCTAAATGTACCAAGTAACCCACAAGAAAAAAGTTTATATGCAAGCATTTACATGTTAGCAGGCTGGGTGAAGTAGAGGTATAATTCAGCAGGACTCCTTGGATACAGTGGTGTCTCTAGGAACAAGGCGGCACATAATACACCACACTCAATAAAGGGGAGCACTAATAATTTTTACCTCTAAATCATAGTAATAGTAAGTTGAGTCTCGTCTATAGGGGCACCTCTAATAAAAGTATTTTTCTGGAGGAAGAAAGGTAATCTGAAAAAAGGGGTTAAAGTGTAGATTAACATACTCCAACCATTGCCTATGTTTGTGTCAAAATAAGAAATATATGTCTCTCCCTTTCTGAAATAGGATTCAGTTCTGCAGGCGGATGCCATTATGGCAGACTCAGAGAGTGACACTCGCACAGACAGTGACACTATCACAGCGTCTGACATTGAGCCCCTAAGTAACTCCTCCAGTGATGGTTTCCCCCAACACCATCTACAAGAAGGCGCTCAGAATGCCCCACAGTGCCAGAGGAAAACTAGGTACCCCCAAACAGGACTGCCCCAGAAATACCCCCATTAATGGCTACACCTGACATCACAACAACAGTAGATGTTTGAGAGTAACTGAGCTATTTTAGCATCATTATGTCAGATGACATATTTAAGCTGATGGTTGAGTAAACCAACTTGTTTGCCAGCCAGTATCTGTCTGCATATCCAGGATTGCATTACAGTAGGAACATGTGGCTCCTTACTGATGTTGCAGAAATTAAAACATTTTGGGCTCCAAAAGGACTCCAGTTATTACGGTCTTCCTGCCCATCTCTACCTGCTCTCTGCATAAAAGACTGTTTCATAGTCTACCATGCAGAGCTGAACTATTAAATCACTATGTATGTGACTTTGTCAGTTTGCTTATTCTGAATTTCTGACCGCGGCTTGTCCTGATTATTCTTTATTAGCTGCCTGAACCAACTCATTGGCTTGTTATACCGACTACTCTAACTTCTGGATTCATATGACCTTAGTCTTTGCTTGTTTATGTTAAGCCCAGCCATTATAAAAGTAGCCAAACTACTCTGAATCCAACATTTAGAATACTTGTTAAATGGTTTGCCATCATGGGGGCAATATTTTTTGTTAGGGTGCCATGTTCTCTCAAAGGCAACATAGGCAAAAAAAAAAAAAAATCACTTTGTCAAAGTGTGTGTGTAAGAAAAAACCCTGTACATGGTGGGTACTGTTGTACTTGTGAGATATGGCTGAATACAAATAAACAAATCTAAGTTTTACTGTTTTAGAGCAGTAAAACATAAAATGGCGATGACACTATCAGTAAAATTGCAGTTTTTGTGTTCTGAATAATAACTTTGGCTAGGGTTTGTGACTACTAAAAAAGACTGGGCATACCCTATTTTAAATACCTAGGGTTGTCTACTCAACAAATGGTATGCCAGGGGGTAATTCTCATTCCTGGGCTGCCATACTGTCTCAAAGGCAACATAACCAATCTGGTAAATTTAAATGTGTAAAAACTGAAATGGGAAAGCCCTATATTTGACCCCAAAACTTAAAAAAAAAAAGGGGGGGGGGGAGGAAGGGAAAACACAGGAGTAGGAGGACCACTAAAAGAGAGGGAAGGAAGGGGAGAAGAACACTAAAGGGATGAGGGGGGCACTATTATTATTTTTGACATTTTTATATAGCGCCAACAGATTCCGGAGCACTAAGAGACAGGTAAGGGGAGGGAGGGGAGAGGAACACTAAGGGACGAGGACAACTAAGGGACGTGGAGGGGAGAAAGACACACAGATTGGCCTAGGGAGAGAGTGAAGCACAGAGGGGCTGTGGATCAAGGGAGACACAGAAGGGCCAGAAGGTGGAAATACAAAGGGGCTGGGATGAAAGAGACACAGAGGGGCTAGAGAAGAGGAATAAGAGACACAGAGGGGCTGGGGGGAGATAGACGGCTGGGGGTGAAAGAGAAACACACAAAGAGGGTTTATAAGTGATACACGAGAGGTGTAAGATACACGATGGGGAAAAAATAAGAGATAAGATACACTAAAGAGGGTAAAACATTTTAAAAAGGGGATATGAAACAAAAGGCGAGCTAAAAGGCACACAGGTGAAGATGCTTTTTTTGGGGGGTGCCAAAATCATCTTCGCATGTGTACCCAAAAATCCTTGCCCTGGCCCTGTTCATAAATAAATATTTGATGTCAAATAAAAAGCACATTTCTCATGAATAAAATTATATATAAGAAGTGTGGGTGCATATGAAAAAGGTAAATTGTGGTTGAACAAACATATCTTAAATTCTAAAGTTTGGTCAGAACTTGTAAAATAGCCCCCGTCCTTAAGGAGTTAAACAGATCTTGTAAATACGATTTGAAACATTTAAACAGAAGTTATATTTGCTTTTCTCATCCATATTGATTCATGTCTTGATAAATTTAAATATAAATTTTTAACATTCCTACATGTTTTAGGTCAGATTATCTTCCATATGATGTGCTTAACCGACCAAGACGTCATCAGGAAGTATATAAACCAAAGCCTGGCCACATGGATCATGGAACAACCTATAAAAGGGATTTTAATACTTATGAAATACAACCCGTGGCACCAGTGCGTCCAGTCGAAAGACGACAGAATATTGGAAAGTTTGATGGAAACCCTACATATAAAGGTAACTTTACCTGTCTTTAAGAGAACCTCCAGGTTGGAGTTGGCCGCCTAATCCTTTTTAATGCAAGTTAAAAATGAGGAGAAAACCTTACTTTATTCACTAAAGTGAGAATTCAAAGTGAATTTAAAATTTAAGGTCAAAGTAGCTATGCTTTCAATTCATCTACTGTGGATGTAAATTTGAAATTCACTTTGAAATCTCACTTTAGTGAATGACCCTGTATAAAGTGAACTCACATGAGATCAGGAAGTGTCAGAAAGCTTGTGACGGAGCTCCTGTACTCCGAGCGAGTACCTCCACCCAATCCGCTTGCAGGGATCCTGGAAGAGTTTCGCCCAGTCGCCTAAGCTTGACTGGGGTCTCTCAGGAGCTCTTCTACCCTACCAGGCTGCAGCTCTCCTTTCAGGCAGAGATCGTCCCCTCAGCCTATACAGCTGCAGCGCTTCTTCCAGGCAGATATCCAGAGCACTGCCTATAAGGTGATTATAGCTGTTGCCTTTACAAAGGCAATTGCGGCTCTCAGGCCTTGCTCTTTTGATTTATCACAGGACTAGAGGGATCTTGCAGCCAGCAAACAGATCCAAAGACTGTCACTTGGATCCCTAAAAATCCACACAGGACACAAGTTCCAAAAGGAACTATCATGCAATACTTAGCATGATATGCTGCGACAAACTCAATAAAATACAATTAACCAAATCATATCAGAAAACATACAGGAACTTATAATAACATAACATATTTAGAAAGTGGTGGGGGAGACAATATTAAACTCAAAACATCTCTCCTGCCTGCAGAATTCACAATATATGCAAATCTACCTGAATATGCAAATTGCTATTCAGGTAGTGCATACAGCTGTTGCTAGATCCTTGAAACCAACAGGTGGCGCTGTGCAGGCTCAACAGCCAAATCCACCTAGTTGATTTGTAAGCATTAATAAGGCAGGAGAGCACACTAACATTTAACACTAAACAATTACATTATACACACCCTGCACCTATAATGGGCACAGGGTAACTAAAACATAAGAATAGTACAGAGACCTACATAAATAGTCTGTCTAAAGCTCCTGGTGATGATGACTGTCACAAAGCTGTCAGCCAATCCTGATCGCTTTCAGTGAAGTTTTGTGCAGATCCAATAAACCACTAGACCAGAGGTGTCATGCATACAGCCCTTGGGTCGGATATGGCTATGTACCCAGCCCACAGTGACAATATTGATTCTCTGTCTTCCTGACACTGAGAGTATGCAACAACAAAAAAACAAGTGTTTTCTGTATCAGCTCTCTTCTTTTTCCCATTGTACTTGGCTGCAGGTCTCACAGTGGACAGTGCTAAGATATAAGTAATGTATTGAATTGTACTGCCCCCCCCCTCTCCCTCTCCCTCTCTCTTAAAGGCCACACAGCACAGCTAGATGCAAGGGGAAAGAGACACAAGGCATACTCACTAAAGTAATAAATGCCAGGATTTCTAATTGAATACCAAGTAAATTTCAAAATTATGGTATGGCTCAAATAGCCAATTTCAAATTAAGTAAATTTTTTTGTTCAGATTGGCTATTTTGGGCTTACATTTAAAATCCAGTTTGAATTCCCAGCAATTCTTACTTTAGTGATTCATCCTGACAGGTTGAGAGAGAGTTGTTCATGGAAATGCTCCATTCCTTTGCTGTCTCTCTACTATACTGCCAGGGATGGGTCCTATCAAGAAAAGGTAGACAAGTGGGGTTGGACTCATGTAAAGTAAAATGAATAAGCACCAAAACACCTTTAGCTTAGTGAAGCAGTTTTGGTGTATAGATCATGTCTCTTCAGTCTAACTACTAATTTCTCTGCCATTTAGGAGTTCAATCTAATTCTGTTTATACAGCCTGCTGTTATAGCCTCATGTCCCCTGACTATGTCTCAAGGAGCAGTTTGAAAAAAAACGGTTTCATTTTGAGTCAGATCTTAAAGCACAGTGTGTTTAGGAGTTATTATATCCAGCTCTAGCAAACAATTAACATAGCAGGAGATACAGTCTTCTAAATGAAACACACTGTGCAATAAAGGAAGCTTGTAATTAGATCTCTCTTTACAAAAAGTGTTTATGGAAGCTGAGAAAGTTGTAGGCAGGGGAGGTGGGGTAGGACTGCATAACTCCTAAATGGAATTGAGTAGTGTGATTACAGAGACATGATCTATGCACGAAAACCACTTCGTTATGGTAAAGTTGTTTAAGTGCTTAGAGTGGCATGATGTTTTCTTGTTGGAAAGATATTTTGATTGTGAATGCAAGCCTTAATATACTCGTCATTGTTTTATAAATTATTGTTTATTTGTTTTTTAAAAGATGATTTCAAAGCATGGGATATCCAAAAAAGGGAACTTGCGAAACAGGATAACGCTTACCAACCTCCAAAAGAGAAGTTCGGTAATTTAACTACCTTTCAGGATGATTATTTTCAAAAGGAGCTGATCCCAAGAGAAAGCTACAGACCTCCAAATGTATCTAGACGTATCAACATTCCTTTTGATGGCCTTACAAGCCATCGTATTTCCTACATACCGTACAAACTGGAACCAAAGCTTGTTAGAGATAGAGAAGAATATAAGCCTAGTAGCCAACCATTTGATGATCTCACCACCCATCGCCTCAATTACAAGGGTGCACTTGGTGAGTTAACAAAGAGCTTTAAACCAGAGCATGGGAAAGTTGGTAGCAGTGCAAGGTTTGAAGGTAGCTCTGAATTCAAAGATAGCTTCCAGCCATGGCTGATACCCTCACGTTATATTCATAAAGTGGATGAGTATATTCCACCTAATGCTCACATGGAGTCAGATACTACAACTCATAGAGATTATGTTCAGCACCAGCTAAGTTATGTTGCCCCCGCCAGACCTGTGTCCCATGGTAGAAGAAGTAGTGCACCCTTCCAAGGAAATACTACAATGAAAGATGATTTTAAAGCCTGGGAAGCCCAGCGTCAAGGAATTATCAAGAGAGAGCATCAATTGCCAAATGCTAGTGGAAAATTTGATGGATTAACTACATTCCGAGCTCACTATCAGCCCCATGAGATAAGTCTCACTGAAAATTATAAGCCTTACATGGCAGTCCGAAATTATGTTCCATTTGAGGGTGAAACCATGTATCACTCAGAGTATACAGCCAAAAAGAATGAAATCTGTCCAGCAGTTTATCCATCTCCACCTGGCTATGTTTTTGAAACTGTTGATAGCCGAGGCCACAAAATGTACCGGAAGACTCTTACTCCAGAAATGAATACATTTTCTAAGGAAAATGGAAACAAAATGGCTCAAGCTATCGCTGTGATGTCTTAAATGAAGTTAAGAAGAATATATTGTGCAAAATAAATTACAATCTATATTCTGTAGAAACATTTGAATTTTACTAATCATTTTTTCTATTTTCATTTATCATATATATTTGCTATCTGTATATTCACAGGGCTCAACAATGCCTCTTGGGGGCATGATGATACAACTTAATATTATATTTTAAATATTATTAGAATTTTCATTATGGCTGATCTGATGACCAAATTTAGACATATTACAATGAGAATTGGATATTCAATAACTGGCATGAATATTTTCCAGTCAGGCAGTATATATTGTATGTGTATAACAGCAAACGGTCTATCAAAATAGATACGTTTTGCAATTAAACCAAAGTGATTGTCTGAAAAAACAAAATGGCAGTATTTTGCATACATGGGTATCAGAACAAACAAAAAAGTATTGTAGAAATATAACTTTTATTTTCAAAAATATCTGCAAAATTGTTATTAAATCTGCAGCTGGAAATGTATTTAGCTATTTTGTTTTTCATGATATATATGAACTGTAAGTAGTACGAAAAAGCAACAAAAAAAACACAACAAACTCAATAGTCTGTCACTCATGATTACTTCTTCAACCAATCCACATAAACTTGTACTTTAACCAAACATTTTAGTTTGTGCTTTACTTCAAAGAAATTATGAAATTTTGTATAACTGTAATGTGACAAATCTGATAGTTTAATTCACTTTAGATTAATAACAATCTTTATTATCCTATGATCAAATTTTGACTATCTCAAATAAATTATGACTAACACATTTACTTGATTCTACATCTGGCCATTTTTTGAAAATATTTTTATATGTATATTTAATATTTCTGCTAATTGAACAGGTAAAAATGCCAAAATTCGGACGGCCATAACTTGGGTGTCAGTATTGTATGCAGAGACTCAGAGGATGTGCAACATCAATAAACCATTGAAATGTAAATCCTTTAAAGTAGGCCAAATACACCATGCCTGTCATTGCCTTCTCCCTGACACACGGAGAGGTAATTACCATTGATCATAGATAGACCATTTTCCTGTTTAATAGAGGGCGAGTTTACAGAAATGTGGTTTCTTTGCTTCGTGGGGTGTAGTCAGTTGAAAAAGTGTTGAAAAAGTATAATTAACGGTCTTTTTTTTTTTTTTTAATAAATGCACATTTTATTTTTTCTCTACAGTAGGCTAATTATGGCACCATACAACATGCCCCATTTTATGTACTGTTAGGAAAGGTACACCAGGACTGTTATAAGACAATGGTGGGTCAGTGTAAAGTTCATTTTAATAGTGGACCTCATTCAAGTGATAATGTACCTGAAATACATTTATAATTATAAGGTGTTTGTAATGCAGTGGACTAGAACATGCAGTGTGCTGGCCAAAACTAGCTAGAAATAGTAGGAACGCTCTGTGTGAAAACTTTGTGCTGTTCCTATTCTAAATAGTATTTTAGTGGCATAGATTGTTGTTAGTAAGTTACTTAGAATAAAATCTACCATGGCTACACTCCTACTCACAACCCTAAAATGAGACTATCCCTCTTTGTCAATTAGAAATGTTGAGAAGTATGGTGAACTACAATGATCATTAAGCCCCAGTGGCCTAATGGAGGCTTCCTAAGCCAGGGATTGTGGATTAGATTCCCATCTGGGGTGTGCAAGTACTATTTTTCGCAATGGTCAAGTCCTTCCAAACCAGTATATCATGATGGTCAATGTTATTTTTGTCAAGAAAACCACTATTACAAGTACGTATGTAGTGATTTTTTTAAATAGCATTAACCCAGTGAACAATTTGTCTTCACTAGACCCAAAATAGCAAAAATTAAAAATCCCTCTTAACACCCCCTCACTTATACCTAGTATCAAAAACTGCCACCACCAGGGCAATGCATAAAGGTGGCAGTTAAGGTTACCCCAGCAAATCAGATTTAAATTAATAATCCACAAAAATACAAATCGGCTAAATATCTATGAAAACTACTATTAAGTAGGTCTCTTCAGGTACTGTCATTCCTATACCAGACAGAGGCAGCACTTAATAAAGGAAAATTGATTGATTAAAAATGGTCACAGTACATACATATAAAATTAGATGATAAACTGTTACATACAACAACAAACATATACAAAAAAAGGAAATGCCTAGAAAATACTTATTACCTACTAACCAGGGGGGCTCCAGCAAGAATAATGGCAACTTACTCAAAATTAGATCTGGGCCCTACTTACACTAGTCATGTACATGTCATCAGACTTACACCTGCTGCAGTCATCTCAAGGTGCAAACTGGCCCGTTAATCAACAATGTGCTAAAATGCAAGCTGGTGTTGTGCCAGCAGATGCAAAGTTTGGGATCACTTTGATTACCTCCAACAAGGGCGACTAGCAAAGTGCAAAATGTGCAGCAATGAAGTGAGTACTGGCGAATGAAGACTCATCTCATTAGTGTCGGTATGAAGCAACATCTGCAAAGATACCACAAATCTGTATTACTTACGGAAAAGTAGAACAAGAGTATTGGGACTGGCTACTTTGTCTCTGTATTTCTCTTCCTCCTGACTTTCTTAGACTCAAGGTAGAGTCTAAGTGTCAATCCCCACAGCGATCATCAGTGACGGCTGCAGGAAATTGCGGAGGATTCAGCTTTCTTGCAGGATCCCTCATAGACCTCAATACTGTACACTTGCACTAAAGTGCCAGGAATTGAAGAGGAGCAGCGCGAACAATATGGAGAGGTTTAGGTAAGTAATCTCGCCTACCTGTCCCCCGCAGCCACCGGACCACCAGTGGCAATTTCAGTGTTGTGGGGCTTTGCAAATTTGTGATGCTTTATTGTTACCAAAAATTGCATCAGCCAATTCATCATCCCAATACAATATAGTCATTAAATTATTGGCTATAAGTGATGGTAAAATAAATCACCCCGGTAACCAAATTATCCTTATGTCTTCCCAGTGGCGTACATACCGCGGTCGCAGGAGTCTCAGTTGCGATCGGGCCTTCACTCCAGGACTGCGGACCCCTGCGACCGGGTATCAGCTGCCACGTTTTCCGGCACCGGCCCGTGCGGACAACGGCCGGGCCCATCTTTCAAGGGGTCCATTGGGGGCCCAGTCAGCGCTGGGCGCTTTAACAGCGTGACAGGGCCCCCTGTGATGTCATCACTGATGGGAGGAAGTGACTCCCCGGTCACTCCTCCCAGCTATCAGAGCCCGCGTGGGAGGAAGGAGGAGGGAGTCAGAGTGGGAACTCTGACTCCCATCAGGCTTGGCCCCCACTGGACCCCAAAGAAAGTCACAAAAGTTAGGAAACATTTGTATATGTGTGTCTGTGTCTGTGTATGTATGTGTCTGCGTGTGTGTATGTGTCTGTATGTATGTATGAGTCTGTCGGTGGGGGTGTGTGTGTGTGTGTGTATATGTTTGTGTGTCTGTATGTATGTATTGGAGGGGGGCCCACGGATCAGGGGAGGGAGGCAAGGGGGGGCCCACGGATCAGTTTCGCACCGGGGCCCCATGGATTGTGTGTACGCCACTGTGTCTACCCTCTCTTAGGAGGTCCTTCCCCTTTTTATCCTTTGAAATGTTGAAAGCACGCTCAGTCGCCCACATGCTGTATTTTCTGTCGATCAGTCTATTTTAAATCTCTAGATTGAACCAAATATCCCTCATAACTGTTACAATTCCTCCAGTCTTATAAACTGTCCCCAGAATGCTTTTAATCAAATTTAAAAGGGTTTTAACTTGTTTCTATAAGATAATTCACATCAGCACTTCTCCTATAGGTATGGGTAGAAACACTGCTCCCACTTGTACTTTCAGTCATTACGTCCAGAAAATGGATTGGTGGTCTGCTGAACTCAACAGTAAACTTTAAGTCCAGTACATTGTCTTTAACTTATGAATGAAACTCCAACAAAGCCTGTTCACCTTCAGTCCATACTATTAAGAGGCCTTAAATGTATCTGCTGTATGAAGCTATACTGCCAGGAAAAGGATTACTATCTCCATAAATGTGGGACCTCTCCCACCAACCTATATAAAGATTGGCATATTATGGCACAATAAAAAGGGGAAAAAAGAGAAATTCAAGGGGTTAAGATCCACACAAGGGGTAAAATAGGGTTAAGAGACACATAAGGGGTAAAAAAAGTCATTCAAATGTACCCAAGAGGTAAAATGGGAGGTACAAAATGCACACAAGGGGGTAAAGTGGAGGTTAAGAGGCACAGAAGTAGTAAAAAAGTGGTTACGTGGCACACAATGTGTAAGTGGGGTTTAAAGGCACAGAAGTGGCTAAGACACACACAAGAGGTTAAGGAAGAGGTTAAGAGGTGCATTAGAGGTAATGGCATTAGACATTTACACAAGGGGTAAAGTGGGGGGTTAGAGATGACCAAAAGTTAAAAGGAGGCGTTAAGAGGAACATGGGGGTAAAGGGATGATAAAAGGCACACATGGAATTAAAAAAGGGGTTAAAGGCACACAAAGGGAAATGGGGGAATAAATGCATCCAAGGGATAACTGGGGGTTTTAAGACACACATGGGGTAAGAAAAGTTACACAATGGGTTATGGAAAGGGTTAAAAGTTATACAATGGGAAATGGGAGTTAAAATGCATACAAGGTGTAATAAAGGGGTTAAAAGCATCCAAGGATAAAAGAAGGGGCTAAGAGGCACACATGAGTAAGTGGGGTGGTGAAAGGCACATAAAGTGTAACAGGGGAGGGATTGATGGGGTAAAGACACCCAGTGGATAAAAGGGTGGTTTAAATGCACACAAGTGGTAAGTAAAGTTAAATTGACATACAGAAGGGGTTAAGTAAGGGGCTTAATGGCACTCAAAGGGTAAAATGGGGGGTTAAAAGGCACTGGGTGGTAAAGGAGGGTTAATGGCACATGTGGGGTTAAGAAAGTGACTGAAAGGCACTCGGTGTAATTGTGTGGGCAAAGGCACCCAACGCATAACAGGGGGGTTTAATCCCTTAAGGACACATGACATGTGTGACATGTCATGATTCCCTTTTATTCCAGAAGTTTGGTCCTTAAGGGGTTAAAGGTCCACAAAGGGTAAGAAAAGTTAAAAAGGCAGTCAACAGTTAAAAACATTCCAGGTATCCTTGAAGTTTGGAAAATAAAAAATATGTTTCTGCAGAAAAACAAAAATTACAATCAGCTTCTTACCATTAGCAGCAGCTTGCCCCCCCCCCCAGCATAATTCTGCAGGTCTGACATTCTTTTGCCAAATGAAAAGCATATTTAATTTCTCTAAATCCAGTCTTATTAAAGGCTATTAATTAGCTTAATTGACAGGCAATAGGTAGCTCTAGAGCTCTTGGTTTAAAAAAGAAAAAAAGCAATAGCTATCTCTCAACCTGAGTAGTCGCATGCTTGCAGCGCTCCATCTCAAGAGATTGAAACATTATAAGTGTCACGGTTCCCAGTTCATTCCTTAGGTGAAACCCCCTTGTGCAGTACCATTGATCACCACTCGCCCTGTTTGGTGCTATTTCCTACATCTAGGAACATTAGCACCGTCAGCTGGCCATTGTTAGGCCCCTTTATAGTCTGGCCTTAACCTTCCTTCCTGGCCAGATCATGGTTTCCTTTTTCCTGTTGCAGTGTAGGCATTGCACCTTGTGGCTCTGGACTTGAATCCTGTCAATTTCCTATGCAACATACCTGGTCCTGTACAGCGTACTCTATTTAACCCAGAAGGACTGTACCTTATAAACACAGCCCGCACCTCCTGTGGTAGACCTGGGTTTACTGTATGATTTTTATGTCACTGTATTAATAGTGTATTTTGTTCTTTGTTTATCTGTATCACATTTGTTTATTTCGTATAATATATTTCATATGCATTCATTCCTTGTGGTTGTCAGTTATTTTCTCTGCATATTGGGTTCCTGTTCCTGAAGGGATTTGCTGTCATAGGTCAGCGCCCCTTCCTTCCCCGACAATAAGAAGCCAAGAAGGACTGTTTTACCTATGGGGTGGAAACCTTAAAAAACAGAGTAGGATTGGCTTCTGCATTCTGCTGATATAGGCAACTCGTTCCGGAGGCAGCATTGCAAGTGGAGACCCGGCATGGCGTTGGAACTCAGAGGTTTTTCGGATACCTCCAATAAGTTTTCTTTGCATAAGACAGAGAATATGGGCTTTCAGGGCTCCCATGAATCTCACCTGTCGGTCATGGGGGCATTAACTTCAGTGACCACAACCATTCTAACAACCCTCTTGGTGGACCTTTGTCAGAGCATATCGGCAGATATCTCCCAAGTGTGGAAGATCATTAGAGGGATTACAGTCCGACTTACCATTATGGAGGAGATGGTGTCAACCCACAGTGCACACATTTTTGACCTGTAGAAACAGGATAGTGACCTGACCACAGCCCATGCCCATCTCGAACACAAACTAGAGACCCTGGGGGATAAAAGATGGTGGAAACACTTGAATATAAGAGGCCTGTCAGACGATATTGTTATGGCCGACCTGCCTCATTTCCTATGCAGGCTATTTATAGCCTTATAATTACCCAAACAAGTGAAAGGGTATGCACTAGATGGTATTTTCAGCTTGCCAAAGCCTCAGTTGACCATAGCAGCTGCCTACAACTTACTGATCAAATTTAAAAAATGTACAAGACAAAGCTGCATTCAGAGGGAAAACAAAATATAAGTTTTAAGGGATGAAACTCACTTTTTTCTCAGACCTCTCACACACAACTCTGCAGTGGAGGAAATCACACCAACCCCTTAAAGTTGGCTTTTCCACATGGCCTGAAGTACTAATGGGGTACCTCATGTTTATTGCTAATCCACCACAACAACAAAAAACATAGAGTGTCTGATGTCTCCGCGATGGATGCTGTCCGGTCTAACTGGGCCCAGGCCCAAACTCTGAACCCAGCAACTCGGGGACAACTTAAGCTGCTGTTCCATTATAAGACCCAGTGAAGATTACTCCATTTACCCCTGCGAACAATAGTCTATGGTTGCAACAGTTATGAATATGGTTTTATCTTTTTTTTGTACCCTCCATTATTCAACACTAATGCCATGATTTCCTAGCCTCTATAGACCAATGTCCAAAATGTCCCAACAATCCAAGCCCCTCGTTTACCACCTTCCTCCCCACAGCTCCAATTGGTCTCTGTTCTATAGTAATCTATTCCTGGGAGCTGTTTACATTAGCATCTCACGGTTTTTATTTTCTTTCTTTTTTTTGTGTTTTGTTCTCATATTTTGGTTACTTACATGAAATGGCAGAACACAGGAAAAATTTTCAGGCACTCACAGGGTCAAATCAACAGGCAGATTTATTGGATCAAAGCAGACAAAGCAACATTTCGATCTACTGAGAGGTCTTTAATAAGCTAACAACACAAGTAAACTAAACCACATATATACATAAAGGTGTAATTGATATTAATTATTCAATCATGCAAAGTTATACAAAAATAAGTGATATGTGATAAACATTACATACTAATAAAAGCAGCAAACACTTAATAGCTCACCTAAGTGTGTCAACAGAAAGTGCTGGAAGCAGGCACCACCAAAAGGTCCCACAGCTAGGTCTTTTAACATGATCAAAATCAAAATGGCCGCTGCAGGATGCCCAGAAACTGCATAAAGTTGCATTTATTTCACTATTGTACTATGTTGCAACCAGGCATCCCAACTGTGTCAGTTTCAGCAGGACAGTCCCGATTTTCAGGTCCTACCATCCCAATATCGAAAATATCTGCATATGTACGGTGTCCAAGAGTTTATAGCAGTGATGGCGAACCTTTTTGAGCCCGAGTGCCCAAACCGCAATACATGCCAACATTTTTTCTCCTTAAAGTGCCAACACGGCAATTAAACCCAAATACTGAGGTTTAAGTTTAGAAAAAAACAACTCGTACTGTTGTCCGAACTAATAACTTTTGTTTTAAAAGAACACAGAGAGTTCAATGATACAAATTTTAAATAATGATATAAATAGATAAAATTAAGCTTATATTTATTAGTATCTCCAACAAATGCAATACATACACACACAGACTGCTGAATACATACACACAGTCTGCTGAATACACACACACACACAAGACTGCTGAATACAGAGACTGATGAATACACAGACAGACTGCTGAGTACACACACACACACACACACACACAGACTGCTGAGTACACACACAGACTGCTGAGTACACACACACACTGCTGAGTACACACACACACAGACTGCTGAGTACACACACACAGTCCACTGAATACACGCAAACACACATAGACTGCTGAATACACGCACACACACACACTGCTGAATACACGCACACACACACACTGCTGAATACACACATACTGCATTGAGGTGGGGGGTGCGTGTGTGTGTGAGTGTTGTATGTGAGGGGTGCTGTGTGTGTGTGTGCTGTGTGTGCTGTGTGTGTGTGCTATATGTGTAAGGGTGCTGCGGGGGGTAGGGGTACTGTGTGTGGGGGGTAGGGGTACTGCTGGGAGGGTAGGGGTACTGTGTGGGGGTAGGGGTACTGTGGGAGGGTAGGGGTACTGTGTGAGGGGGGTAGGGGTACTGTGTATGGGGGGTAGGGGTACTGCTGGGGGGGGAGGGGTTACTGCTGCTGCTGGGGGTTAGGGGTACTGCTGGGGTGTAGGGGTACTGCTGGGGGTTAGGGGTTACTGCTGGGGGGGTAGGGGTACTGCTGGGGGGGGGGGTTGGGGGTTAGGGTTACTGCTGGGGGGTAGGGGTTACTGCTGGGGGTTAGGGGTTACTGCTGGGGAGGGTAGGGGTTACTGCTGGGGTGTAGGGGTACTGCTGTGGGGGGTAGGGGTTACTGCTGAGGGGTAGGGGTACTGCTGGGGAGGGGAGGGATTACTGCTGGGGGGGTAGGGTGCTGGGGGGTTAGGGGTTCTGCTGGGGGAGTAGGGGTTACTGCTGGGGGGGGTATGGGTGCTGTGTCAGTATATCCCCCCCTCCCTCCTTCTTACCTTTAATGAAGTAGGGGGGGAGGGGGGGGACAGCGATCCCTGGTGGTCCGGTGGTGGTAAGCACTGCAGGGGGAGGGCTCCAGGAAGCAGCTCCCCTGTCCTCCCATGCTGTGTGGAGCGTTGCCATGGTAACGCGCGGTAACGCTCCACACAGCATCGCGCGGGAGGACAGGGGAGCTGCTTCCTGGAGCCCTCCCCCTGCCTCCCGACCCGGAAGCAGAGTAGGCGCCTGCCGTTTCGGGCAGGCGCCTACTCTGCATTGATGGCGAACCTGTGGCTGCGTGCCCACGGAAAGGGCCCGGCGTGCCACCTGTGGCACGCGTGCCATAGGTTCGCCATCACTGGTTTATAGCTATATTTAGGTGGCCAAGCAACAATATAATAACAACAATAATAATAATTGCTGGATAACAAAATACTGCTTAAACTACTTTAACCATATAATAATCAAAATAATAATAATAATAACAAAGTATTTAACCAGGAAAGGTACATTCAGATTACTTTGGTTTTCAATTACGTTTTGGGGATGTTACATTAGCCCAACATCCAGGGGTTGTTACTACTGTCCCTAGTGTGTGCATGAAATAGTGGATTTCACTTTTTGAACTGGAAAGAGAAAAAGCTAATAGAAAAAAACAAACAAAAAAAATGGGTATCTAAACTAACTAATTTTTATTTAATAGTTTTACATGAAAAAACAATCACCATGAATGGACATAATGATGTTGTTAGAGTTTGGTGTGATATTTCACTGTATAGCCACTAGATGGCACTGTATAGCCACTAGATTGCCTGAGGAAATCAAAGTAACAAAGGTGGAATATGAGCTACAGTATTTATTAGTTCATTATATAACTTCTGTCTAAACTGTAACATTGTTCTCCTCATAGTAATGTAGACCAAATCGTTGCAAAAAAGGTGCAGATGCTAATTCACTGACTCACTGCACCATCACTGTATATGTAATATATAGGTGATGTAGCTATGTGTTAACACTATATAAATGCCAATAATAATAACAATGCTACATTTCTGTTAGAATACAATTCATTGTTGTTGGCCAGAAATTTAAGATACTTTTTTTTTTTTTTACTGTTTTTAGTAATTTGACATGATGACCCACTTGATTTGCATAACATATTGCATTTATCGCATTTGTAGTCGTTGTATCTATTCAGGCCCGGACTGGCAATCGGGCATACCGGGCAAATGCCCGGCGGGCCGCCATGGCCGTGGGGCCGAGGCTGGCAGGGAGATCACAGGATCTCCTCTGCCAGCCCCTGCAGGGCCAGCGCTATCCGAGCGCCAGCCCTGCTGTGTGCCTCCATGGGCCGGTGGGGAGATCTCCCCACCGGCCCACAGGCACTGTTACAGGCGGCCGCCGGCTGGGGAGGGAGGGAGGAGAGGTCCGGCGGAACTCTAACCAGCAGTTCCGCTGGGTCCTCTTGCAGGATTCTGAGCGTTGCCGCGGTTACCACGGCAACGCTCAGATCTCGCGAGAGTGAACTCTAGCCTGCAGGTTAGAGTTCACTCTCACCACTGGACCACCAGGGAAGGATGGCAGCACGGCCCCCCTCATGGCAGAACGGCTCCTCACCCCCCAGGCAGATCGGCTCCCTCTCACAGGCTAAAGGTAAGAAGGGAGGGGGGGGATATAATTATTTAAAAATTATTAATAAAAAATATATTTAAATAAATTCACAGACACACACAGCACCCCGAGACACACACAGCACCCTCAGACACACACGCAGCAGCCCCACACACACAGCACCCAGATACACACACACAGCACCCCCACACAGACACAGCACCCTCAGACACACGCAGCACCCAGATACACACACAGCGCCCTCAGACCCATGCAGCACCCCCCCACATACACACAGCACCCTCAGACACAGCACCCAGATACACACAGCACCCAGACACACACAGCACCCCGATACACAGCACCCAGACACACACGCAGCACCCTCAGACAGACAGCACCCTCACTCACACAGCACCCACACACAGCACACTCCCACACATATACAGCACACACACACATATATATATATATATCTCTGTAATAAATAAAATAACCCTCAGTGAGTTAGACAAAAAAATTAGAAACCTAGAATGTGACAGCAGATAAAAACACCCTCACACACAGCACCCCTCTTACACACACACACACTGCGCCCCTCACACATACAATACGTCCAAATATATATATATATATATATATATATATATATATATACACACACTACAGCACCCCTCACACGGCACCACTACACACATTATGCTCTAGATACACGCTAGATCCCTTACCCTATATGCACTCTTAATCCTCTACACACACACACACATACACTCCTATAAACACTCTGAGTCCTTTACACACTAGATCTCCTACACACACACACTGCCCCTAGCCACACATATTACACCACAAACACAAATGAAATTGACCTATTTACACAATACCACACCACACTCTACACACGCAATCCCACAAGCAGGCTCCAAACACATGCACCATACGCTTTCCTGGCCCTTTTGTCCTCTGGTATCCCACTTGTGGAGACACCAGAGACAATGTAAAAGCAAACACAGCGCAAGCATGTTATTACATTTGCTTGCGCTGCACAGAACAAATACAGGGCCTTTTTCTAATGCTAGAGCTCTTCAGCAGGGCTCTGCGCATTGAACCTGCTCACTTTGAGAGGGGGCGTGCTTGTCTCTAGCCCCGCCCCCTACTTAGGGGGCCGCTCTGATTGAAAAATGCCCGGGCCTAATTTTTTCCCAGTCCGGCCCTGTATCTATTGATACTTTAATAGACACAGGTTTTGCTTTACATTACATCACATTTGGGGGAACAACACATATTTTGACTGAATACAAACCATATTTTCTATATGTATTTCTTTGTCTAATTAAATGAACAGAAATCTCTGCCCGTAAAGGTGGTATAGGCAGCTCCAAGTTCAGGCTTTGGCAGTGAGGGTTCACTCCATTATCTTGCAAGAAGATAAAAAGATATCTCTGCTCAGTCCTGTCCTGTGCCTCTTCTCGAGGGAGCGTTGCGATCTGCACACATTTTAGGTACATTTTGTGGTGCCTGGGTGGTTCTTAGTGACTCTGAGCTGCCGCTTTTAAAGTGATCTGCACCAGATACTGGGGCAGACTACAATGCCCAGACCATCAGGGATCCAGCAACCCACTGTGCCCTTTGCTGGATCACCAGGGATTACTCCCCCTCCTGCCAAAAGGTAAGCAGGTGCAAATGAAAAGCAGCCACACTAACCTACACACACACAAAACTCCGTCTATTCCACACACAATACTTAACCAGTGTACACACACAGGCACATTCTGCCTCCCCTTACATACAGCTATGAACCTTCTCCACACACAACACTCAGCCACTGCATACATTTTCTCTATGTAGGGGCAGAGTGTTGTGTATAGAGCTATTTACTACACACTAAATCCCTAATTTGGTATACTCATGTGGGATTCCAATCTTTACGGATTTAAATTAGGATGCTATTTAGCAAACAGCGCCCTAATTTGGTATCCTTTATTGATTTGGAACAAAATTAAATCCAGAAAAAAATTTGGAACAAAGCTATATTCAGTTACCATTATTCCCATTGATACCAATTTAGTTTAGTTTAGCAGGTAGCTTCCTAATTTGGTATGCTTAATAGTTTTCCCTCACAAAAGTACCAAATTAGGGAGTATTCCAATAACAAGCTGAACTATAAAACAAAAAGCCCTTTACTAAGTTTGATCTTTCAGTTGTACTTCGTAGATTACTCCCTAATTTTCCTAATTTGGGACCTTCATGAGAGATAACTGTTATTAAGGATACCAAATTAGGGAGCTACCTGCTAAACAGCTCCCTATTTTGGTATCAGTGGAAATAATGGCATCCATATATAGCTTTGGCTCCAGATTTTTTCTGGACTTTGTTTTTGTTCCAAATCAATTATTTGCAAATTTTGGACAAATTAACTAATTGAAACTAAACAAAACACGTTTCGTCTGTGCACATCTCTATTGAAAACCTTTAAGTTTAATTTAGTTCCCAAAATGAAATATACACAAAAAAAATTATCTTCTCAACTTATGCTTGGTATATTACACTATAACAATTAATAAAATGTATATTCCACTTTAAAGCTATTGACAGTTCCTAAGACTGCACTTAGAAAGTATTATGTGAAACAGCGAACAGTTGGAAATACAGTCACAGTAAGCTGCGGTGTGCTAGCAAAAAAAAAAAAAAAATTGCTCGATCAAACTAACAATGTCCTCATGTGTGGGAAATAAGGCTCCTTTCCGTTACCATGTTGGCTTCCTTAATTTTCCTAGGGATCTGCATGAACATTTGGACTTTGTGTATCTCTTACAAAGCCAAAGATTTTTTTTAAATAAAATAGGGTCTTTTGCAATACTTGGAATATTCCCAAGTCGGTATGTCTTGATTTTAATCTTGGAATCTCGGACATCTGCATACACAATTTATGTTCCTGGAAGATGGTAATTTGTCAACAGTTTTATTTAAATTGATTTTATTACCCGGTTTATAAATCATAACTGATTTGTAGCCCCTTGAGCCATAATTAAGACTGTTCCTGTTTTCTATCAACTATGTTATTTTCCAACTTGCATAGGTTTCTATGTTCATGGAAGGTCATTACAAGAATATATTATTTAATTTCAACCTCCCATTTACATTACTATTTAACAAATCATTTTATACCTGTCTTATTCATATCATCCATTCATTATCACACAAATGCATATATTAATACAAACTTTAAAATCAACAAAATCAATCCTCTATTGTCACTCGCCATTCAGGTCAATAGAACAACCATTCTCTCATCCCTGTCAGCGCTCTACCACGGCATATCATTTTTTATTCTCGTCTCACTTTTAGGCTTTACATCTAGTATATCTCCAAATCATGTAACTTTCCCCATAAAATATATATTTTGCATTAATTTGCATGTGATGGTAATGCAGACGGGCTATTCTTATTGTTAGTGTCTTTGTTGCCTTAACGTCCCCTCCTTTGCATAGCTATATATTTTTTATGTGTGTAGCTGTCTGTATAAAGCCTCATATGATTATATTACATGTATTATATTGAGTGGATCACCATAATTCTAATGTAATGTTTATAGGGGCTGGTACTGGGTGGATGAAAAAGTACTGTGTGGTTTTTCCATTAAGACTGTGTCCAGTCTTGTCCTTTTAGGGATTCATGTAGCAAAGTTTTAGGACCTGAGTTCTAGTTCCACTGTTCCCTGGTTCTGGGATAACCTGTAGGTAAAGAGCTGGCCTGGGAGTTACGAGAGTCTTTGTATACACAATGGCAACAGCTAGGCCTGTGAGATGCAAGTGCCTTTGTAAAGTAGTGTTTGGAAACAAAGCAGGCGGTGGGGTTGATACCTGCCTGGAGTAGGAGGACAGGCAGAGGGGTCAATACTTTGCTGGAAGAATGACGACAGGCAGAGGATCCTGCTAGACCTTGCTAATGGAAGAGAAGGGTTGAACCACGTTGCGGGGCAGGTCTGGATCCCTGATTTGCTAAATGCAATTAAGGCAATTCAAGTAGTCACCATTTCGTGTCTTGATTATAGCATCCCAGTCTTCATTGGTCCTCTCTAGGCCACAACATTTCACTATAATCTATAATTAATTCTTCTACAAGACATACTTACCATGCCTACCACTGCACACATCTTACCACTTTGCATATATCAGCGTTCCATGCCTGCTATGAAAATTTAATTTCTTCTCCAATTTCCAAATACAGCCATAACCACTCTTGTACCATCAGGGTGAATAGGGCTGAAATATCTAGTTCTACTGCATCAGACAGTTCGTGGAGATGACTTTGCAGATTCTGCAACAACTTTAGAACCTCTAAAAATTCAATGTTCTCCAAGATGAATACGAGTACCATTAAATGATGTAATAATAACATCCGCGATCATCATCGGCTCCCAATTCAATTAAACATCCAAGGTTGTAAGCTAAACTGTTTAAATTCTATAGGGGGAGAGAAGCAATATGTAAGAAAATAGGATATTGTCAACATCTGGAATTGGGAGGTGCATTTATTTGAAACTTCTGTGAGGAACAAAATCTTATTAGATTTAATGTCTCTGTGGCCACATGCGTTAAACAGCAGGTTTGTCCTTGTGAATTCAGGGCTACTTAAGAAAATAAAAAAATTCAATCCTGCCTTATTAACACACATTTTATGGATAAAGGTAAATAACTGCTATATGCATGCTATATAGAACATTTATTTTTATTTTTAACAGCAAAATCTTGCACCTAGTTTCCAATCATCCTAATTAAAGTATAACTTTGTTATCTTATACACGCATTATTTTAATTGTGATTTCACTGTAACAAATGCTTTTTTCTCTGTGATTATTCCCATTATCATGGAAGGTTGAACTGTGGAGCAGAGCCTTAATTTTTTCCATAACCAAACTATCTAGAGGAGGTTGAAGGATATTTGGTGGTTTGATTTGTTATTTCAGTTTTTTATTTGCCAGCCATTTTGGTTCTAGGAAAATGTTTGCCAGCCATAAGGAGTTGTTGGATTATTTTTGCACTATTACCAATAACTACATGCCTCAAGGATGTCATGTTCCAGCAAAGGTTACGGCACACTCTACTTGATTCAGGGGCCAAAGTAGTATAATGGTCCTCCATTTGTATATACGAGGGTTCATATGTAGTCTCTACTTCAGGAGCTAAGTATAAAAGTAATTTGTTTTCTAAATAATTCTTTTTTCTTTAGAAATTCTGTTTGTATTTTTTCAATGTTTTCTGAGTATTGGTCTTTGGTTTAATTGTGGGGATCATTTTCACTCCCTATTATTTTAGCAATGTCAGTGCTGTCATCGATAGCTGGGAAAACAGAAAATGTGTGCTCTACTTATAGTGATTTTCTTTTCCTGGATATATTTCCTTAGAAGCAATATCCTACCCTATGTTTTGTTTCCGAGTAATTTTAATGTTTTAGTTTAGTAGGTACTTGGCTGACTATCTTCCTTTTGGAGGTCCTCATAGATCATGATTTTTTTTTTTGTCTTATCAAGTAAGAGGATGTAGCTACCTACTGTCAATACTGTCATGTCATCAGAGTCCGGAAAATAAAATTGTGATAAGTTAATAATAACTCTTCTGTTCACATGATGGGTTTTATTAAACACAAAATATGTTAATGTAAAAAATAAAAATTACATGCAATGAAAACAAATTAAAACAACAATATGGTCATTGTTGGTATTACTCAAGTATAATTTTATTGCCAAAATACTGTAACTCTGTTCATGAGACATAAAAACATTTTTAAATATTGCTTATGATAATAATAGGTTTTGCAGGAATGTCAAATTAATTGAAATGATAACAAATTATAGCAATCGTGCTTCCACATTGCATGCATACTTAAGCAAAGACACATTTGTCATGGCAAAATGTGCTATAAATTGTCATATATTTTTTTAAATTTTAAATACAAAGCGGAAAAAAATGACATAATTTGGTAATAAGAAAATATATGTCCCAAAATATTAATTACACACTGTACAGAACAAATTATTGCACTTAAAATCAGACCATAAATATGTACAAAAAAAAGTATTTTTACAAAGTTAATCTCTTAATTTATAAATCTCTTAACAACAATCAAGACCCACTAATGATTCAAAGACAAAGGTACTGGATTATTTGTACACAGTAGTTTTTGTCTAACATTCAGTGATACAAGCCACATGGAAGGCAGACTGTACAAAGTGGTTGGGTGGCATAGTAAACCCCTTCAAATATTATTTGGCATAAATGGGGTGTTTGTGAATGTATTAGATGTGGAGAAGGCGTGAAGGAGATATTCCTCGAGACACTTGGAATAAACTAATATGGTGACAGACCGGTGCTTACCAACATTGCTGGAAGTTTAGACTAGGGCGCAACTGCTAAGAAAAGAAAAACCACTAAAAAGAAACACACAGCTATATAATACTGATACTATATGACATATTAGAGATAGCAAGTCTGTCTTGAACCTTTTGTCCTGATGGTTTGGAACCCATCCTCATGACCCACCACAAGTCCAGGTTTTGTGAGTATCTCTATTGGAATACAAAAGGGAAATTCATAAATCCTGGATTGTTGGTGGGCCATGAGGACTGGTTTGAGGACAGGAACCCCTGATCTAGTGTATCACTTGCAGCATAATTTCCTACATTTAAATATGTCTATTTCTTCCCCTGTGGGTATCCTAAGATTTTTTTTCCCTTAGGGAAAGGAACAAATACCTAAAAAACAAACAAGCAAGCCTGTTTTAATTAACTTCCCTCATTACTTTGGTTCTTTAGAAGCCACAGATCTCTCTGTACTTCCATGCAGTCCTCACATATATCTGAAAGAGGCAATGTAAGTACCATAAGCACTATGTAACTGTAAAGTTGTTGTGGCGCTATTAGGCTGCAGATGCTGTCTGTGGTTCTGGGCCTAACCCTTTTGAGTTACCGGGGTACCTGCAGCCCATATTGCTAATGTGGATGTGCCACTTCCGCATTAGCAATATCAATAATGTCTGCTTTTGGACTGCAGTTATTAATCTCATATTGCTATGGACTTTAGTGAATAATAATCTGGAGATATCTGTTGAAAAGTTATATCATGTCACCCAGGTAAAGTACACCTGTTGTATCTAGAGCAGTTGAGTCTAAACTATAAGGAATTAATTGCAAGGTGGTTCTCAAAAAAGAATTTATATGACCCATATTAAAACATGGAAGAATTTATATTAGTATATGTGAGGGTACCCTGGATGGGAAATTTAAAAGTCATATGTTGTTTAAGGTCGATGAAGTATGAACACATTCATTTCCTCACACCCACTATTACTAGCACAATCATTCTTTGTTTTTATTCCTACTGGATATAAAAATATAAATCAGATGAAGAACCTTTAGGTTTGCTTTTTTTTCAAATGTATACTTGTAGTAACTCTCAATGAGTATTATAATTATGACCTTAAATAAATTGTGTCTTACAACTATTTAAAGAAATCAATAGATGTTTCTTACAGTTTCATACCAGAGCTACTCAATTCATTACTCATGGTTTAGTAATAAGACAAATAGCACCGGTATAAGACTTGGCATGCTAATTATTTCTCGTCAATTAGTTTCCCCCGTTTATAAAAGGTTGTAGAACCTTCAGTATCATGTCTGAAATATCTAAAAATTTCACATTCTTCACTGTACTATGTATTCCAGTTAAGTCTGTGTGATCAACGGGGACATATTTAGGGATACTCTTTAAGTAGGCATTTACAGGCACAAATTTGGGTTAATATTTTTTTCCCTTATAATAATGTTCGTTTGTGAAAGGGAGGAAAGGCAGAGTGGGAAATCAGAACATGTTAATGAAGTAATGCATTTAAGCACTATTATTCAGTATTGGCTATTTTTCTGAAATATGGCACGGTTTGTAGATAAATAGTGCTGTACACTACATAAATTATGTTTACACTCACATGTGGGTTTCAATAGACCTCTATGTCCTACTCTCTCTGTTATTGTTAATAATATGTTAAATTGGTAGGTGTTGATGAGCTATATGTCTGCGTTGTACAATAAAATTCTTAGATACCAGGATTTCAAGAAAAGCCTGCCTTCAATGAGAATGTGTCTTTAGCACTCAATATAAATTGTCCAAAAATTGTCAGATTTGACACATTATGTAACATTTTGATTTTGCGTCAATATACTAAACTGAATTGCCTGCAAGGAATAACAGAGTTTAGTTGAATAATCACAATCACACATTGGTTTCAGAAATGGCGTAATTGTAGAATAATAGATAAAAATAAAATATTTTTCAAAATCCACAGGAAAGAGTAAGCTTTTAAAGCTCTAATTTACCAAGTCTGCTTCTGCCACGGTCACCTCCTGGAGGTGGAACAGCCCTTTAGCCTATGCAGAACGTGGCTTAGTAAAAGTAGCCTAAATGTGAGAATCTGCATTCTATATTACTTGATTTTCTTGACAAAATAATATAAGGACTTATAATAAAGGTAAAATATGTTAACATTTCAAATAGCTTTCTATTATACAAGGAAATGCTTCTTTCCATCAAATTAACTTCTGATGTAGCGTCTATTCACTTCAGGCATCTACTGATAATTCTTCTAGTCAATGAAATTTCACATGGAAGTTTTTTCCAAATCAGAGTTTTAAAGTCTTTCATGGAAAAACGAAAACTGTAACAATCGCCCATTTATTTAAAAAAACAAACAAAAAATAATAGTTTTTTTAGACCTTGAATTAAGATCAAGCTTTCCCTTCAAATTTACTTATTCTTTTTTTTTCCAGTCAAAATTCAGGTTTATATCTCTAAGCATTTGTTGGAAACTTTTTCAGAATGATCATGGCTGACAACAGAGACAGTTTCAATTGGCTTCAGCCTAAGAAATAATTAAAAGAACCATCCATAGAAATACTATGTTTTTGGAAGCATCCAATGAATTTCCATTAAGTAGACCAGGAAGTGTTTATCTTCCATAATGTACAAGTTTTATACAAATTAGAAGGATTCTTCCCATCTCTTCGTTTCCTGCAGAGCACGCATTATTCACGAAAGATCTGCTCCTTTACATGATTCACAACACCTCTGTTTGTAGAGATCTACTAAACATAACTTAAGTTGTTTTACAAAAGTACAGTAGTGAGTTGTGTCCTTGCATTCTCCTTCTGAAAAATAAAAGACCTTATTAAAACTCAGAGCCAATAACAAAACATGCTGTGTAGAGCATAATCACACATTATATGTATGCTGCATTGCTGAGACATGCAGAGTTCTGCATTGGCAATAATATATTGTTCTCTTACGGGCCATTTTTGTTAAAACAATTGTCAATGATTGTAATAGCTAAATGTATGCATACTTCCACAGGATGTAACATTGCAGTGCTGCCAAGTTGTAGGCCTTCGTTTCCACACGCAATATTGGTCAGCCACAGCCTTGCCATTTTTCCGATGTATGCAGTCTACGCGGCGAGACTGAAAGCCATTTCCACAGGCTGCTGTGCAAGATCGCCAAGGACCTGTCCTCCAATACACATCGCACATCTCCGAAGGACAATTTCTCCTGGCAGCTGGCCTGAAAACCAAAACAAAACAATGCGTTCTTCTCTAGACTTAATACTACATCACGTTCCGGGCACCAATACATGGTTTACTCCAAATTAATCTTTAAACACTTTGCTGCCAGGAAATCCTACACAACATTGCCAAGTAATGAATTACTGGCCACTTGGGCAACCATGGAGTCAATAAATAAGATGTCAGATCACACAGAGAAACCCCAAACCGGCTATGAAGCCAGCCCTGTGAGCTAAATACTGAAAGAGTCCTACATATTCTCTACTATATTTGGGACATGCAGCATGGTATTTATATATCTACAGTTTATGGTAGTTCTAAAGCTAAATCGCTAACTTTAACCAACAAGCTGGATTCATTTCTTGGTTTTGTTTTTAACAGCATTGAAAAAGTCAGAATAAGTCCTTACAAACACATCTGCATGTGAGGGGGAGTGGGATGACATTCATTCATACAGTGGAAAGGGAAGAAAGTTCCGCCAATATTATATAAATGTAAATGGAACACTGTGTCTTTAAAACAGATTTGTCATGTTATCAGCACCTCTGACTATCTCAATTAATGGATGACTTGATGGAAAATTCTCACTAAGAAAGAAAGAAAAAACATTTGTAAGCTACCCTGCAGATCAGGGCCAGATTAACAGAGGGGCTGATGGAGCTCCAGACCCAGGCCCATGGAATAGGCCCATTGATTTAAAAAAAAATATATATATATATATATTTTTTTTTTTTAACTTTTTTTTTTATATATACACTACTCTTAGGGTCGCCACCTGGCCGGTATTTATTTGAGGCTGCCTTGCCGGTGGCAATATTGCTGTTATACCGGCAATACAAATGCCGATATTTCTCTAAGTATAAACAGAGATTACTCTGCAATACTATCACTGGCCAGAAGGGGTCGCTGTGTGTGTAGAGAGAGGCAGGGATAGGAAGTTACAGCATATACCTGCATCTCTCTGCTCACTGATCTGCGGGGGAGCAGCTACACAGCACAGAGAGTCCAGACAGCAGCTCCCAGCCTGCAGAGACAGCCTACAGCTCAGGGAACTGAGGGATTAAATAAAGTCTGCAAGGAAACATGGGGACCCTGAGACACTAGGGGACACTGTGAGACATGGGGACACTTGGGGACACTTAAGGACACTGAGACATGGGGACACAGACACACATTGAGACATGGGGACACCGAGACATGGGAACACAGACACTAGGGGACACTGTGAGACATGGGGACACAGGGAGACCTCTGAGGATGCTGAGACACTTGGGGACACTTAGGGACACTGAGACATGGGGACACAGACACACATGGGGACACTGAGACATGGGGACACCGAGACATGGGAACACAGACATGGGGACACCGACACTAGGGGACGGTGGGAGACATGGGGACACTTGGGGACACTGAGACATGGAGAAACAGACACACATGGGGACAAAGACACTTGGGGACACTAGGAGACATGAGGACACTGAGACACTAGGGACACAATGTCCCCATGTCTCCCAGCTAGTGTCCCTGGTGTCTCAGTGTCCCTATGTGTCCCAAGCCTTCCAATTCTTTAGGCAGATACGCCCCCTTTTTTGGTCATGTTCGTCCCTTTCGGAAGTTTTGGTTACATGATCGGCGTCAGTGGCCCACCCTTTTACACCGCCCATTGACTTCCTGCTTCACTGGGCACTGCTGTTAGGGGGTATGGATTTACTTGAAAGATGAAAGCATGAATTAGAGACAGATTAGCATATTTTAAGAGAATCTGAGTTTTCTTATAGCTGCATCCTATGAGTTTTCCTCCGGCAACATCTCCACCAGATACATAACGTTTGAGAGGTATGACTGTTTTAGTATTTTTGATAAGATTCTGTACTTAGGCCCCTTATAATTGTCAGCACAAGCCCCACTGGGCTCTTAATCTGGCCCTGCTGCAGATAACTTGGATCCCAAATTCTGCAACTGAATCTGTCTGCAGTCCAACCTGATACCGTGATGATATTAACCCCTTAAGGACACATGACATGTGTCACATGTCACGATTCCCTTTTATTCCAGAAGTTTGGTCCTTAAGGGGTTAAAGGAACACTCCAAGTATCATAACCACTGCAGTGATGACATCAGTACCCTAGTGCCGCCCATTTTAGAATGGTTCAACCTCTTACCTGGGGTACACCAGGCACTTCTTCCTACCCCCATTAATTCATCCAGAAAGCCAGAGACTCTCTGTCGGAGCTAAATCCTCAGAGGATGCTCTCAGCCAATGAGCTAGCACTGCACAGTCTACACAGCTTCCGGCTCTCTAACTGAGGCAAAGAAGGAGGGGAGCAGAGGCCAGTGGACCCCAGATAAGAGCTCATACTGTTCTAAGACTGTGTGACTATTTACAAAGGGGGAGGGAGGCAGGGCATTCCTTTATGACCCCTGACGAAGGTGCACACGCTGTGCACCGTAATGCGTGTCGGGCATCTTACTCATAACAGGGCACTACTCACTACATTCACAATGGTGATTTAAACCAAGCTATTTCTAAAGCATGGTTTATATTATTTAACACTTTATTTTTCATTTTCTTCCCTCTGACTGTTTAGCAAGATTTAAAGGGAGAGAGGCTTTACCTTAAACTTATCTTTCTCTGTCTACTCTAAAGGTTTTTAATTGTAGGTTGGTGATTTTGGCACTCTAATTGTTGTATTACTATACTTTCATCTATGAGAAATTGCACAAATTCTCAACGAGTCTCCACATACTGGAGTTATCTTTAGAGAGATTTAAAAGTAGGTAATTTATCCTCCCCCCTTTCTTGCAATAGTTTTGAACCTACTGCTATATTGATACATCTAGGGACATATTGCCTATGATTTTTATCCAATCCCCTTACATTGGCAATATTTAATAAAGCCAGAGAAGATAGGGGGAGATGGTTTCATGCAACTAGGTTCTACTTACCATCCAGAGGCTTAGCCTATTGGGCTTTGGGCTTTAAAGGGACTCTATAGTCACCAGCACAACTATAGCTTATTGAATTTGTTCTGGTGAGTAGAATCATTACCTTAAGGCTTTTTGCTGTAAACAGTGTCTTTTCAGAGAAAATGCAGTGTTTACATTACAGCCTAGTGATAACTTCACTGGCCACTCCTCAGATGGCTGTTAGAGATCCTTCCTGGGTCATGGCTGCCTAAAATGCATCCAAACATTCAGTGTCTCCTCCTTCTGCATGCAGACACTGAACTTTCCTCATAGAGATTCTTTGATTCAGTTCGAGATGCTAATTGGCCAGGGCTGTGTTTGAATCATGCTGTCTCTGCCCCTGATCTGCCTCTTTGTCAGTATCAGCCAATCCTATGGGGAAGCACTGTGATTGGACCAGGTCACCCCATCTGATGATGTCAGCAGACAGCTTGTTTTTCTGAGTCAAAAAGCATGCAGAGTTACAGCTTTAGGCTTGAATACAGTAAGATTTTGCTATATTTAAGGAGGCATGAGGGGCTCAGGGGAGTAGATGGTGGTTTTAACACTATAGGGTCAGGAATACATGTTTGTGTTCCTGATTCTATAGTGATCCTTTAAATCTAACCTCTTCTTCATTTGGTAAAATAGTGTTTATTTATATACTGTTTAGTACTCCAGATAACACTTGCACACAATGTTTTCTTGTGAGTGTTATATTTTATTTCTACATTCCTGGCACCATAACTACTTATGAGTGCTGTAGTAGTTATGATGCTTGATGTGTTCCTTTTTAAGAAGAATGGGTGACAATATTCCCATTCTGCACGTGACACACTGTAACACGTTGACCTGTTAACATTTTTAGGATGTTTTATGACTACCCTGTTGTTTTTTGACTACCTTATTATTGTCTTCAGTCCCAATGCTTATCAAGTTTAGGAGGACAATGTGTATTTATCAAAGGTTGAATAGGTTACATTTGTTTTGCCTTGCTCATGGCTTGTATTTGGATTTCGGACTTTGAAACATCCTCCTTAGGCAAAGGAATTTGAGAAATTGTGTTTCCACAACTATTCCAGAGTTTGACATGCAAATGAGCAAAGACAGGCATTGTGTTCCAGACTTCAGGCTGCATGCCATGGATGTGGTTTTAAACACAGCTTTTTTTTTGGTTTAAATCATAGCATAGTTTGTGATCTAGCAGTACCAGTGACCAGTAACCAGCCATGGATTGTACAGCTTTGACTTTGTGAGTCTCATCAGTACGGCACCAGTTCTGGTCTGAAAGTCGAAATCTCTGAGAGTACATGGCTAGGTAACCAAAAAGATTGTGGTAAGACCAAACATGATACAACTACCCACAGTGCAACAGAAACATGCAGGTGTTGCATAACGGTCATTTTTCCATTTGAATTTGGGCAGTTTTATAGTGTTTGATCTCACTAAAATCCTTTTGGGATAGATTGACAGACAGACAAACAGATCTCTTGCAACCTTTGCGAGCTCTCCCGTTCTTTACCTCCACTGGGCAAAGCAAGCAGTAGGTAACAGGACTGGTTGTCTGACTGGCAAGAAGAGGGGTGCAACAAGGTTAATTTATATAAGTGCAATTTATATTCAAATGGAAAAATGTTTGTAAAAAAAAAAAAATTACAAAAAAGAGGGCACATTATTCACGCGAAAAACCCTTCAGTAAGCTAAATTGCTCTAGGTGTTCTGTGTTCCTTTAAGAATTCTAGTACAAATCACTCTAAGCATTTGTTCAAGGTGCATGCCAATGTGCTGTTCCTTTCAAACACAAATGATTTGGGCTCTAAACCCTTAACACCAGCATAACATACCGTATGCTATGGAAGTCTCAGCTCGCATCAGGACATCCAAAAGGCCCATTTCACTTGCCAGCTGGATGGCCCTAGTGTATAATATTCTAGTAGATATGCATCAAATGATGACAGCTATAATGAGATTTGGACCATTTCAACAGGACTTCATAACAAGTTACTAAGCTGACAGCAAAAACAATCTACAGGTTCTTGGGTTTGTGCTATTCATATATTGTACCGCGAGCATGCCAATGTGCACAGAACACATCTGTAGTTCATTACGTCCTGTATTCTTTAAAATACCTCTTCCTCCTGTCACAGTAAGTATCTGGCACGGTGCTTCCATTCTGGTGCTGACACACTATGTGGCGATTTTGTAAACCCATTCCTTGACCAACACAACGATTTAAACACTGAAACAAAAAAAACAACATATATATATATTTTAGAATACACATATCTTTTAACATCTGGATGTAGACCTGTGGGAATCCAGATCTGGAATCCATCTTCTGATAACTTGCAAAAAAAATACACACTTGTAAGATTCATTAACCAAACTTTAACAAGAGAGGAACACGAAAAAAAGATTACATTACTGAAGCTTGGATTGAATTTATGGGCATCGTGCCTCCCCCTCCAAGTCCAAGCTGTGCCTGTTTCATTGAATGCCGAACCATATAATTTAGTGTGTCCTGTGGAATTCAAGACAGAGAACTCAAAGCTATCACAATAAGATTATTAAAAGTGAACTTCCTTTTTAAAACTACTAGCTGCATGCCAGAGATTTCAAAGGAAGTGGCCAGATGCATGGCTAGTATTCGTGGCATTATTGGACAATTTCATGAGTAACCTCTGGGTTTATTGATCGGTACTTCTTAATTGTGACAGTCAATTAGAAGAAAAGTAAATTGTATAATTTACACTAAAACATATTTACTAAGATCTAAAAATGAATGACTGGTAGATTTTTTTTAATGTGGAGCTCTGTGATATATATTCTAACAGGGACAATTCCTAGAAGGGTTTTTGAGCTTCAAGGATGGTCTGTCTCTCCATAAGAGGAAGAATAGCTACCTTAAGATATTCCAAGTCCTTGCTTTGTATTGTGGGTCCCATTCCATCTTTTGTAAATTTTTGTTTCCTCTTTCTTACCATTGCGCTCTAGTGTCTTTCTCTTTTAGGTATTTAAACCAAATGGACACAAAATGCAGAATGTCCTTCTGGTAAAACCTCCCAATCCAATATGTAGTCTACTAGTCACTATTCCTCCTTCCCACATGTCTGTTTTCAATTTGGACAGCGTTATGGTTTCTATTTAGGATTGTACATTCCATGAATGGGACCTGATGCATGAGATTATGCAGCATACAGGTCAAAAGACATTTCTTCTCAGCAGCACAAACCACAATAAGATTGCCGCCCTTAATGGGGTTTATGCAAAGACAGGAATCTCTTTCTATATTTTTTCATCATGTCAACATACACTTTCTCGGAAAAGCAGTAGCTGCTTGTTGTCTTCTTCCGACTAATAATTGATTTCCCAGACACTTCTACACAATTCCTCATGCAAGCAATTTAGAGATTCAGATAGATGAGGTCAGACAAAATGTTTTTGGTCCCGTTGCATAAGGATTCTAGGGAAAAAAATGCATCCCTATTGAATAGCCTTATTAACACCTATTGTGTCCAGTATGTAGACTAGGTAACAGTAGGTTTGTCATCGAAAACTATGCACAAGGATCTCCTGTCTCAAGACATCTAAACCTGGGACATAGTTATTTGTACATTTCCTAATTTTTCTGCTCACACAACTGTCAACTTTCCAGCCTTATGTGTGTGTGTTTCACAATCAGTCTTACAGGAATTAAACAAGCATTTGTCTTTAAAAATAAAGCGAACTCTGTTGCTTTAATTCACTACTGATGGCACATCAGCATATATTCATCCTAAAATCTTGACCAGTTTGAAACTACCCACTCAAGTAATATACCATAACCATATACCATAACCAACTTGCCATGAGCTGTTATTATTAACAGCCACTGGATATTTACGGACAAAAATACTAGCAGGAATCCAACCTGATTTAGGCACTCGAGGTTGAGTATTGGGGAGATTTACTGGAAAAACATAGCAATGTTTTGACTTAACTGAAGTCTTTATCAAGCAATATATATATATATACATATATATATATATATATCTCCACTACCACATAAAGCTGTCTGGCATACTGTAGAAAAAAGGCATGGCACTCAATGATACTCCAAAGCTTCGTATTCCAGAAAGTAATAACCGCAGAGGAAATTTTTTTCCTCAACAGTGAAAATGGATAGACAAAGATAGAAATAAAATTTAAAAAAGTTAATGTAAGAATTAAAAAGGTGTAACTTTGTAATACTTGACAGCACATAACAAATATTTTTATTTTTTAGATCTTTATTCATTAGGTTACTATTGCAAACAGTGTTACGGTAACATAGCCCTATGTTGACTTATATTTAGAAATTATCGTTAGTCTGCTGCACACATTAGAAGCTGGTACTTTTCTGTATTCTCTGGGCAGTCATTTTCAATTACTTATAAAGATCTGAAAACGATAGGATAACACTATTCACACCTCTGTGATTGCCAGAGGGGTTTAACACTGCTACATAGTGATGTTTAGTTTGGTGCAGAAAATTACAATCATAAAATGTTTCTAGGATAAAAGTTTTATAGGGTACCTTTCCACACACAACAACCAGAATTGCATAACGTCTACATACCTTCACACCCAGAAATCTGCCATATTATAATTACCACTTACAAAAAGGTGTGAATTATAACACAATGAGTATTACCTTGCTGTTTTGATTATGACACTCTGCTCAAAAGTGACATATTTACTATTCCCTCAATGGTCCTTGAGGAAATAATAGTTCTACAGATAGTAAATAGAAAGGAAAATGTACCATGGGGGTGAAGACACCAAATTAAGCACCATAAGGCACGTTTCTATGCATGCTATATTAGATACTGGCATGATGTGGTAGCAACCTCTTTTTAACATAATAATGCATAATAACTATTAAACAATATGACATGAGTTGATCATGTATGGCTTCCAAACACATGGCTCCAGAGGCATACTAACAGGAGGACTGGGGGTGGGATGTGCGGATGAGGTTACATTCCACTCCAGTTCAATATTAGAAAAAACTCACTTTGTGTGTGTGTGTGTGTGTGAGTTTGTGTGTTCTCGCATATGAATGTGTGCTTCTGTATTTGAGCCTGTGTTTGTATGAATGTGTGTTTGTGTATGATTCGGTGTTTGTGTATAATGCTGTGTCTATGTGTGCGTATGAGTCTGTGTATGTACCTCAATGTGTGCCTGCCTATGTGCCTGTATGTGTATGTGAATATAGCGGTGAAAATTAATACATGTCTGCCCCTGGTGCCATGTAACATGTAATCTAGATAAGCCTCTGCATGGTTCTCTAGCTATTGATGGACTGCAATATATATAATCTGTCATTCTGTAACTCACAGCCAATTCCTATCACTGTCTAACAGTAATACAAGGTTACACTTCTATCTCACGTAGTGAAGCTTTATTATGTAAAAATGTAATTGTGTATAGTGGACAAAAAGTTTAATATCATTAGATTCTAGCAGCTATTTATATACATTCTCAAAGCTTTAGAAATTCAACATTGGTTCAGAGCATATTTGACAAAAAGGCATGTATAAATGATTTGGGGTATAGTTTTTCTTCCAGGTGCCCCTAAAATCTATTAAATGCCCCATCCACTGACAGAAGGTTGTGACTGTACGTGATATTCTGCCATCATTGATGAGCAAATGATCAATGTTAAACAGACACCACTCGATTCCTTCTGCCAAACTTTCAAGTACACCTATCACATGTGTTTGCTGCAAGGTGTTGAAAGCTTCAGGGTAAGCCAGATTTCATAGAATGTACTGCTGGTCTCTTCAGTATAAATGTAGCTATATTTTATGATCCTTGTCAGCACACAGCCAAACATATCTATTACACAGAGAGAGAGAAAACAGTCATAGAAAGAGCATTGAAATAAGGTTAACCATTCCGTTGAAAGTGCAGCCTCGAAAGCTGGAGGAGTGGAGTTAACCTGTTTACATATGTTCTGGATAGAGGGAATGATATCCACAGATTTCAGAGACAGAGATTAATTTTTCTCCCATTATTACTGGCATTTTCCCAAGACCTACCTCTCTCACCACCTACTGTCACTCAGCAAAGACAAACCTTTTCTAAATCCCAGTTTTCAGAATATCAAGTTCATGAAATAATTACAGATCATTTTGAAATTGTTCAGAAATGCTCAATTGCAAATGGTATTTATGCTTAAATTGGCTCTATCACCCACGATCAAACAAAACCTTACCTTGGTAAATATAGAATAAAACAAAGTCTGAAGCAGGCTGCCACTCAACAAGAGCTGGGAAGTTGAGGTTAAACTTTTTTTTTACAAGGGTTAGGCAAGTCACTTTTTATCATTACAGTCCTCAACAACTGCTGTCATGAAAAACACAGGTCAACCTTCATTTTAATGATAACTTTCCACCCATTTGCTGCGAAACTCATTAAAGTGGAACTGTAATTATGTGACATTTACACCACTGAATAAAACATTGACAATGACCTATAATGTATGTTAACCTATATTTAATGCATGCTCCATTTTCCTTTAAAATGCATTTTAAAGATTAAGCAAGTGACATCACGATATAGTCCAGGCACAGCAGAGGCACGCAATGCAAATGAAGACAAAAACAAACATTGTTTAGGTTTCTCCTCTTCCACTAAGTATGTTCAACAGCAGAAAAGGGCCATATTTATAACAATGGCCAAGGGGGAAGTGACAGTTCCTCTTTAAGCAATGGTTATTTTGGGCACCAATGTAAAGCTAAAAAAAAGGACACAATCAGAAACCAGTCAGGTCATGCTAGGAATTATTTCTTCCAGACAAAATAGCCGCAAATGGTTTAGTCGATCATTAAAAAGACAACTATAGAACAACATGTAGACGTGTACTTCTCTAATTATCAATCCTCTCGTTTCTAGCGTACAGCTGGACAAGTATTCAAATTGGAACCTTGCACTAACTCCCAAGACTAAAGTCCCTTATAAGATATATGTGATTATACTATGTCCTACCATGTGTAGTCAAATCAATTTGATATGAATGGCTTGATATGTACTTATTTCATCCAGATCATCAATTTTACCTGTTTGGACAGAATTCATAGGTTGAAAGTCTCAGAAGACACTCTCAGTCTTATAATTTTGTCCAAAAAGGGACGGGATTGCTAGATCAGTATGCAGAAGGGGAATTTATGCTTTAGATATATCAGAAATGTAGGCTATACTGACATAGGAGACATTGGAGATAAGTGTCAAACAATTTGAAAATGGTTTGACTATTTATTGTGGAACATTGGCTGGGTATTCTTGGAACTATAACCACTACAGCAGGCTATAATAGTTACGGTGCCTGGACTGTTGCTTCAAATTATTAAGCACACAGTACTTGCAGAATTTTTTCCCGCATTCTTATTGTATTTAAACTGACGCAGATTCAATAATTTTAGAAACTTTTTATGCCTGTCTTTGCTCCTAGAATTGAACAAACACAGATTTTTTTATGGTGAAGTTTTCGCATAAAGCCCTTTTCAACAAAATATCTTCAAATGGGGGTACTTTTTTCTTTTCATGTGGGCATTCTTAAATTAAAATATCACAGAAGCCCTGTATACACTATGTTATATTACCCCATATATATATTTTTACCTGTCCCCAAGGATGAGCTTTCCACTCCATGCAAGCCTCAGAGGAACATGGCTTCCGTGCCGCCGGGCGACTAGTGTATCCACATAAATGCAAGGGTAGAGTTTTGATAACGCCATCCGACTTTGTTTGTTGGCAAGTCACATGTCTCTGATGGAACCCTGTGCCGCAAGATGCAGGACAGTCAGACCACGAACCAGCAAACCATCTAATAAGGCGATAACAAAAAAAAAAAGGTTATCATGAGTACACATTAAATTAAAAAAAATACAAACTACATTTAGATTAACCTATCAACTTTGGAATAAATTAACTGAACGCAAATTAAAATAAGATACATATCCACAATACTTGGCGTGAGTAGTATGCAGTACAGAGGGCAAGAATAATGAAGGATCTCAATTTTCAGAATACACTGATCCATTCTAAATAATTTTGGTATTAAAACATTAGTTAATAACCTGAAGCTCAGGGTGAATAGCAAGCCTATTACCTAATGATAAACCCCCAACTTTTAGTGTAGATTACTGTTGAAGGATTGTTAGCTCTTTTGAGCAGGGCCCTCTTCAATACTTGTATCTTTCTATGTATATTTTATCTGTCAATTACTTGCTGATATTTCCACAATATAATTATAAATAAGGAGTTACTACATAAATTCTAATAAAAAAACTATTTAGCTATGACACCTGCATCTTATGTCCAAATTATGAGAAATGCGGTAGAACAGATACAAAGAACTGAGACAAAAAAGTGCTCTTTTCCAATCTCCCTACGTAGACCATCACAATGGGGCTACTACAACAAGTAAAGGAAGTAAGCTGGATGGGGAATGATCATGTTGTCTGATTGTATATGGCAGAGCCTCTGCAAGTGCCATAGGTGTGTCAATATGTCTATGAAAATGTAAGAAAGTATATGTCTGTGCATGCTAAGCATGCCTGAAGGTGTACGACAGACCCTTTGTGAATGTATATGCAAGTGTGAAAGTGAATGTGTGAGTCTATCAATGGTCTTGGAGTGAGTCCCTGATTCAAAGTTTGTAAAATCATAGGATTGTGCATTTGTAAGGATATGTGAGAATGTCAAGCTGAAAAATAAGAGAGTAGAAATAATAAATTCCCCTTTTTTATCTTAATTAACAGATTAATTATATTAGGCACTCTGTGTGTTACATTCACTAGGGAACCCTAACACGCAGACAGGACAGAGTAGAGAGAATTGCAATATCGATCCTTAGAATGGTCGGGCTATGCAAAAAGGGATAGTCAAAACACAAACCGAGATCAAGGGAAACAGAGAGACAGAATAACGAGAGACAAAGCCAAATATCAGTAACCAGGAAATCCAAATAACAAGTGCAATGCTCAATGGTAAACCAAAGACCACAACAGGGCACTGAGGCAAGGGAGGGGTTAGCTTATATACACACAGGGTGTGTCTGATTGGCTAACCTCCAATTAGTGTTAAACACAACACGTGGAAGGAGTTTCTTCCCTCCCTTGTGGTCTCTGAGGTCATCACTGTGTGATGGGTCACATGCCCGGGTGCAGCACACATATAAGGAAGCTGCTCTGGAGCGTGCAGCATCAGACACACTGCCAGTCTGGAGACTGGGACCAATTGATGCTGCTCACTGTGATGAGGTAAGCAAGGTTGCCGTGAGTGGTGCAGGGGCAGGGGACCTGACATGGTGGAGGGCATCTATCTAAATTTCCAAAAAGGGTGCCTTCAATCCCCTCCATTAACTGAGTATCCATATTACTTTACTCAAGCCTTACCTTGCTGGGCAGTCTTGTATGTTGCATGGTTGAGAGGTGTTCATCAGTGGCTCCATATGTGAACACAGTGAGAAGTTGACTCTGTACCCTTCGCCACTCACACAATGTTGAGATCTGAACTGGGTACCAGTATTTCCACATGAAGCTGTGCAAGGTGTCCATTCTCCATATTTTAGACTGTAGACTGGGAACACAATCATTAAATACACAATCAGAAATATCTGACAGCATGATATTTTATTCAGAGGAAAGCAAGTAAATTTGAGTTTTTCACCCCAGATAAATGGGCCATTTCAAGAATATTCGGTCTCTATATTTATGATATTTACATGGTCAATAAGCTAGGGCCCTTTCCACGCGTTTGAAGCCTTAATAAATCAAAAAAACTCAACTTTTAAACTCCATTGAAAAGGAACAGAATTCATAAATAATTGTGTTAGTGTGTTCTGGAACATGGAGAATTTTTCTGCTGGACGAATGTACAATTACTGCTTTCGTTCAGAGTCACTGAGCCCCCTGTACAGATACATTAATTCAATCTATTTTCTGACACTTGGTTTACCGAATGATTACCACAAAACGTTCAGAGATGTTTTACAGAAAGAGTCAGATTGTTCTGCAATAACTGATTATAGTTGCCAGCTGTGTCAACTCATCATTGACTTCTTAATTCATTGTTTCCATTATTTTCTTTTCTGTGTGTTTCTTTTAATTATTTGGTCAATTATCCCAAGTCATTAAGTATTGTGTAATTTTCCCTTTGACAACATTTTTACAACATACAGTATTTAAAGTGTAATTTATTAGAGCCTCTGTATAAGGCAGTGTGTGCCAAACTTGAACTATTGGCAAAACATCAAATCAAATTCAGGGGATGCCTGAAAAAAAAAAAGAAAAAAGCAGAGTAGGCTTAGTAGGGCAAAAAGAGCCAGTGAAAACTCAATTGGTGAAAACAATCGGGTTACACAATGTATTCTATACTCTCCAGAACCCCACTTCTTTCTTTGACTTAATGCATCCCAGAACCCCCAGTTTCCTGTTTTTTTAGAATGCTTATCTTCTTAACTCACACTGTATTCTTCCACTATCCACCCTTCTTGCATAATCTTTTCTTCTCATTTTCAGAAACCCCTTTCCTTCTCAGAACCTTTCTTTTTTACATACCATTTCCTCACTTGTTTTTTAAATGCCTCTTTTTCCTTCACTTCCCTTTTCTTTCCAGCCTTTCTCATTCTTTTTAGACCAGTTTTCTTCTTGAATTTCTTCTGCATGGTCAAACACGAGGATGATATATAGTCAAAGGTATAATCAGGGGGAGCCAAGGTGTAACGTGTTTCAGACTCAATGGTCCTTACTCATAGGAGTACTACCCCTAAAGCCAATTAGCAACATGTGTATAATTTGATGAGCCCTTTCTAGTCTATCATGGCACTTGCACTCAGTGAAAGTAAAACAATAAGAAAAACAATACATACACATTTCTTCATTACTACTACAGCAAGATACAAACTAGGACCACACAAACAATATTTACAATCAATCACAAAAAAAGGTATATTTTTGTATTGGAGAAAATCCTCAGTGATAGGTAACAGAATTTTAATATGCCTATTTTTTCAACACAATCTGGGACACATCACCTCCTTTTTTGGGGAAAGCACATTTCTGAAACCCCTAAAATGTAAAAGATGAAATGTTGCCTTCACCAGAAGTGTGTCTCTACTGATTTTTTTTTTTTATTGTTGAGACTAACAGAGATATGTTGTTGAATTCTCTCTATGTATTCTAGTTGTTTTACCAACATATTGAATTTGACATTTCAGGCAAGTAATGATATCAACCACATTCATGGTTCTACAGTTAATGAATTGTATAATTTCATAAACGTTGGTGTTCGTGGTAGAGTGAAACAGTCCCAGACATATACAAATTTTTAAAAATGTAACCAGGACATATTTGATCTTTTACCTTTGGGCAAAATTTGACTGGGGGCAACAAAAGAACCTGAGCCTTTTGTGCTGTATAATTAATATAATTAGGTAGGAAATTTAAATACAATTTATCTGAATGCAAGATGGGAAGAAACTTGTGAAGGACAAGAATATATCTAGAAATTCCTAGCTAAACTGTGAACAAAATCTAGGACTCTCCATATGCTGGAAGGGAGGACTGAATTTTTTTTCTTTAAACACACTGATTTGTTTTCTGGATTGATTCATTGATAGGTATTCTTTAGTCTTAAATTTAGCTAAGGTATAGCCTGTACGTATATACCTGGCGTTAGAACCCCTCTTTTTGAGGCAATGGGTTAGATTATAGAATGTGTCTTAAATAAATCGTCAAACACGTGCATTTTAATCTGATGAATTTCCCTACAGGGACACATGTAAAAGTATGATGAGGATGACAACCGGTATTCAATAGCAGAGTATTACCTGCAGACTACTTTCTAAAATTTCAGCAAGCGAATGTAGATCAAGAAAGGTAATGTGGGTGTTATCCCATTGAGATGTGAAAGATAAATTTAATTCATTTGCATTAATATGATCAACAAATGCTTGTATTTCTTTTTCAGACCTCTTCTACATAAACAGGTGGTTATGGTTATTAAAGTACCTGTCATAAAATACAATGTTGTCTCTGAATGGATTACCATCTTCAACTTTTTTTAAGTAGTTTTATTTTCATCGGCTATTCCAGTTGTGTAGTGTGAAGAAAGGTATATATTGTTTGCAAATGCTTTACTTTACAATTGGTGCAGCTTTCCTTTAGAACATGATAGACATGACCGTTTGAAACTAATTATACAGGTATTCTGTTAGTTGGTTCTATTTATTTATGTTTGTATCTTTAATTGACATGCCTTTGAGTAAGGACTGTTGAGTGTGAAATGCGTTAGGCTTTGGTTTCTCTTGCGATGCAGTTCCATGTGCCAACTTTGTGAATGTTAGAAAAGTTGTGATGGCTCTGGACTCTGCTTGACCATGGTCTCTTTCATTAACTGCCAATCTTTTTATTGTGCATAGCTTTCTTTCCGAGGGTCCTGGTCCATATGACATTTTCCATCTCTGCAACCACCATTCTGACTTGTGCCCCTTTAACTTACAAACCATCTTCTTTATGACAATTTTAGATCATTTCTAAGGGAATGATACTGGAATATGAAGTAAGAATTCTCCTCAATCCCAATGCTGCCCCTTTTCAGAGTTCCCAGACAAAATACAATATAATATACACAAAGGAAAATTCTAGAGAACAGTACTAGAAAAAAAACAAAAAAACGGGATACTTCATGGGCATCTGCTATGACAGCTACACATTGGGCACTTTGCATTATAATCTCTTTTTACACATTTCAGTCACCATTGTGACCATAGTAGGTGCCTTTAAGAAGCTTGCAATATAGGTGTTAGAATTAGCAACCTGACATTGGATAAATATTTGGGTTTTTTTGTAGAATCTATGTGAACCTCTGAGACATATTTATTAAAGGGGTAATTAGAGTTAGATGCTTCAAGCAATGCCACAACTATAATTACTGGTGGAACAGGGAGGTGGAGGAGGATGAGTGAAATTAAAAACTCAGAGGTTTGCCCATCTTAGCTCACAATTGTTATTAAGGGGATAATGTATAGCAACTGCATATCAGACTGAGCCCACTAAGATGCTCAGTTCAGAACTGAAATGCCAGCAAGCTCCATCTAAACAAGAAATGAAGCAATCCCAGTTGATTAATTTGACCTACTACAGGCCTTGTTAGTCAATTGCCGTTGATACTTCTCTAAGTGATGAATGCCTTACCTTCAAGAGTAAGGTTAACCCATGCAGATATTGTTCTTGAATTGTTCGAAGTCCAACATCTGTACTCTCCTGCATATTCCTCTGATAAGGGTTTGATTTCTAACACTCGACCAGATACCAGTAGCCTGTATTTTAAGCCTTTAATTCCTTCCATTGGTTGTTTTTTAAGAAACCAGTGAATGGTTGACGGATTGTTTGTCTGCACAGGGCAACCTATATAAACAGCGTGGAAACATATATGTAAAATGCGATTTAAAATTCTGTTTGTGTTTTTTTTTTTTTTGTTTCTGTTGTCTTTTTCTTTAAAAAGTATTGCACTATAAACAAAGCTATGAAGGACTGAATTTCTGCAATTTAGTGCAAATCAATTTTAGAAAATAAGATAATGGAATAAATAGACAGATTTATACATTATAACGGCTTTACCAGATTTTTATATTCAATTAAGAAAATAATTACATTTAATATTTATCAGGACCTTCACAATGTGATTTTGCTGCTGTTGTTGTCAAAACCAATAGAATGCTATAATCCTACCTAGGCGAATAAGGTCACCAGATTGTCCCATGACAGTTGCTCCTCTAGTAGATGCCATTACAAACCGTGCCTTTACTTTCCCATTGGACTGGTCACCATAAGAGTCTTCTAGCTTTTGATCTGTTAACATAATGCCATCAAGAAGTTATTTTCTGGTTCATCACTATACAAGGTTAAATAATCTGAAGATGTCTTTCTGCTCAGTAACGGTTTAGGATTCATTATCAGATTGCCAGTAGACACATCAGGCACTAAACCTCAAATGTCAATTTTTGCAAGAAGCAAAAAGAGTATAAGAATTAACATTAGCTACACCCATTCAAGCACGTGTTTTCTCCTTCTCCTGATTTACCATGTACCTTTCTACTATTCATCAATGTACCTGCCCACAAAGACTTTTAACATGGATGTTTTCACATTATTATCAGGGCAAAACCGTTAACTTCAATCTTTGCATTAGTGTCCCTTGGTCCATAAAAACAGTTCTGTCCATTTTATGAACTTTTTAAATATGGTATTTTTATTAAAAGAGATGTACAAGACATGAAATACTAGTATACAATTCTCAGTAGTACAACTGATAAAATTCACGAGTCAACAAGTTATTTTCTCTTATTCCTCTTTTCCTCTTCTCTCTTTTCTCCCCTTTTCCTCTTTTCTTTCTCTTTTTTGAGTGTGATGTATCATTAATCAGCAATTAAGTTTACAATGTAAACATTATTTTAAAAAAAGAACATATGATACATATATAGAGAGTTTATCATTCCATCATGACGGCATCTAGAATTCCATTTTGTGTTATATGTTTTATAAAATTCCTCCATTCATTCCCAATCTAGATTTTACATTCAGGCTCCGTGTGTATCACTTATTAGTTTGTTGGGTGAAGACACTCTTATGTATAATCCTAACCATGTTGTCTGGTTTTACCCAAAATATCCCTATTGATGTGATCTGATTCCCTGTAAAAACAGATAAACAATTTACGTCTCTATATTATTTCCTGATGGACCTGATGATACAGATTTTTATCACTCTGCATATTGTCTTGTTCTAGTTTCTGTGTCCATTTATATTTAATATATGGAATCTACATCACTCCATTTTTGTATTATAGGACAGGATGTTACATTGTTAGTACTGTTCCTTCCTGTGTGTAATAATTCTGAGTGTGGAAATAATTGGCGCCTCAATCTCTAGTTGAGTGTGGATCTGTTACATTTATTTAAAGCATGCTTGAGACCAGAGTTTGAACTAACTGAAAAGGCTAACAATTAACACTAAAGTGAGAGTTGTCAGCAATTCAAAGAATTAGAATTTCAAATTTTAGGCGAAAACAAACATACTGGAAGCAAAGCTGACTTGGAGGATTTTTCCAGTTCAGTTATTTTGGCCTTAAAGTTGAAATTCACTTTGAATTCCCACCAATTCTCACTCCAGTAAATTACTCTATTTTCTCCATTCTTTCGCAACCTGTTTGGACTTTTTTACATTTTACTTCACATTTTTGTCCGTACTCATTTCCTACCTCCTTGCATTTTCCAACGGTTTACTCACACCCCTCCATTTTCGTCTGTTTTCCTCTTTCTATACCTCTATTTTTCTTCTCTTTTTTCCATTCCCCTCCATCATTTGCATTGGGATACGGCTACGTACTATAAAAACTCCTGCTTCCATTACTATTTGGCAATTATGTGAGATAATTATAATGCTGGCTTCTCTTTTATGGGCTTTTTCACTTTTTCCTTACCAAACATTTTATTTTAATGTGAGTAAACCTTGATAAACATAGTGACGATAGTACACCAAGCATCCTGCTACATGTTATGAATGGATTTTGATTTCTGTAATGTCTATCTGTACATTTTATAAAGTTAGGTATAATTCTATTCCTGTGTGCAACTTCTCACAGCTAATTTTATCTATCTCTACTAAAGAATTATTTATTGGAACTGCACTTTAACCTATATTATGAGAACATTTAGTTAATGTTGACGTCTCTTATAACTATCTATCTTTACGTCTGCCTTTAAACAATGAAATAAAATACTGAGTTACTAAATGTTTTTAATTTCAAATGTTAACATTTGAATTCACTGATACAATACAGAGCAAAATGGGCTTGGCCTTGCGCGTTTCATGGAATAGCTAGTGTTGCGTTACCTAACGCATTTAAAGCACATTACAAAATTGTTTTAAAAATTAAAACAAAAAAAGGAAAGTCCATTAAGAATTACAATTTATAGAACAATTTCATTGGCAAGCTGCTTTTACTTTCAATCAAGTTATTTAGAAAATAAACGGCACAATGTTTTCATTGCAGCTCTTATTTATCAGGAATGCTATAAAAGCAAACTGTATTGTAAACCAGCACCATGTACTGTGTAATAGAAAAAGAATGCAGAAACAAAAGTTTGATACTAACCAGATAAGTGAAGAAAGGAGGCTGCTACTGTTTTTCCAACAGCGTTTGTTGCAATGCAGATGTACGTTCCTTGGTTTTCAGTTGATACATTTGTGAGTAGCAGAGAACCATTAGCATACACATATGAATTATTTGCCATGGGGTATTCTTTCTTCAACCAAGTAATCTTTGGACGAGGTAAGCCTTTATCAGAGGGGAAAATAAATTTCGGTTATATAGAGCCCATCAACATAGGTCACAATTCTTTGTAACAGTATGTCTACAATTACTATTTATCTCTATTTGATGTACAGCTGGGGATTTACATCAAATGCAGGATCTTCAAATATGAATAGCTACATTTTTAATAATCTAATCGTATTTAGTTTAGCACATGTTAATGCACTACCTGTAAAATGTATTTAAAAAGAGTGGGGCAAATACATTTTTAAAACATAACATCCAAATATTAATAAGCCTTGCATTAAAGAAATAGCAATAAATATACATTTTTAAATAAATAAATATATATATATATATATATATATATATATATATATATATATATATATAGATATATATATATATATATATATATATATACATACACACACTGCTCAAAAAAATAAATAAAGGGAACACAAAAATAACACATCCTAGATCTGAATGAATTAAATATTCTTCTGAAATACTTTGTTCTTTACATAGTTGAATGTGCTGACAACAAAATCACACAAAAATTAAAAAAAGGAAATCAAATTTTTCAACCCATGGAGGTCTGGATTTGGAGTCACACTCAAAATTAAACTGGAAAAACACACTACAGGCTGATCCAACTTTGATGTAATGTCCTTAAAACAAGTCAAAATGAGGCTCAGTAGTGTGTGTGGCCTCCACATGCCTGTATGACCTCCCTACAATGCCTGTGCATGCTCCTGATGAGGTGGTGGATGGTCTCCTGAGGGATCTCCTCCCAGACCTGGACTAAAGCATCTGCCAACTCCTGGACCGTCTGTTGGTGGATGGAGCGAGACATGATGTCCCAGATAGAGAGCAATTGGATTCAGGTCTGGGGAACAGGTGGGCCAGTCCATAGCATCAATGCCTTCGTCTTGCAGGAACTGCTGACACACTCCAGCCACATGAGGTCTAGCATTGTCTTGCATTAGGAGGAACCCAGGGCCAACTGAACCAGAATATGGTCTCACAAGGGGTCTGAGGATCTCATCTCTGTACCTAATGGCAGTCAGGATACCTCTGGCGAGCACATGGAGGGTTGTGCGGCCCCCAAAGAAATGTCACTCCACACCATGACTGACCCACTGCCAAACCGGTCATGCTGGAGGATGTTGCAGGCAGCAGAACATTCTCCATGGCGTCTCCAGACTCTGTCACATCTGTCACATGTGCTCAGTGTGAACCTGCTTTCATCTATGAAGCGCACAGGGCGCCAGTGGCGAATTTGCCAATCTTGGTGTTCTCTGGCAAATGCCAAACTTCATGCATGGTGTTGGGCTGTAAGCACAACCCCCACCTGTGGATGTCGGGCCATCATACCACCCTCATGGAGTCTGTTTCTGACCATTTGAGCAGACACTGCACATTTGTGGCCTGCTGCAGGTCATTTTGCAGGGCTCTGGCAGTGCTCCTCCTGTTCCTCCTTGCACAAAGGCGGAGGTAGCAGTCCTGCTGCTGGGTTGTTGCCCTCCTACGGCCTCCTCCACATCTCCTGATCTACTGGCCTGTCTCCTGGTAGTGCCTCCATGCTCTGGACACTACGCTGACAGATACAGCAAACCTTCTTGCCACAGCTCGCATTGATGTGCCATCCTGGATGAGCTGCACTACCTGAGCCACTTGTGTGGGTTGTAGACTCCGTCTCATGCTACCACTAGAGTGAAAGCACCGCCAGCATTCAAAAGTGACCAAAACATCAGCCAGGAAGCATAGGAACTGAGAAGTGGTTTGTGGTCACCACCTGCAGAACCACTCCTTTATTGGGGGTGTCTTGCTAATTGCCTATAATTTCCACCTGTTCTCTATCCCATTTGCACAACAGCATGTGAAATTGATTGTCACTCAGTGTTGCTTCCTAAGTGGACAGTTTGATTTCACAGAAGTGTGATTGACTTGGAGTTACATTGTGTTGTTTAAGTGTTCCCTTTATTTTTTTGAGCAGTATAAATATATATATATATATATATATATATATATATATATCACACACATATAAAAAAGCATCTTCCTCAGCCAGGTCTAGACCCTGATGGACTTACACACACGGTACCTGAAGCTCTGCAGAATTGGCATTGGATGAAACCAGGCCTGAAGGGGGACTTGCTCACTCTAGGGCAGCGTTTCCCAATTGGGGTTCCGCAGTGATTTGCCCATTGGGTGGCCCATGCACTTAGGGCCACCAGATGGGCATTGCTGCACAGGGACCCGGTCAGCGCAGCAGCCGTTTAAAAACGTGACCAGGTCCCCGTAGTATGGGATGCTGGGAGGAAGTGACAGATGGTCACTTCCTCCCAGCTTCATATAGAAAACGCCGCGCTGGAGGGACAGAGGCAGCAGCAAGGAGTGAGCAGCTCAGTTTGTATGTATCTGTGGGTTAAGGTGTGTGCCAGTGTATGTGTCTGTGTATTATTATTATTATTATTATTGCCATTTATATAGCGCCAATAGATTCCATAGCGCTTTAGAATATTATGAGAGGGGGATTTAACTATAAATAGGACAATTACAAAAAACTTACGGGAACAATAGGTTGAAGAGGACCCTGCTCAATTGAGCTTACATTATATAGGAGGTGGGGTGTAAAACACATTAGGACAGGAATTTGCAGTCAAATAAGGTGGGCTGCCCTTTAGGAGAGAGCAAGAGACAGGTATGTGAGGTAGAGGTTAGTCTTGGAGGCCATAAGCTTTCCTAAAGAGATGGGTTTTATTTTTGTCATAGATATAAAACAAAATGTGCTGTTTCCTCTATGGACATGAAGTGCTGGATATATCTAATTATCACTTTCTCTGCTAATGACACCAGCCTTGGTGTAACTAAGCACTTACAAAAATAAAGAATTACAATTTTTTTTTTTTAAAGCATCTTCTCTTGCTTTTCTTAACTTAGAGTAAGTTCAGCTGTATATAATGAATAGGTAATAAGACAATTAGTTTAGCAGATAATAGGGATTATAGGAGCCATCCCCTAGGGCACGGGTTCCCAATTATTTTTTCTTGTGGGATCCTTTGACATAGTGTATCAGTATCATGGAACCTCCCCTCCCCCCAAAAATAAACCTTTCAATTTGTTTTATATACTTGTAATATACTTAATTTTTAATAAACATGTATAAAGGTAACAAGATAATATTTGCGTATTCTGAAAAGGACGGAGAGTCCAAGAATACAACCAAATGGACAATACATCTGGCAAAAAATATCACTATAAAGCTTTTTCCCATATATACCCAACCACTCTCACTCCCAAAATATTCCTATTTTTACCACAAGATGGCGCAAAATGAGCAGTACATGAATAATATTTATAGACCGAAAAAAATGCACCGGGCAATTAAGCATGATTTTAATGTGTTATTTTTTCTCTCGTTTCAGCCTAAAATTCTGATATAAGTTGGCAGTTTGGAGGCTTTTTTTTAACATAAAAACAAAGAATCCTTTCTACAAACGCTGTAAACGTGATCCAAGAGTAACTTGGAGTAGATGCACTGTTGATATTTATACCACATGTGTTGACTGAAAAGCATTTGGCTGTAAAAATGAAACACAAATCAGGCCTAGAATGTTATAAACATATCTCAGCCTGTGCAACATTCAAACGATGGCCAATGACTTCCTCAGAGAGCTGAACAAATGTTATTACCAAACCCTGAAAAAACAACACAAATATACACTGGAGATCAGGAGACTACTGGGTCGAAAAGGGAGGAGGCCTGCAGCTGTGCTCGGAGCGTTTTATAAACTCCTACATTTAAGCGGCTCCTTAGGTACTTGATGAGGCAAGAAAACTTCTAGGAGAAATTCATTACCTAAGCTATGTAATACCTTTAACTGTTACTTGCTCTCGAGAATATCTGAACCAACCCGGGCTAGCTCTGTGTGTCAATGAATATTATTAAAGATGTCAGCAGCAATGTGATGTGTATGACAAGAAAGTATATTTGTCATAATTGTTTTATATTTCCAAGGTCATAGTGGAGTGCTGACACTGTAAACCTTATGATTTTGCTGAACAAGTAATGGAATGTGTTGACAGTCTATTGACCCCTTTTCCCAGATAGTGTCCTCTTTCTTCTTCTAGTAAGTCTGTTCAGTGGTTTTCTCAACTCCAATACCTCTAACCTGGGCAGCTAAACATCTCTATGACCCCTAACCATCACTAATCACCACGCATAGTAAAAAAGCTTTTTCCAGATCTTCCTTTGTGATGGCTACCTCGTGGTTCTCATGTAACCATAATATAAAATGAACTCCACCAGAGCTAATATATTGTAGTTAAAAGAGTATGTACACACTTACCTTACTGCACTTGTGTACATGTTTATTTTACGGTTTAATACAATAATAAACCAGAATGTCCAAGTAGACATATCATGAGCCTCACATAACACACATTGTCTAACCGTATCTGGACCCTGTTTCTATTTAGTGGTGAATTTTACTATTCCATACCGCGTCAAATACACAACTATGCCAACGAGTTCCAGGCCGTTGCTACACGCCAACACTGTCAGTAAAACGGTTTACAATGCAACACTCTGTGACTTTCAACCAGGGTAACATTTTAACAAGTCAGGTGGTCAAATTTCTGTCCTGCTAGAGCTGCTCTGGTCAACTTCAAGCAATGTTAAAGTCTAATGGAAATATCTAGGAAAAGCAGAAATTGGGCTTCAAGGTGATAGTCCGTATGACCTCACAAAATGGGATCGCAAGGTAATCAAGCACTGAGTCCATAAAAATTGTATGTTCTCTGTAAAAATGTGTTATTGTTATTATGGTGTAGATGTACAGCATAACAGGGAAAGTGACACATTGATATTAAAAAAATGAACATAGTGTAGCACAACAAGCACATAGCTACATAAAGAATTATTGAGGATTTCACACTTGCCAACTTACAATGTATCTCGAGGCGAGGGTAAGAGAGACAGAAGGTAAGGTGTTTGCACTGAGGAGCAGTTCACGATAGGAAGAGATGGCTAAGGTGAGGGATAGCTAAAAGACTTGTATATGTTGCATATGTTCTCTTGAATGATGAATCCCAATATACCATCTGGTAGTCTGCCATTATATTCTGGGCTTGGTTGCATGCTTGACTCCGTGGTAGAGGAGAAGAAATCTGAGGCTGTTCTTCAGGTTAGGCACACAATGTCATTAAAGAGAACTATTTGCTTCCACGTTTTTGACAGCCGTTATAGTCATGTCCTGCTTCAGCATGGCAACAACCTCTGCACAAAACAGTGACCACACAAAATGTTGTGGGGTTTTTTTGTGTGTGAACATAGTGGAAGAACTTAACAGACTCTGCAAAAAGTCCTGGTCTCAAGTACATCAAACACCTTTGAGGTGATCTGCAACACAAACTGCAGCCAGGCCTAACATGCCAAACCCAGCACTCAATCTCTTGATTACTGTTGTGGATGAATGGAAGCAACATTCCAATATTCTAGATGTTTATAATGACATGTTCAATGGCATATAGCCATATACATGTACCGAAACGTATAGGTTTCCTACTTATAGGTCAATTGTATATAAAGACACATGGGGAACATATTAACCGGTCCCAAGTGCTGGCACTCAGTGAGGGGATGTGAGGGTTAGACAGGCACATTAAATTAAGGGGTTTAGTTACATCATGTATATGTAGGGTAACTTTGACCATACTTGGATTTTCCTACAACAGTCCAACTTTCTGGGCTTTTTTTTGTCCTATTATTCATTTATCCTGGGTCCCCATCTTTCAAAATAAAGTATGCCCCATATAAATATCTAAATGTGTAATGATCACTGCACCAGGTTGTGCTGCTTGGACAATCTAATGTGACATGCAGAATGTCTCAGAGTTGCCCTAACTTGCTGGAATGGTGACATAAGAGGTAGGTAGGTAACTACTATATGATACAATCTGGATCCCACCTGTGAATGCTCAATCAAAACCATGGCCAGCCTGTCAGTGATCATATATCTGATCTACCACTTTACTGCTGAACCAGGCAGGAATTCTCATTATTATCACAAAATTTGAATGGGACTGGCTTTGATAATTTACCAGAGTGGAAATATCTTCTTCAATAAAATATATTGCAATGGAAGCATAAAATATACACCACATGCTAGTACTACCTTGGGTGTTGTATATGTGTAAGGGTGGTGGCACTGTCACCACACCCTCCCCCCACAAATCAGTGTTTCATGAAGGTTAAATCCTTATGAAATACTCTGAACTTCCAACTCAGTCAAAATATATACTGAGACAAAGCAGGAACTATTTTGTAGCAGTATTTTTCCTATGCCTGCCAAAGCTTAACACAAGGTGGAGCTACTACCATCCGGCTTGTCATATTTCAGAGCTGTCACCAGTGATGGCTGTAGGCAAATTAAGCTCTTTCTATGAAGGATCATGCGTGATCCTCCATAGACCTCAATGCTGAAGAAGAGAAGCAGGAAGAGGTGCCCATGAGGGATGGGAAATCTCAGCTTTTCCTGCTACCCCCTGCCACCGGACACTGAGCGGCGATGTCACCATGGGGGACTTTGCAAATTATGCAAAAAAAACAGTTGGTGATAGAGCTGCTTTAAAGCAGCTTAATATGCATTGACCCATTATCAGGGTCCAATTTACTCTCCTTGCTGCCCCAAGGTCAGTTTCCACAAGGCACCCCCTCCTATCATATATATATATATATATATATATATATATATATATATATATACACACACACACATATATACATACATACAAAATACATCCATACATACAAAATACATAAAGTGGCTTGAGGCCACTATAGAAGTTTTGAGGCATGGATTTGCAGTCCATTTATTGTTGGATGGCCAGTGGCCGGAAGCCTTTACCTCTATTACAAGCACAGAGGGAGAGAAGATATGTCAGCGAGCCTCTGGCCCTGTATCCCTGAGTGCAGTTCTTCCATCACCTACTTGTACTTGTACACTGGGAGAAATGAAGCCATGTCCTGTAGAAATGCACTTTGCTGAACTGTGGCGATGGCCACTTAAAAGGCCAGCGGACCACCGGGCATTTGTCCAGCGGGCTCTAAGGCCTGTCAGGGCCAGTGCCCCACAACATGAGAATCGACTGACCAGTGAGGGAGATCTTTGATCTTCCCAACAGTCATGCTTCCCATCTCCTGCCTGCCGCCCTGAGACTGTGGTCCTTGGTGACCTTATGAGAAATCTGGCCCTACCAATGATATAAATATTGTTTTAGCAGTTATTATTGGATTTTATTGCAGTGGAATTCTGTTATAAAAGTAACAAGTACCATGTATTAATGTATCAAAGAGTTCCACAGCAATAGAACACAACAATATATAGTGTTTATATATGTGTTTTCCAGAACTCCACAGCAATACATTCAATTGTATCAATGACAATCTATGAATGTATCAGCACTCCACAGCAATATATTGCACAGTCTCTTAATTTGGATAATAAAGAGGTTCATAAATTCTCAGCAATGCCTCAGATGTGCCCTTTCATACATCTGTACCTTTTTTACCTTTGGAAATGTTGTCTGCGGACAATAGCAGTGTGTCAGTGTTCTATTTCATCAGGATTTGTCTATTTAAGTCCCCAGATATTTTAAAACTACAGCTTCTATGATGCTTTGTCATTCTAAAAGCATGCAAAGCATCATGGAAGTTGTAGTTCTACAACATCTGGTGATCTAACTTTTGGGCACCCCTGATTTAAGTGATCCAAAGCAAAATCCCAATTTGCTATGATCATCCTACAAACACTTTGCACTTGATATTTGGTTGTTGCGGCATAAGTGATCTTTTCACCTTATAGCAATCAATTTCTACAAAGCAAAGGATATTCTCCTAAAACCACAAGCACACACATTTAGCATGTTTCATGTGGGAGAGGTTATTATCAACCAAATACAGAATTATAGAATCAAAGGATTACGGAGAATCCTTGTATTCTTTCTAAGAAAACATCATCTGTCTTTTTATAGATTCTTGTATAAACAGAGGTGTTTTGAGCTAATCTGAAAGAGTCTCTTTTTATGCAGTGCCATCAAAAAAACAGAGTTTAATGGAAAAGACAATTTGATATCCATGGTGAAAAAGAAACCTTGTTTGTGCCCGAACACACTGAGTAAATTATTAAAGAGTGGTTTATCCTTGGGAAAATATTATTCCCCTAATGTTTCTGTAATATTGCCAAGGTCAGTGAAAGTTTAACTTTGGAAATTCTAGCTAGGTACATTTTTCACACTAACACTGGGCGACCCAAGTCATTTGTAAAACTCAAGAAGCTCATGTGAATTACTATTGGGTGAAGCTGAAGCTTACATTTGTGTTTTGGTAAATAATGATTATCTTTTATTTATATAGAGTCAAGTAATTCCACAGCGAACGGAAATACGAGCGGCAGGTTTTACATACCATGCAATACAAAAAGCCTTAAGAATTTCTAATACTATGCGACGGATACTTGGAAGATGTTTACCATAATATTCACTAAAGTGAGAATTCAAAATAAATTCAAAGTGAATTTTAAATTTAAGGTAAGAATAGCCTAACTGTATACATTCTCTAAGTCAGTGATGCTTCCAGTTTGGCTAATTTGGCCTAAATCTGACTTTAAATACCCTTTGAATAACCATGTTAGTGATTACAGAGGGATTCTTAAATGTTTTTTGTAGTGCTATAATTCAAAGACTGTTAGCACTGTCTCACCGGCAATAATAGGCTTAGAGAGCCGGTTTAATTCCCCCCCAAAACTTGACGGTTTAAAGTAGAAATTTATTTCCTCATTAACAAAGAAGCAGAAGGGAGGCTAGTACTGGGAGAACCCTATTTATCTTCATTGCATACAAAACATCTAATATTTGTGAAAGAATAACACAAAAACCCAATTTACTTGAAATACAATTAATGTCACAGTCTCACTTCATTCTCTTTCTTTGTAATCAGGAACTTGCTGATATATGGTATACACTGTGGTAGTTGTAAGACTCTTACCTCTGTCAGAACTACCTGAAGTAGACAGTCTCTGGAGAAGAGCTTCATTTATTGATGCATGGATAAGAGAATGTCATGGCCATGTCATATATGTATTGGCTGTTAGACCACTGCCTTAGAGACCCAGGTCCAAACCCCAGTCAGACCAAACGAGGTTTATCTGCCTACCGCAAATCCTCAAATTGTAAGTTTGAGTAGAACCTTCTTCACCTTTAAATATCTCCTTTCTATAATTGTAAAGCGCAACAGACTATGTTGGTGCTATATAAATGATAATGATAATAATAGTATCTGATATTATCTGATTATCACTATTTCAGAGTAAGCAGGAGGTCCGGTATGCACAGAATTGTGATATCTCTATACAATAAACACAGCTGTGAATATCAAAAAGATGCAGAGATCCATTCTTGTTCTCCCAAATCAACAGGAATGCTGCTATGCAGAAGATGGGGCAATCATTTCCTTGCACAAAGGACAATTAGAGAATATGACGGCTATGTCCAGTTTGGTCTAATCTGAAATCATTGCAGCTATGGTGTATGCCAGCAGGCAGCAATCAGAATAGATCAAGCAATGTGAAGGGGAGAGTTTCAGAATATGTGCTCGTTACATCAAACACACAACTGGATCACATATATAGTACACAAATAATTTTACATGCAAATATGAAAAACATTGTGCATGAGTGTAAACGTTAAATTCACGGCCCAGCTGCCCATGAGTCCATTCTTGTCTCTGAACAAACTGCATTTTTTCAGTAGGATGTATTTTGTAGAAACTGGATTTTTATTATAGAAATTCTTTCTGGTAGAAAAGGTGTTAAAATGTACAATTCCCTGTTGAACCAAACAAGACTTTCTTACACTGTGAACCTTTGGTGATATATGTAACATTTTTTGCTGAGGGCAAAGGGAGCTTTGATGTTGAATCTAAGGGAGTATATATCAATCTGTTTTTGACTTGTGATGAATGGCTGCGGAACTAATGTTTGAAAGAAACTTAAAAGCGCACTGGCTTCTATTAGATACATAAAAAAGATCTGTAAAACAGTAGCTATTAAAAAACCTTTATTTTTCCACAGGGAAACTCATCAAGGAATCTCAATTTTGCAGTGAATACTTCATAAAATGTCAAAGAGGTAACATCCTGAGTATATGGAGATTGGTAGTTCACCACGTATTCTCCACAGACTCATCTCACAATACTTACCCATTTTAGAAGAAGGGCTACCTCTGTTTTCTGCCCCCTTTTTCAACTAAACCCATCCATGTTGAATTGGTCCAATCATAAAATGTTGAATTTCCATCTCAAAAACATAGCGTGCATCTGCCCCTATTTAACGCTGGATGCGGCTAAGGTGCTGGTCCATGCTCTTGTTCTATGTCGCCTTGACTACTGCAATACCCTTCAGTGGTCTTACATGTTACCAGATTGCACCGCTACAATCTATAATGAATGTGGCGCCTCCCCGCTCTGTCAGTCCCTGCATTGGCTTCCAGTTAGATATAGGTGCTAAAATTTAAATTTCTGGTGCTTGCTTACAAGTCCCTACATAATGCTGCTCCAACCTACCTATCCTCCCTAATACACAAGTATGTACCATCGAGGCCCCTACGTTCTGCCAAAGACCTATGTATATCCTCTGTCTGTACTCCCACCTCTAATACTCGCCTCCAAGATTTCTCCAGGGCTGCACCTCTTCTGTGGAACTCCCTTCCCCGTAAGACTTTCACCCAGTCTCCACTCCTTCAAAAAATCATTGAAAACTCACTTCTTCAAATAAGCATATCAATTAAACTGTTAGCAGGTTTTTCCCCCACCCCCATGACTCCTCTCCTGCAACCTTCAAAAATCCCCTACTAAGGCTCAGTGAATACTTTTCTAACAATCTACTTCATACCCCTACTTTTACCCTTTGTGTCACTATACCCCACTCCCTCTAGAATGTAAGCTCATGGAGCAGGGCCCTCCACCTCTCTGTTCCTGTATGTCCAGTTGTTTGGTTACAATTACATGTCTGTTAGTCCACCCATTGTACACCACTACGGAATATGATGGTGCTATATAAATAATAAAATAATAATAATAATAATTGGTCCTATCCAACTGAGTTACCATGTTCCCTCCATACTTCCCAACACCATGAGCTAGATGAGACAGTCTTGGTCTGTCACTTCTAGAGACACCAGATTAAAGTCCTCAGATAATTACAAAGTAATGAGACATATAGGAGAGTTTTGAAGTCAGACATGATTATTAATGAGTACATAGTGATTTTTTAAAAGGAGGCAGGTAAGGCCATATACCAAAAAGGCAGTCTTAAGCAGTAAACTTTTATACTTTACAAATTCATCTTTAAGAGTTACAAGACACATGTTCACATAAGTTTAAATCGTTCTCTGAATAGGACTGAAATTATTCATAAGTTCTAGGAAAATCTTATCAACTTCCTTAATTTAATTTAATGCCACACCACTTAAAATACATGTTAAGTGGTCACCAAGTACTATCACAACATTGCATAATTGCAGAGTTGATGGATTATAGAGCACCCTAAACCTACTCTTAGCTCTGAAAGTGGTTTAGAAATGCAGCAATTTAAAACAACACTAGTTCAGCTAGAAGGAGAGTTTTGGGTTGTCTTTGTTAATTTGTCTAAGTTTTGCGTTTTGCATTTTGCATTTTGCACATACAAATCTGGATCTTTCCTCCTAGGACCTCAGCTCTGCCAAAAGCTGCACATGGTCCATTTCACAAAACTATAAAATGGAGTATGTGTAAATTGAGAGTGTCCGAGGTATAGCTGCTTTTAGTTTTTGGAGCAGTAACTCTAATCTTGTGCGATGACTAGACCTGCTCTTAATCTGGGGATAAACTACTTTTGCCATGAACCCCAGAGACCCCACACATCAGAATGAGAGGTCTCTGGTGGGAGGTCTTTTCTTGGTATGGGAGCTGCAGACAAACACACTAAACAGTGATTTGTTGGGGAACTTTGAGTTATGTCATTTTTTTTAAAATATTTCTTTTTATGTTTTAAAAATAGTTTCTCTGTAGTATGATCAGGATATGCAGCATATAATCGTATTTTAAGCAGTGCCTTGGTGGAATCTCTGCTTAGGCAAAATCCCTACACACACTAAAAATTGCAAAGATAGCACAGATAAATTACTTCTATCTTAGCTAGACATGTTGCATAACATACATCTGGGAACCAAGTGTTTTCCACTCCACCTAATAATTGGAGCAGTATATGTATACATGATTGATATATAGCTATTCATGTCCTGAACAAGGCTCCTGTGTTGGAAGGGGAATCAACATCTGACAACATCAGGGCTGGAAGTATATATCTATATAAAGTGAGCACACTACGCAACCCTGCTTTGTGTCGTCTTCCATTTAAATAATGAAAAGTTACATGCAAGATCTGAATAATTCTCCATTTTCAGGTCTTTCTAAAATACAAATGTTAAGAATGTTAAATTCAATTTAATATATATATAAAAAAAAATTCAAAGGGAAAAAGCACGCAGGAGCAGAGGCGTAACTAGAAACCACAGGGCCCCGGTGCAAAAATGTCCCTGCCCCCTCTCCACCCCCCCGTCCATTTGTATAATATAACACATACAGATATATACACGGATGCATACACACATACTTATACACAGACATACAGAATTACACTTCTACAGATACACAGACACACATACAAAGAGATACACATATAGACAAATGCAGATACACATCCACAGAATGACACGCATACAGATACAAACAGTGACACACGTACAGATACATGGTGGCACACACTGACACATACAGACAGATACACTTGCAGAAAAACTGATACACATGCAGATATACATACAGACACACATATGCAGATACACATACAGACACTTATTTATTTATAAAATATTTTACCATATGTGGACAAACAGATACAAATATAGACATGCATGCAGATACACAGAATGATACGCATACAGAGATAAACAGTAACAAACATACAGATACATAGGGGCACACACTGACACACATACAAACAGATACACATACAGACAATTATATAGACAAACAGATACACATACAGACACAGAAACACACATCTGGATACACAGACACATATACATACAGACACACATATAGACACGCATGCAGATACACAAACACACTTAATGACAAACATTCCGATACACAGAATGAAACGCATACAGATATATAGGGGCACACAATGACGCACATACAAACAAATACACAGACAGACATACAGATACACATACAGACTCACATGCAGACAAACAGATACACAGACAAAGATACACATACAAAGAGATATACATACAGTCAAAGAGATACACATACAGACATACAGATACAGACATTCACACAGAGACACACACGCATACATACACACAGATAGACATTCACACACACACAGACACACAGATACAGACATTCACAAAACACACATACACACACATACAGACATTCACAAAACACACATACACACACATACAGACACACACACACATAGACATTCACACAAACCATTAAAACTTTTAGTCACCCTCCTGTTTCCAACCTAGTCCTACCACTCTGACTCCCTCCTCTTCTATTTGGCAGTCTCCTGCCGCGTGGCTCTGTGTATGCTGGGAGGAAGTGACGGCTTCCTCCCAGCGGGCGCTCTGACGTCATCAGTTGGGCCCGGTCGCGCTCTTAAAGCGCCGCAGTGCAGACCGGGTTCCAGGAAATCCATTGCCAACGGGTGGCCCTAAGAGCATAGGTCACACCCGATGGGTTCCTTCATTGCGGCCTCGACGGTTGCTCTGCGAGGTAGTTCCGCCACTGTGCGGGAGTAATATAGAAATATTAAATTTTAATGTTTCGTTGTCTTCATTAGCTTTGGAAGATAATGAGAAAGTGGTTCAGCCTGTTTACATAAACAAGATTCCCTACTATTACGATGTTTTGGTAGATGGCAAGTGCGATGCCTTGTTAGGGTATAGTTAGAGAGTGCTTTTTCATCTTATTAATTTTCTTTAACTTGTTTGAAAAAATATAATTAAATGGACACTATGCACCAGAACCACTAGGGCTCAATGTTGTGGTTCTTGCACAAAGAGACTTTCCCTGCAGGCTGACAAATGTAAACAGTATCTTTTCAGAGACAAAAGGGTGTTAACATTGCTTCCTGAGGCTGCCTCTAGTGGCTGTCACTCGGATAGTCACTAGAGAATCTTCCTGGTATGGTCCTTAATCTTTGCAGAATCAACCTCTCTGCATGAAGATGCAAATGCTCCCCATATAGATGCATTTATTATCTCTGTGAGGAGAAACTGATTGACGTGCATATGCACTAGCCCCACAATGCTTCCTTATGAGAAGAATTGGGTTGGCTGAGATCATAATGTTGAAATAAGTCAGGGAGAACTGACAGGAGCAGCGAGAGCAGCGTGCAGAGGGACAAAAGTAAAAGTCATGCCGAACTTACCTTTCCCCAATCGATTCCTCTTCTCTCCCTCTCTCAAGATCTGTTCTTCATTTCTTGCTGCCTGCTCTAGTTTTCTTTAAAACATAAGACAAAGCAGGGACTATTTGTTCTTATGTAGTGTCCGACACCTGACCAGCTATGACCAGCAGAGGAGCAAAGTGTGCTTCGTTTCATGCGGCCAGTGATTTCCCACAATTCTAACCTTTCCTCATTTAAATGCCTGAGTCAGGGGTTGAGTATTTGTGGCTAAGGGGACAGAGCCAAACAGAGCCTAAGTCAGGGAGGGCATCTTTAAACTTTACCAGCCAACAATGGAAGTTGTGGATGACTACTTAAATTAGAAAGAGACATGTCCAATCCTGAATCCCCCCTCCCTTGCCCCAGCATAACATGAACTTACGATTTCCCACTGGTCACAGCAGTGACAAGCGGAAAATAAACGGTGGCAGTGACCACACAGTTATGAAGGAGTTATATTTTCTTTTGAGAAAGATGGAAAAGGGAAAATTGTGACTGAGCGAGAAAGAGAGTGCGAGAACTAGAGAGAGTTAGAGAGACCGCTTATTTCCGTTTCCAATTAGCGAGAGAAGGGGCTTTATTTGCAGCTGATCGCCTTAACATCGGGTGAGGAAGAATTTTTTTTTAAAACAAATTGTTTACATTATAATGGTAGTGATAAGCCCAAATTTGTGAATTACCATGAGATTTGAAGAATAAAACAGGACATAGGTGGAGGAAGAATGAGGGCAAGAATTATCAAGCAAAGTAGGTCGGGTAAGGTGACTTATTGAGGACAGGTAGTGGGAGATGGTAAGTGATGACAGAAGGGAGAGAATAGGTCAAATAAACAGGATCCAAGAAAAAGATAAGAAGAATGTGCATGGGGGATAGGCAAGTAAAATGAGAAATGGGGTCAGTATGTAAGTGACATAATCACTGATGGGAATGAGTCATTGGGGAGGTATTGGGGATGGGAAGTATCACTGTTAGAGGAGGGATGGGGAATTTTGTTCTGGGAGACAAGTAGTAATAATTAGCTCTATCATTTAGAATATGAAATGGATACAAAAAGCAAACATATGATAATAAGTTTCTGTTTTCAGGTAAACACATTCCACTGCTTAGTGAACAAGTAACAAATAGAAGTGGACAAAATATATTGTTCCTAATTAAGCTTTTAACTTTAATAAATGCAAACACAAGGTATCATGTCATTGATTTGGAAAAGAAAAAAATAAATAACTGGCTTAAAATTTGCAATTCCATATTCAGTTCTCTAGTATTCCAGAAGAATAATAAGGCGTACATCCATACACATGACGCATCTTGGCCACACACAATGACAACATCAGTATGACTGATCCAGTAGTGATGATTGGTAGACTGTGTGTTCAGTTCACAACTAAAGCCAAGTTACTCTTCTCTTTATCAGTGGGCCCCATTTTAGTAATTGGGGTAGCATGATATATTTCAGACGTTTCCCTGGCAAGGCACAGAATGCTCACCAAAATGATCAAGTGGACCTTCTCTGCCTATGAGAAGCATTGGACAAACATGACATCTAAAAGCAAGTAAGTGGCCCATCGCCAAAGCCAGATACACATACCCACACACTATAAATACAGATTTAACAAGTACACTTACCGGTTGTGGGACATGCCAGCATCACATTACCCCCTGGTCTCGTAGTTACAGTACCACCCACAATTGAGAAGATACTGCTGCCATCTAACTTGCTGACATTTGTTCTAGAGGCTTGGATGACAGGCTGTTCTGGAATTTAGATTAATACAATATAAATGTTGCTATCCTTGGTTTCATTATAAATACAACAAACCATCTTTTCTAAAACAAGCTGATCAATAATGTAAAAAAAAAAAAAACTCATTGGCTTAGAATAAAGAACTTTCATGAAATGCATATGCACAGGAATATTAGTTTTAAATATTAATCAAATACAGAAGAAAAGTCTAACCATAAAAAGTTGGTAAGTGTAATAGAGTGTTGTTTAATACACATAGGCACTATGTACATATCATTATATTTAAATAACATCCCAAAATTGTATACACTATACAGATCATGGGTAAATGACGATCTTCTTTGGAGAGAGAGAGAACATTATGAACATGTTTACTGCTCTACCAAGTTATTCTCGGGAACCAAGTAATGGTTGGATATACAGCAGATTTGTTTGAAAGTCAACATCTGGAAAATATGGTTTAAATCCCATAAAACGTTTCTATGCATAAATAAGCTATTATAGGGATTGCCTCCTCTTAATTTTGTGCATTGCTAGTTTATTAGCATGCATTTCCCAGCCTAATTTTTTTTTTTTTTAAAGTATAACCCTATAGTAAACTATTGAACAACAGCAAAGAGAATAGGGAGAAATAATGGCATGTAAAATATGTATTATTTTGGCTTACATATCTAACTAAATGGTTAGCATCAATATGACAATTTGTCTTTGAGCCTTTTTATTTCCTATAAGTGGGCTAAGAAAATGGCCAAGCCCTCAAAGAAATAATACGGTAATCATGAATGATGCATTATTAAGGGACTGGCACATTACATTGGATCATAATTACCTGCGTAAAACAGATTGGATGTTTCCACATCAGAGCCACGATCATCAAATATTGCGCATTCGTAAGAACCCATATCTTTAATACTTGGACTGCGTATATGTAGCTTCCCACCGTTTTCCAGGAAAATCCTGGGGTCAAACAAACACAAGCTGTTTTCAATCTGTCCAATTTAAAATTATTATTATTTTATTTGCAACGCACCAGTAAATTTCGGCATGTTGTCAAATTACAGCAACACAAAATGCTACGCAATAAAATCTGAGTAATAAAAAATAATTCATAAATATTGTTAGCATTTGGCCTGCCTTCAAATTAAAGAGACATGCACACATGGTTTGTGTAAATTCATTGACATGCATACAAACAGAGCTCATATTTGGATAACTGAGGCAAACTACTAAATGTTGAACAATCTAAATCTGTTGAATAACTCTGCAATAATTAGCACATTACATTATAATTATTCAAGTTTTGCCTGGATGTTATTTTTTTGGTGGGGTCTAAATTATTTTGCCATTTTTGAGACTATTAAACCATTGTTAACTGTGCATTGTAACTAGTGCAAAACCTATGTCATTAATTGTGTTTACAGAACCATGTTGAACCAGGTGCCACACTCAAGAGAAACTCCAAGCACATATGGGCATCGGCAAACTATTTCCATGAGATTACTTACCCATTATTCTTCCCTTTGAATTTAGGGAACTTTGTTTAGAGATGTCAACTCATAATGAAAGGATCATTGCAGAGTAGAAAGCCAACGTATCAGGGCAGTAGTGGACAAACAGATAGATCCTTATCTGCCTTATTGCTGTCAAAACATTATGCGGGCTTGTTCAACAAATTGGGATCTACTTTGACCCATTCTGCCCTGATCCGTGAACATCCTACAAGCATACTACAAATTCTTTGCCACCATCACAAAACCCATTTTTGCTCAACAATTTAATCCTATTCATAGCTTAAAAGAATGTTCAGTGAATTAGCTTTTGGGCCAGTTAGTTTATAACATTCAATAACATTTTCATTTAGTTTGATTTACCGTCTAAATTAAAGTACACTCCAAGAGTGGGTTCTAATCACTAATATCGCTTCACTAAGAAACAAAGGAGTTAATTTACTAAACGCAAAACAGCAGTGAGTTGCAAGCCAGATTGCTAAATTTTTACTAAACTAGCCAAGCTGTGACTTTTTATTTGGTTTTTAAAATGACGTGTTTAGTGAATCATTCCCAAAGTATGGGATTTTGCAAATGCTATTTAATATTGTGAAACCACCTTTAATATATATAACAGTTAGTAAATTAAGGAGAGTTGTTCCTTTTACAGAGGAGGTAACTAAATAATGTAATCAAAAAGGGATGCAGTATATAGTTTATATATGAGAAAGTAAAATCAACTGAACACTCACATATAAATGCAGCCCTAAGTATCCAGCACAGCTTTAAAAAGCTATAACTACATTTGCCTGCTTGAATCCATCAGTAGTTGAACAATTCTGCCTAAGCCACCACTGTTTAAACAGTTATATCCTAACAAACTACCCTGCTCGGAGTTCATAATTATTGCAAACTGTTGCCTTTAGCGCCTGACGGGTGAGCAGCTACAGAAGTATTTTGTCAGTTTAATACCCCAAGCTTTTATTGTATGAGGTGTTATATATATCCCCTTAGAATATCACTGGGTCCGATGTACTGCCAAAGCCAAACAAAGCCTAATCTTTTAATTTTTAGATTGAACAAGTAGGCATCAATCACTATATAGGGAATTTCAGAAGAATTCACAAATGGCAAATAAGTCATAATTTTGTCGTTTAAAGCTACCATGTGGCACTGTAAGAAAGAAAGAAAGTCTCTTGAGGGTCACTAATACAGAAATCTGCATGTAATGCCAGCGGTCAAAGCTTGCCTAATTTTTAAGATCCGTTTATGAAAATATTTGTTATAGCCTTTTTTGGTATTCCACATTTAATCACTCAGCTCACTGGATGTATAATAGGGAATTGTTCCAAGACAAAAAAAAAAGTGTGGAAGGGGGATGAATATAATAAAGGGAAACACGTAAAAGAACACCAGAAATTCTACACAGACCTAGTGTACTTGCTAAGTCTTTAACATGAATTGCTGCCAAAACCTGGGTACGGGGACTCGTTCCTGGCCGGCCTTGCTTTTCTTGTCCAGATCACAATCAATCTATATCCTAATAACATCAGTGTCAATACTTTTTTGTTTAAATTTGAAGCATACCCATGTGACTAAACCTGTCTAGTATTGGAGTTCTCTATATTTCTATATGTTCAATGTAGTAAAATATAATAGGTACGTGGTTACACAAAAACATTGCTCATTCCGTAGGAGCAATCATTCACCAATGATGTCTGGAGTGTAAGATAAATGTCATGGACACTGGCTCATCTCCACCCAACACCATACATATGTAGCATACTCTGGGAGGCTGTTTGGCCCCAAATACTGAGAGAAATATCTTAAGGTAGTAAGTCCAGGCCTGGAGAGCAGAAAGAGTGAGGTCCAACATTCCGAGTACAAACCCACACCATGCTGGACTAGCAAAGGCCCTGCGCAAGTCCTGCTGTATTCTGCTAACAGGTATCGCAGTGCATCTCTCACTGCGTTTTACTGGCAGTAGAATAGTGCCATGAGACTGTAACTCACGCTACGCATTCTAGTGAGGCAAGGGAGCAAATGCCCCCAAACTGACAACCTTTCCAGCACTCCCCTGCAACAACATATCACAAAGTGGATGTTTCCTAATATATGAGCCCCCAATCTCCTGGAGCAGTTCATCAATAGCTTTTTGTAAAAAAAAAAAAGTCAGAACTGCAGCAAATATAGCTTTCACCTGTCGCTGCATTCATGAAAATCATAAATGCTGCTATAAGTAAGCTCAGTATTGAAACAGTTGTAGAGTGCTGGTATATCTACAGAATAGAAGGATCACATAATGCATACTACATATACAATGTAAAGTAAAGTGGGATGGGAAGGGGTGAGGAGGGGAAAAAAAAGGAAAGAGAATGGGACTGTTATCCAAAAATCTCTCTGATGGGTGTGGAGAGTGAAATCAAAAAGATCCATCTAATAGCTTTAATCGCAAACAATGGACAAATAGAGCAAAAAAAAAAATAGTAAAGGGGGCTTTTGTTTTCACAGATTTTTCAAAAAATATTTTTTGTTTTTAGAAAAAATAGCATCGTCCAGAAAGATGGATGTAAAGCTTAGCATAAATCAAGAGAAGGAAAGGGAAAAAATGCTGACCAAGAAAAACCAAAAACATTACAAAACTATCTGGAAGGCAGTAGAGAAAGTGGAGAAGAGGAGAACTAATGTGTCTCGTCAGAGTAAAAATCCTTCCTGGAATGGTTAATTCAATGTTTAATGGGTTTTGTAATGTGTTGGTGATACTTATCTGTTTCATTCATGCAATGCTGTTTAAATGTATACATCTTCTAGTGCATGTATCATTGCTTTTATAACAAATAAAAATTATACATTTAAAAAATATAGATATTTTTACAATTTTTAGCCACTTTTCAATAACGTGGCTTATCCAAGCTCTCCAGCTCCTTATTTGAATCCAGGTACCATACTTCCTTGCTTTTATACCCTGAACAAGAAAGAGCATTCACAGTTTATAGCGAGAATTGTACATGATATTGCTCTGTTAAAGCACATCTACACAGCTATTTCTTAACAGTACAATGTCTTGCATATGTCCCTTATTAAACTGTGTTTCAGGCATTGTTCCATGTCTACAAAAGCTGGTGTAGCATTTTAGTAAAACTACCATTATTTTTACTACTTGAAATTGTGTAGCTTATTTTAGTTTCTTAGATCTTGGGTTGATCTAATCACAAAGAGAGCAGGCCATCTGTCAGTGATTCTGGTTGCATAAAAACATTACTCAAAACCTTTCCATTCTACAGCACCTGAAGGACATTTAATTCGGTGAGTCCAGACATACGAATGAATAAATGTTCACAATATCCGGATAATGTCTTAATTAGCAGCACTGGGGAGAATATATTTGATCAGTGAGCTCATTGTGGAATATGCAACACAATGTGGGAGTCTCTCTCTACCACGTAGGTTACCGCAACACCTGTTATCAACCATCCGTGAACCCATTTATTGGCACACAAAAACACGGTCTGTTTCAATCTGAAAACCCTGTTTTTAATTTGGAGAAATCCACCAGAAGTAATACAAACCATAGCCTATTATCAGGATTCTGTTTGTATACTGTACAGTGGGATATTATTATTGTTATTATTATTTATATATCGCCAACAAATTCCACAGCGCAGTACTGCCATTCTCACAGTGGAATTCTCATGTGTACAGCAGGTACCATTGTGTGGTAGACTTACTTGCAGGTACCAGTGGGAATGTATTGTTATGTAACAACTAACTTTATGTGTATATCTTACAATAAATCCAGAAATGTGTGCACTCATATGGACATCTTAACAATGGTCTTGAAAAAGATGTTTAGGAGTCCGACACATTGACAGCTTTGCACTGATCATGGAATAAAAGTATTTATTTATTTGCAGGATGTCCTGTAGGTGCCCACATTTCTGGATTTACTGCGAGATGTATATCACTATTTAGTGGTAGCCCCCTGTGACAAACTCCCCTTCCTACATGAGTTTGCCATAAGCTCCTGGAGGAGCCTGCTTGCCACCCTCCTGCCCACAGATTATGGGCCCTGCAGGGAAAATATGTACAAGACTATTTAACTGGCTTGGTTCATGTGATTCCCCTATGCAGTTCAGGAACCGAACAGCCGCATGAACTATGGACCACCTGGGAGCTTGTTAAGCCTAATGGATACATTGTAACAATCCTAACCACAGTGTTCTAATCGTTCGTCTGGGTGGCCACAATTTGTATGAACGAATACGAGGTGGCGGCCATCTTGTTCGCATGAATACAGGCAGCGGTGTTTGGTCGTCAAGTTCATGGAACTATTTTCGGACACTGAAACTCCTGAACACCACTGGACTTCCATGATCACCTGTGTTCGGTTTTATATAACTTAGATGAACATTGTTCATTGGGATTGTTCATCTGGATGAAGGGAACAAGCTCCACAGTATGGCAATGGATTCTATTCGGTAGTTTGTTTTCTTTTAAAACTACTTGACCGCTACCACTTTTCCCTGGAACTGTTTTGGGCACAGGACCATGTGTGCGGTCAGTCAAATTATGACTTCCAGGAAAATCTCAAACCCCTGAACCGATCTGGGTGATTTTTGGATATGTTGGTCACCCAGAAGGGGGTTATCAGGGGGTAACTTTTGTGGGGTTTTTATGTGTTTTAAAGGTATTTTTTTTTTTTTGTAATAGTGTATGTTTTTCTGTGCCTGGAGATAATTGAGTTAGTTCAGTTCCTGACTCAATTATCTCTCAGGGACAGAGGAGGAGTTTGTAACTTGTAACTAGTCCCCTCTCAGGCCCAGGAGAGGGATTATCATGTTTGTGTGGGAGTGTCAGGGGTGTGTTTACTGTGTCCCTGTATTGTATAAAAGCAGGCCATTGAGCCTGGATTAAACACATTCATTTTACCCCTTCATAAAGTCTAGGCTCATGTTTCGGGGATTGGATCACTACTCTGCTGGAAATAGGAGAGCTATAATCACTGCAGCACTTGGGATTCGGGAGAGTACTAACGGATATACTCAGCCGGAGTATAGGGGATCTGTTACACCCCCATACAGAAATTGAAAGTTAGGTACAAATGGCATTAGAGTGAGTGCTGTCACATCTCTCATTGCATCTAATGTATATGAGAGAGACAGATAGATATAGACATCTTGTTTTATGGTGGCATTTCCTTTGAGACACTATAAAGAAAAGGATATCAATTGCTATTGAAGATCTCCAAGTTTCCTAATGGCATTAGATAAACACAGGGACAATCAAAGCAAAACAATTTGGGGCCAATGTTTTACAAATGGGCAGTCACCTTGAATACCAAAGGATATTTTCTGCACATTGCTCTACTATTCAAACTTTGTCCTAGAATTGTCCATTATAAATGATCCCCAAGAAGTCAGCTTTCCTAACTGATCAGAACAAGAAATGTGAAGGCAATATATAATTAGACCACCCACAAATGCAGTTTACTCACTTGTCAGATAACATCAATGCTTCACCATTTTTGGTCCAAGTAAATTTTGTCTTGGAATCTCCATCCACCTCACAATGAATGATAATAAAAAGTGTGTTGTTGGTGATTAAGGCACTATTCCCAATAATTAAATGTAAGGTTCTGTTAGAAGACAATATGTGACCATGTTTTGGCTTGCGAGTAATCAGTAACCGTTGCTTGTTTTCGTTCTTTTCGGAGACTTTACCATTGAAATGCTCAGAGGTATTTGGCTCTTTGGCAACAAGCTTGAGATCTGATACATTATCTTCACTGGATGTCTTCCATTTTTCCACAGGGGAATGAGGCTTCGATAATTCCATCACTACGTGGGATATTATTTGGCTTGCAAAGTCATCACTTATCTCTCCAGCTTCAATAAGTTGACTCATGTTCTTCACAAGAGCCTCAAACTGGACAGTGTCCATGCTATAAGCGCCCTGCAGGACAGCTGCTTCCAGCCTCTTATCTCTAAATTCTTGGGATCCATACATTTCAGCAGAATTTGTCACAAGAGTTTCAAGATTTCTTAGAACCATGTCATCCCGGACCTGACTATCTTCCATATATAAATTGTTTTTCTTATTCCAGGACTCCCACATCTTACTCATTTTGTACCATTTAGCTCCTAATCGGTTTGGTTCATTAAGATCTTTTTCAAAATGTGGAGGCTCTAGAAGTCTGTTATTAGTACCAATGAGTTTAAGAACAAAGGTTTCATAAGCAGGACCAGCAATACACTTGTAAACTCCAATATCCTGAACCTCTAAGTTGTGTATCTTTAATGAGCCAGATTTTGTTATCCCGAGCTTCTTTGAAGGTCTCAAGGGCTGTCCATCTTTTTCCCATTTAATAAGTGACTTTTGGAATTTTCGCACCGGGCACTTGATTACTACTGATGTTTTAGGAAGCAAATAAGCTCTGCTCCCAATAGTAAAATTTATGCGCTTTTCTTGTCTTGTCTGAATGTAAACGCGGCGAATGCAGAGGATTTCCGGAGTTTCTTGCTGTGTTGGATGTTGTTTACTTTCTTTGAAAAAAAGGAAATAAGACATGTAAGTAAAATTTCAGTAAATTGGTTTTAAAATTAATTTAAGAGTATATACATAGGAGTCTTTAGCACAATGTACAATATTAAACTACAATTAATAAAAATCTTAAGATTGTCACAGTGACCAGTATAAATATTTTACTGTTGGTTAAACCATACGCAGACATTAGATGCATTTAAGTTGGCAGTAAGGGGACAGCTGAAGTTAAGAATTGGAGTGTCAAAAATGCAGGTAGGAAGATAGGGCAACAGGGTTAAAGTATGGGGTTATGGAAAAGGATTACTTAAATTAGGGTCAGATATTACTCAGCTAAAAATGCCAATGGATTGCAGCAATAATGGCTAGGCCAAAATGGCATTAACTCTGTTTTGCCTTAGACTTGGCAGTTCAATAAATACATATGATATATATAAAGAATATGAAAGTCAAAATGTGTGACAGTGCTTTCCTAGGATTTTAGGAAAAGTCCCCAAAAGTGAATTGTAGGGCATAAAAAAATCCTGCAATTATTAAAAAGAGAAGCGTAACACTGCAATGAACTCAGACATTCCAGACCATAAGAGTCTTTATTTCTTGCTTTACAGAATGCCCTCATTTCCACTTTTCTGTAATAGATTGCAGTTACTGATCTGGTCGTTGAGGTAGGACTGTCCCTCTCCACCACTGAGTTTTACAGTCACTGCTCTCTGAAATTAGTTACACCAAGAAAGACACACTGCTGCTTTTTTATTTTTAAAATGTTTTTGTTTTGTTTTTTAAACCTTGTGCCAAGAACATTCCTAAAGATCCATTGAGCTTTTAAAAGTGTGACACTCTCAGCCGATTGGCATGTTAATCTGAAATTAAGCTCAAGGAAAGAAATCTGTTACTATGTATGAAGCTTTAACAGCTCTAGTCCTCTCACTCTAAATTCATATGAAGTTATAACACCATGTCCCTGAGCCTCAGCTGTGAGCATAGCTAATTCGGTAACTTTTTATATCAAAAACCAAAAAGTGTGACAGAGTAATCTACATATTCCTTTCATCCTAAAATAATTAAAGGCGCATTGCAAGGCACCTGTATCATGTTTGAAGAATTTCGAAGACCAACAATGCCACTGGCCACCATGAGCCATAAATATATGTCATATAACTTTGCGTATATGTCATATATCTTTGTGTAGTGCTAAGCCATTAGGCACATTATAAAATAGTCATCTGAATCTGCCAGATGGTGTCTCCTTAACATAGGTACCATTTAGATGTGCATGCAGATTGACTAGGCAAGGGCCAAAGCTGGGAAAAAGAAATAGCCGTCTTACATTTTTATGTAGACAAATGTAATAATTATTAAGTGTAACACTAGTACTATATTCATTCAACAACTTTAGCGTAATGAAGCAGTTTTGGTGTATAGATCATGCCCCTGCAGTCTCACTGCTCAATCCTCTGCCATTTAGAAGTTAAATCACTTTGGTCCTGCAGGCCTAGTGACATCTCCATGCATGTGACTTGCACAGCCTTCCTAAACATTTTCTGTAAAGAGTCATCTAATTTTTACACTTTTTGCACAGTCTGTTTAAATTAGAATTTCGTATCTCCTGCACTGTTAATAGCCTACTAGACCTTGCAGGTGCAGGGATTAAAGTTTAATTTACAGAGCAGGAGATAACAATTTTTAAAGTAAATTACATCTGATTGAAAATAAAAATATTTTTTTACATGCAGGCAGTGTCAGTCACTGTCAGGGGAGGTGAGGCTTAGGTGATATAAACAGAAACAAAGGTGATTTAACTTGCAAATGGCAAATAATTCAGCAGTGAGACTTCAGAGGCATGATCTATAAACCAAAACTGCTTAATTAAAGCTAAAGCTTTATGCTATAGTGTCCGTTTAACAGATTTCACTAATGATTATTTTTTTTCTACTTTTTACAACAAAATAAAATATGTATGCAACACATGTTTGGTTTTAAATTTTAATTAATTTTTAATATAGGTGGTCCTCGTTTTGCAACCTGTTTTACGACGGCTTGTGATCCGTCGTGGTAATTAGAGGGATTCCCTGTTCTTGTGCATTCGTCTATGTTCAGGGAAATTTCCCCGAACATAGACAAGCGCACCAGAGCAGGGAAACCCTTAACTTCTCATTTACTGACCAATTCGTTCTACGACCAGGTCATAGAAACGGAACCCGGTCGATAAGTGTGGAGTACCTGTACATTTCCCATATAACTCATTAGAAAAAATAGAAGGCTTTTTTACTTTTTTTGGTGTATAGATCATTACAGTTCATCTTTAAAAGGGACCTAGCATTTCTCTGATAGCACCAATTTCTCAATACTTCACCTCTGCAAGTGCTATTGAAATGCTTATTAGGGTTAAGAGAGTGCAGCAGCTTTAAGTATAAAACACACTTTGCTTTGCAGCACTTCTATGTCTATGGTTATCAATTTGAGATGATGTGGGCATGCGCTAATGTCTGCGTACCAGTGTCTACTCGTAAGATGCCATACATTGCAAAAATGCTCAGGCATTCCTTCCGTGTGTGGATGGCTCTTCATGTCATCTGTGCACACGCTACCATGGGAGTTAAATTAGTAATGTATGCAAGATACACAAAAATATTACATATATATATATATATATATTTATCCATAATAATTTGGAGAAGTGACAGTGCCACCTTTAGCTTATCCAGATAGTTAAGCTGACTGAAGAGTCTTAACATTCATTTACTACAGGGGTAGTCAACCTTTTAATACCTACAATCCACTTTTGTATCTTTGTTGATGGTAAAATTTCCTTACCGCCCAACAATGTCAAAGTAACTAATTCTAAAGCGCAAGTGCAACATATTTCTTTTAAATATGTACTTAGATTTATCTATTTTTTATTTTCTATTATACTTTTTTTTTTCAATGTGTGTCTGTGAGGTGCTGTTTGTGTATTTGTGTGTGGTGTGTATGTGAAGGGTGCTGTGCGTGTGTGAGGGGTGCTGTATGTGGGTGAGGGGTGTAGTGTGTGTGAAGGATGCTGTGCATGATTGGTGCCCGCCAGCTAAGTAACGCGGACGTGGCCCGGGCCGCATTGAAGAGGCCCATCGGGTGGCCCATGCTGTTAGGGCCACCCGATGGCAATGTATTTCCAGAGGGCCCGGTCAGCGCTGTGGTACTTTAACTGCGCAACCGTGCCCCCTGTAATGACATCAGAGCTGGGAGAAAGTGACTGCCCTGGTCACTTCCTCCCAGCAACCACCGGGAGCCATGCAGGAGGAGGAAGGAGAGGAGGGAGTCAAAGTGGGTACTCTGACTCCCATCAGGCTGAGCCACTGGACCCCAGGGAGAGTAATCCTCCTGCACCTTAAAGGTAGGAAACAGGAGGGAGAATAAAATTTTTTGTATATGTGTCTGTATATGTGTGTGTTTGTATGTATGTGTGTCTGTATGAATGTGTGTGTGTGTGTGTCTGTATGTGTGTGTGTTTCTGTCTGTATGTATGTTTGTGTGTGTAAGTCTGTATGTATGTGTCTATCTGTGTGTGTGTTTGTATGTATGTATGTGTCTGTATGAAAGTATGTATGTGTCTGTCTGTGTGTGTGGATGTCTATGTATGTCTGTCTGTGTGTATGTCCGTTTGTATGTATGACTGTATATGTGTGTCTCTGTGTGTGTGTTTGTTTGTATGTATGTGTCTGTATTAATGTGTATGTGTGTGTGTGTCTGTATGTATGTATGTGTGCCTGTATGTGAGTGTCTGTGTGGGGGGAACGTATGGGAGGAGGAGGGTAGACGTATGGGGATGGGCCCCAGGGCAGTTTTCGCACCGGGCCCCCGTGGTTTCTAGTTACGCCTCTGGTATATGCTGTGTGTAGGTGGGTGAGATATGAAATCTATCTTAATGTCTACCTTTCCCTTCTTCTTACCTTTTATTAGGGAGGGGGGACATAATGCTGCAAGCCCTGGTGGTCCAGTGGTAGCATATTCACTGTAGCCTGCAGCTCCTTTGGCTGCAGGCTGACTCTCCTGTCCTCCTGTAAGCACAGCACTGCCATGGTAATGTGTGGCAAAGCTCCAACCAGTCTGCTTGCGTGAGGCACACAGTCTCCCAGGTCCTACCCTCCCTCTGCAAGAACTAAGTGCCAGCGGGCCGGTGAGGTAGATCTTTGATCTCCTCACCAGTCCAAGAGGGCTTACAGCAAGGCTCGCTCTGCATGGGCTGACAGGGTTGATGACAGGATTTTCCCCTGCCGGCCTTGGTCCGGGGCCATCGAGGCCCACTGGGCGTTTTCTGCAGAACCCACCACCACCAACCTGAAATCTCAAACTGCCCACTAGTGGGATTTGGGGACCAGGTTGACTACCCCAGATTTAGTACAAAGTACCAGTTAGTCTAGACCAGGGTTTCCCAATTAATTTTTCCCATGGAAACCTTTGACATAGTGTTTCAACATCATGGACTCCCTCCTCCCCCCGAATTTTTTTTTCAATTGCGCCGTTTAAAAAAAAAGTGTGTGTGTCAAGGTGTTTATATCTGTGCTTGTATGTGCCAGTGTGTATGAATCTGACACACAGATACACACACTGGCAGATAGTGGCACGCAAATACACACACTGACAGATACACACACTGGCAGATAGTGGCACACAGATACACACACCTTGACACACAGTGTGTGTGTGTGTGTATGTATGTATCTATCTGTGTGTCAAGGTGTGTGTATTTGTGTTTGTATGTGCCAGTGTGTATGAATTTGACACACAGATACACACACTCAGGGCCGCCATCAGGGGGTGACAACCATAACGGTTGTCACGGGCCCGGCGGACCTGGGGGGCCCGGAGCCCACATGTGGGGCCCATCGGGTGGCCCACACACTTAAGGCCACCCGATGGGCCCTATATCTTCAGGATCCCGGTCAGCGCTGTGGCCGTGGTATAGCGCGACCGGGCCCCTTTAAAATAAAAAAGAGCAGCCGCAAGTGCTGCTGGGAGGAAGTGGTCACTTCCTCCCTGCTCACTCTGCACGGGAGGAGCGCGCGCGCCAGTGAAGAGGGAGCCGTGCCGACTCCCATCATCCCCAGCCACCCTCCTGCAAAGAAAAGGTAAGAGACAGGAGGGTGGCTGGAAAATGAGCTGTGCGTGTGTCTGTATGCATGTATGTCTATGTATGTCTGTCTGTCTGTATGTGTATGAATGTATTACTGTATGTTTGCATGCATGTCTGTCTGTATGCATGTCTGTCTGTCTGTCTGTGTGCATGTATGCCTGTATGCATTTATGTCTGTCTGTCTGTATGCATGCATGTCTATTTATGTATGTATGTCTTTATGCATGTCTGTCTATATGCATGTATGTCTGTCTGTATGCATGCCTGTCTGTCTGTCTGTATGCATGCATGTCTGTATGTATGCATGTCTATGTATGTCTGTATGCATGTATGTCTCTCTGTATGCATGTATGTCTATGTATGTCTGTCTGTATGCATGTATGTCTATGTATGTATGTATGTATGCATGTCTGTATGTCTGTCTGTCTGTGTCTGTATGTCTGTGTATGTATGTATGTCTGTATGTCTATGTATGTCTGTCTGTCTGTATGTCTATGTATGTCTGTCTGTCTGTATGCATGCATGTCTATGCATGTCTGTCTCTCTGTATGCATGTCTGTCTCTCTGTATGCATGTATGTCTATGTATGTCTGTCTGTATGCATGTATGTCTATGTATATATGTATGTGTATGTCTGTCTGTGTATGTATGTATGTCTGCATGTATGTCTGTATGCATGTATGTCTGTATGTCTATGTATGTCTGTCTGCATGCATGCATGTCTATGTATGTCTGTCTGTCTGCATGTATGTCTATGTATGTCTGTCTGTATGCATGTAAGTCTATGTATGTCTGTCTGTATGTATGTGTATGTATGTATGTATGCATGCATGTCTGTATGTCTGTCTGTCTGTATGTATATATGTGTATGTCTGTCTGTATGTATGTCTGTGTATGTATGTATGTATGCCTGCATGTCTGTATGTCTGCATGTCTGTATGCATGTATGTCTGTATGCATGTATGTCTGTCTGCATGCATGTCTGTGTGTATGTCTATGTATGTCTGTCTGTCTGACTGTATGCATGCATGTATGTCTGTATGTATGTGTATGTATGTATGGATCTATGTCTATGGATGTATGTATGTCTATGTATGTATATATGTATGTCTGTATGTCATTATATATGTATATATGTATGTCAGTATGAATGTATGTCTGCATATCATTATGAACATATGTCTGTGTGTATGTGTGTATGGATGTCTGTATGCCATTATGAATGTATGTCTGGTTATGGCTGTATGCCATTATGAATGTATGTGTGTATGAATGTCAGTGTCTGTATGTATGTATGTGTCTTTATGTCATCATGCATGTGTGTCTGTATGTATGTTAGTATGTGTCTGTCTGTCACTATGTATGCCTGTGTGTATGTCTCAGTATGTGTGTGTCAGTATGTATGCCTGTATGCATGTATGTCTGTTTCAGTATGTGTGTCTGTTAGTATGTATCTGTGTCCTTTTGTATCAGTGTGTGTGTCTGTGTCTGTATTCCTGTGGGCGGTATTTGGAGGAGGACCCAGCGGGCAGTATTTGGAGGTGGGCCCCAGAGGGCCCAGACCCTGAGCTGAGTTAGGGGCCCTAAAATTTCTGGTGGTGGCCCTGCACACACTGGCAGATAGTGGCACACAAATACACACACTGACACAGATACACACACCTTGACACACAGTGTGTATCTGTGTGTGTGTATGTATGTATGTATGTATCTGTGTGTCAAGGTGTGTGCCTAGTGATGCCGGAGCCGGAGTGACGTGATATTCCGGCTCCGGCATCACTACTGTGCGTGCGAGGGAGCTGAGCAGAGAGATCAGAGCTCACTGCTCCCACGCCGCCCGCGGCCATTTTTTTTCCACATTTTTCAGCGGAACCCCAATTAGGGGAACACCAATTGGAAAACGCTGGTCTAGACCATGGCAGAGAATTGAACAGTGAGACTGCATGTGCATGACCTATACACCAAAATTGCTTTATTAAGCTAAAGTTGTTTTGGTGACTATAGTGTTCCTTTATTAAAGTCTCCACGGGCCTAGGATTTGCCTTCCAAAGTATTGTAGGTGAGAGTTTATAAAATAGTTCCTAATAAAAAAAAACAAAAGACAGGTCAGAGATTTAAACATCCAGCAATCTCCAGATAAAACAGTTAGATCAGGAGGAGCATTCCATTTGTTTTCATTTTAATTGCTTTAGAACATAGATCTCCTATAAATTACAGCAACAAATATGATATCAGTTGCCAGCTGAATATAAACTTACAATTTTGGACTCTGAGTAGATACTTACTCTGGCAGGAAGTCATGTGACATGATCTAATGAGTGCATGTGCAGGGAGTCCATGACAGATTGATAAATTGAGAAGGACCTGTTGGCCATTGGCTGTTATCTTGTGACATGCTACCTTCCGCCTCTGGATTCCAACACCACATCTTACTGAGCACTGTGTGGAGACAGAAAATGGTCTTTAGTAATGCAGTAAATATATTAAATTTTCAACAAAAATACTAAAAGCAGAATGCATTTATAGGCATATCTATCTATTCTTCTTCTAAACATGCCCTCAAAGAAGCTGTATTCTGAAATACGTATTAATATGTAAATCTTTTTACACTGGAAGGAACAATTTAACTGGATGCATTATATGTGACAGACATGATAATATTGTTTTGGCCTGGCGCCTTGCGATATTCCTTACACATGCTGGGGCTGTGGGTAATTTAACAGAAATCTAGATTCATTATGACTTTATTAGTACCATGAGGAATATGTTTACCTACACTAAATACATTTAATGTTTAGTTGCCTTGTATCAAGTTTCAAGACCACTAAAGCAAATCTATATTAGATAATCTCACACTCAATTTTTCCTTTATCTTAAGTGACAAATGGAGCTCTGTAAATCGAACCTAATCGAGCCGTGGGTGTGTCTTTATTATGTTGATTGCTATGATAATTTGGGGTGAGGTAGGATGTTGTTAGACAGCAGTCCACACTGATAAGTTAGTAAAAGCTAAGTACCCCTCTACTCTTCCTTGCAAACAGTAGAGTGTAAGTTTTTTAACAATTCCTTGTTTAACTGTTTCCAAATTGAATACCTCCCAACATTTCACTTGGACAAAGAGGGACACTTTAATTTTAGAGGTGTGAGTGGGGGTGTAGCCAGGGGCAGGGCTGTTCAGTGAAATTTTAGGTGACTTACTAATAAATTATGCAACTAAAATATCATTTTGAACAAGAACAATGTATCATTTTATAGAGACTTATCTCTAAACAATTTATTGTAGTTTAAAGACACATTATTATGCGTATTACTGCTGTGCAGCTCTGCTATACACTCAGACACACCAACAATATGGGACATAGGATAGAAAAGAGGGACAGAGGGATTTTGGCCCAAAATGCACACTGTCCCTGCTAAATCGGGACAGTTAGGACGTATGAAACTACACTACTCACAAAAAATGTTTAGAAGGAATATTGGAAATGATCAGTAATTGGCAAATGTCACACTCTTTGAGCCTGCTTAGACCATGTCACCTTGCGTGTGTTTAAATATGGAACAATCTTTATTGGTTAATAAATATTATGAGCACTATAGAATTAAATGGTAAATTATTACTGTAAAATACTTGCTTCGGCAGATATGTGTATCAATATTTCCAATGCAAACCCCTACACCTGGCAAGTTGTCTTTGGGGTATAAATAACAGCTTGCAAAACCTGCAGTTCTTTGTGCTGGACCTGCAAGAACACACGTGCATGCGCAAGTGATCATGTCTCTCCTATGCTTCTATGTTGAAGTACAGCTTATTGAGAAGGGAGAAAGGCAGGTGCACCCTAGCTCAGCGTGCTTATCACTCTATGGAGCTCTCTGGCTTTCTGATTGACAGTCAGGGAGGTGTACCGGCCCTCAGTTATAAACGTGCAGATTTCTATTGCAATTGGCACTTTAATAAACTGTCACAAATATGACAGACTCCAGTCACATAAAGCACTTCAGCAATCTGAAGTGATGTACGTGTCTGGAGTGTTCTTTTAAACCAGTGGGATATGAACAGTGTTCTCACAATGAATAGTTATACTATGATATTAATTTAAAATGACACTGACCTTGGACCACTCTCCTACAATGAGCTGCGGGGCACAGTCTGTCTTTCCACATGGCTTATGACTAGTTGGTTTGGGCATCTGGCAAAGCTCCTCTGAAAGTTTCATAAAGCTCCCGTCTGCCAACAGCTGTTTACAGCTCACTCTGCGGTTCTGGACACCACCTCCACATGTTCGTAAACACTACAGAAACAAATGCAGCATTAATAACACCATCATTTTCATTTCCATCACAAAGCATAATGTGGCACATGTCAGATATATCTTTGGCATAGAAAACTAACATTTTGATGGGATAACACTGTGGAATGGATTGGCACATGAAAATGTAATTTTAAATAATAATAATAATAAGGATGATTACAAATATTATAAGGAACCCTGCTTATGCTTTCATAGTTCAAATAAAGTTGTGTCCTTGGCGTGACTGTAGTGACAAAGCAGATGATGTGAGCTCCAGACTGTAGCACAGGGATGACCACAAGGTAAACTCCCAATTTTTGTAGAACTACAACTCGTAGCGCCTTTAAGTTGGGAAGGCATTGCGGGAGTTGTAGTTTGTCAACAGCTGGGTGGAAGACAGCAACTAGAGGTGGAGCTAACCCTGCAATGTAATTATTTATCAAAAACTGCAATAATTTAATTGCAGGGTTAAGAGGCCTGGAACACTGCACCCAGACCACTACAATGAGCTGAAGTGGTCTGGGTGCCTATTGTGTCCCTTTAATCTGTGGAAAGTCAACAATTATTAACTAATCATTTCATCAGCTCTTCCACATGTGAAATTACTTTTTCTCTGATAGTCCTCATAATGATTTTCACCCCCTTCTGCCTTATGCCTATTTTTTTGAATATTTTTACTTCAGATTGCAAGTTAACCAGCAATTCTTGGTACTTTAGTGAAGCATTTGTGGCACCTTTATTGTAAGCCTGTTGGCAGGATTGCCAACTCCTTTTATGCCAATATGTTTAATTACATATCCCTCTGTCTGTAAGAATATCTTTAATCTATTTATTTTTTTACGTGCTCACTTGATTTACTATGTTTAAATAAGTAAGCATCCTGATATTGAACAATGAAACAATTAACTTTGAAGATCTATTGCTAATGCCTATTTTGAAAACAATTAACAGCAACTGCTGTCAAAACAGATCAGACCAGACACATTGACAGGATGCAGTGCAAATAATGATTGTCTTAACTTAGCAACCAGGAGTTTATGAACATCTAATGAACAGCCATCTGGAGTAACAAGCTAGCCACCTGAGTTACAGAACATGACAATGTACAATTCTTATAAACAATTTAAAAGAACAAGCATCAGATTATTACATTCTTTGCAAATTAGAAAAACTGGCGCTTATTGAATATGTATAATGCCCATTTATTCCGCTTCCTAAACATAACACGTCCATCTCTCCCAAACTCATCTCTATCACCAGTCTCCCAGCGAAGCACATAGCTGGCTCCTTCCTAAACAAACTAAAAACATATAACACTGGTATGAACACAAAATTCCAAAACTCCCATTTAGACAATATATAAATATATATCTGATTCAACTTGTTTAAAAAATTATGTTCATACATTCAATGCTAGCTTTTAAGGATTTTTGCATAAATACCGGTTGCCAGTCCTCTGCATGCCATGCTGGTGGGCAGTCTATCTGGTTACAGGCCTGAATGGCGGAAGGCATGGTATCAGTACATTCCTGTTCCGGGTTATTAGAAGACTCTGTTAGACCGGAACACTGCACATCTCTAGTTTGTATCCCAACTCCGCAGGTGGCCGAGCATGGACCCCACAAACCAGTCTTCCACCTTTATGAAGAAGAGTTATTTGAATGGTTAGAGTAAGACATTAAGACATACAAAGAGACAGTATTCTCTTTACATAAAGCATGCATTGCAGAGAAATGGAAGTAAATTAAAAATGATTTCGACTTTTTAACCAAAATAGCTGAACTGAAAACATAGCGGACTTTGAGAATTTTTCCAATTGGATCCTAAAATTTAAAAATCAACTTTTAAATACTACTGAATTAATATGGAAATATGAGAATCTGTGATAATGCAGCACATACAGTGAGCTAAGAAGTATATAAAAGTTGGTGGAAGATGCCTTTGTCCGCACAATTACCAACATTAGCTCAATACGATGAAGATTAGCATACATCATGTGCAAGGATAATATCTAAATTTATGAAACTTTACATATTTTTGAACTTTGGTAATGTAAGCATTTACAAGGGGCATGCAAGATTTGATGCAGGGCTAAATTGTGCTTCCTGACAGATATTAAAGTTTCTTTGGGTATGTTTCAGCATATTTTGGTCAGCTTGCTATGTTTTAAAGGAGCACTCCAGAGAATGTATTCTCCCCCCTCCCCCCCCCCCAATTTATAAAAGCATCGATTTTTCTGATGAATGACGCAGTCACTTCTGTTTCTATTAGCTCCACTGATCTAACATGCAGACGGTGAGCTTGGATAGAGTGTGACTGCTAATACGTCTCATAAAAAAAACGCAGCCATCTTTCTTCGGCATGTCCTTTTAAGCTTCTGGTGCTGCCAACATCACTACTGCAGCCATGTTGGAATTGACACTGTGGCACTGTCTAGTGTCTTAGAAAGTCAGGCGTACAATAAATACATAAGACAAAGCAGTCGTTACTTTTTTTTGTTAAAAATAGATTTTAGTGTGTGTGTGTGTGTGTGTCCGTGTGTGTGTCCGTGTCCGTGTGTGTGCGTGTGTCCTGAGAATGAGTCATTTACTCCTCACCCTTTTATATTAATTACCAATGTAAACCTTTAGAAAGTCCAGAAGCAGAATTATACTCAATCTGTTCCAGTGTCAAGCAATTCAATGATCTAAGGGTTTTTCTTTTTTTTAGTTCTAAGGTATTTATACTGTCTTTTCTCCCTGTATTTTTGTCTAAAACGTAAATGCTCGTCAATACATGCTCCCTTTGTTCTCTGATCTTTCTTATGGTTACAATTTTTGAAGATGCCAGTCTAATTTTTAGGCACATACTATGTTTTTAAATGACTAACATACCTCATTGGGGCCTCTAAAATTACTTTTGTAAACTTTTTTCCAATGAACCTGTGCATCTCTCTGCTAAATGAATCTATGCATGTCTAGCTCCTGTAATTGTATTGCCATCTGTAATTGATTATTCTTTTTTTTTTTTAAATACCACTACATGAAGAATTGCATTTGTTCCTCTGAGTTCAGAGTCCTTACTTGAAGGGCTAAAAAGATATTGACTTTACTATTCGGTTAATAAAATAAAAACACATATAAACAATAGTTTACAATATTAATGTACATTCCGGGAGTACTGGCCAATGTAACAATTTCCAAAATATAATAATACTATACCAAATAATTCACAAAAGAAAATTACGGAAACATAAAATTTACTAGGATTTTTTTTCAGTTTTTTTTTTTCACACTGTGCTTTTTGTTTGTTTAGGCTTTGTTTGTTTTTTTCTCCTGTTTTCAGGTTATTGCTGTCTACATGTAAAAACAGCTTTATTGTTTCACATTAGGGAATTAAATAAACACAACACAATGGGACCTGTTTACTTAAATCTTTAAGTAATATAATATATTACAGAGGAGCTCTTTATTTATAAATCGTAAAGGAATATTAACATTAAAAATATACATATTTACTATGGCTCCCTGCACTCAGTGTGATGCAATTTTGCACTTAAAGGACCACTCTAGGCACCCAGACCACTTCAGCTTAATGAAGTGGTCTGGGTGCCTGGTCCAGCTAGGGTTAACCCTTTTTTTTTTTTTTATAAACATAGCAGACTCTGTTAGACATAGAGAAACTGCTATGTTTACACTGAGGGTTAATCCAGCCTCTAGAGCCTCTAGTGGCTGTCTCATTGACAGCCGCTAGAGGCGCTTTCATGCTTCTCACTGTGAAAATCACAGTGAGAAGATGCCAGCTTCCATAGGAAAGCATTATAAATGCTTTCCTATGAACTGGCTGAATGCGCGCGTGGCTCTTGCCGTGCATGCGCATTCAGCCGATGACGTCGCTAGGAAGGAGGAGAGGAGGAGAAAAGCTCCCCGCTCGGCGCTGGAGAAAGGTAAGTGTTTAACCCCTTCCTCTCCCCAGAGCCGGGCGGGAGGGGGACCCTGAGGGTGGGGGCACCCTCAGGGCACTATAGTGCCAGGAAAACGAGTATATTTTCCTGGCACTATAGTGGTCCTTTAAGATATACTATTTGATGGATAGATGTGAAATTGTATTTTGCTATTTTTTCTTTAAATAAAGAATTTAAAATATATATGTCTTTATATATAAAACCAGTGTCCATTTATTCCCCACTTATTATCACGGAGCCTTGCTAAAATAAAAGGGTACAAAAAAATATCAGATTTATTTTATTCTACCACCTGGACAGTAAGCCTACTACAGCTGCTCATCCTCAATTCTGATGACTATTGTCCAAGAAGATGCTTCTTGCACAGAAGCATTCAGGACACATGATGCATATGTGGCAACCGCATGCCCACCAAGTTAATGTTTCTCATGAAGCGCATTAGCCACTTGTGGCGTTACCATGCTGCACAAAGCAAAGATCTTAAGGAGAAAGCAGCTGTAGTGGCCGTCTGGTATGGTAAAGACAAAATATAAACACTGCTTCTCAGATATAAAGTGGCTTTGGTGCTAACGTGTATTTTAAGTTCTATCTACTTAACTTACTAGTCCACATATTGAAAACACAAAGTCATAGCAGGCTTACATATGAGCTACTGATCCAATAAATGACAAGTGAATGTGGACACAGGTGGCTGTATGATCTTAATGTGTCTGCATGAGATTTATACCCACGTAGAGTGCATTACTAATGTTATCTGGTTGTTATTTATACTGTGCATGCAGACAAAATTACAAAACACATTATGGTTAAAGATCAAAAAAAAAAAGATCATTAAGTTGTTCTGCATATTGGTCAGTGCTAGCAGCATTAGCTTACAAAAACCAGGAGTGCCAACAAATGGTATTTTGTGTTTTTGAGATGAGCTGTTAAAAGATTAATGAGTTTAAGAATCCCAGGGACAGTTTGCTTACATAGAAGGTTTCCAAGAAACTCCATGAATTTGAAAGACATCCAACACATCCTAGTACAGGTTATGTATTTTAAGGTAAGATGATGAATGCTTCATCATACTTGTTGAAAAAAAAAAAAAGAAGAATGTTTTGTTTTTAAAAACTGCCCCGTAACAGAGTATTGTGTGTCCCCACAAAGATATTTCCATCTTGCAACCATTAGCATTGGAACACACAGCAAGATTTGATGTAAACCGTGCCTAAAGATAACACAGTTAGGAGACTTTAACATGAAAGCACTGGAAATCACACTGAGAAAGTGCAGCTGTAAGTTTTTTTTAGTTATTCTAGACATTAGGATAAACTATATGCTCAAATCTACTTAGTGAGAGATAATAATAGTGGCAAAACTTACTTACAAGTGTAGACTTTGGCCCAGATTTTTTGAGAGGAAAATTGGTTAAAGGGACACTATAGTCACCAGAGCAACTACTTAAAGCTTAATGTATTTGTCCTGCTGAGTATAATCATTCCCTGCAGGAATTTTCATGTAAACACTGCCTTTTCAGAGAAAAGGCAGTGTTTACATTGCCCCCAGGGGACACCTCCAGTGGCCACTCCTCAGATGGCCACTGGACGTGTTTCCTGGGGCAGTGCTGCACAGTGTGCAGCAGTGACATTTTGTGTCTTCACCCTCTGCATTGAGACATTGAGTTTTCATCATAGAGATGCATTGATTCAATGTATCTCTATGAGGGGGTGCTGATTGGCCAAGCCAGCGTTTTGCCCTTCCCCCATCCCACCTCCTTGCCAATTTCAGCCAATCCAATGCTTTCCCATTGGCTGAAATCATAAATTATGATGATGTCAGCAAGGAGGCAGATCAGGGGCAGATTTAATACCTTTAAAGGGGTTAAGGTGGGACAAGTCACCTAAATGGCGTTTTTAACACTACAGGGTCAGGAATAAATGTTTGTGTTCCTGATCCTATAGTGTTCCTTTACGCTAGATAACTTGCACATCTAAGGACGCTTTTTTAGAATTATGCATCTATTTTTACTACTTACAATACAGGAGTTTACCCTGCCTCTGGTAATATAATGTGAACTCATCATACTTGTGGAATTCAACTAAACCTTCACAATTAAGCACCTTTTTTAATTGTTTCAATTGCCCGAGAAGACCCATGAAGTCCTGGTTGCTGAGGGAGGGAATACGGCTCGTGACCAGTGAGTAGCATCCGATAATACATTTAATGATATCATAATCTCAAATGTGATAGGCCTATTCTCTTGCCTTTATTTTAAATATTAACACTGGTAAACACCGGGTAAACTAGATAAAATGTCTGACCTGCCAGCAAAGATGTTCACATTCCATGTTCTGTGCAAAGTCTGCCTGAAGTAATGCATTTGGCATGCTTTCATTAGTGATCTGCTTTATTTTTGGAATGACTTCACAATTTTGGCTTGTGTACAAACTCGATGTTATAGATCTATATAAATCAAATGCAGGTGGGTTTGTAAAATAGATGTATCACTTTAGATACTTTTATTTATTGCTATGTTTTATTGTATGCAGTTTTTCTGATGTAATAGTATATATGCTCTCTGTAAATTGACTAAAAAAATAGAAAAGGGATCATAGAAAGGATAGTAGTTCAGGAGGATCATAATAATGTCATAATTAGACAGATTGTGTATATGGAGTTGCTTCAATGCAATTTACATCAAGGTGGAGGAGGCTTCCTGTTGCAAGCAATTTTATAGGTCAAGAATGTTGCCGTTCAAGATAGAAAGACCATCATTTATAGAAACATTGAGGTCAAGAAGGCGTCACCGCTATTTAGAAATATATTATAAATCCAATAAGATTGTACATATTCAAAAACATAATGTAAGACTTTCATTCCACCATAAATTCTCAGCAAATAGCAGTTTGGTGCATAAACACAAGACTGGAATTCTCAAATGTCTTATTATATTGGTTTATATGATTTTATCAGAAAACTGTTTATTCTTTAAAGCTAATTTTGTAACGTTATACCAGTGACTTGATTATAGATTAAAATACTCTATTTTAATTGATACAATATAGAAAATTATTTATTTTATAGTTTTTCTGAGTATTATAGAATAATATAGTTCCTGGATCTGACCTTTTTTTTTTTTAATAAGGTGGGCACCTGAACCACTCGTAATAGGCTCCAGCTGGTCTTCAATCCTAAAATCAGTCACAGAGATTGCTCATTCAATATGTTCCCTGACATAGTGTTGTCGTATAACAGAGCCTTTCGTATCACTAAGGAGTATTTCTCTGAAAAATGCTGCTCACAATACGAAATCCCTTGTCAATGGCAAAAATCCTTATCTGCTTCACTAATCCAAGAGATATATGCTTGTTTGTTTGTTTTTTTGTTTTTTACGGTTTCATTCATTTATGAGGTTGATGTGATGGGGTGTGTTTCTTTTATGGGACATAAGACATTTGCCCATTTTCACAACACTCTACATTCTTGTTTGACAGTCACTAGAGGCATTTAAACGTAAAGAATGCTGGTCCTGCAGAAATGCAATGTTTTACACTGCAGGGTTAAAGCTACAGGGACATGGCACCCAAACCACTTCATTGAGATGGAATGGTCTGGGTGCCCATAGTGCCCAACGGTGTGGGGATGGTACAAAACTACATGGAATCTTACCAAGGACAGAGTGCATGGGGAATTAGAGATACTAGATAACACTATCTCAAGAACCCAACTTCGTGTTATCTTATATACTGCCTGCTGTGTAAACACAATGGGTAACCAGTAGTTCTAGAGCAGCAAGTTCAAGGTTTTTGGACAATAACTTTTTTTTCTCTAAGCTCACCATTCAGCCAGGTACTACTCAATGACTGCTTTTCTGACAACTTACTGCCCATTCTCCACCCTAATCATGCTCAACCAGTACCTCAGTCTCTAGACAAGCTTATATTAACCCTTAAGGACACATGATGGAAATTATCTGTCATGCTGGCCATTTATTTCTGAAGCTGTATCCTAAAAGGGACACTGTAGGCACCCAGACCACTTCAGCTCATTGAAGTGGTCTGGGTGCGGTGTCCCTATTGTACTTAGTGCTGCAATGTAAAACAGTGCACTTCCAGAGAAACTGTAATGTTTACATTGCAGCACTAAGTCTGCCTCCAGTGGCTGTCTACCAGACAGCCACTCGGGGCACTTCCTGGATTGAAACAGACTTTTCTCACGCTCACGCTCAGCATGAGGACATCCATCGACAGCTTTCCTATGGGGAGAGCCTAATACGTGCGCCGCACTTGTCGCACATGCGCATTAGCATCCCCTCGTCAGTAACTTTGGAGAAGATGGAGATGTGACCCAGCACTGAGGGACCTTGGCACTGGGATTAGGTAAGTAAATGAAGGGATTTTAACCCTTTATTTACCACCACGGGGAGGGGGGCGCAAGGGAGGGGGAGTCAGAAGGAGCTATACAGCTTTGTATTCCTGCACAATAGTATCCCTTTATGGGAATAATGACTGAATAACTCAAAAGAATAAGTGCTCAAGCCCCTTACCCACCAACATTCCTAGGTATGATCAAATTAGTAAACATCTAATAAATTAAAGAGAAAAAAAGGAGAAAAAGTATCACTGCTTAAACAATAGGCGATATCAAGTCCTGAGTTTTTTCTGTATAGAATTTCTTTTATATAAACAGAATAAACAACAAAGTCCAGAGTTATTTTCTTAATAAGAGAATTTCACACAAACAAACTTTACTTTATGGGAAAAGTATGAATAAGGCAAACAAATACTGGCCTTGCCTGGCTTATTACAGGTTTCAAAGAAAAAAAAAAAAAAAGACATTTTTCAGAAATGTATTTTTCTGCAAATCTGAGAAATCATTATGAAATCTTCTTTCAGCTTCAATGTGAAACAATTTCCTGAATCATTATTAAAAAGACCTTTCCTGACTTCTGGCTGAGGAAAAAAGGAGAAAGCTGACAGGATATGTTAAAGGCTGGACCCAGCTTCTGGATAGATTACAGTCCATTATATTATTTTTCAAAATCAGGAGTTTTATTATAGCTCTACCTGTGGAGCAGTCCAGATTTGAGTGTCATATAAAAGTTACAGAGTTATGGTTCAGAATCAAGACACCAGACCAATATTAATTTTTGGTGTAAGCGATAGTCGCTAAAATAAAATTCTATCAAATTAGAAATATTAAAACGACATACAAAGAACCTGGCACCCCACCACAAATATACAAAATCTCTGTGTGGATTTCTACCTCTTATCTCTATTTCCTCTAAGTTTTAAAACAGTCCTAAAATTTCTGTCTTGGCGTCAGATTTGTGCTATTGAAATATTAAGATTTTTCCATTATGTGTCTGCCAGATGTGGCAAGCGCAGCAAACGCTGACAAATGTGTAATGCTGAGAAGGTTAGTAAGAAATTCGCTTCTGGGTACTTTTGCTTGCTCGTTATATATTATATCTTTGCTAGCTCGTTATATATTATATTTTTGCTTAATCGTTATATATTATATTTTTGCTTGCTTATTATATTTCAAAGTGACAGATGACATGATACAGAACTCGTCTTCTTAATTGATGAGTTTACTTGCAGTGATATGTTTTATCATGAAGACTTGTAAATTAGATTCAAGTCGATTCAGCACTGCTGAAGATTCGAACATACTTGGTTCATTATCTAAACTGCAATTTCATATATACATTGTTGCAGAACGCTAAACCATATTACAGGGTTGGTCGTATACTATACGGCATTTTGCCAACTGTTATATAGCATCTGTTTGTTATGTTTGTATCTCAAAAACACTCAATAAAGATTGAAATTATTTGAGGCAAACAAGAAAAAAAAAAATTTACCTGAGAAATTTTCCTGAGACTGAGAATGTTCTGTGTCATTAGTTTAAAATAATATCTCCTTCAAAGCACATCTGTTAGGGCGCTGCCGGTTATAAAATCATACCTAACAACTAATGATGTCCCGAACGGTTCGCCGCGGACTCATCATTGAGTAAACTTTGACCCTGTACCTCACAGTCAGCAGACACATTCCAGCCAATCAGCCGCAGACCCTCCCTCCCAGACCCTCCCACCTCATGGACAGCTCACTAAGAATGCAGCTTCAAAATTGATGCTGACCCGGAAGTGGGAAGGTCTGGGAGGGAGGGTCTGCTGCTGATTGGCTGGAATGTGTCTGCTGACTGTGAGGTACAGGGTCAAAGTTTACTCAATGATGAGTTCGCGGGGAACCGTTCGGGATATCACTACTAACAACATCTAATAACAATAAAACATTCCAATTCTAAATAATAACTTTTTACATTATATCATCAAACTCAAAACCATGCATGACAGATAGCTAAGCGGTAAAGAAGTCTGTATTGAAGACGACAAGGATATAGACATTTAACTGAATCAGAGTGTAAAACTAAAAGATAACTTGGAATAAAATACAAAGTCACATTTGAAAAAGATAAAGGAAATAGAATGTAGCATTAATTAATGTTCCATCTAAGCTTCCTTATTTGATCTTTGACCATCAAAAATCACTATGGCAAATATAATAACAAATAATGAGTAGAATGTGTACAGTACATTTAACTAGCCCTGCACGACACGCTAAAAATTCACCTTACAATGACATTTTACAGTGTGATCGGCCAACTTCCTGAATAATAGGACTAGGAAATCAAACTGAGGAACTGACCATTTGATTTGGAAATCAAACTACCAATAATAAATGCAAAAAAAGTAATTATGTGTGCTTGATTAACAGATGTTTCTCAAGGTATCTAGTGAAATTGTGCATTATATATACATGAATTTTAGTTGTAGCTTTTACTTTATAAAGAGCTTTGTGAATATTAGTTTTCCTTAAAGTTGTAGTCTCTCGGTCATTTTAGACTGATTTAATGTGAGCTGGTCAAGACAGGTTCACTTTAAGTGCACGCATTTCCTTAAGCAGAGTATATTATTCCTCATAAATATCAATTATATATTTTGGTTTTTTTAGGAGTCATTAAGAACGTGCTTACTTCTTTTCCTGTGCCATTACCACTGCTATGATCCTGATTGTGCCAGTGGAATTACGCTAATATAACACTCATACTTGGTCCCTCTCCCTCTCTGACAGGTCCTACTTAGAGATACTTGCTAAGAAAGGTGCCCTTTCCCATTGACATTTACGAACGGAGTGAAGTCTATCACTTCTTTCCCTTACTTTACAGGCAAAGGGTGACATGTGCTGACCAGTGGAATAACTTCAACAACTACACTATATGTACCGTAGTTACTGCGCGGAACAGATCCAAGGAGACCATGGGTTCTTCCATAAATAATCTTGCACAGTAAGGTGCCATAAGGTAGCTATAAGGCATTATGCAAGATTACTCCTGTCCCCATCAGCAATCTCTACTTAAGGCTGATGGCAGAATGAGGCAGCACAAGTTATGTCCATTATCTTAGATTGCAACTTACAGGTGCCAAGCGAGTCTCCAATAAATTCCAATACAATCAAAAAGAGCTTGTTTAGAAGGAGTCTATCTTCATGAAAAGCTCTAAAGTGATAGAGCAGCTTTAAATTCACTACCAGTGCTGAAATTAGTATAAACAGCTGTATTTACATACATTCCTTCTTTATGCTGTAAGAATGGCTGAAATGGACAAACAAGCGTGTTAGTGGGCCAAATGGATTAGGGACGCAAAGTATGTGGACGGGTTGAAAAGGTCACAACTTTATCATGGATCTTATACTGACCAAATCACCATGTTTCGACCACTCCATCCCTGTGCCAGCCTTTATCTACATTACAGGAGTATCATCTGGACCCCCAAATACTTTTCCTTCCACCATTCCACCACCATTATCTTGCTTTTACCAGTTTAGAAGTTTCTCATTCTGCAAAATCTAATATATAGGTTTTCTTCTTTGTATAAAATGAAATAAATAGAATCAACCCAAAATCAGATAAAGATACAATTTTTTTTCTTTAAGGACTAAGTTGTAAAATATGTGGGTTAGTGGTATGAGAAAGACCTTTCCCGGCAATTTCGCTGTGTACTTCTGTTCTAGACACAAATATCTGTGCATACCTTGTGCATTGTTTACATTTCTCAGCCGCATACATAGTGGCCTCGTACAAACATCCACTAACTTCCATTGGATTTTTAGTATCTGATATCTTACATTACGCCAGCCTTCTGCCTTTCAGACATTTCAATTTTATTGCTTTGTCTGTAACCAGTTCCTGTTTGGAATGCCAATTTTCCTTTTAAACTATTTTTAATCAGCAACATGTTGAAAAGTTTCCTTCATAGAGAGGATGTTCAGCTGCTCCTTTAAGTGCAGGCTTGTCTGACTTTTCTTTTAACCAACTGAGTCCCAGACATGTGATATACTACGCTTCTGCACACTCATGTTGAAATGGTTAAACAGGTTTAACCATCAGATAATTAAAATGCTCATAAATTGTTTCTGTAGTAAAGTGCATTATTGCCAGCATTCAATACCATAATGGCAATCTAATTTCCAAATACTCCTAAATGCATTTTAACACTATAGAACATCATTACAGCTGTCTCCCACTTGGCTGGCTTAGCATCATAAGAAATTGCCCAGCAAAATGTCAGTAGTTAGCCATTAGACCGTCTAGGTCGAAACGTTGTGATGGAGTGGGTTCAATAAAATTGCCTTGTTTGTACCTTGGCATGCCTGGAGCTTTCTTCTATTTCTGTTATTCAGCATTTGGTCTCTGGTACTGAGACTGTCCGAGTTGCACCCAGCTACTTAAAGGGACAGAGTGTAGTTCCACACCCTACCATAAGTAGTTAGCCTAAAGTCACTGCTAAAGTAGATACATTCACACAGAGGACATGATCCATACCTAACCTCATAAATATTGATTACCTGTAGTGAACGAAAAATAACACATGATTAGATCACTATAACCATACGATAATAACCTGAAGAATTTAAGACAATTAGTAGTACACTATTAAAGGGTTACTGTGACAAATGCTCCTTCCCTCATACATTTGCCACGGACTCCTGGAGGAGTGTAGAAGCTGGCCTCCTGCCCACCGACTATGGTCCAGGTCTGGGACACAGTTTGGGAGTTATTAAATAAGTAGCGGGATAGAGGACCCAACTACACTGCATGGATCTGAGCGCTATTTGGAGAACTTGGGCGCTCAAATTAGGGCTATTTAATAATGTATTGTTTGTGGGGTCGCCTTGTGTTTTCCTTTGGACTGGGAGAGGGGAGCTTGTAAGGGGAGAATGGCTACTGTTTTGCCCACACACAAAGAGAAACCAGGGACTGTCTTGCACCCACTTGTCATCAAGTCTATCTACTACAGCAAGGTTTGCGTCCGAGGTGTGCTCCTCATAGACCTCACCAGTGTTCTTCCTGACCAGTGTTGCAGTGCTACACGAACACATAATACCGTACTAAAGAGTCTTCTCAATCTCAAGCTTCTGATTGGTTATGTCCCCTTAAGAGAATGAATGTCCATTTTGGGGAAAAAGGGGAGGGCTTGCAAAGGCTACAGTGATAAGAACAGCAGCTTATGAAAGCTCTTTTTAGATATGGTATCAAAGACTACATGTATAAATAAATGCACGCATGTATTAATGCATGTATTCATGCGGATTATCTCTACCAAACATTGATTTTGTTTTTAATTCATGGTGTAGAGCAGCGGTTCCCAAACTGTGTGCCGGGCACACAGGGGAGCTGCAGGTTATTTACCCAGTGCTATCATCATACCTTGCTCTTCCCTGACAGCTCTGCAGGACCGGAGGGGATATCAGAGATATCCCTCTCCAGCCTGCTAGCACTTTGCTAACAGCAGGCAGGGGAGGGAGGGAGAGAGGACCCAGGGGAGCTCCAACATCCACCTCCATCGGGTTCTCCTCTCGTGAGCTGGGAGCGTGGCCGCAGTTACCATGGCAACGCTCAGAATCTGGCGAGAGTGAACTCCAGCAGCTCTTGAGGCTGCTAGAGTTCACTGTCACCACTGGGACCACCAGGACTTCCCCACCAGACCACCAGGGATTACAGGAAATGTCCCCACTCCAAGGCAAAGGTAAGCAGGGACTGGGAATATAATTTTTATTTTTAATAAAAAAATAAATAAAAAAAACATTTATTAATTTGCCCTCCTAGCCCCACACCACTCAATAACTTCCCCCATACACACACACTGCCCCCCGACCTCATACACACAACACACTATCCCCCAATACACACTCACACACATTCCCTCCCCCCATACACTCACACTGCCCCTCAGACACACAATTAACACCCCATACACACACTGCCCCCCATATACACACACACTGCTCCCCATACACACACAAACACTACCACCCATCCACACACACTGCCCCCCATACACACACAAACACTACCCCCCATACACACACACTGTATCCCTTGCAATCTTTAAGTTTGGATTCCAATATTGTTGAATGGGTAAGGCAGTGGCTGAGTGACAGGCAACAGAGAGTTGTAGTCAATGGAGTATATTCGAAGCTTGGGCTTGTCACCAGTGGGGTACCTCATTCTCTTTAATATTTTTACTAGTGATATTGCAGAAGGTCTTGATGGTAAGGTATGTCTTTTTGCTGATGATACTAAGATATGTAACAGGGTTGATGTTCCAGGAGGGATAAGCCAAATGGCAAATGATTTAGGTAAACTAGAAAAATGGTCAGAATTGTGGCAACGGATATTTAATGTGGATAAGTGCAAGATAATGCATCTTGGACGTAAAAACCCAAGGGCAGAGTACAGAATCTTTGATAGAGTTCTAACCTCAACATCTGAGGAAAGGGATTTAGGGGTGATTATTTCTGATGACTTAAAGGTAGGCAGACAATGTAATAGAGCAGCAGGAAATGCTAGCAGAATTCCTGGTTGTATAGGGAGAGGTATTAGCAGTAGAAAGAGGGAAGTGCTCATGCCATTGTACAGAACACTGGTGAGACCTCACTTGGAGTATTGTACGCAGTACTGGAGACCGTATCTTCAGTAGGATATTGATACTTTAGAGAGAGTTCAGAGAAGGGCTACTAAACTGGTTCATGGATTGCGGGATAAAACTTACCAGGAAAGGTTAAAGGATCTTAAAATGTATAGCTTGGAGGAAAGATGAGACGGGGGGGATATGATAGAAACATTTAAATACATAAAGGGAATCAACACAGTAAAGGAGGAGACCATATTTAAAAGAAGAAAAACTACCACAACAAGAGGACATAGTCTTAAATTAGAGGGGCAAAGGTTTAAAAATAATATCAGGAAGTATGACTTTACTGAGAGGGTAGTGGATGCATGGAATAGCCTTCCAGCTGAAGTGATAGAGGTTAACAAAGTAAAGGAGTTTAAGCATGCGTGGGATAGGCATAAGGCTGTCCTAACTATGAGATAAGGCTAGGGACTAATGAAAGTATTTAGAAAATTGGGCAGACTAGATGGGCCAAATGGTTCTTATCTTCCATCACATTCTATGTTTCTATGTTTCTCACACACTGTACACCCCACACAACCTGCCCCCACACAACCTGCCCCCACACAACCTGCCCCCCCCCCACACACACACTGTACCCCTCATGCACAAGCTGCCCCACATACAGGCACACTGCACCCCGCACCCCTGTACACGCACACATTGCACCACACATACACACACACACTACAGCCTCTATCCCGGCAGATCCCAGGTAAGTTGTCAAACTTACCCTGGGAGGGCACTATGCCACTACTGGCACCATAACCACTACAATGTAATATAGTGGTTGTGGTGCCTTGTTTAATTCCTTAAATAATCTACCAGTGCCCCTCCCAAGATTAGGGGCCAATATATGGCGCAGCACTGTGCATATATACAACCTAGAAATTGTTTTGACTTGGGGTGCCTTGGAAAAATATTGAAATATTAAGGACGCCTTAAACCTAAAATGTTTGGGAACCACTGGTGTAGAGTGTTCTTTTAAGTGCTTGGTGGTGGAGAGATTTGTTTGAAATATTTGTATTCAAAATCACATTGCACAATCAAAGCAGTGGAAAAGCCACATGTGTATTAAAGGATTACATTGTGGAATTTAAGAAAGTTCAAGAGGGTACAATTTAAATTAAAAAAAAAGAATACAGAGGACTCTATTTGAGGTCAGAAAGTAAAGGGTTGTAAAAACCTGGGCGAGCCATCTAGCTGATACGGTAACAGTTGAAAATGCTATTAGAGTTATATAAGCTGTTGTACAGAACAATGTCTGTAACAAAACTAAGTTATCAGCAACCGTTTTGCTCTAACATTCTTTATATCCTGGATTCTGGAATATAAAACAAACCATTTCAAAATCCAAAATACACCCCAGCAATATCCTATCTCCATATCTACCTGTTTGATTTCTACTGAAATAGGCACTCTTATAAAATAATAAAGATGACATACTCTTTACAGGTCAATCACTTCGGTAAGCTGAATATATAAGTTGTATATTTTTGGAGTGTTCATTTAATTCTCATCAGCCTCAGTCAGAATCTCACTGAGCATGATGAGAGTCGCAGTCCAGCAGAAGCAGGCAACACTCAATATAATGGGATATAAATTCCCAACAGAATGGCTTGTGTGTTTTTTTATCTTCTGATCTTTGCAACTAGGAAGAGTAGAGGTCAAAAATAATAATATATTAGTTTTTTTTTGTTTTTTTATTAGGGAGCTGCATAGTTAAATTACATGAGTTAATTTACATTAGTTAAAAACCATCAAGTTTTGACTCTATATGTGTAACTCACAAGGTGTCTGGGGTTAGCATGTAGTGTGTGCTGACACCAGACGCAAAAGTTGTACAAAACTGATATTTCCATCCAGGAAGAGAATATTTCAGCTGGCTGACGGTGGACCCAGGGAGGCGGGTAATTATCTCCAGAATTAAACATTTCTTTTAAAAACAAAAGCCTGCAGGAGAAGGGTCTTTGTAGCACAACCATTTCAGTAGGGGATTGTGATACTTAGAGTGACCTCCACAGCAGCCATATGGGAGGGTAAATATAAAGATTACAGTTAAAATTACCTTTCCCCAATAGCCAAATATTTTTGGTGAAACAGACAACCAGATGTCCTCTAGATACTGTCATGGTCAGTGAAAAGAATTCCATATTTGACAATAAACCCAATCTAGTAAAATGTAACATTGTATTAATGAAAACTCAGTCAGCTACTTTCAACTATATTGGTTTTAAATTTTCAATTTCCAATGTAGTGAGTTTTGTTCACGGCAGTGTGATCATGGCATACCTCGGTGGACACAGTTTGGAGTTGCAGACTCTCGTCATTGCCGGTGGACGCATGGAGCTATCACAGAGGGTATTGTTGACAGTTTGCTTTGTCTGGACATTAAGGCATACAGCTATTGCTTCTTGCCTTCCTGGATTTTCAGAAAGGAAATACGAGTGTTACGGACAATTGAACACAAATTACAGAGCAGGAATTACATTTCAGTTTCAGCTAAAAACAATTAAAATCATTTGTCCCTGAGCTGATGTGACTTATTAATTCTAATCCCCCCAGCTCAGTTGCTCATTACTAGTAGTAGTACCTTAATCAGTTGTGATCTTATTTCTGTTTTTGGGTCTTAAATAAATTGCTGTAAGGTTTTTAGCAAACGCTACAATATTATTCCTGCTAAAATGATTTTACCGGTGCAGAAAATAATTATTCCCCATAATCAAATTAGTCACAGAAAACAACTTTGTTTTCACAGAGAAACTCCAGTTCATCATTAGACCAGCCAGTACTTAGCGGAATATGTTCAATTCGGTCCAGCTCGTTCTTAACATCTTGTTTCAAGTTATGAAGCCGCTCATACATGACTAATGTGTTTTATGGTTATGGCCTCTCCTAGGTGACTGGCTCTAGCATTAATTATCTGAAGGTGGAATCCTGGGAATTTTTTAAAATTAGTTCATGGAACAAACCCAAAAAGTTGGAACACAAAGTTATGATCAGTGAAACGTTGTTACTATCCCCTTTAACCAAATATAAAGAGAGCTGTAGTCTTCTTCTCTGATCTCCACTTGCACCTTCTGTTGTCTGCATTCTTCTTAAAACTGCCTAAGAGAAACAGAAGCTGCTTCCTTTTAAATCACATTGCAAGCACTATAACCACTACAGTGCGCTCTAGTAATTATGGTACAAAAAGTGTACTGGCATTCCCCCAATGTTAGTAGTCAAACTTTTCCTTACCTGGCATCTGCCAGGTGTCAGTCACTGCCTCTCTAACATTTGCAAGTGCTCAGCTGTGAGTTAAACCAGATGGTGCAGGGTCCTGCAGAATTTAGCCCAGAAGAGCCAACAGAATTGACCAGCATCCAGCAGACACCAGATCAGAAGTAATTTTCACCAGGGCCCTCTTGGCACCATAATAACTACAGCACGTTATAGTGCGTATGGTCTTTGAAGTGCTGCTTTAAGCGTGCTGAAACAAGACCAGCAAAAAATTTTTTTAAACCACTCCCAATTCCTTTGCTAAATCTAGGCTTCGTGCTAACATCTTTGCACCATCCACTCATGTGTCTGTGCATTGATTTCAAGGACATCTCAGAGAATGATATAAACGTAACAGTTCCGACAGATTATTCATCTTTGTGCAGTTTTCATTTCTGCTGTTCTAGACATAAAGATGAGTACTGACCACTACCAAATCCTTATAGTAGAATAATACAATGTATGCTTATTACTTAGCATCATACCGTACCATTTTTTGTTTATTGACGGTTTCCCATGTCTCTTTCACATTATTAGTGCTTGATCTACACCCATTTTGTCTTGGTTACTGCATAACATGTGTCTTTGCTTTTTTAATTCTTCCTATGTATCATTCAACAGAATTTTAAAAAAGAGGCACAAATCACTGTGGTTGTGCAATAGCAAATTTAAGTGTTTAGAAGTTAAAAGAAGGTAAGTGACTTGCCACCAGAGCACGTGCTAGAACAGGATGTGAAACCAATATATTCCCAGTCGTAGATCCCGGTGGATTCCACATTTTCAGATGGAAGTTCTGGAGCTTGGTCCACATATTCTCCCGCACATGGATGCACATTGCAAGGTCTTTCTGTAGTTGGTTTATCGTCCTCGCATTCTTCGTCAGGCAGATCCAGTTCGGTCTGAGTAAACGTCAGAAGGATACGGCATTTTACCTCCCGAACTTGTACACCGCGACCACAAGTAGCACTACAAGGAGACCAGGCTTCTGGAATGAACCTGTGGATCATACAGAATGCTTGTTTTCTTCCGTGAATATTTGTGTACGTAATTTTATATAAACACACACACACACACACACACACATATATATATGGTTGCAAGAAAAAGTATGTGAACCCTTTGGAATGATATGGATTTCTGCACAAATTGGTCATACAATGTGATCTGATCATCATCCAAGTCACAACAATAGACAATCACAGTCTGCTTAAACTAATAACACACAAAGAATGAAATGTTGCCATGTTTTTATTGAACACATCATGTAAACATTCACAGTGCAGGTGGAAAAAGTATGTGAACCCCTAGACTAATGACATCTCCAAGAGCTAATTGGAGTGAGATGTCAGCCAACTGGAGTCCAATCAATGAGATGAGATTGGAGGTGTTGGTTACAGCTGCCCTGCCCTATAAAAAACACACACCAGTTCTGGGTTTGCTTTTCACAAGAAGCATTGCCTGATGTGAATGATGCCTCGCACAAAAGAACTCTCAGAAGACCTACGATTAAGAATTGTTGACTTGCATAAAGCTGGAAAGGGTTATAAAAGTATCTCCTTGCTGTTCATCAGTCCACGGTAAGACAAATTGTCAATAAATGGAGAAAGTTCAGCACTGCTGCTACTCTCCCTAGGAGTGGCCGTCCTGTAAAGATGACTGCAAGAGCACAGCGCAGACTGCTCAATGAGGTGAAGAAGAATCCTAGAGTGTCAGCTAAAGACTTACAAAAGTCACTGGCAAATGCTAACATCCCTGTTAGCGAATCTACAATACGTAAAACACTAAACAAGAATGGATTTCATGGGAGAATACTACAGAGGAAGCCACTGCTGTCCAAACAAAACATTGCTGCACGTTTACAGTTTGCACAAGAGCACCTGGATGTTCCACAGCAGTACTGGCAAAATATTCTGTGGAAAGATGAAACCAAAGTTGAGTTGTTTGGAAGAAACACACAACACTGTGTGGCGAAAAAAAGGCACAGCACACCAACATCAAAACCTCATCCCAACTGTGAAGTATGGTGGTGGGGGCATCATGGTTTGGGGCTGCTTTGCTGCGTCAGGGCCTGGACGGATTGCTATCATCGAAGGAAAAATGAATTCCCAAGTTTATCAAGACATTTTGCAGAAGAACTTAAGGCCATCTGTCTACCAGCTGAAGCTCAACAGAAGATGGGTGTTGCAACAGGACAATGACCCAAAGCATAGAAGTAAATCAACAACAGAATGGCTTAAACAGAAGAAAATACGCCTTCTGAAGTGGACCAGTCAGAGTCCTGGCCTCAACCTGATTGAGATGCTGTGGCATGACCTCAAGAAAGCGATTCACACCAGACATCCCAAGAATATTGCTGAACTGAAACAGTTCTGTAAAGAGGAATGGTCAAGAATTACTCCTGACCATTGTACACGTCTGATCTGCAACTACAGGAAACGTTTGGTTGAAGTTATTGCTGCCAAAGGAGGTTCAACCAGTTATTAAATCCAAGGGTTCACATACTTTTTCCACCTGCACTGTAAATGTTTACATGGTGTGTTCAATAAAAACATGGCAACATTTCATTCTTTGTGTGTTATTAGTTTAAGCAGATTGTGATTGTCTATTGTTGTGACTTAGATGATGATCAGATCACATTTTATGACCAATTTGTGCAGAAATCCATATCATTCCAAAGGGTTCACATACTTTTTCTTGAAACTGTATGTATATATAATCACAATATACAATACATGTTAAATGTTTGGGATCGTAGTAGTTCTAGCATGTCAAAAGAAAACAACTGACTTGTTTATAACTAAAAGAACAAAATTATATTATCTAATAAAATCAGTAATTTTATTAAAGGACACGGAGGCTCATACTAGGCTTATCTCTTTCTTTTATTTCCTCAGCAGCAAAGAAAGCTAAGGTGTTTATTTGTAGAAAAAAGAAACATGCATAACTCCCCTCACAGGGTTAACCTTACATCACTATCCTTCAACCAATAGGAACAGTCCTTCTCTAATATCCTTTCATGTATCCTCCTCCTCTTCCTTTGCTGCTGCCTCAGCTAAGTATCACTGTTTTTTCTCTGACTCCATTTTGTATATTCTGTGTATGTTTTCTGCATTAATTTGTACTTTGCTGGTAATTTTTCCACAGCGTTTGTTGCTTGGTAACCCCTGAGGGACTCCCCTCTGTCTGTAGCCTTTTCCAACATTCCCTGTAGGTGCCCCCCCCCCCCGGCGGGGTACCGGCTCCGTGCGTACCGCCAGGTAGTTTATTACCCTCCCATCTCGGTCGCCCAGTGTGGGGAACTCCCTGGGAAGAGCCCGGCTTTCTTCTCAGGGGTTCCCCAGCCACAACACCGGCAGACGAGTTAAAGGGGCGGTAGTGCAAGTATTTTGCCGCTCATTTTTTCCCGCTCAGCTCACAGCCCACTAGCAGGGCGTGAGCTGATTGGACAGTTAACTTGCCTGTCAGCCTGCCAGAATCCGTAAGCCCCTAGATAAAGCCGCCAGACAAAAACTGCGGGCGGAGTGCCCACGCCCAACAGTGCCCGACATGGCCTGCGTCACGCCAGACACAGACCCCAAAATAGCGCAATTCCTGGGTAAATCGGGCTGGAAAGCTAAAAAGGGTCTTGATTACTCCCGGCAGTGCCAAGATAAGGTGCTGGATACATTAGGCCCTAGTGCCAAAATTTTTGAACTGGTCGAGGAGGCATTAAATGAAGGGACACCTCTCGACTTATTGGCAATCAGGGGCTGGGCCCAGAGATCCATATGCCTCATCGGCAACACGAATGCTGCGCTGGCCACCGAGAGGCGCAAGACTATACTAATGAAAATCAAGCCCAAACTCGTTAACATGGCCCTCTCCGAACCGGGACCGCAAGCCAAGGGTCTCCTGTTCGGGGACAGTTTTGTTAAAGAATTAGGCACTTACGTGAGCACATTTACGGCCCTAGACAAGGCACAGACGAATTTAAAACGAGTGTTCTCCCCCCAGAGTTTTTGGTGGGGCCGGCAGACACCGGGGCCATCTGCCCAGCCGCTCCTCCCGCGGTTCCTACCGGGGATACAGAGGTCCCGCCACGGCTTGAGCTCAGCCGCCGGAGAATAGAGCGACCTTGTCAGCCGCGAGGACCCAGAGGCAACTCATACGGCCGAAGTCCTTATGGTGAGTGCACTACCTTTCCCCTCCCCGGGTATACCGACTGTGGGGGGCAGACTGTTACACTTTATAGGGAACTGGCATCGTCTGACAGCGGACGTATGGGTCCTCAATACTGTCATGGGGTATCACATAGAGTTTGTACAACCCCCTGTCCGGGCAAGCAGGTCACACCGAATAGCATTCTCGACACGAGACAAGGGCTTAGTGGACAAGGAGATAGCCACCCTACAAGAAAAAGGCGCCATATATCAGGTCCCGTCACCCTCCCCCGGGTTCATGAGCAACCTATTTCTGGTACCCAAGAAGGGCGGCGGAGTACGCCTAGTCATCAACTTGCGACAACTAAACGCATTTGTACGGTACCACCATTTAAAAATGGAGGGAATCCACTGCCTACGAGACCTACTCAGACTAGGGGACTGGATGGTCAAACGGGACCTACAAGATGCCTATCTCACAATCCCTATGGCGGAGGAGTGCCACCATCTACTCCAATTCCAATGGGAAAAAGCGACGTGGAGATTCCGATGTCTCCCCTTTAGATTTTCATCTGCCCCTTGGTGCTTCACCAAATTACTGAAGCCGGTGGTCGCCCTGCTCCGCAGCAGGGGCATACAGATGATCATCTATCTGGACGATATGTTTATCATGGCACAAGAGATCCCCCAACTACGGGAACATCTATCATGGGCACTGACGTTGCTACAAAACTTGGGATTTCTCATCAATTGGGAGAAATCGGTACTGACACCGTCCCAAACCATAGAATTCCTGGGTTTCCATATAAACGTAATCACCGGGACATTAAGCCTACCTACGGAAAAAAAACGCATAAAAAAGGAGATCCGCAGGATGCTCACAAGACCAGTGTTGACGCTACGACAACTGGCCAGAATTATCGGACTCCTATCCGCCTTCCATCCAGGCAATTTTCCCAGGACCACTACATTACAGGGCCCTACAATGACTAAAAGCCACACAGCTGCGCTCAGGGCACTCGTACTCCGACTCCGTGCCACTCGACTACGCAGCCAAGCAAGAACTCACATGGTGGCTGCAACATATGGAGGCATGGAATGGCAGGGCAATCTTTTGGACTGCCCCGGATTTCATCCTCGAGTCCGATGCGAGCACACAAGATTGGGGAGCGCGTTGCGGACCTATCTCCACCGGAGGAATATGGTCGTGTGCAGAGAAAAGCCTACACATCAACGGCTTGGAGTTAATGGTGGGATCGTTCACCCTGAAGAGCCTTCTCGGGGGCGCAACCAATTGCTCCATTGTCCTGCGCATGGACAACATTTCAGCGGTCCGATACATCAACCACCTGGGTGGCACGAAATCAGAGATTTTGACAGACCTGGCCAAGGAGTTCTGGCAATACTGCCTAGATCGCAATATTTCAATACAAGCGGTATACATCCTGGGTTTGTCCACCGTCATAGCGGATTGGCATTCAAAACATCTGCACGACGCCAGCGACTGGCGGCTGGACCGCAATGTGTTCTTACGACTTCAGACGCTCTGGGGCCCGATGCGGATCGACTTGTTTGCATCTCGGTTGAACTCCCAATTGCCAACATTCTTCAGCTGGAGACCAGACCCAGACGCACTGGCAGCAGATGCTTTTCTCCAACGCTGGCCGAACAGCCGATTGTACGCCTTTCTACCCTTCTCCCTCATAGCTCGAATACTGGTGCATCTCAGACGGACTCAGGTATCACTGGTCCTCGTGACCTCGTTTTGGAAAGCCCAACCGTGGTTCCCAACACTCATGGAGATGTCCATGGACCTCCCGCGATTGCTACCGGATATCCCATTCCTTTTATCGGACCCGGAGGGCAATCCACAGCCCCTACTGGCTCAGGGGCAGCTCAAACTCTTAACGTGGCTCCTTTCAGGGGACCCTGGGTCGTGCCAGATGTTCCACAAGAAACTATCGAGTTACTGGCAGGAGCTTGGGCGCCTGGAACTAGACGGTCCTACCTCCATGCCTGGAACGGATGGAGTAGTTGGTGCCTGGAACAACGAGTGGATCCCTTACGTGCTCCTATAGCTCCTTTGTTACGATTCCTTACCAACCTGTATACCCAAGGTTTAGCCCATCGAACCATTAACGTTTACAGATCGGCGATTTCAGCGGAATAGATGGAACTCCGACGGGTCAACAACTGTCAGTATGTCATCTCCTATGGGGAATTCAGTTTGCTCGTCCTCCGCAACCCAGATACACGGCACTCTGGGACGTCAATTCAGTCCTACAATTGTTGGAATCTTGGCCACACAATGAAGCACTCTCGCTTAAGCAACTGTCAGCGAAATTGACCATGCTTTTTTGCCTGATCTCCTGCAAGAGGGTGTCTGACGTTAGAGCACTGGATTTTGAGGCACGCTCCTTTACACCCATGGGAGTTTCCTTCAACATCTCCAGGCGTACTAAGTCGTCAATTACTTCAGTTTCATACCCCTTGTTCCCGCATAACATCAAACTTTGTCCAGTAACCTGTCTACGGGAATACGAGAAACGAACCTTAGGATTCAGGAATCCGATGCATCCAGAATTGTTTTTGGCTACCAAACGACCTCATCGACCCGTATCTACGGTGACTCTCGCCCGGTGGGTGAAATGGATAATGGCTTTGGCGCACGTAGATACTACTGTGTATGGAGCACACTCTACCAGAGGCGCTATGGCGTCAAAGGCTTTCAGTTCGGGCTGTAGATTAGAGGATCTCTTGAGAACAGCAGATTGGTCTCTTGAGTCGACATTTAAGGAATATTATTTTCGACCTACAAACCATGTGTCCAGAGTTGTTATCTCTCAGCTTTGAACTAGCCTAATATGAGCCTCCGTGTCCTTTAATAAAATTACCAGATTTTACTAATAACATGACGTAAAGTCATGATTTTATAAAGGACACAGAGGCGAGTATTAGCCCACCCGGATCAGAGGTGAATGGAAACTTGTATCCCGGCCCAGGCACGTAATAGATAATGTATTGGTGGGAGTTATCATTGACACAGTTGGTTTCGGTTAATATAGCAAGCGAGTGACGATTGTAGGTTTATATGTACAGGATTACATAACTAGCTCAATTTTTAGTAGGTGATAAGACAAAAATAGTTGGCAAGGACACGTTTTACCATTGTTTTTCTTGTCCTTTCAGCCTGATTTTTCCTACAAATACCCATCGCTGAGGATGACGGATCGCGCAGTTCAAGACGACTTGTTCCGGAAGATTTTGTTCTGTTTGTTTTTACGATGAGTTTATAGTTACTCGCTGTTGAGGACATTGTAGCTTCGGCAACATCAAGAAAGAGGAAGAGGAGGAGGATACATGAAAGGATATTACAGAAGGACTGTTCCTATTGGTTGAAGGATGGTGATGTAAGGTTAACCCTGTGAGGGTAGTTATGCATGTTTCTTTTTTCAACAAATAAACACCTTAGCTTTCTTTGATGCTGAGGAAATAAAAGAAAGAGATAAGCCTAGTATGAGCCTCCGTGTCCTTTATAAAATCATGACTTTACGTCATGTTATTAGTAAAATCTGGTAATTCCACTCTATATAAAAAAAAGGGAACACAATATTTAATAGGAATATTACTCAAATACTGTATGAGCAGTATTTGAAATACTTAGATAATGAAAGTTTGAATACATTATCATAGGATTCATTGTAAAAAGAGAATTTTGCTTTTATAGAAAGGTAAAATGTATTCAGAACTGCTTCATTGTTCTACATTGCACTTTGCAAATATCGTTGACTTTTCGCCTGTGTTTGCTACCTTACAACTAAATTTCCTGAAAATGTATATTTCTAATGTATCCAGCACTGCTTTTATTTTTATATATTCTCCACAGTGTGCATGCAATGGGATCTACCCTGTGGTACCTAGTGGTTATTTATTGATTCTTGGCACAGAATTCATTACAGTGTTATCGTAGATGCTCTGCTTTTTGTTTTACTATATTTCAATTCTGACATTTATACATAAACACTTGTGACCGTATGACCCTCCAGAATGTGGATTTGTGCAGGCACAGACCTGTAACCAATTCATTTTATTTGATAGACTGGGTATTGTAGAAGGCCTGCTGATTAACATTTGCTCTAATCGGCTGTGGTTCTGAAGCTCCATCATACAAGTCTAGTGATTATGCCGCACGCGAACAAAATAGAGAAATAATACATAACATTGTTGAAATGCTGAAACCTGTACTCTATGTACTCCAACAAAGAAGGCCCTGGGGGGCAGCATTTAAAATCATGATGGGTTTCGACTGTCATCACATTCCACAACAAAAAACGAAAAAAAAAAAAAAAAAAGGTCAGACTCAATTTTTCTTGGCTAAGTTTTTCAAGCAAGTCATATTACATTCTGCCAAAAAAAAGCCCTCTGAATGTTCAGTATTAATATAAATGTAGGACACTAACAGTGGTAGACCGCAAAGGCCAAGGAATTTATCTTGCACGAGGCTGGTTTGGCAATACGTGTCCGAAGTTTGGAATATTGCTGCACCGTTGTGTGTACTACACACGCTCTCAGACAGAAAAGAATACGTTGAAGTGTGGCTTTGAAATGAAAGACGTATTCAATAACATTTCCCACAACCCGACAGAACAAGGAAACGAACCACTCAACTAACTTTTTGCAGGACCCAAATGAAGTAAAAAGCAGAAGCCTTCGAATGGTGGACTATTATTTTAAATTGTTTATATCTTTTTCTTTCTTTTTTTATTTGGAAAAATTTGATTATTTTTCCACTTCTATTTGCTGTTTTATTGTTTCTATGTCTCGTTTTGGTTTTTTTGAGGTAGTAGGGATTAAAGGACCACTATAGTGCCAGGAAAACATACTCGTTTTCCTGGCACTATAGTGCCCTGAGGGTGCCCCCACCCTCAGGGACCCCCTCCCGCCCGGCTCTTACAATGCTTTCCTATGGACGCTTGCGTGCTCTCACTGTGAAAATCACAGTGAGAAGCACGCAAGCGCCTCTAGTGGCTGTCAATGAGACAGCCACTAGAGGATTAGGGGGAAGGCTTAACCCATTCATAAACATAGCAGTTTCTCTGAAACTACTATGTTTATAAAAAAATGGGTTAACCCTAGAAGGACCTGGCACCCAGACCACTTCATTAAGCTGAAGTGGTCTGGGTGCCTAGAGTGGTCCTTTAAGGGAACAGATATTGTTAAAAATCATGTTTGGCTTCACATTCTGTGTAACTTTATTGATGATTCCCATTCTGGCCACCTATAGAAGACCACCAGAGGTAACTACTTTTTTAATCTGACGTAGGTCTGCTTTGCCTTATAAAATTCACTTTGGAAATGCTTAAAATGAATAGGAATATTTTGCACATTTGTAGTTATAGTGCTCACTAATACATCTGAGTGTGGCTATATTGATTCTCTGCCAACCACAACCACAACCCCATCAAAAGAAATAAAAAAAATATATAACCCAGTGGGTAGCACATCAAATTATTAAGGCTACTATTAGCAGAACATGTGTGTTCAGTGTTGGCATTAACATCAGGGGGGTGTTTAGTGTCAGTGTATTAATGCAGTAGTGTGCTTGTCTGTAATGTTGTCACACATACACTGCCACAAAGATGCCCACAAGCATATATACACACAGACATACTACGAAAGACACACACACTTAGATTGGCACACATACACAGTAACACTGACACATACTGACATGCATGCAGAAATTCACACACACAGATAAACATGTACCAATAATACAGTGACACACAAACACTGACACACATGCTCAGATACATAAACTGGCACACACAAACACTGACATGGAGATACATACTCTAACACGCACACTAAAACACATGCAGATACATACATTGACAAACACAAAAATAATTCTCCCCATTGAGATACATCTCTGTGAATAGCTACTAATTGGTTGCAGCACAGAGGTTGTCGCACATAGGTACTTGCCTACTAATGCTTCACTTTGGAGAAGCATTCCATTGGTTGAAATCATCAGTGATGATGATCTCAGCCAGTGAAGGCAGGACTGGCAAACCAGGTAAATTACTTTATTTTCTTAGTTCTGGGGAGAAGGGGAGGGGGAGGTGGGAATCTAGCTAGGTATTCTAAAACTCTAGCATTAGCAATATATGTTTGTATATCAACGTTATAGTGTTCATTTAACCAGAATTAAACAAACAAATGATAGGAACATTTAGTAAAATTTGGATGAAAGTCTCATGTATGAAATAATTATTTTTTATTATGGCTTACGCTCCTGGCTTCCTTTACTGTTCTGAAGGAGAAAAACACACTCACGTTGGCTGATCTGATGCTGTTCTTGTTTCCTCCAGCTCCTGTGCTTGCTTGAGCCACGGATGCTTAGCTTCCACTGGGAATTTTTCTAGCAGACAAATGAAATAATAATAAATGCTTCTGGAGTTACACATTTTTCAAACATCTCCTGCATACCTCTGCAAAACTCTTTATTGTGCAAAAAGTACAAGCTAGTTCCTCATATAAATAAACGTTTAAAAACATACCCCTTGGTTTTAAACATGGCACTGGAACAACACATTCTTCCTTTATGTGTGGTTTAAGCTGCGGGTTACATCCGCCTGTATGCTGTCCCCGATGGTCATTACACAACACCACTCTGTAGCGCAAGCCTCGACCACATGTCACTGTGCACTGTACAATACAAGGAACAAAAAATGCCCATTAAAAATAGCTGGAGTTAAATTACAGTATGACGATCAGGATTTCACACCTGGTATAAAATAATATCCATAGTCAATAAAGAAAATCTTATGTATTGCTGATTTCCTTAAAAACCACAACAACTTTGCCCCATTGCTAGGGATATTCCAAGCAGTGGAAACCTGTGGGCAAATTCACTGCCTGCCAGTCTTTGAGGTACATGGGGTTAAGTGGGCTGAGCTCAACATGTCATGAAGTGGTGTTTATCAGAAATCCATTTCTAGGTGTGAAATCTAATGCACTTTTGACTCAAAACTTCACTAGCTGCCACTGGCGCAGATAGTAATCTACACCTTACTCCCTTCTAAGGGTGGTTTAAATTCCTGCATCTATGAGTCTGCCACCTAAAGCAGAGACATCTACAGTGAGGGGAAAAGGTATTTGAATCTCTGCTGATTTTGAACATTTGACCACTGACAAGGAATGATATGGTAGGTGTATCTTAACAAAATGAAGAAAAAAAAAATCCAAAAAAACGCATGTCAAAAAAGGTATAACATGATTTGCATGTCAATGAGTGAAATAAGTATTTGACCCCTTCGACTTAGTATTTGGTGGAAAAACCCTTGTTAGCAATCAAACAGGTCAGACATTTCTTGTAGTTGGCTACCAGGTTTTCATACATCTCAGGAGGGATTTTGTCCCAGTCCTCTTTGCAGGTCCTTTCCAAGTCATTAAGGTTTCAAGGCTGACGTTTGGCAACTCGAACCATCAGCTCCCTCCACAGATTTTCTATGGGATTAAGGTCTGGAGACTGGCTAGGCCACTCCAGGACCTTAACCCCTTAAGGACCAAACTTCTGGAATAAAAGGGAATCATGACATGTCACACATGTCATGTGTCCTTAAGGGGTTAAAGTGCTTCTTCTTGAGCCACTCCTTTGTTGCCTTAGCTGTGTGTTATGGGTCATTGTCATGCTGGAATACCCATCCACGACCGATTTTCAATGCCCTGAAGGAGGTTCTCACCCAAGTTTTGACGGTACATGGCCCCATCCATTGTCCCTTTGATGCTGTGCAGTTGTCCTGTCCCCTTAGCAGAAAAACACCCCAGAACATAATGTTTCCACCTCCATGTTTGACAGTAAGGATGGTGTTCTTGGGGTCATAGGCAGCATTCCTCCTCCTCCAAACACGGCGAGTTGATGCCAAAGAGCTCGATTTTGGTCTCAGCTGACCACATCACTTTCACCCAGTTCTCCTCTGAATCATTCAGATGTTTATTGGCAAACTTCAGATGGGCCTGTACATGGGCTTTCTTGAGCAGGGGGACCTTGCGGGTGCTGCTGGATTATAGTCCTTCACGGCGTAGTGTAATACCAATTGTTTTCTTGATTATTATGGTCCCAGCTGTGTTGAGATCATTAACAAGATCCTCCCGTGTAGTTCTGGACTGATTCCTCACCATTCTCATGATCCTTGAAACTCCATGAGGTGAGATCTTGCATGGAGCACCAGACCGAGGTAGACTGACTGTTATTTTGTGTTTCTTCCATGCGAATAATCACACCAACTGTTGTCACCTTCTCACCAAGCTGCTTGGCGATGGTCTTGTAGCCAGCCTTGTGTAGGTCTACAATCTTGTCCCTGACAGCTCTTTGGTCTTGCCCATGGTGGAGAGTTTGGAACCTGATTGATTGCTTCTGTGGACAGGTGTCTCTTATACAGGTAACGAGAGGAGATAAGGAGCACTCCCTTTAAGAGAGTGCTTCTAATCTCAGCTCATTACCTGTATAAAAGACACCTGGGAGCCAGAAATCCTGCTGATTGATAGGGGATCAAATACTTATTTCACTCATTGACAAGCAAATCAATTTATAACTTTTTTGACATGCATTTTTCTGGATTTTTTGTTATTCTCTCTCTCTCACTGTTATACACCTACCATCAAAATTATAGACTGATAATTTATTTGTTAGTGGACAAACGTTCAAATTTAGCAAGGGATCAAATACTTCTTCCCCACACTGTAAATGGCTTTTTTACTTTCGCCTGTAGAGTTGCAAACACCCAAACTTTCCATTCTTCCTCGCCGCACACAGTCTGGTTCACTAAATTTGCGATATTGTTCCTATTCACTTATTCAGCAGTTCCACTCATCCAAAGCAATGAGTGAAACTGCAGGTGGTGCATGAACTACCTGTTCTATAAAATCATGTCAGATAGGAGTTTATGGGACAATGCCAGCCGCATATTTTTGGGTTATTTGTAAGTTCACTGGAAAATGGGGAGTCATGCCCAAGGAGGATGGCGTGCATGCAGGCTGACACATGAGTCTAGTGCAATTCAGGAAATCCTATGTGAAGAGACAGTACAGGAGCCTTAATTCAGGACTGTCCAGCTTAATTGGTGATGTATGACAGCTACCATCTTGAACGGGATTTAAGTTTTTCCAAATGTGAATTACATTTAATGAAAATGATTACTATTTTGTAGAGTTCTCCATTGGTTATATTGGTTACCTGTGACCACTCCATGGCCATCCATTTTGGACAGTCGAAGAGGTTGCAAGTCTGCATAATGGTGGGCTTAGGAGCATACATGCATTTCCACTCCTCCACCTGCAGGAGCTCCCCGTGCATTGTCTCCTCCACACACACAATACTCCTCCTCTGAATGCCTCCGCCACAGGAAACAGAGCACGCTGTCCAGGGATTGTGTTCCCAACTGAAATGAGATAAAAGACACAAATAAGATCTGTATTTGCACAGTGGAAACAAAAATAAACATAACTATCGCTAAAAACGTTTACAGTTTTACTTCCAATTGGAATTAAAGATACTCATACTGAGATGAATTTTATTTTTTTCCATTAATCTTGGATAAAATATTCATTTTATGTTCATAAGAAAGCAGCTCTCACAAGTATGTCTAAATACTGAAAACGTAAATTAGCGTACCACTCTGCAAATTACTTATAAGGCCATAAGAAATACTGTAAAACGATACCTTTGTATTCGTGTTATTTTACAACAACATTGTCTTTAGTATATATAACAGTTCCTCTCCAATAATGACCATAATTGTCTCTAATATTAATAACTATCCAGGCCACAAAGTCCACTAGCACTTCACTCTATCCAGATCCTTACAATTTCCTATATTTTACAGTTTTTAGTCACAGTAATTTATTTTATAATTTGGTCAACTTAAATTGAGGAAGAGAGCTGGAGACTGTGACAAAACTATAGGAATAATGAATTCTATGGGAAATTTTTGGGGGAATGTTTTAACTTTAAAAATACTTAAAAAATGTTCAACAGGACAAAGAAAAAAATCCTAATTGTTCAATGTCCAAAACTTTCTATTTTATGTGAGCATTAAATACCAGTTTATGCATCACTGATTGATTAGTGATATCGGTCAATTAAGAAAATAATTACATTCATAACTCTATAGCGCTATAACAGCTATTCTACGATCCCTGAAAACCAACAGACATTTCTAATTAATGGAAATGATAAAATTGGTATTAAGATTCCAGATATAATGTTTGCCTTCAAACAAAAACAAGAGGTGATATATTCCTATAAATATGGGCAACTACAAATGGCTTTTCAAATAAAATAGCAGGAGGGTTACTGAAAATTATACTGGGTGTGAGTAAAATCCATTTAACAAAATTAAATCCAGGGTTTGAGGCAAAGAAATCCACAATAATAAAAAATTATAGATGTATTTTAGCGTGTCAGATAAATCAATTATTTAGCAGGAATGGACTAAACTTTTAACACACATGATGTGCACACAGGCAAAAAGTCATAACAGACATTTAAAGGGACACTATAGTCATCAAAACAACTTTAGCTTAATGAGGCAGTTTTGGTGTATAAATTATGTTCCTGCAGTCTCACTGCTCAATTCTCTGCATTTTTGGAATTAAATCACTTTGTTTATTCAGCCCTAGGCACACCTCCCTGCATGTGACTTGCACAGCCTTTCTAAACACTTCCTGTAAATAGTCATCTAACGTTTACACTTCCTTTATTGCAAATTATGTTTAATTCAGAATTTCTTAACTCCTGCTCTGTTAATAGCTTGCTAGACCCTACAGGAGTCTCCTGTGTGTAATTAAAGTTCAATTTACAGAGCAGGTAATATACATTTTTACAATAAGTTACATCTGAGTGAAAATTAAATCATTTTGTTTTCATGCAGGCTGTGTCAATTACAGCCAGGGAGGGTGTGGCTAAGGCTGCATAAATAAAAACAAAAGTGATTTAACTTCTAAATGGCAGATAATTGAGGAGTGAGACTTCAAATGTATAATCTATACACAAGATACACATTTTTTACAGAAAAAAAAAAAAACACTGTCAAGTAGCAATTTCACCATCTGAAAATGCCTGCATTTTCAAAACTAGGAAATTAGAAAATCACATGCATTTATTACCCATGTAAGCTTTTGAAATGCTTACAACACATTTTTAACAGACTGACATTTAAAGGGTTAAACACTAGTCAACTCTAAAAGCATTACGTTAGCCGTGGCAATAAACATTGCTAATATTTTTGAGGAAATAAGGCTTATTTCATTCCACAAATAAATCACTGCTATCAATGTTTTATAAAGGCACGTAACATGCGTGGAAAGCATGGTATAAACATATCTGTATCAGCACATAAACTATGCTGCTCCTCAACATGTGTACATTGTCAAAACGTTTAAAGAATAAAAAAAAAAGCACATTTGAGATTTCACAGAACCAGAGCTTTTCAACTGATGGTTCACTAGTATAAACTGACCTTTCCTTTTAGCTGTTGAAAATATTTAGGAAGGGAAATTAAAGGGACACTATAGTCACCAGAACAACTACTTTTTTTCAGAGAAAATGCAGTGTTTACATTAAGTCCTATGGACACCTCCACTGGCCACTCCTCAGATGGCTACTGGAGGTGCTTCCTGGGGCAGTGCTGCACAGTGAGGTAAGCACTGGAAATAAGGTAAGTTTTTTTTTTTATTCTTTATTTTTCATGTGGAATGATAAGTATATGTGTATGGCCACAATAGCCACTATACATCAAACAATATCAGTGTACATTAAGCACAGAGCATTGCAAGATTCTATTCACACACATTGCAAGATTCTATTCACACACCTTTCTTACACTAGGTCGCAATGTTATAATGAGTTAATTGAGATGTAAAAACTGTTCGAGTAAAAGACACCCGTCTAATTAGATCACCATGAGCATTGTGAGGCCATGAGTGGAGGGGAAAGGGTGGTTTCCGCTAAGTCTGACAACTGTTTCTGGTCCCCTTTCATGTCTCTCAAGGTTATGGGTGTATGATGTGTCTCGTGGCCTCAATGTGTGTGGACGGGGAGTGGGTTGTGATGGTTGCGGGGTTGCTCTGTGAGTCCCCCTATCGTGGCTAGGTCCGTTCCCCTGTCGCTTCAAATTGTGGTAACTGGTGTACACCAGTGTGTGTGGTGTTCTGGGAGTCAAAGGGTGTTGTTTTGTCATAAGAGCGTCTGTGTTTGAGGTTTGGGTCTAGGTGTATGGAAGTCGCTGTGATGTGTCTGGATCAAGCCGTGCTCATGGGTCATCAGGCGTGATACCAGTCAGGGTTACAGGATTACTAGGTCGGCACCGCTGTCATTTCCCTTTAACCCCAGGGAAGGGGGGGTGTGTCATTGGAGCAGTAATAGTTGGCTCCATTGGGCCTTTTTCCCACTGCAATAGCCGTTGGGGTAAGAAAAACTATATGTAAAGTGAGGAACAATGTTAACAACACAAAATATTTAAACCAAAGCCTAAGAGGCTGTATGCAGAGAGAGTTCGTTCAGGTTTTGGTGCCCCTGCTTGGTCCGGTTGTGGTGGTTAGGTCTGCGTCTGTTGTCCCAGGCCGGTGGTCTAGCCGTGTTGTTGGGGCCAGTGCAAGGTTCAGGAGTCCTAGGGCAGTCATCAACACTGGGCCCTCTGTATGGTCAGTGGCTTTGTAGTGCTTGTCGTCCTTAGTAATCGACAGGGTCCCTGGGGTTGACCACCTATAGGCAATTCCTGCCGCTTTGAGCTTGTCAGACATTGATTGGCATCTTAGTCTTATGTCTTGTGGAGCTGAGGTGGGTGCCTGTGAGGATTTAGCTATCCTGTAAACCCCGTCGAACTGAAACGTCTTAGTTTGTCTGTTTGGTAGGAGTGCAGCCATGAGGCGCCTGGTGAAGTGTGGCAATTCCTCCAGCGGCACTGACTCCGGTACCCCTCTAATCTTGTGAATAAAAAAGGAGAGGGAACCGCGCCCTAAGCAATATAATATGTACAAATGGTATACGTACACAGATGTTGTAGTGATGGTCTCTATACAATTGACCTCAAAGTAAAACAAACATAAAGAATAATAGTGCAGTACAATAAGTATAGTAGATATGTGAATGAGTTCTTTAGTGAATGCACACTCACATTTAACAGAGCTAACTCAGAGGTCAGCTGTTATTTCGCGTTGACGGAACAATCCCCGTTTTAGGATATATTTAGGCGTCTTATCAGTCTCCGGTAGATGATATGTGGAGAAAATATAGAGAACCCAAATAGTGCAATATATATTGGTAAAAAAATATAAAATAACAGTATACAATGGCTTACTCACATTTGCTAGAGCAAAACTTGCTCTAGTCGATATGGCATAGGTGGTATAATCCCCACCAAGGAGTATGATGGTAACCAGGAAGTAAAGGAGTTGGAGTCCAGAGTGATAGGAATAATAAAATTATACTATTTAATAAACAAAAATAATAAAATGCTGAATATAAAGTCACTCTAAAAGTCCACTTAACGCGTTTCACCTGTAGAGGCTTCTTCAGAAGTGTAGATGAAGTCCTGGTGCCATCCGTTTTTATAAGGAGTTCGTAAGGGATAATTGTTTCCTGATGTGTGGTAGGGGTTATTTCCTGTTTCCATCGGTGACGCGCAACCGTCATACCGGAAGTGACGCGGCGCTCTAGTCTTCAGTTTTAGTCCAAGGGTTGCTTCCTGTATGTTGTGACCACCGTTGTTCCACCAATGGTCACAACATACATCGATATGTTGCTCAAAACTATCCAGGATTGTAACTAACTTAATTGGTTTTTAGTTTTTCACCAAAGCCATTTCAACATTTTCTGACATCTACATGGCATGAATATTACACAAATAAAGAATTTATACTTTTTTCTTATTTTTTTCTTTTTTAAGGCAGCTGTTTAGTTTAAAGAATAAAAAATGTATAACATCAAAATAAGGATACGATAAAAGCTTTGGCATAATGCTAAAAGATATCACTTACGTCAAAGACAGCAAAGAATGTTTTCATTAGAACATACCGTGGGAGAGGCTGGAAATGGTCGTAGGGCATAATTTCCTTAAATCCGTCGCTGTGAGTAAGCAAAGAAACATTTTCGTTACTATTTAAAAATGGTAAGATTCCAATGCCTAACGTAGCCATCTTAATGAATATATATATATATATTTTTTTTTTTTTAATTAAAAAAGATCTGCACATAATTTGCAATCTGCTTATGAACCTCAGGGTGGCAAGCTTAGTTAGACCTTTTGTCTTTCAGTAAAATGAGCACATCTACAATCAGGAGCATCCTTAAAAATGTTAGAGGGAAAAAAACAAACTTAATTTAATAGTAATATATTGGAAAATACTTGTAATACTTGCAATACTTGTAATTGAACAGTATTGACACATACCTGAAGGCCTACCATTGGTAATGCCCTCTTGGTGAACACAGTTCATGTTACCACTCCATAGCTCTTTAATTATCATTGTCAATTTGCTCTACATGCGAATAGGACACACAGAGCTATAATGTGAAGTGTATGTTCTACGGCTTGAAAATATATTCACAACCCTGACGTAATATTTAGGAAGCTGTGCATAAATAAATGTGTACTATGCTGTGGCCTGTATCCAGCCAACTTTCTATCCAAGTGCATTAGCACCAGAGTCTATTTTTTACACCTGTGCTGTGATTTTCTTTATCCTACTAGTGTTCTGTATTACTCTGTAAATATTGGAATGGTGAATTTTTTTTTTTTTTAAAGTGTCTGTCTTCTAGAAAAAAAAAGTTATTAGTCAAAGTGTTATTGGAGCTAAAAACTTTTTTGAATAGTTTCTGCTTACAGCTATCTCTTTTATGGAGTCCCAAAAAAGCATCAATTGCCAGATAATGTTGTTTGTGGTCACATAACCAATCTGCGGCTTGGGATGAAGACAGAGTGCCATCTTCCTGCCCAAAGCAACATGTTCTCCACTGGGAATCTGAGACATATGTGCGTTTAAAAGTAATAAGTGACTTAACAGTTTGGCTTGAAATGCTATATGAAAGAACATAACGGCTAGAAGAATAAAGGAAAGCAAAACTGGATAGAACGTGTAAACAATACTTTGGGCAAAAGCGTTTAAAGCAAATGGGACAGTTTATGTGAGACAGGCAGCTTCTAACCGCCATCCAAATCAGTTCAAGTGTTTTTGAGTCAAAGACGCACGTTCATTAACAGGAGGTTTAACTAGGATGTCTGTATTTAATGCACCATCACTCCATGTCCATGTACTGTTGGTGCATGTTGAGACATGTTTATGGAAAGTCGTACAACTAAAACATAAGCAACATTTAGTTGCTCAATCTCACAACTCCAGTTTCAGATTTCACAGCACCAATAGACCTTGCATGGCTTATTCTCCAAACCAAAACCACATACATTCCAGTGATCATAATAGACAATTCTATGTTAAGATAGTGTGCATAGGGCATGAAGTGAATTTAGCCTGAAGGCACTCTCTACCATTATTTTTGTTAGTATTTTAATTCATTTTTCAATAAAGAACACTCTTATATAGGAATTGTATTTTGTTTTTTTTTGTTTTTAATTTGGATTGTACAAGAAACCAGGAAATAGCTATTGGTCATCAGAAATCTGGTACTGAACTTGTGAGGTTGATCCACTAAATGTTGTTCATGGATGGACATTCCTTAAGGAACACTACCTGGTTCACACAACTTAAAAGGTAGATTTATTTGCTGTGTATCCTACTGCCAGTCTAGGTGGCCACATACCAACTTAAACACGAGTAACAGCTTATTGATCCAAAGGGAATTTGATTTTTGTTTTGAAGTCAAGGAGGTTTTTTTATGGCTCAGATTTTTATGTCTTCAGATGGGGTTACTGCTTTGTTTTGAATCAACAAAAACAAATTTGTATAAGGTTGAGCTTGATGCACTTGAGCCTTGTTCGCTTCCGTTTCTGCATACGCCCTGAAGAGTTGCACCAAACTTTTCTACTTCTGTTCGGCAAACATTTGTCATTCTGCTAATGTTTTGCCCTTGAACTTCATATTATTTATGTAGTTTGTGCAGAAGGAGACTATCAATTGGCTTTTAATTACGCTCTACCATTCATCAACTGCAAATCGTTTCCTACTGTATGATTTAAAAATGAACAACATTCGGTTTGAGGTCAGAAAAGAAAACACACTCCCATTCCAAATGTTGTAAACCTATCCTTACACGAATTTTAACCCACTTCCTCTTGCCATCTGGCACATACTCCCTTCTGTCCACAGAGAGGAAATCACTTCTTGTGCAAAGTATGACGGCAGGTGGAGAAAACGACATTGACAAATCTCAAGTCATCTCAGTAGAAGTCTTGGTCTTTGGCAGTTTATCCAACATCTGTTCTGGCAGAGGTAATACACATTCTATAGTCATGAAGAAAGAACAGTCCACCTGTTCAACTATTACTAAAATAAAGAATCATTCAATTTGAATTCTAATTAAAAGGATTAGGACTTGATTTTACAAAGCATCCATGCATGGTTCCCCACAGACAACAATGTCCAGAGCAGGGTGGTCTTACTCCGTTGCTTTTATAATGCCTATGAAAGTTCTATTTAGGTATTACATTTGCTCAGGTTAGCTCCATGTGTTACAAACATATGCAAAACAATGTCTAACAGTAATTTAAGGAAATGCATCATTTAGATACAGGAAGTGGAAAAGGACAGGAGTGTTTCCGAAGATAAAGCTGTACTATGCCACCCCTCCCGGTGTTTCATATCCATTTGCTAGAATTTAGTTCAATAATAACCTAGACAACGTGATAGACTACAGTTTATATATTTTTCATTTTATTAGACTTTTCCAAAGTCACACACTTTGTTACAATCAGTAACAGCACAGAGGAGCGAACTGATGTTCTTGTAGCGTGAGGGATACATAGATGAAACAGTTCATTTACAAACCTGGAAGGACAGGGATCCATGCTACATTCCTTCAGTTTGGGCTTTGGCTTCTTGTTTTCGGGATAATAATGACAGTAATGGTCAGGAACAGTGCGGTTTAATCGAATGTCAATACATTCGGCTGAATTCAACTGGTATCCTGGAAAGCAAGACATAGGGAAAAATAATGAGCAGTTTGAGAAATCAACACATTGCAATTTCTAATTTAGTATAATAAATTTGTGCATGCAGGAAAACCTGCTTAAGGCCTTGAGTCCTATTCTGGATCAATTTTAAGATCTCTGCAAATTGTACCAAATCTATTGAGAGGATAAGTCAAGGTTATATGTTTGGAGAAGGCTTGCCTTTCAGAGTCTGCAACTTAGGTCACAAAATACAAGAAAGTTATTTTTTAAAGTTAATACCAGCAACAGCTCATTTTGATATTGCCATTTTGTTTCTGTGCCAGTACAACAATTTTGTTCCTTGCAACTTAATAGCTCCAGTCACGCATTCATTAATCACCTTCACAGTCATGGATTTACCAAAATCCCTGCTACGTTTTGCACTGATCACATCACCTGATGTCAGTGAGGGTTTCTAAACAATCATTCATGCACAAACCTCACTTGACGAATCTACCCCACAGATACAAGCAGAAGGTCATTGTGGAGTTCCGCAAAGCCGACAAACATAACTATATTTTTTCACTATGTTTGACCAATCTAATGGTTTCCCAAGCTATTTAAATTATTTGAATGAAAAAAAAAAAATCATGAATGGAAAAGGCTATTTTTGTAAAGTATACTCATGCCATAATTCCTTGAAAAACGTTTCATTTACTCACCTCCCCCGCAGGTTACTGTACATGGAAAGAAATCAGTCTGTCTCCACTGATGACTAATGGGTTGGTAGAAAAAGAATTGCACCACGCTGTCTTTAGGAGAGAAGTACCTGATCTGGAGAAATGTCAGTTACAATACGTTATTGTGACTGGGAAGAAGTATTTTAACACTATGTTCTATGCTACTTATCCAAACATGCTTTGAATATTTACTTGTTGGGGGTAAATCCTTGCATAGCAGCAGGATTTTATCTTTGTACCTACCAATCATGCCTGTTTATTTTACCAACCACACTGTGCCTTGCATATTATTACTGTAACGCAAATGGAGTCTTAACATCACCTCTGTGTATATTTTCATGGCCAAACATTCCAAATAAACAGTTCCCTTAATAATCATCAAAAGAAGACTGTATATCTGCTCTGATATAGCATTAGGTAATAAACTGCATTTGCAAAAAAAATAAATCAATTTTAAAAAGCTGTGAAACCAGTACAGCATACTATTCACAATGATATCTTTCGATATTACAATGTAACCAAAGTTATTTTCTAGAAATATTTTAAAAATCTAACACTATATATTTTTTTCCAAAAAACTATATTTTATCCACAAAGGATAACGAATCACGTATTATGCATCCAGTGTTTGATGTGTGTTTATTTATATACCTGTCTGTACTTAATTTGCATTCCAAGCTAGGATTTCTGGGATAGATGTAGAAACATGTTTTCTCGAATTTCTGTACCTAAGTGAATTTGTGCTGTACAATTGTGTGTAGTTACCACAACTTACAATGTATCTGCATACAGATGTACTTTGTACATTATGGTGGCCTTTTAGGAAGATGCATTCCCATCATGTCATAAAACATACTTTATTTTTAAATTTATCTCACAATTACTGTATGTGAAAAAGGAATACTTTTAATTATGTGGCTAGGTTTTGGGTTTTGTCTGAAAGTAATATTGTATATTTTCAAATGTTTGTATCCTTTCAATATTTATGTATGAAAATAAGAAATAAAATATTCAAATTATGTTAATTTACATAACATTATATTTTAGGCACCCATGAACAGTATTTTTTTTTTACATGATATTGCTCTTTCATCCTAAATCCCATGATTCAAAGACGTCATGCAATTTTTTTTCCAAACCGAACTTAGTAGAGAATGGTGTTAAAACATATTCCAGAAAAATAAAACAAATTCAGTGCTGTGGTTGAACACTCTAAGGATGTTAAGGAAGTGAACAATTAGTACAAATTTCATGCAAGCGGTTACTGAGAACTGAAAGCCACTGGCATTACAAATAATGCTGAAATTGTACCAAAATGAAAGCTCAAAAATATATTTACTTTGCTTCTTGGGTTTCCTTGCGCCAATTTAACAAGTATTTTAATGCAATAACGATATGTAAAATGATTTTTTAAGAAAATATGTTTTCAAACATTTGTAATACAGATGGTTATTTGGAAATTACAGTATAGAGTCTTGCGCAGTGTGACAGTAGAATGTCGAATTTGACTTATGAAAGCTGCAATATCTGAATATTAGTCTAATAATCACAATCAGTTGAAAACATGGATCTTTTAAATTTTTGTTAGCCATCAAAATGCATCTTACATTCAAGGTCACATATAATTTGCTTGGGTGCTTTACAAAAAAGATGAATTAACTTCAGGTTTTTAGTCTTTTTCAGTATTCAAAGTAAAGAACAGACCAATTTCCCTTTCCTTCTCAACAGTAAGACATTCAGTCTAAGTGTGCCAGGCTAGCTAAGACTGCTTTCTCTCAAAGCTCTGAATGTGTGGGAACGAATTTCTGGGTTATGTCTTGAACCTGACTTGAAGGCATTTTGCTTTATAATTGGGATATAATTATCACAGTTTCCTTTTCCTTTATATAGTGACAAGATATTCGGTACAATTGCACAAGGAAAACAAATGGATTCTGAGGTCTACTTTATACAGAGTCTGGCATATGGAATGAAGGGGATTAAATTCCAGTCATTGAAGGCCGTGGACACACCTGGTTTTTAGGTTCACACCATGTACATTACTCTGTGAAACAAGATATCAATTGTCTGACTACAAGGGGAATAAAAAACAAATCTCTGACAAGGTTACAACAATCAAGAACTGAGTTTGACACCGTATATTTGGTCAGCCCATTCTTTCTCAGTCCAAGGTTAATGAAACGAGTACCACTGAGCTGGGCAATTAGCACTTCTACATCATGCACAACCTCCATTTTAGGACTTTTTACAAAGCAAGAGGAGATTTGACTGTATTATACCTGTTTTATATATTAGGTAGAACCGGTTTTCTCTTACACTATCCTAGGGGAATGTGTGACACGGTATTTATAGATGATGCTCCAAACACTTCACATTTTATTTAAAGTTGAGTACTTTTTTCAAATAAGGATTTGCCAGTACAGGTAGCAGCCAATTTGTTTGTAACTATTTTACGAAGAGGTAGAATTTCTCCACTTGTTAGCAGGTAAATTGCAAGTTCACTTCTGTGCCCAACTGTACTGTACGCCAACACTTTTAGCATGCGCCCTTATTTGGGATATACTGCCATATAAATCATGTGTACTTGAGCTTGTGGCAAAATTCTAATATTTTTTATTTATGAAACAAGAATGCTGCCCCCTTTTTTTTTTTTTTTTTAATTCTATATTTTTGTAATGACGGAGAAAGCGACATGTTGGAATTATAAGGCTTGTGCAAAAGCCAAGTAACAGTATACATATCATCTTTATGATACAGAAAGGAAAATCATTAATAGAAACATAGAAACATAGAATGTGACGGCAGATAAGAACCATTCGGCCCATCTAGTCTGCCCAATTTTCTAAATACTTTCATTAGTCCCTAGTCTTATCTTATAGTTAGGATAGCCTTATGCCTATCCCACGCATGCTTAAACTCCTTTACTGTGTTAACCTCTACCACTTCAGCTGGAAGGCTATTCCATGCATCCACTACCCTCTCAGTAAAGTAATACTTCCTGATATTATTTTTAAACCTTTGTCCCTCTAATTTAAGACTATGTCCTCTTGTTGTGGTAGTTTTTCTTCTTTTAAATATAGTCTCCTCCTTTACTGTGTTGATTCCCTTTATGTATTTAAATGTTTCTATCATATCCCCCCTGTCTCGTCTTTCCTCCAAGCTATACATGTTAAGATCCTTTAACCTTTCCTGGTAAGTTTTATCCCACAATCCATGAACCAGTTTAGTAGCCCTTCTCTGAACCTCTCTAAGGTATCAATATCCTTCTGAAGATACGGTCTCCAGTACTGTGTACAATACTCCAAGTGAGGTCTCACCGGTGTTCTGTACAATGGCATGAGCACTTCCCTCTTTCTACTGCTAATACCTCTCCCTATACAACCAAGCATTCTGCTAGCATTTCCTGCTGCTCTATTACATTGTCTGCCTACCTTTAAGTCATCAGAAATAATCACCCCTAAATCCCTTTCCTCAATTGTTGAGGTTAGGACTCTATCAAATATTCTGTACTCTGCCCTTGGGTTTTTACGTCCAAGATGCATTATCTTGCACTTATCCACATTAAATGTCAGTTGCCACAATTCTGACCATTTTTCTAGTTTACCTAAATCATTTGTCATTTGGCTTATCCCTCCTGGAACATCAACCCTGTTACATATCTTAGTATCATCAGCAAAAAGACAATGCGTGTGTTAAGTTGTACACAAGTGATTGTTCTGGTTGTCCTCCGTCAGAGTTTTAAAATTTATAAACACAACAGAGACAAATAAACATAGACTTAATTAAGGGAAAAAAAGGAGAAAAAAGTAATAATAAAAAAGTAAACCAGGACTTCTAATAGTTGGCATAAGCAACATCAAACACCAGAGCTATGATGCTAATATCGGGCTCCTTTATGGGCTATGAGACGTGACCCACAGAGCCGATGTGGTGGCGGGAAAGTTGGTAGGGTTGTAGGGGGTGGTGTGTAATGGGGACCTAGGAGAAGATGTCTAGTTCTTGGCCAGCTCCTTTAAGGCACACCCCAGATTCCTCCAGTCCAGGGGAATGCTCACCCCTTTTTAACTGCTACAAGAACTCCTCTCTTTTAAAGTGGTAGAGTAAAGTGAGAACAAAAATCAATAGAATGCTTGATTAGGGGTACACTGCCATATAAATTATGTGCACTTGTGCTTGTGGCACAATTGTAATATTTTGTAATTTTGAAATGAGAAAGCTGCACCCCTCTTTAACTGCTACACTTAGTCCTCTCTTTTAAAGTGGTAGAGGGGAGTGAGAAAAAAATCAATAGAATGCTTGAGATCAAAGCTATATTCTGATTTTTTTAGCCAACCATAGTACAATGAGAATTCAAATCATGGTCAGTGACCTGAAAATGAACATGTGAGAATGTATTAATGGCAGCCCCCTGCATGCCATAAAGGTAGTCTTACTGGAACAGTAAATGTAAAAACATGCATGGTCCATAACTTTCTGCAAATGTGTTGTTTTATAGAAATTGAGCTTAAACTGATACATTGCAATCTGTAAAGTTGTTGAGAGAATGTGGAAATAAAAGCAGACATGCATTTATCGCCAGAGGTAATGCTATTCACCCATCAAGCTGTTTATAAGGGAAAAAGATACAAGCAATAAGTAAAAAAAAAAAAAAAGGCCCTGATTTAATAATTTTGCATAAGATTTTCAAATCATTTAATATTTTTTGATACACATTTGAAGTGATATAATATTTTAAAAATATATATTTTTTTATCTTTAATATTTTGATAATTTAATATTTTTAAAAAATCATTTAAAAAGCTTATTCAAAAATATTAAATCAAGGAAAAAGTGAGAATGTTAATAAAAAAAAAATTTTTTTTTAAAAATGCTGTATTTTACCTTCATTATAAAATCTGCTCGCAGTGGACCTGGAATCTTTACTATTTCCCTCTCGGGACCCTTCTGAAATTCAACGGTTGTGTTTTCTACAATGTAACTTCCAGGCGTACTGAAGCTGTGTTCACCGGTGTCCCCCTGCAAGGTTTTCGATTCAATAACTGTAATGACATAATTCATTTTAATAAATTGGTAGCACTTTTAAAATTATTTCTCTATTACAGTATTAGGAAAATTCACACACAATGCATCTCCAAACAATTATTTGGCTTGTTTTTCATTATCATATAATTTCTAGAAATGCATATCTCTACAAAACACAAACATGTTGTGAATTTGACCCACAGAGTGTCCTATAAATAGTGAGATGTAGTCATTTAATCATTAGTGAGGAGATGGCAAGCCTGTTCTGAAAAAAATAAAATTCCACAGAATTTTTGCATTATTGACTACTGTAGATATAGAATCTTACTTTCTTTAATTTGCAAACTTCCAGGGTAGAAACAAGGTGCCAATTTCTCAAGGCATCTATCAACAGTTTTTTAATCGTTTTGAAATGCTCACTACCCAAGTGAAAAATAAAAATGTTCCTAGTAGATTCTTTTAAAGCAGACAGGATCCAATTTTTTGTGTTTATTTAAGATTTTCTTAGATTCCTGCCTGGATCTGGCCACTCCAAGATAATTTTTTTTTTTTAATTCTCTAAGTCACACTTTGGCCTTACATATGAAACTTACTTAGACTTCTCACTTTTGTGAATAACCCTCATAGTTACTGAGGTTAAATGAACAGAATATTAAAAGCCACCGTTCCCCTTTAAAAAGATCTCAGACAGTGAATGCATTCTTTTTTAACAAAATTAATACCAGTCTGTTTTTTCCTATGTCTCATGTAGACATTTTTTTAAACTTTAACACTATTCTCTAGATTTAGACAAGAATTGGTCTAGATGGCACAACCTCTACGTAATGTGTTCAAGGAATAGTTTTTCTAGTGTCTGAATCTAAACTCTTACATACTTCTCGGGGGAAGATACCTCTCCGGTTTCTGCAGACAGCAGTCAATTGCCTGGAAGAGAATTATACTTACATTGTACAGGGGGCTTAGCTGATGGATTCCAGTTACACTGGACTGCACAATGTGAGCGTGTGTTACTGCGTACGATATATTACGGTCAGTGACAGAGTTAATGTTTTGACTAGTTTGTAGAATTGACGAACTATTGCGTGTGTCTTTCATGAATGCAAGGCTTCCCAATAATAAGCCATGATGATGTGTCTCTTTCCAGATCAGTCTATTTTTGTTTAATTACTCATTTACCTCACCGTTGTAAGAGAAACGATGTGAGTAATGTCGGCCGCTCACTAAGAGGTCTATATACCCATCAGTAGAACATAAAGACCCATTGCTATGAATGCACAGTGCGTGTAAGTGCCCATTCCCTTAGAAAGAACTATTTCTCTAAACCGTCAAACATTACACATAGGAGATTAGTCGAAGAAATTTCCATTAAACCAAATGTGATTCTTCTACAGCTGTACAGTTCGACACATATCTGTTGATCTTATAGCTGATTTTCTATTACCTAAAGAGGTAAGGTTTGTAATCTAATGGTTATAGGCCAAAAACATTCTCATGCGTAAAAGGGACTCTCAACAAAGGCATGTCTTAACGCCGGAACGCGCGTTGAGCCTCTGTGCCAATGCACTCTATTTGCTTTTACCCTCACTATTTTTAACAGGGGAATTTGGTCTGTGGGGATCCTTCCTTGATATGATTTATAAAAAGACAGTCTAGATTAAGGGGGCTGCATCGAAGCAGCGGGTTGGGAGATAAGTTTAGCTACACAAGTGAGGGGAGGATTGAGGATTGACCTCTCATACTAGCACCCACTAAAGCTCTCTTCTACTTATATCACCTTTCCTTTATCTATCTGGAGGTCTCTATTTATATATGAGCTGAAGGTGATGTCATGAACCACACATTTTATTCTAACCATTAGTATAACCTATAGTTATTACTCTCTAATTCATTACTAATGGTGACTTTTATTTTCATATGGTGTAAGTAGGTTTTTAAAATAAGGCAACTCTTACAAGACTGCCTAAGTTTAGTATAGAATACACCCCTTATCTGCTAACTAGTTTATATATAATTTTCATATTAGCTCAACAGCCTTTTGGTTACATTTGAAAAATCTAATATATTTTATTGGTGTTTTTTCATCTAAATATGTTACAAAGGTTCATTATAACATTGGTAATTTATCTAATCTGTGTCTTTTCATTGAAATATGATACAGAAGTTTTTTTTTTTTAAATTAGCAAATTAGGGAATTTGATACAATGTAAAAGTGGTAACAGTGTGTAACAGTGGTTAAACCTTTTAAGACATAGACTATATATACAGTAATTCAAACTAAGTTTCAATTCTAACTATAAATAAGGCAGCTAACTGTAGACTTTATTTCCCCAGTCTTTTTAAATTAATTAGCCAATCATTTTGACTAATTATTTCACTTCACACTGGGTTGCACATTGTTTGTTTTTTGTATATATGTGTTGGTTTTCTACGACTAATAAAGTTTAATTTGCTATTACCTTAGAATGATTTAAATTTTAGTAAGGTTAGTCTCCTTTCCTTTTTGGAGGGGTTCCTTCCCTTATTAGGTCTTTATTCACACCATAAAAATCTAACTTTACCTCTTTATAAATTAACACCTACGGGGTGTATAATATGTGGCACAATTTTGAACACCAGTCTATACAAAAGGACATTAAAGGCCTGGATTAAGTGTACTAGCTGGCTACTAAATTATGGGATTCAGACTCTAAAATCTGGACATTGTTTGTGTTATTTAACAATGTTCGGATTTTGCCATTCAGGCCCAGAAATCCAGACACGAATACTTCCAGTCTAGAACCAGATTTACAAAACGTGTTTAGTGCATAGCCCTCTTAATAAATCATAATGAAAGATCTTTGTTATTAAAGAAAGCTAATCCACCAGCACTCTCAACTATCCATTGCCATCCAGGTAAGATGAAGCTGCACTTTATAATTTGGTAGTGTAACTTCTGCTTTATCGGTGCGGCTGCTGGGGGTGGCTCTGGGTGCTGGTAGGTAGAAGGTCTCTTTAAATCTATTTTGGGTAAAAGAAGACAGCCCCAGATCACTAACATTATATCTCTTAGACGAGAAAAGGAACATTTATAAAAATGTATCTAAGTTACATTCACAATAAATTCATACCTTACACCACACATACAGGAGAACATATATTCAGGAAGGCAGTATTTTTTGGTGATTAAAGACTTTAACTGATTTACTTTCCAGAATTTCTATTATTATGTACTTATCCCTATACTTAACAAATATGTATTTGTCATATATCAAAATTAAGCTTAAATTAAATGTAGAAAATAATCCACACCTCGTTATTAAACAACTTGTCTTCTCCATCTTAGCTCCTTGTCAATCATTGCTATACGCACTGTGGTTTCACCTGGCAGTCAGCATAGAGAGAGCATACAGAGAAAAGGAGGACTTAAGCAGTGCTTCGATTTCTCCTCCTAATATGCACTTTTGCCTAGTCTTAACAGGATTATGATGGCATTTACCAAAACGTCAATATAAAATTTAAAAGAAAACAAAGCACCTTGTGAAAAAGGCTAACACAAATTACAGGTGAATGGCAATATTTTATTCAAAGAAGTGACAGTTCCCCTTTAAGATCTTAACAGCAGCAGAACTTGAGTAGCTGCTTCCCCAACCCCTGTTTAAATGTCCTGGTCGCACAAAACCCTTCAGCAAACAAACCCTCTTCTCAGCAGTTCTGACTTAATAACAGACATGTAAGTTCTGACATATGAAAAACTATATGTGTGCTATATATTCCTGGCCTAGATGTATTTGAGTTTAAATATTCTAGGAGATGTTCTAAACATCTTGGTCTGTAATACAGAAAAAAAAGAGTTCTCTTTGTGCAACATGGTCTGAAGATCTAAAAAGTGATGACACCCGTTTCGATTACTGGAGGCACCTGCATCGCATTTCCTTGGGAAAAACCACACTCGCATAACCTAATACTTAAATTATATATTCTTTGATCTTGACTGAAATTCAGTGCACAGGCGTTTTTGTAATTTTCTACACGTTTTAATACACAAAAGGGAATAACCTTTCGCAAATAGGGCACATTAATTTTTGTACATTTTTCCATCATCTCAATCTCCAAGCTGTGGAAAACATCAATAGATGTAATATTCTTTGCAGATCTGTAGACGCTAAATATTTTCTCTGGTCCATTCTGCAATTTAGGCTTTTAAAGTTTCCTGTCATTTTTGGGAATGGAAACTATATGCTTGTTATATAAATGTGTGTTATTTTACATTTTTTATTTGTAAATGTCATTTTTATATAGAATTAAAGGACCACTATAGGCACCCAAACCACTTCAGCTCAATGAAGTGGTCTGGGTGCCAGGTCCCCCAGGTTTTAACCCTAGAGGTGAAAACATAGCAGTTTCCGAGAAACTGTTATGTTTCACTGAGGGTTAATCCAGCCTCTAGTGGCTGTCTCATTGACAGCCGCTAGAGGCGCTTCCGCGATTCTCACTGTGAAAATCACAGTGAGAAGACGCTGGGCATCCATAGGAAAGCATTGAGTAATGCTTTCCTATGGGTGTTTTGAATGCATGCGCTCTTGCTGCGCATGCACATTCGGATCTGACGTTAGCAGGGGGTGGAGAGTCCCCCAGCGCCAAGAGAGCATGGCGCTGGATAAAGGTAAGTGGCTGGAGGGGTTTTAAACCCTTCAGCCCAGCGGGAGTGGGGGACTCAATGACCCTGTAATCACTTTTCTAATTAATCTAATTTATATAGATAAGAATCTTATAAATCAGAACACATTTGATATATGTTCCATAATGTCTCCATACTTTGGAGATGTCCTGCATGCATTTATACAAATCGTGATGCCGTGCTGTAAAGGTGACTTATTTTCAGCTAACAGTTTGAAAAAATAAAAATTGTATGAAGAGATAATATTTTAAAGGAAAACTTATCTGTAAATTACACAATTGAATAAATCATTTAAAATTACATAACTTATTTTAACACTCCTTTTTTCCCATTAAATGCTCCTTTTTTATTTAAAAGAAATTATAGTAATGATTTTCTTACACAATGACCCAGCTGAAGGCAGGCATAAATAGGGCACACATTGCAAATAAAGAACTGGAGTATAGCAGAATTTCTCCTCTTCTCTGTATGCTCACTCTATGCTGACAGGTGCAGAGCTTATAACAATGTCTGACAGAGAGCTAAAATGGAGGCGCCCAGTTGCAGAATAAAGAGGTGTTAATTTCTAACTTTAACATATTTGTTAACTATAGAGGATAAGTAAACATTGTACGAAACATTCTGAGAAAAGACAACTCCCCTTTAAATGTGCTTTTAAGAGAAGGTGCGCTACATAACTTGGAAATCCCTTTACTGCCAGAGGGATACAAATTTGCACAAATCACTCACACATCTACAGGTGAACACACAGTAGGTTGAATGATCTTTTAAAAGTTTTCATACAAACGTGATCTGGTCCCTTTACTGTAATTCTCACGCTTCTGCTCCCATGAGGTACAGCAATCACAGTTTCTTCTCCTATGGAAAAAGTAAAAAAAAAAAAAGTTACTCTGATCCAGATGTTGTGCGACTTTAGCAGAACTGTGGGCAGTATGATTGAATTATAAAGCAGGTGTGTGAGTTTTTTTCATTAGAAGCACATCTAATCTAAGCATTTCATAAAAAATACTATTTCGTTCCAAAAGGAAAGTAAGAAGTAAAAGAAAAATGCATGCCTCCCACAAATTATTTCAGTACTACACAAAAATAGGACTGGATAAGGGTACACCAAGTACTAATAGTGAACAATATACTTTATATATATTGCCATTCCATGCAACTATCCACAAGACCCGCACTCATTCCATGTAGGCAAATTAATAAATACTTTTTTTTACATGCAACAATTATTTGAAATCAATTTCTTTCAATACACACGGTATACCAGAAATTATGTTGTAAACAAGACAAAACAGATTGCTATAGCCTCATTTTTAGAACATATCAGGTCTGTAACCTCACAACTAGCTCTTGGAATAAGATATTAAATAGTGTTCAGTTATTAAATAGGAGGACTTCACTCCAATAAAGTTTAGACTTGACAAAGGCTCCAAGGAGCCGAAACGTTGTTTTTGTTCTGTACTTTATTATAAAGCTGCCTACTGAAGAAACCACCAGGTGTGCTCTGATGTACACTGTTCTACTGAATCTTTCCTGGGTTTGGGCCATGCCTGTCTGGAACACTGTGATGGGAGTACTCCCCAGATAGTGTGTGCCTATCCTCTCTACCTTTGCAATATAGGTCCAGGCGCTCCAGGATGCATGAGAGAAAAGCATTAAGATCTATGGAGGACCACGGTATTCTCCACAAAAAATTGCTTTTCTTAGCCATCCATAGTGACTATTGGGGGCTTGACAAAAGGTAGCTCCTCCTTTTGTCAAGCTTATCTAAACATAGTAAAATACTTAAAACATAATTATTCCTATTTTTGTCACTACATCCTTTGACTGGGTTGACATTTGAGTGAAATTCCATCACAGCCAATGGAGCATTTCGGAGTGACTAATACTATCGTTATGAAATATTCATTTTTGATATGGAGTGACAAAGCTGATTTAAGTCCTTTGCATGCCTTTGTCTAGGGAACGATAGATAGATAGCTATAATTATAGATATAGGCTTGCAGGTCTAGAAAGATTTCTTTGATATTTCATCCTTATGTAACCTGGATTCTATCCAATCCATTCAGAAAATATGGGAGAGTTTGACATTTAAGTCGTGTTTGGGGCTTCGGACTCTATCCATTTATCTATCTGTGTATCTATCTGTGCATATATATATATATATATATATATATATACATATACATATATATACACACACACACTGCTCAAAAAATAAATAAAGGGAACACAAAAATATAGGACATCCTAGATCTGAATGAATTAAATATTCTTCTGAAATACTGTGTTCTTTACATAGTTGAATGTGCTGACAACAAAATCACATAAAAATTTAAAAATGGAAATCAAATTTTTTAACCCATGGAGGTCTGGATTTGGAGTCACACTCAAAATTAACCTGGAAAAGCACACTACAGGCTGATCCAACCTTGATGTAATGTCCTTAAAACAAGTCAAAATGAGGCTCAGTAGTGTGTGTGGCCTCCACGTGCCTGTATGACCTCCCTACAACGCCTGTGAATTCTCCTGATGAGGTGGCGGATGGTCTCCTGAGGGATCTCCTCCCAGACCTGGACTAAAGCATCTGCCAACTCCTGGACAGTCTGTGGTGCAACATGACGTTGGTGGATGGAGCGAGACGATGTCCCAGATGTGCTCAATTGGATTCAGGTCTGGGGAATGGGCGGGCCAGTCCATAGCATCAATGCCTTCGTCTTGCAGGAACTGCTGACACACTCTAGCCACATGAGGCCTAGATTTGTCTTGCATTAGGAGGAACCCAGGGCCAACCGCACCAGCATATGGTCTCACAAGGGATCTGAGGATCTCATCTCGGTACCTAATGGCAGTCAGGCTACCTCTGGCGAGCACATGGAGGGCTGTGCGGCCCACCAACGAAATGCCACCCCACACCATTACTAACCCATTGCCAAACCGGTCATGCTGGAGCATGTTGCAGGAAGCAGAACATTCTCCACTGCGTCTCCAGACTCTGTCATGTCTGTCACATGTACTCAGTGTGAACCTGCTTTCATCTGTGAAGAGCACAGGGAGCCAGTGGCGAATTTGCCAATCTTGGTGTTCTCTGGCAAATGCCAAAAGTCCTGCACGGTATTGGGCTGTAAGCACAACCCCCACCTGTGGACGTCGGGCCCTCATACCACCCTCATGGAGTCTGTTTCTGACCGTTTGAGCAGACACATGCACATTTGTTGCCTGTTGGAGGTCATTTTGCAGGGCTCTGGCAGTGCTCCTCCTGTTCCTCCTTGCACAAAGGCAGAGGTAGCAGTCCTGCTGCTGGGTTGTTGCCCTCCTACGTTCCCTCCACATCTCCTGATGTACTGGCCTGTCTCCTGGTAGCGCCTCCATGCTCTGGACACTACGCTGACAGACACAGCAAACCTTCTTGCCACAGCTCGCATTGATGTGCCATCCTGGATGAGCTGCACTACCTGAGCCACTTGTGTGGGTTGTAGACTCCGTCTCATGCTACCACTAGAGTGAAAGCACCGCCAGCATTCAAAAGTGACCAAAACATCAGCCAGGAAGCATAGGAACTGAGAAGTGGTCTGTGGTCACCACCTGCAGAACCACTCCTTTATTGGGGGTGTCTTGCTAATTGCCTATAATTTCCACCTGTTGTCTATCCCATTTGCACAACAGCATGTGAAATTGATTGTCACTCAGTGTTGCTTCCTAAGTGGACAGTTTGATTTCACAGAAGTGTGATTGACTTGGAGTTACATTGTGTTGTTTGAGCAGTGTATATATACCTGTATATGATATATGGGATTATGATATGGAAGCTTGAAATTACTATGTAGGTTATGGCAATTCCAGTCGTGTACATAGAACATTGGTTTAGGCAATTATGGATCTCATTATCAAGGCAGTACAGATTATTTCCCAAATTGCCAATCTGCTGTAGATGCAATGTTGAAGCCAATCCTGCACTTATTTTTATAGCAACAATATAATATAGTTATTCTAAGTTAAAGGGAAACTATAGTGGCAGGAAAACAAAGTTGTTTTCCTGGCACCATAGCTCTCTATTGTGCCCCCCTGGGTCGCACACCTTTTTGTGAAGAATGGGTTAAAAAACCCTAATGTCACTCACCTGATTCCAGCACGGATGTCCTTCGGCGCTGGTTCATGCTCCGTGGGTGCCTATATTGTCCATTTAATATTGGCACACACGTTGTGAACTACAATCCCAATGTTGCTTAGCCAGCCCAAGGCAATGAAAACACATAATATCTCTATCACATTGTTCTAGTAGCAATTTGTTTTATGGGTTCATGATGAAATTCTGATTTCAAAAGATAATATATTTATCCAACATACATTGGTTAGGACTTTACAGTTTGACTTTGTTTAAAAAATATGTTCACTGTGTCTCTCAGACACACACAGGAGAAAACCAATGTATAAACAAATTAAAATAAATTATGTGAAGTTGAATAAAGTTGGCAGGTAGCTCAGTTGGTTAATACACCAATGACAGTACCTAGTCAAAACGTAAGGCTGCAGCTTCTATTGCCAAGAAGGTTTACTTAGTGTCATAATTCTAAGGCTAATAACCTTGTCATGATGGAGATGAGCAACATATTTATTAAGAGAAAAATCTCTTTCTTTCTACAACGATTTTATTATTATTTTTTACAATGCAATTCCTGATTCCCTTTTCAGCCAAGTATCTGTAATATTAGTATTTCAGCAAGTATCCTTAGCACTGTTCCTATGAAATAGAAATATGTACTCAATTATCCATTGGGGCACACGTACCACAGGTTGGCAGTAACTGAAAGAATAATGTTTGTATCGTTTGAAAGTGATATATTTGGCAATACATTCTGCCATCTTTTCACAGTGTTCATTCTATTGTTTGTGATGTTTATAAATGTAAGTGCACTGTAAAAGTTGGCAGCTCCCATGTAAAATCAGAAACATATCTACCAATGTATTAATATAAAAATAAAATAAGATATATATATGTTTTTTTATCACAATTTAGGTATATGAGAAAACACAATTTTTCTCTTCGGTTATTCACAAACTGTCAGCAGTGTTGAGGAAGTTATTCATTGAGTTTCCCCATTTTCCCATTTCCTGTCCTATAGGAAACCTCCCTGAAACATATCCGTATTTGAAAATACACAGGAAAATGTAATTTAACACCGGCTGACTTATCTAATTAGAAAATCAGGCAAAAATGAGTTCTAAACAAGATTGGACTCTGTGGTTATCTTAAACGCACTAATAAGCTATTAGCTTTACACAGCATGCCATTGTTTTGGAATCCTTCTAAACTTTAACGGCCATGCTTTCAGGTCAGATCAGAGGGGAAGAATTTCATTTGCGTTAAGGAAAATGGTCAAGTCCAGTCATCTGAGACTAAATTAGCAGTATGCAGGTTTGAAATATATTACAAAATGTGTCAAGATATTCAGTCTATGGTTTATGAAGAATTTCGGAGACTGCGAACTACACTTGAACATGAAAGTACATTTAATACTTTGGAAGTAATTATATTTAAGGTATATACATTAACCTCTGCTTTGGATGTTTCGTAAGTCCTCATTACTCATTGTAACAAAAAAGTATGGTGTATGGATCTTTTAATTTTATTTTGGAACATTGAATAGATTTCACAGTAAATATTTGTGTGCATTGGGTTCTATTTTATTTGTTTATTTGCTTGCTGGTATGGTTTTAGATAAGTTGAAAATGTTCAAATAACTTTTCCAATTCTCCTACACATACACACTCACTGGGACAGACTAAAACATAGGCAAATACACATAATAAAAAAAGGGATCCACGAACCGGAAGGGGTTCTGCCACACTCTGGGTCACATGACTTTAGGTAAATCCTTTACTGGAAGTCTGTTTATGTTTCTAGAGGGTCAACATTCACCTGGCTAATGTAAATTAGCTGTTACTGATAGGATTATTATAATTTTTTAAAACAATGTTGGTCTGTGTGTATGCACTGTACACTACTGGGAACTTTCATAGTTCTCCAACCACAGGACTCACCATTCTTGGTGAAGATGGAGAGTGGTCTGCCCTGGGCAAAAGGTGGGTGGGTAAAACAGTTAACACATGTAGTTGGTAAAGCTACAGCTTCTACTAATAGCCAGACTAACACTGTGAAGTAAAGATCAGCAGGAGCTACAGGAGTACTTTTGATCGTCTGGATGATCATCATGGAAGCGTCGCCTCAATGGTGATGTTGCGAAAGGAGACGCAGGCGACAGCACCGAGTGAATTTAGACACTGGACAAAAAGGTAAGTAAAACCTCTTTTCACTACTGTTTACAGTAGTGAATCTAAATAGGGACTAGGACACTATAGTGTTAAGAAAACATCTTTGTATTCCTAACACTATAGCGATAGTTTACATTTTTACACCCCAAATGAAGTAAAATAATAATAAGAAGAAAATGTTCACTTTTAAAGTTCTTAAAACTGTAGCACATATCTTTGCCTGACCAGGGAGATGCATAAACAATCAGGAGTTATCAGCCATTCCATGATGCTACAAGCCTATTCACAGCTATGCGTGCAGCGATGGCTCTCTGTCCTAGTTTTTAATGTGGAATATGCACACGGTCTTTACAAGTTTGACGGATGTCGCATGGTAAAGTAGGAAGTCAAATGTCCTCCATTGACCCTTTTTAGCACATTGGAATATCTGTCAGAGAGGCCGTTTTTAATGTTGTCCTGCCTTTTCAGATTGCCAGTTATACGCTACTTTTGGCAGGGATACTAAGTGCTGAAACTCACAGCTCCATAACCTTATTAGGGTGTTTAGAGCATTTATAGGGCGTTCCATTGCTAGGAAATTAGATTCAACGTGAATTTTTAATTTTAGGTCACATTAGCTGAAAAAATGGTTGTTTGCATATTTTGACTAAAATGCGATACTCACTTTGAATTCCTTGCATTGAGTGAATACCTCTGTTTCTTACATTTTCTGTGTTCGCATAACTGATCATCTTCTGTGTTTCCCGTTTACATCTCTTCAGAGTGGAATCAGGTATCAAACTGCCCTTGCTGATGCCATTCAGAAAAAAAATATTTTACTTAGTTTATTCCCTAAGTACCTGCATTTCTTACAGCACCTCATCTCTTTCCTGTTTTTTTTTTTTTTTGTAGACTGCTGCAGCACCCCTGCAAGAAGTTAGTGCTAAATGTTATTGTTACTGTGAGGTACTGTTAGAACCTTCGCTGTTTCACTGAAGACCACAAAAAACCTGCTCTGTGCAATCTCCCAAGAGTCCTGGGTTTGGTGGGATCGCCCCCACATTGGGGACAAAAGGGAAAAATCTCCAATCAGTGCAGTGTGAGTGGTTTATTAGACACACTCACACTGTGCTTAGTAAACGTCGCTTCAGAAGCAAGTGATGCATTGTTGGGCTGGCCAGAGATGATTAGCTCTTTTAGCATGGGGAGGTGCCCGGGCACTCCTGGAAGCATAACCACTACAGTGTGGTGTAGTGGTTATGGTGCTTGCAATGTTCCTTTTACATTTGTTGCAAACTCACTTCATGGGCAGGTCCCCTTTCACAGATAAGACAACCCACCCCATATTGTTTAAAGTGAATTTAAAGGGAATTTAAAAATGTAAAACATACATTCACACATTTGTTTATGAAAATCAGTACTCAAAATTTCTCTAAAGCACTTTATTTCAGATGTGTTTTTTTACCTTTTGGGCTTAGTGAAAATTAGAATATGAAAATACCACATCACTACAGTTCAAAGAGTCCTATGTGGCCTGACATATCTCTATTGGGCATGTTTACTAGCTTATTAAAAATGCTAAAACTCAAGGAATTGCAAGATAACTCAGTGGTCCCTTGGACTGCCAGCACTTCAAACATCTTAAAAAAGAACAGGGAGAGCAAACGGTAAAGCAGGCCCATTTAACAAGGTCACAGATCACTGTTTAAGAATTTCAGACTGATGTGTTTCAATACTGCAAAGAAAATGAAGGATAGATGATAAAATAGCATTGTGTTAATTTCCCACCAAAGTTTTAATGACTATTGCTTAAAACAAGTAGCAGGACTGGATATCTTCACTTCACAGCTAGACCCACCACTCAAATCACCAAGACAAAGAAACTGCTCATTTATACAAACTTACAGTTTGGTTTTCATCTGTAAAATATTAGCAGAGACATGTTCCATATATGATGGAACCCCTTGGTAGTCTTTTAAAAATGTTTGCTCTTAAAGATGAACAGTATCCCTCCGGATGTGCAACTCAGTTACAATGTGTTTGAAATAACTGCACAACAATGCTATTCTGTTATTAAAAATGAAAATACTCTGCTGAATTGCTTAGAATAATTAAAACCATTCAAAATAACAAAAGAAAAGCAAAAGGAAACATATTTGCAGAAAAAAGTTTCTACAGTAGAAGTATTTGATTAGAAGGACCTCAGCCAACTTACTCCAGATCCAAAATTTAATCAACTCCTATGTCACATTCTAGTACTTCTGATTTTCTAACAATCCATTCCCTGATGGTTCCGATGATTCCCTAGACGTCCAGTGGATTCCTTGGTGGTTTGGTGGAATGTGAGGCTGGTCTGCACCTCTGACATGGTGCAGACCCCTCTGAATGCTCCCTTCCAGTCTCTGACCAGGAAGGAAGATCTAGAATGTTAGCTCGGGCTGTGTTAAAAGGCTAACAATTGCAGATGAGATTCTGTTGCAATTGTTTAAATTGTGTACACACGATTCCGGAGTATGGGGCAATTTGATGAAATAGCAATGAACATATACAAGATAGATAGATAGATATATGAGGATAATACAAAAGGTAGGGGGAAATGTATATGTCACTTATTCAGACATATGACTTATTTTCAAATCTGTACCTTAATTATTGGGTAAATTATTTTATTGTTATTACTATAGTTTTTCTTTCCAACCCCAAAATATTTTTCCATGAAATAATGTGGTATCTATGCATACTGGTATGAAAAATACATAAAAACATTACTTTCCAGAACACCCAAAATACTCGAACTCTGGGTGTATTTTTTTTCTTCTTGGTCGTGAAGGGGTTAAGAGCTTCTCATTCCATGTAAGTTCCTCAGCACTAGATATAGTAAGATTTATATCACAAAATATTTGGACTCTTAGAAAACTGTTAGACATATAAAAATAGATTTTGATTCAAAATTAGCTTACGTACTCTTCCATTTGTTTTCTATCACACACAAATGACTGGGTATGTTACCCTTGTAAATACACGTACCATATAACAAACCATTTTTTCCTAAATAGATGGTTAGCAAGCCAGAAGGCAAGTAAAAAAAAACAAAAAACACTCAAAATGTATCAGGTACCTTGGCAAGTCATATTGGATGATCCCTAGATCAGGGCCGCCATCAGGGGGTGACACTAGGGTCATGCACTTATAGCCACCCGATGGTCCCTATATCTTCAGGGGCCCGGTCAGCGCTGTGGCTGTGTAATAGCGCGACCGGGCCCCTTTAAAAAAAAAAAAAAACACAGCCACAGCGCAAGTGCTGATGGGAGGAAGTGGTCACTCCCAGCTACTCCGCATGGGAGGAACGCGCGTCAGTGAAGATGGAGCCACGCTGACCCCCATCAGCCCCAGCCACCCTCTGCAAAAAAAAGTAAGAAGCAGGAGGGTGGCTGAAAAATGAGCTGTGTGTGTGACTGTATGCATGTCATTATGTATGTATATATGTATGCATGCCAGTATAAATGTATGTATGCATGTATGTCTGTCAGTATGTATGTATATATGTATGTCATTATGAATGTATGTATGTATGTATGTCTATATGTATGTATGCCAGTAGCAATGTATGTCTGTTTGTCATTATGAACGTTTGTCTGTGTGTATGGATGTCAGAATGCATGTATGTATGTATGTATGTATATCTGTATGCCATTCTGAATGTATGTCTGTGTATGTATGGGTGTGTGTATGGATGTCAGTGTCTGTATGTATGTATGTATGTATGTATGTATGTATGTATGTCTGTCTGTCTGTCATTATGAATGAATGTCTATATGTATGTATGCCAGTATCAATGTATGTCTGTATGTCATTATGTATGTCTGTATGTCTGTATGTCAGTATGAATGTATGTCTGCATGTCATTATGAACGTATGTCTGTGTGTATGTGTGTATGGATGTCAGTATGCATGTCTGTCAGTATGTCAATGGATATGCATGTATGTCAATATGAATGTATGTATGAATGTATGTATGTATGCCATTATGAATGTATGTCTGTGTATGTATGTATGTGTGTGTATGGATGTCAGTGTCTGCATTCATGTATGTCTGTCAGTATGTCTGCATGTATGTCAGTATGCATGTATGTATATATGTCTGTCAGTATGTCTGTATATATGTATGTATGTGTGTATGAATGTCAGTGTCTGTATATCTGTATGAATGTATGTCAGTACTCCCTCTAGCATGTAAGCTCATTGAGCAGGGCCCTCCACCTCTCTGTTCCTCTACGTCGAGTTATCTGGTTACAATTAAATGTCTGTTAGTCCACCCAATGTACAGCGCTACGGAATCTGATGGCGCTATATAAATAATAATAATAATAATAATATGTATGCCAGTATGAATGTATGTATGTCTGTATGTCTGTATGTATGTCGGTGTCTGTATGTATGTGTCTGTATGCCCTCATGCATGTGTGTCTGTCTGTCACTATGTATGCCTGTGTGTCTGTATATGTGTGTATGTCTCAGTATGTGTGTGTCAGTATGTATGACTGTTTCAGTATGTGTGTCTGTTAGTGTGTATCTGTGTGTATCTGTGTCCTTTTGAATCAGTGTGTGTGTTTGTGTCTGTGTGTGTATTTCTGTGGGCGGGATTCCGAGGCAGACCGTGTATGCGGGATTGGGGGCGGGCCCCAGGGGGCCCAGACCTTGAGCTAAGTTAGGGGCCCCAAAATTTCTGGTGGCGGCCCTGCCCTAGGTAATTTAGTTTTCCCAAAATACAATACATTCCTAGTCTCTAACGGGATTATATAAATATTTGGTTCTTATACAGTGTTTGAGGGCATTACTATTCCCCTCCTTTCATTAGGAATCTCCTGGCTTTATCACAAGCAGAGACACGCTCTTACTAATTTTCATCCTAGCGAACTACTTTTGTGTTAAAGTGGTGGCATTGTGTATATGTGTGTTATTGATTTTACTAGAATCTATTAAAGGTTACAATTTAATTATTTATTATTTTTTGGAAAAATCCCCTTGGATTTAGACTTCCACTTTGTTGGGCTTACTTGGTACTTATCCCCCTTCATCATACTCCTGACCTAGTCAGCTTATATTTGGAATTTAATTCAACAGGAGACTTACAAAAGTTTATATTTATTACTTTAGTTAGGTTACCAGTCCCACCCCTGTGAAGAAGAAAGAATATTTTAAGTTTTCTCCCTCGCAGAGCCGGTCTCTGCTCTACCGTCTTGGCTCCATCCAATACTTTCCCACAGGAGAGCATTGGGAGACTAGTGCACATGTGCGTCAAACCGCTGTACTGCACCAATCAACTCAGCTATTCCAGAGGAAGTTTCTCTAGTGGCTGTCTGAGTGACAGACACTAGAGATATTTAAACCCTTCAATGTAAACATTACCATGACAGGCGCATCGTCGCCATATGGACTAGTGGAATAAAAGACTCACCCGATTATCTTACCCCTTAACACACAAACACCAATGTTATATATGTCAAATAAGTCACAGCTTTATTAAATATATTAATTATAACTTAACATGAAACAAGAATAAGTAAAGTCATTGCCCCCAACCCCACCCTGTAACATAACATATCCCTCATGTCATAAGAAGGCAATGACCCATATTTGTAAGCAATAAACTTAACGTGAACCATCTTAACCAGCTGAATAACTACCCTGTACTTAACAAAGAGCCTGTTTTACCCCTAACCTTCAGCTCACTAACCCCGCCACTGTGACAAAAATGGGGATAAACCCTTGCAACCCAAACCCCTTAGGGAGGGAAGGAAGGAGGGACAATTTCAGCCAAGAAAATTAAACTGAGGAAATCTAAAATGGCTGCCTATTTATACTGGATCAGCCCACTAGTTAAAACTAACCTATCACAACATACCTTCCACTTAAGCCCACCTCTTAGCTCTGTCAATGGCCTTATCCACTAAGCCAGTCATGTCCAAAGTCCGGCCCGGGTTCCGGTTTAACACGGCCCCACAGTTTATTTGGCTAATCTAACAGTTGTGGCCCCCAGTGAATCCCCGAGAGCTGCTCAGGATCCCTGGATCTTTGAGCGCCGCGGTCCTGAGCGGAGTACAGGGATTCACTGGGGGCCAAGAGGTTGCGAGAATGCAGACTGACGTGCAGTCACGGCTCGTCCTCAGTCTGAGTTCTCACGATCTCTTGGACGTCGACGTCGTGGGATTTGGTTCCTTCTCCCTGGAGGCAAAGAATGAAGGGACAGAGAATGAAGGGACAGAATAAAAGAGAGAAGGGACAGAATAAAGAGAGATAGAATATAGAGGTGAAATGAAAAGTATGCCACTTGCAATAAATTTTGCGTAAAATAGTTAATTTGCATTTCATTTTAATGGTTCAAAGAATGTCCAGCAAAATGGTCGGCCCTCACGCATGTTCACTTCATCAAATCTGGCCCTCTTTGGACACCCCTGCACTAAACTGTGCTCGTTCCCTGGGGCTACATTATTGCAGAACATCAATTTTTACATTGCAGTATTAAGCAGACAGAAACAGACAAGGAGATGAAGTGGTCTGAGTGCCTATAGTGTCCCTTTAAGTTCCCCATAATGCTCAGCCAGTCATAGGAAATGTAGTTCTCTGGTCTCCAAGGTGCCAAGCATAGTGATCATATACCATGTCCTTCTTTTATCTAGCCCAGAACACAGTGCAATACAAAGAAGAGAGCCACAGATGTGTGATAGCATGGTACACATTGCCATACATCGTGTATGATGTAAGGATGAACTGAAAACTCACAGAACGTAGCAGCAATGATCACTTCATATGTCACTTTTTGAATAAAGAAGAAAATGTTTTGTTTGACAAGGTCTGTGTTTGCAGTATCAAGCTTTTCTGGAGCTGTATCAATACACAGACTTTTATTTATCAAACGTATCACCTGACACAATTACACATAATGCATCATCAGCTTGAGTCACGTCCAATGTTTTCTGCCTGACATAACTTTACAATTGTAGCAACAGATGGGGAAAGTTGCTATAGGAAGGCCTTAAAAGGAAACACTCTGGGCTAATGACAGAATAGTTTGACGCAGCTGTTTGTGGTCATTCATGGTTATTTTTACAAGATGCTCTAGATTCTAGAATCACCCTTCTGTCCTAGCTACCTCTGGGCTCTAGACGGCTGCCCATCTTCACCTTATGGTTAATTGTGCTCTGCCTAGCAAAGTGTTCATACAGGGAAACTATTCTATACCTCCAAAGTGTCCCTACTTAGGAGGAACAGTCCCTATTTTGGATCTCATACCCCTGTTTGAATCCTAATGTCTCATTTCTAGGAGCTCCATATCACTGTATTATTGGAGTGTCTGGGTGTATAACAGAGCTTCACACCAATAATACTCCCAGTAATGTATCTTAACTGCAATAAATGTGTTTATAAATGAGTCTGTGTGAATATGATACATTTTTCTTGTTCTAAATAATATTCTAGCTGTATAAATTGTTATTAGCAAGTCATTTATAGTTTCTCAGAACAGCCCCACCCCTGGCCACACTCCCACTCAAGTCACACTTAAAGTTAAAGTGTCCCTATTTGCCCATTTAAAAAGTTGGGAGATATGTTATTCCACCCTGTAATTATTAGCAACAGACCATTTGCTGCTGTTATTTGTAAATTACATCCTCACAGGAGTATGATGTACGGGGTGCCGGCGGGATAAATCAGTGAGGATGTACAGAAGCATCTACTTCCTGTGCCATCTCCTTTAAATACTGTAGAAATATTGACAGGGAAAGGTGTCGGCCAGGGGTCTGATGCTATAGCTCTATCATACACAGCTCTCTTCCTTTAATTTTCTAACCTATTGTGACGAACTGAACCTCATCACGGGTGCATAGAGGGCGCTGCTGGCCAGCCTCTTACCTCAAGACTATGGCCCAGGTGTAAGACTTTGGTTCAGGACTGTGAAAAGGCTTTGTTCGTGCCTTTCCCCTTGTCTGATTCGGTATATAGAACTTACCGAATGGATCAGGAGTATTCTGTTCGTATACCGAACCAACTTCCGAACTCTTGGACCACCCGTGGGAGATGTGTGCTGCCTATTAACCTTACTGACCTCGTTAACTGCAACATTCTAAACGGTCGGCTGGGTGGCCACCGTTCGAATGGCCTAATCCGAGGTGGCGGCCATCTTGTTCCTGCAAACGCGTATAGCAGTGTTTGGTCATCGAGTGTATGGAACCCAACTCGGACACTTGACGGCGCGAACACCGTTGGGACTTCCGTCCCCATGTATGTTCAGTGGTGTTCGTATGAGAAGAGCGGCGTTCGGTGGGAGCAAACTCCTGAATGAGGGACACAGTTCAACAGTTCTGTTCGGTATATTTTTGTCTTTTGTACTCCCGAAAGAGACGGGCTGCACAGCCTGATTTAATGGAATTATTTTGGGCAGGAGCCTTGTGTGCGGTCGGTCAAATTATGACCTCCATGGAAATCCCAAGCCCCTGAACCGATCTGGGTGATTTTTGGATATGTTGGTCTCCCAGATCGGGGCTATCAGGGGTTGTGACTGTTGTGGGGTTTCCATGTGTTTTGGGGGTACTTTTGGGAGGTTGTAAAATGTGAGTTTTCTGTGCCTGGAGATAATTGAGTTTAGTACAGTTCCTGACTCAATTATCTCCCAGCCACAGAGCAGGTATTATCTTGTTTTATGTGGGAGTGTCCTGGACCTGAGAGCCAATGTAATCATGTGTATGTTTTTGCTGTAGTCTACTCTCAGGTTTAGTAGGGAATGCCCCTGGAATATGTAACTGGAAACCCCCTGCATGGGGACCTGCATATAAGGCCAGTTGTGGCTGACATTAAAGGGAACGCTTTACCCCTTTATGAAGTCTAGGCTCATGTTTGGGGGATTGGAGAGCGATATTTACTCTTGGAATTGCTATAATCACTATACTCCCTTGGATTACAACACTTGTTCTTGTCTACGTTGCTCTCGGGGCTAGGAGAGGTCTACTCACTGGATGCTGAATCCTTGTCTTGGGTCCATGGTGGGTAGAGGACAGCGAGACCCCAACCAAGCTGCGACTGTTTGTGGGGTTTGCGGTGGATATGGTGTCCTATGTGGTGCTTATGGTACTACTAGGATTACTAGGAAGTAGCGATTGATGGAGGTACCCCGTTAGGGTGCCAGGCGGTACATCATACCTATCACTGAGAACTGATCTGATTAACACTGACAATATAAGTCAGAGAAGGTTGAGGGAAGAAAAGGCTCTTCTTAGGACGCCAGTGTTGGTAAGGTGTACAATAATGTAAATTGCAGTTATGATATGTGTGACTTGCATTATAATTTATTTATAAGATTATTTTAGGTAATGCATTGGATACACAGACAGCAGGCAACACATGCACAATAATTCATGGACCAGATATGAAGATTGCTGCAGTGTTACTCTCCCTGACATGTTTCATCAAACTATCAGACCAATTAGTCAGTTGCTCCATAGTCCACAGTACACTACTTTGTCACACTAGCGTCAGAAATACTTGCCTACAGGGCAGCATTTGATTTTCAGAGGTCATTTATATTGATTAACTCAGCCTGAGCAGCAGAGCAGCAGCACAGAGACCAGGCTAGTTAATCGGTCTTTTTGGTGGGACACCTACATAGGTAGGGGAAGACTACAGCGTTAGGAATACAAACAGGCGATAGTGTTCTTTTAACCCCTTAAGGACACATGACGGAACTATTCCGTCATGATTCCCTTTATTCCATAAGTTGTGTCCTTAAGGGGTTAAGCTAATTGGAGATTCCCTGTATCAGTTCAGAACACTCTCTTCTACTTGGTACTAATTGCATCTTTTATTATGTTATGATTACATAACTTTCTTCAACTTTGTTACAATCACATCACTTTCTTCTATTTTTCTATGACTGCGTAATTTGTTTTGCTTCTTCTGCAGGGGTCATTTCCATAAGAATTAATTAGTTTCACCATCCGTTCTCATTCATCAAGTAACCCATGTTCCTCATCATTCAAATTTGTTGTAAAAGCGGATCTGTCATCAACTGGGGACTTTGCATCATTTGCAAAGAGCCCTGACAGTGACATCGCCACCTGTGGTTTGCTGATGGAGTGTGAGATTTACTTATCCAAACCTGTCCCTCACGAGCACCACCATCCTCATCTTGACAATCCTATTCTGCTCCTGCGCTTCAGCTGCGAGAATAGAGCATTAAGGACTATGGAGGATCCTGTGAGACCGCGAGATCTTCCATAGATAGAGCTAATTTCCCTGCAGCAGTGACAGCTGGGAGAAATAACACTGCTTGATGGTGGTCGCTCCGCTCAGTGTCCATCAGTGACAGACATAGGAGAAATACTGATAAAAAGTAGTCCCTACTTTGTTTCAGTAAAAGACAAATTTCAGTGCCAGTGAAATTTCAACAAAGCCAGTATGAATATTTCATAAATAATCCATCTTTATGAAATACTAATTTTGCAGGAGAGGGGAGAAGGGGTGGGGGGGTGGGGGAGAAGAGGTGACAGTACCACTTTAGTATCTAAAGTGTATCCTAGAACGGTCTTGCTAATACCCTCCCCTTCACAGTGTGGGAACTCAGCATGTTAATGAGAATATAATAATAGGTGGCTGAGGTTCCCATGGGTTCCCACTGCATTACAACCCAGTTCTTCTAAGGTATTACAGGTTCTTAGATTGTATAACTAAATCTGCTCCAGCAGTGACATTTTCATAAATGTGATATTTGTTGTTGCTATTTTTCTCAATTCTGGTCAGCAACACATGATACTGACATTGTGTGATTATATCAAACTTGTAGTCAACATAGATTAAACAAAATTCGCACAATGTTATAGGCAGGGTCAATATCTTCATATGATAGTTTAACACACTGTGTGCCAAAGAGGTGTGTGATGCAGTCAGGATGTTAGATTTACTGGTCTCCTATAGATAAATGAGCAGATGTCTGCTGCCATTGATGAAATAATGTCATCATGTATTGGAAAGGAAATCCTGCTAACATTAAGATCTCACACCACCTGTGGTGTCCCTGCCTATTTCCTTTATAATCACCAGGAGGGTTTACTTTTTTATGTGATCTTATGAATGAGACCTATAAATGTCAATGTGATTGATCATCTCATTTTTACATACAGAATAACATGTTAAGAGCACTTGTGAAAATTGTATCAGAGTAAGAGAATTCTAGATTTTTTTTAGTTTCCCAATCACCAGGGTAACAGGGTTAAGGAGAACAGAGCTTCCTACTTCCATACAGCCAAACAAAGCAACCGCCAATATGCTTCCTAGATCCAAGCAGTATTCAGTTATGGACGGTCTGGAAGTACTGCATCCCGTTTACAAAAACAGGTGTAGCACAGTGGGACAAGAATGAGCAGTTTAGGAAATGTAAAGGTTTGACTGTGTTAAGTGGTTAGGCAAGAGAATGTACTGTTATTTTGTTAAAGGAACCAAAATGCATTTGTTAGTCATGAGTTTAGGTAATGTAAGAATCCTCACATAACTAATTTATCGGATTCTCCTCTGCCATTGTATAGACGATGTATCCACTATTATTCATCAGTTAGTTTAATCTTTGATGGATTTAATAATGTGGGCTGATCAGGTAACATTTTAATTTTTTTTACCTAAAGGACTACTGTCCTCAGATTTTCACTTCCAATTTTTAAAAGTTAATTTTTATTAAAAACTTAATGTTTTTCTGGTGGGGGGGAAGGGGTCAGGGTGACCCCCACAACTACCCCCTCATAACTCCCAATCCCCTCTTCTCCTCCCTGCACTCACTACAATCTTATTAACCCCTCCTTTTGTCTTTTCTCTCCTATTTATCCCCTCCCTCCTTCATACCCATCCTCTCCCCCACACGGCGATTGCCATAGCATAACCCAACACTGCACAAAACACACAGGGAGTCTGTCCAACAAAGGCAACAACCGCATATATATATATATACACATATATATATATATATATATATATATATATATATATATATATACACATAAAACAAGAGGGGGTTGGCTGCACTCACCTGAACATGCATAAATGGGGGTGCTGCTGGGGGCCAAACAATACAATACACAAGATCCAGTGCGCTGGATCTTGTGTATTATATATATACATATATATATATATATATACACACACACATCTACCAGATATCAGACTCTTCCTGACACACTATACATATAAAACTATAGTTAGAAATCACAACAAGAGCACCACAAGACACTAAAAGGACAACTGCAGCCATGGAAACGGAACGTTGAACCGTATAATGCAGACAACTATCTGAGTTGTGATGTCATAGACCCTAATTACCCCTCCATCTATCTGCAACTTCTATTTTATTTACTCCTTAATGTCAAGGGACTCACTGAAGCCATGTTGGCTTGTAGGGCATCCAGTGTATATATATGTACACGACCTCAATTATACCCTCGACGAGCACTACTGTTTCTACTGTCTGTATCTATATTATGAGCTGCAGTTGCAAATGATAGGCTGTGCATGTTGGATACCACTGTGACTGTATTCTACCGGATATGTACCCATTCCCCTTTTTGTTCTTCTGTAATTTCTGATTCCAGTAAAACAACTACCAAAAACTATAAATAAAGAATAACTTAATTTTTTTTTAATGATGTATATTTATTTATTTATTTTTATCTGGGTAAGCAGTGGTGTTGAGTAAAACTTAGGTCTTTTGCAGAGCTGGAAGTCAATTTAAACTGGAAGTCAATTTATAATTGACATTATTCACTCGCATTCTGGGCTGGCTGATGACATCCCATGATGCTGCCTGAGGTGGAGTTACATCTTTAGCAGCTAAGGGGTTAAACTTGGCATGTGATTTACAGCAAAATGCTGCACATACAGATTTCAGACTCCATGGCCACTTCAAATCACTGAAGTGCTCATGGTGCTTGGAGTAAATGTTAAATAAGCGAGCAGAGGAAACTAACACACTTGTGAAGAAGCACCTCAAATATAAGATTTGTCTCAGTTTGATAGCTTGGCAACAATGCTAATGTGTAACATTTATTCCATTTTAAAACAGCCAAAAAATAAAACACAACAGAGAGTGTAAAAGGGATTTACTATTAACCATATGTATGTGCAATGGGTGTGCAGGGCCAAATTGCCATGTACCTGTTCCACATTTAGGTCTTTTTCCTGAATTTGGCAACAAAAAAAACATTAAACAAAAACTATAACTTTCTTTCTACACTTGGTCATTAGTATCTCATTTATTTTCCATTTTTAGTGTTTTTAAAGATTAAACAGTAATTTTCTCTGGATATACATCCGAATGCAACATGTTCTATAAGCATATGCTCTAAAACAGAAATCAATGAGCACTGTCAGAATACATTAAAACAATCTGTAATCAATTCCTGTTTGTAGAATTCCAGAAGCATTTTCTTGAAAACGATAGTTGGCAGTCTCCTTTGCAAATGAATCACATGTGTACCCCTTCTGTACAGCACTGCAGAATATGCTGACACTCTAGAAATTGTAATAATACCATTACGGGTACATGTTTTTGCAAACTGTGCGGAACAAAGGCACTTTCTTATAGTGATCTAACCTAAATTCTTTGGTTAAAGAACATAAAATTATTTTACGCAGATACAATATATGTACTTTGCACTTATAGAAATTAACTATATGGTGAATTTAACCAACACAGTTCTAGGCCCAGATAAACTGCTGTCTTGGTTTCACAGATATCTCTTGTTATTGGCTAACCTGGCCTTGGATCTTTGATTTGGGGGAGCTCTAGAACATAGACATGGAGTCAGTAAAATTTATGTGGAAGAACACAAGATGGACCGACAACACTGTAGAACTGGAAGTTCCAGAATGATTACTCAGATGGCTGTTCAATTACTTGAACAGTAGAACAATAACAGAGAAATATGAAAAGAAGATTGACAAATAAGGACAGTGATACAAATATGACCAAAACTGGGCTGGTCTATTCTTCATCTGCTGGTAGAAGTTCAGGCAAAAGTGAAATGGAGGTTACACCCACCCCTATTGAAGAGGTAGCATTCATTTTAGGTTGATTCTGCATATGACAGCCACAAGCATCTTCCAAGATCACATTGCTTTGGACGGTAATGTATTTAAAGAGCTTAACCACTTGGTCTTTGTTTAAGAGGCATGAGGTCCCTCAGTCTCATGGCCTTTATATAATGACACTCTCTCAAGTAAGGGACTCTGAAATGCCTATCTTCCTGAAACAAAGGGCCTATCATCTCCCACTTCAAATCGCTGGCCCCTTGCTGCTGCATAAATGTATTCTCAAAAGTAAATATTAAAATGTAATGTTTGCATTACACCAGAAAGACTAAGAATAAAGACATCTTAACAAACAAACAAAACACATGTTGGTAAAATTAAATAAATCAGACAGAAAATAATCAGAATAGTAACATTATAGTGGTTTATTTACAGTAATATGGGTAAGCATATTAAAATAGACAAGATACTATTGCATGTCTGGAAGGCAGAAAAGAAAAAAAAATGGCTTTGCATTTAGACAACCCCTGAAATTTTATTACTGATCCATGCTTCCCAACGTTTCCGCTCTTGGCGAGAGTTAGATTTTCAGGTCCTGTCCCACCATTCTGACTTTGTTCCATGGTGTCCCACTTTTGAGGACACCAGGGACTAGTCACTAAAAAGTGTAGGATCTAAGTGAGCGGAACCAATGATGTGATTGTTTCATTGGCGTGTGCCCTTTACCACCCCCACCCCCCACCCCAACTAGTGTCTCACTTTTTGGGACTTTGACATTGGGGGCTTGACCTCTCCTACCTTTTAATTGACTGGCTACAAAGCAGGTTTTTGATATTTTTGACAAATGCAGCATGCTTTTTTAATATTTCCTCAGAGAAAAGATGGCATACACTTCATACTCAACACAGAAAATTATTACTCTGTTTAATTATTAAAATGTTAAAATGTTTTCTATTTGAAATGTTAGAGAATGAATCTTTCTCTTATTTATTTATTAGTGGTATATTTTAATATATATTTAAAGGGTATCTGTCATGCCCCAAACCACGCATGCTCTTTTGAAAGAGTGTAAAATTTCATCTATACATGCTATGTATACACATGTATGTGCACTAGTAGTTTTGTTAGCAAATGTATAGATTGTGAAAAAAATATTAGAATAGGTCTTTCTGCCACTTCTCAGATGGCAGCATAAATTTGGTTTGGACTGTCAAAAGCTACGCTATAGTGCTAATGTCAACGATAAACTTATGAACTTTGCATCCTGCATGACTCTGGTATACAAGATATATACACCTAGACGTTGTAAGTCCAACGCTACTAGCCAGGCCTTGAAAGTACTTTCTACTACAAGACTGGAGGATCAATGGCACACTCATAGGGGTGAATTTCCAACTTGCCAGGAATACATTTGCACTCACCAATGGCTAGTGGAAAGTTTGAGCCCTGATGTATGCGTGTATATATATTTTACACATATGCTGCATGATGTCAGCTATCTCCTAATTAAAGAAACACTATAGAGTTAGGAATACAATTGTGTACTCATTATGCTATAGTTCCCTGTTACTTATCTTTTCTGTCTCGCAGCCCTGGTGTACACGGGAAGCTCTGCCTCCTTGGCTGAGATCATTGAGATCAATAATCTCACTTAATCCAATGCTTTTCCACAGAAAATCATGGGGAGGCTAGCACGCACACCTGGTAAAACTCAGCGCTGTATCAATCAGACAGTCTTACTGAGACCATCTGATTTAAACAGAAAGGTTCTAATTCTAGAAGCACCTCTAGTGGCTGTCTGAGTGACAGCCAGAAGAGGTATTTAAACTCTGCCATTTGAACAGCAATGTTTTCAGTTGCAGGTTTAACACGGGCAGGACATGGCACCCAAAACATTTCATTGAGATGATGAGGTCTGGGTACCCATAGTGTCCTTTTAAGGCAGGTAATTAGGACTATATTACTCTTAAAAACATAATAACCCTATAAATTCTGAGTTGAGTAAGCACCACTTGGTCTATTTTTAATGTAAAGTTGCATTGCCTGTTTTAGAGAACACAGACTTTGCACTTGTTTTTGTTGCCTGCTTGGCTCGATAGCAAGCCACGTTATCTCCTGCAGTCATTGTTGAGCACAAGCTGTCTTAGAGTAATGTATTTGGACAGCTGATTTCAGAAGTTCCACAGTGCCCAGCATATAACTACTGAAAGCAGCTGTCTAAATACTTTATTGTGAACTGGCTGCTGTCTTACACAGATTGGTTGAGGTCGTAGAATGACATGGCATATAAAAGCTATATAAGTTTACAATACAGGAGTTATAACCTCACTAAGTTATACCTGACTCTATTTAGGGATATATACCCGTAATTGATTTAAAAGAAAGAGAGAGACAATTTGCACAGGTTTTTTTTTTTTTTTTTTTTTAGCTTTAATCCATCTTGTCGGAACATTCTACTTAAATGGATTTTAATCCTAGACTTGGTATATACATCAGTGCTTTTTTGGGGTAAGTATTTTTTAAATCAACTATTGTTTATGTTTTACAAAACACAAAACATTGCAGACGTCAGATAAGTAAATGGAAGCAGATATTATTTAAACCACCTAGTGTCCTATGATAAACCAAGATAAAATAAATAAAAACGCAATTAAAATAACAGACTGCGTGCTGTGCTAGCCATTGTTATCTTCAGTTTCTCTAACATTAAGGAGATAACAGAGCAAATAACCAGTAGTAAAAGTATAAAAAGCAGCATTTTGCATAAAGGCTGCCAAGTGTCTGATTTTTAAAAGTGTTACGGATTTGTTCACTGGATTAATTCTTTTCTTTCAGAGAACGTCTTGGCACTTAATTCATATTAATTCCATTCTCGTCATCCCCAGGGACCAATAAGGAGAGCGTGACCTTGTATTCTATTACTTCATTACAGCAATGTTTAAAGACAGAGAAATAACTTAAAAATAGACTAAACTGATTCCCTGTAAGAATAGGCAGTAGCCTGGTATACGCCAACAGTACACTTGCCAAAATGGAACAATTGCAGAACACAATATCTAATAAAGGCACACAACAGGAAAATCAGTATTGAAATTATGTTTTAGAAATAATTTTTTTATTAAAATATAATTAATTTATTAGTGGAATATCTCTTTGCAATCTTTAAAAAGTTACAAAAACAAAACAAAAAATCAACTTTTCCCCCTCAAAACCAAATAACCTTTTCAGAGGTTTAGAACCAGGGTCCATTACAGTAACCAAAAATACACTTACTTATTTTGTGATTTGTAAAGTGATAATACAGAATAAAAAACTGAAAATGCCATTTAAAACTCCCTACATTTTATTGGTTATGGAATGGATGAGTTATCAGTTGGTCACTCTTAGCCAATGACCTAAGCGCTGTGTTTAACTCAATGCAGACAGCTTCAGGCCCTCATGAAGGCGATCAGTATCCGGTGGACCACAGGCAAGTTGTTAAACCATAAGCAAATGTTTTGACTTCCTTACATTGGGGTGCCAGGGCATCATAACTAGTAGAATGCATTGGCTATGTTGCTTGGAGTGTTCTTTTAACATTGCCCACAATTGAGTGACATAAGTGACACTGATTTTGCTAACTCCACATTATTATTATTATATATATATATATATATAAAATTGAATTGCCATAAGAAGCATTCATAAAGTGAGAATAGAAGAGAGCACTGAACTGAACAACCCCTCCACCCCCCCAAAAAAACAGACACAAAAATAGTTTGTAGAAAGAGGAGAAGAGAATGAATATCCATCACCTATCCAGCATATTTATTATGCTCATAATCTGATACACACTGTATACGCACATCATACTTTATCATCTAATCATTGTAAACGGCCAACATTATTGTGCTGAGGTGACTTGCCAGCATTTTGGTTTTGGACTGTCCTTATGGGCGGGATCAGTTTAATATGCAAATGGTATAGGTTCTCTCCATAATGGCACAACATTTTTGAGACCTGAGCGGGGGTTTCTCTGAGCTCTGAGTTCTCATATTCTCTATCAATCATTGTATGCTGCAGAATTGCAGAACGTGTAGAATTTTTCTCTTCCTCTCAAATCCGCCTGGCTCCCCTCTTTTTCCCCCCACATCTTATTTCCATGCCTGGGGACTACACATCTACTGGCTATAGAGCTTGAGCGCTTTTTATGAAGAGAAAATGGGTATTCCTGGGTATTACTATTCTTTCTCCAGTGAGTCCTTTGGTGCTTTCTAACACTCACCTCTACTCTTTTATTTTGGTTGTGCATGGAAGGTACAAACAGGCTTGCAGTGCCACAACAGTTACAGCAAGCTTTGTAGTAAACACATAGAGACATTTGTATGGCATCTAATAACTTTGCACATTTTTTTCAAAGAGCTATATAACAAGAGAAAACATGCTGAGTTCCATCAAAAAGGGCACTAGGAGAGAGAGATAGGAGAGTTCAGAGCACCACAAAATAAAAGTAAAACATAACTTGCACAAAAAATAATAAATTAAAAGGAGTAGATGAAACATGTCGCTTTAGCTGGAAATTAGGCCCAGGGGAGGATGAAGCAAAGTATCTTGTGTGACTTTCAGCCTTTGCCTGCCACACAGCCCTCTTACTATGGTGCAATTCACCAGGAGGAAGAGGAGGCAGTGAGGTAGCACCTGTATGGTATGTTAGGACCTTTCCCGCTTGTGTTTTTCCTGCTGTAGACCTCCAAAGAGACCTCTGGTGTATAGATTTATGGGCTGCTTTCCCTGGTTGTCGCCGGCACCGTCTACGTCTCGAGGCAGGTCATCTTGGGGTCTGCGGCCATGCATGGGTTCTTGGGACTGCTGAGTCAACGAGCAGATGAGCTGTGTGGTAAGGCTAGTGGAGTAGGCTGGAGGTAATGTCACAGAATGCATTGCCAGAATTCTTTGCAGAGGCAATTCAGCTGTTGCTGCGCTCTGGACCCCTCACTCTGATTAATCCAGGAACACGCGGCCTCCGCCATTATGGATGCTTTGTGCTGAGATGCCGCTAGGAACACAGAAGCACCACATGCTCTCTGTGCAGGTAAGAAGCCCTCCTGGTGGGGACCGGGATCACCCCCGCTGGTGCATTGGGGGGCAGCGGGGCTGGAACTCCATGTTCGTTCGGGTCAGTGCACATCAGGCCAGGAGATCGGCCGACCCTCTCCACATCACAACACTCACTAGGCCTCGATCCCAAGCAATTAAGTTTGCCTGTTGGGGAACCTAGGCAACTGCAGGAGGCAGCCTCAGGCCGGTCGTTCAATGCTGAATGCAACAGTAGGCTAAATTGCACCAAATATATGAGCCAAAAGCGCTGGCAGCTGGACTAATCATTTGGGTGTAGATGAGCTCTTAAAAAACATGTCCAGTCACCATTGCAATCAGGCCCAGCACCCCCCCCCCCCCGTAGCATTTTTTAAAATTTAATTTATAGTCTTTCCACTTCGCCATGTTACCCTGTGCATTATCTTATTACAGAGAGTGCTAGTATATAAAGTTCTAACACAACTTATGGTGAATACACAGTGAATAAGCAGGATAAATGTCTCCCATTTAAGATAACACATCTTTAGTCCCACTTCTGACCCTCAAGGCTAAACCACATATACTTTACATTTTAAAGATCCAAGATACTTAATCAACTAGTCATTTAGACGACTTCAGCGAGGGATACTTTTGCATGCAAAAATTTGGGGTTAATGGAGATACATTGCATTTAAATGCATTGGACATATTGTTGAAAAAACAAACAAAAAAACGACACCACATAATTATAATACATTTCCACCAGCATAAGAAGATTTAGTCAATGTCCACGATGGCTAGGGATAAAAGGCTGCTTATAAGCATATTCCCTATATGAAAGCAGACTGTGATTATAATTTTGACAATGATTATAATTTTGTGATTAATATGTACACATTTGCCAAGCACCACAGGTTTGGCATGGATTTCAAAGTTGTACGAGTGATGCTGGATCATACTTACTTTTTTCTGGGGTGACGTGGAATTTTGACTGTCCCCTCACCAGCCTGCATGTAGAACCATCTCCAGCGCATACTCCACAATTGTCTTCCTTGGCGTTGCTCCCAAGCTGCCGATCACATCCCACTGCCTGCCAACATCAACAGCAAAGTCAGAAGGAGGGCAATACTATAGTACACATGCTTGAGTTTCTGGAATTTTATTTATTATGTTATCCTTTTGATTTTTATGAGTTGGCCTCATTCTGTCACAGGAGATCTTACTTCTCAGTTGAATTTAGGCTAGTTCTACAAGACTGTATGACTTGTATTACCGTTTACAAGGTAGTCTGGTTATCAGGTGTCGAAATCTAATTGTAATGGCAAACCACTATCTTGTGTTTTCTAAAGCTGCATTATAATTTATATATATATATATATATATTTATATACACAAAAAACAAACCAACCTAAAACTATAGAAAAAAAAAACGGTATAGTTTTATGCATAACTAATTTATATGTAACATTTTATTGGACAGAGATTAAAGCTAAAGTGTGCAGTCCAATACTGGAACATGTAAAATAAAATTTAAATTTAAAAAGCTTTTTATAAAACCACATACAAGCACAGAGATGCTCAAAGGGAAGTGTTGCTGCTAGGCTCCAAAAGCTTCTGGTCTTGAAGCCAAAACAATAATCCTCTCCTAAGGTCGCACCTGCGACCCATCTCCACCTACATATTTTCTCCTTTGCTCTCCAGAATCCCAAATTCCTTTTCCTCTAGCCTTATATCTCCCCCACTACCTTTTCTCAACCTACTGCGTGGCACTCTTCTGGTCTCCCCCCCACGGAGTGTGTGTCTGTTTCCCATTATCTTCATTTACACTACATGGTGTCTCTTCTCTCACCCTCCTTTTATCCCTTCAAACTTCCCTGTGACTAGCAGACACCCAATGTAAAAATAAAACATTAGCACCCTGACACATTAATTGATCTGCAGTTAAAGAGACCCACATCCTGGGTTGTAGTCCCTAAACCCACCCTTAGCAACACCTATGTCCTCAAAGCAACTTATAAAATAAATATTTAGAAGAAATATTATTCCACTCTATATTGTTCGCCAGAGGGAACAAACAGAAAAGAAACTAAGATTTATCTACACAGTGCTGGTCTTGACATCTGAGTAACCAGACCTATCAGCATCACAAACTGAATTTTACATAGTAGCATAGACTAAACTAAAATATATTGCATTATATTCAAACGTTCACAATAAGTTGAGAAAGATTGTTGACATTACTTGCCAGAACATTTCTACAGTCATAGCAGTGCCAATATACAGCAATGGGTATATCTGGTACCAGTTTAGTTTAGAGTATTAGCTATTCCGATTTGAGCATTATTAGGCTATCAAACAGTCACTTATAAGTATTCTGATATACAATCTCACTGTACGTTTTGACACATTCCATGCATTAAAACTTGGCTTAAAAGGTCCCACCAGGGCAGGTTTTAATATAGTGATTTCCATTACATATATTTTGTTTTATATATTTTTATTATGTCTGGCGCTGACTCGCTTGACCTACTAAGAGGTCATCAAACCCATTCTGTTTAGTTGCTGCTTTTCATTCATCCATAACAGCGTAAAGAAAATAAAAAAGTTGAATCCACGTAAAATATGCCATGACACTAATAATTTCATGCGGAGTCTGAACGTACTTTATGTTGTAATTTGGAAATGTCATTATTATTCTCAGATGAAATGATCCTTTTATATTGTGGATATCCTCACAGGCGACTTGCTTTATCACAACAGGGAGGTCATGTTACATATTGTCTAAACATTCTAAACTGCACAGTGTTCTTTATAAGAATCCTGGGAACATTCAAAAGAGTATATCCCCATATTTCAGTCATCCTGTCCAGTCCACAGTGTCCCCATTTAATGGACAACCTTCACTGTTTGTCCCAATTCCTGTTTCTCTGTATTAAACAGGTAATTCAAATATTTTATTCAACTAACCACTTCACTGTTTTTCATTAAAGTGAAATAATATTAGTTTTATATATAAATACAGTTTTAATTTTTCATTTATTTGTTCATCTTTTTATACTTTACAAGGTATCCCTTATCTTGTAATATTTCACACAGGGTCTGAAGTATTAAAGGGATCCTACAGTGCCAAGAAAACAAAGTCACCCCTTGCACCCCTCCCTTCTTCCGCGCAACTGACAGGGTTAAAACCCCTTCAGCCACTTACCTGAATCCAGCGCCATTGTCCCTCGGTGCTGGGTCAGGCTCTGCCCATGCTCCTCCCCCACCGACGTCAGCCGATAGAGGAGACCTAATGTGCATGCGCGGGAATGGCCGTGGGTGCATTAGACCTTGCCATAGGAAAGCATTATTCAATACTTTCCTACGGGGAAAATCTGACGCTGGAGGTCCTCATGCAGAGCGTGAGGACGTCCAGTGTCACATAACTGACCAAGGTCTGTTTGGATTCCGGAAGCCCCCCCTGTAGCTGTCAAGTAGACAGCTGCTGAGGGATACAGCACTTAGGTGAAGTGATCTGGGTACCTACAGTGTCCCTTTAATGTGGGAACACATACTATTTTCGACACAGATGGTATGAGGAACAATAAAAAAATATATGCAAGCAAAATATTTATATGTTATAGAAAATACTCAACACAAAAACAGTCACTTTAACAGATTTTGACTTTGTGTGTTAAAATATCAAATAATGTTTAATTCAATGATACATTGGACTTAATCAGGGAATTGATTATGCATGTACACAAGTACATACAAAATTATTTAAAATACTTCATGCGTATATAGATTTGTTCCTACAGTGCCCCCCTCCCTCTCACCCCCCCTCCCACGGTGTTGAAGGTGTTAAAACCCCTTCAGTCACTCACTTACCTGAATCCAGCGCCGGTGCCTACAGATTACTACAGATATTACATTACATTTTCTTTAGCATGAGCTCTTAAATAGAACATGTACATACATTTTATTATTCATATACAACATCAACATTCCATTCCTGTACAACACACGCAAATGTTCTTACAAGCAACAAAATAACATCTATAGCGCAGCCTTGAACAGTGACTACTAGTGTAACACACAATGACCATACTATATTTTATTGCCTTTAGTGATCACAACAACTTATTTGATATATGTGGTATTGAAATCAGCGGAATGGAAGCTTCTCAGTCGGAAATACGCTTGACAAGCCAAACAATAGTGAGCGCAATCACTGAGAGAACGTTATAAATAGAGAGGACAATCAAAGTAAATGTTATCCTCTCTGCTATTGTTTGAAGGTCTTTAAGTATTTAATCCAGCATTGGTTATATTGTGTGCTGACTGTGGATTTATTAAAACCCTAGTTAGTTAGAATGATGACAGTTGCACTCAAAAACTAGATAAAGAAAGTTACCCTACAATGTTAAATTAAGCTAAATTAGTGGTCTACAAAAAAAAGAAAAAAGAAAAAAGAAGGTTTAATTAATTGCAGTCTTCCCTAACACAATGTAAAGAGCAAATTTGATAATGCTGTTGAGATAAATAGTGACTATACATGTGCATGTTAAATATCACTTACATAATTAGTAAATTACAAGATAAAAAAATAAACAATTTGTAATAAAATACACAATTTTGAGATCACCATTTTTCCAATTTTGGAGTGCAATGGGATAATTGTGGAACTGCTCAGAACTGACCCTATTGGAAGCATCTTATATCTGACCTCATAACTACATAAAGGGACACTATAGGCACCCAGACCACTTCAGCTCATTGAGGTGGTCTGGTTCAATGTCACATGTCCCTTAACCCTCCAGTGTAATTATTGCAGTTTCTGAGAAACTGCAATAATTACCTCTCAGGGTTAACTCCACCTCAAGTGGCTGTCTACCAGACAGCGACTAGAGGGACTTCCAGCTGTTTAGACGACCTTTGGTCATCTAAATGACACTGGACTTCCTCACGCTATGCATGAGGACTTCCAGCGTCCCCAGTATCCCCATTGGAAAGCAATGGGGAAATCCTAATGTGAGCGTGGCCAGTGCTGTGGGTGGATCCTGACCCAGAGGCATTGGCGCTGAATTCAGGTAAGTGAGTGACTGAAGGGGTTTTAACACCTTCAACACCGCAGGAGGGGGGCACTGTAGGAACCTATAGTGCCAGGAAAATGACTGTTTTCCTGGCACTATAGAATCCCTTAAGTATTAGGATATTCCTATTATCTAATCCTATGAGTTTACAAACATATTAAAATTATCCTTTGACCTATAAAATGAGAAAATCCATATGAAGAAAATATGCAACACACTAAGAAGTTGTAGTTGTTTGATAGTAGAATTACAATAAGGGCAACACCTGACTAGGAAGCATAAATCTTTTCACACATTTTCCAAATGGCAGAATGCAACGTTGTAGCATCCAGAGGAAATTAGTTTTCAGAATAAAAAAAAAAAATTGTGAGACTGTCACCAAATTTTCCATGATAGCATCGGCAAATAATAAATGTGTGCAGGATCACAGCAGTCATCCTGCGCAAGACATATTTCTTGGGATAACTAAAGATATGCATTACTCACCATGCAGGAAATGATAAATCCAAGCTAAAAGCAAGAAACCCTAAGAAGAAAAGGATGTGGAAATGAGAGAGAAGAACATCAGAGAACATTTTGAGGATGTGAGTAAGGCCATTCAAAAAACCCTTCAAATGCCGGAGAGCGAAGCAATGCATTGTTTTGCTGGGATCCAAGCTATCCGCCTGACTGTACAGGTTTATATTAAGGAATAAGAAATAAAAAACAGTGTGGTCGTGAGAGGTAAGAAGTGCATCACTTGTGGTTTATTACATTAATAATTTAATATATATATAAACAGCAGTGATAACCAATTAAAGACTCAGTGCTGTGGGTGCATCTTTCTGGACCGGGTTGATAAACCCATTAATGCCTTTTCTTCTCCGATCCTCTTCAACAAAATCCCTTTTTCATTTTTTTTATAGTTTAGTTTACCTACTTCTCCTCACTTTATTGCAAATGTCCTGTCGGCTGTTTGGTTGACTGACACCTTCCCCCCTCTCCCCCCCCCCCTGCACCTGCATTAAAAAAAAAAAAAAGGTATTTTACTTTCCCATTTTCCCTTGCAAGAACGGTCTCCGATCACAGCCAATCCAGTGGTTTCCCATAGATAATGTGTTAGAAAAAGGGAACTGTTGTATAATGGTATAATGATACCAAAAGCTTGAAAAAACACATAATTTCTCTCAAGTTTCGAAGGACACTAACTTATACCTAAAACAATGAAAATTATATGAAATAAAGTAATAGGTGACCGAAACAAGGGGTTTTAAACAGCCTACATAAGAAACACAAGTACCAAGTCAAGTACCATAACCACCGCAACACACTTCCATTAACTCTCCTGAGCTACAGTGCAGGGCTAGCACGCTGGTTGAGAGCATCGGGTGATTGTTCTCAGACATTTAAGTTAAGCCCAACACTGCAGAGATTAGCTCAGATATGAGCTTCTTGAGGCGGGGAACGGCACGGAGCACCCCAGGTAAGAAGTCAAACTATTCTAAAACAGTTTGACTACTTAATTTGGTGGGGGCATCCGGACACTTTGTACACTATAACCACTCCAGCGAGCTGTAGTGGTTATGTAGCTTGAAGTGTTTGATATCTGTAATGTTAGTTTATGACCCTGTTAGTTTATGAGTGCAACTGCAATAACCAACATGCTTTTGTGTTATATAAGAGACAATACAATTTCACATATACATTGTACAAGCAAGATTTCTAGCCAATTTAAAGGCAAAAAGTTATTCATTGGTACATTCATTTTATCATCTTGGGCCTTACAGCAATGTCATTGGTAATTGTCTTTATTATTGATAAGCACCAATATATTCCACCCCACTATATAACAGTTGTTATTTAAACTTGACAGTCATAATACACATGCCAGCAAAGCATCTTGGGAGTATTAGTTCTATCAAAGCTGGTGAGCTCCTTGTTGGCTATTCATCACTGTTGATAAGAACAAACAAAACTGACAGGTTGTTTGAGTGCTGGAACAATTTCATTTCATTTGAACGCACTAATATAAACGTAAAATAATATTACACACACGATTTCAGCTGAAACATAGCTCAACAAGCAGCACAATTGCCAAGTCTTTTATTTAAAACCAAAGCTCCACTGTGCATTTAGTGTGTGTTTAGGAGAGAGGCACTGGCTGTACATGGAAGAAAACTGCTAGTCGCGTTTCTACGCATACTAAATTCTCAGAGAGCACGGTTCAACACGGAGTCAGAAACACAAGAGTAAATGCTTCTATTCAAAAGATTGCAAGGTACACTCCCCCATGTCAACTTCATCTCCAAACTAAACTGGTATGCTAAAGAAACCTGCAAAAATAACCGTATACTTCCTGTGAAGAAACAGGCTTCCTTCAAACAATTACAGCATGTGTTTTATGTATAAGAAATTGAATGAACATTCTAAATCGTGCAGATGAAGTGATTATTGTACTAAGGATGCTTTAATGAAATAACCACAATTGATTCACTGCAGAAATAGTTTTAAAAGAAAAAAAAATTCATCGAAAATATCATCTGGAAAGTGCCATTGCAGACGGCAATTTAGTGCTCACCTATTAATGACCTTTTGTGTATAAGGGTAATTCAGTTTATCTGACCGATATTCTAATTAGAAAATGTCTGTTTTGTCTCCGTTTGGTATTGTCGAAATCACAGGATGTCACTTATAATACTTTTAAAAAAAAATAAATTATTTTTTATTTGACAACATGGCAACATTTTGGATGAGTTCATCCTTTTAGGATGAAAGCAGATGGCTTTGCACATTGCATATTTATGACACACTAAAATAGTATTGCAACATGTGTTCCTCATGGAAGACTGAGCCAAAAGGATATTGGAAAAGTTAACAACAAAACAAAATAAAGTGAGGATACTGCATGTGCTGCTCTACATCAGTGATTTGTAACCAGTGTGTTATATAGTGCAATGATGCAACCCACCGCAACGTGCACCACGCACCAACTTTAGGGCTGTAATAGGATGAACGGAGCCCTTCTGCATGTATTTTTAAAGAAGCATTACAGTTGCTAATTCCTGTCGGTCAATTAATTTAAACTAGTAAGTCAATTTCAGTATGGACTATACATTTCCCTTGTAAAGCTACAAGTAAATGAGACATTTATGAGCCATAAAGGTACTTAGAAAATGTACCTTGGAAAAATATCTTCTACAGTAGGGTGCCCTAAACCAAAATGGTGAAACCATTGCGGACATCTCACTTTGCTTCAATGGTGTCACATTATTTTTTCTACACTCTGGCGCCTCTTCTGTTCTCTGTATTTGTAGAACATCATTCTCCATTACCCCTCACTCATTCGAACATTTGCTGGTAGTCTCTACTATCTCTTGAGGACACCATCTGCTCAGTGTCATTTTGACAACTCTTTCTGGAGTTATAGACATCTCCAACAACACTTATATAGCACCCTCTGGTTGCCTGCATTCCTTGGTGTTATTTTGGCGTATCATTCATTTTCAACTTGATATTTTCTTGATTATTCTGACTCTGGTTTTTATAGAGAGAGGGTGCATGCTTGCACTGAGGTTGGTACACAAAGGAACGTGTCAACTCTCCAATTTCACCAGATTATATACAAATTGACATTATACACCTATTGTTCTTTTGAAGAGTGTGTGCATGCGTGTGTGTTGAATGAGAGTTTTTTTTTATATTATCTGGTTTCTGATCTACATTCTGCTCATGCAGTTGGGCCTGAAACAATGATTGCAAGTGACTGAAGAAATCACTAGTGTCTTATTTTAACTCCAGCCGTGATTAAAGTCCCTCTCCACGTTCCAAATTAATTTTGAATTCAATTCAACAGCTGCCGTCTTCTGAATCTGATTATATAACTGGAAGAGCGTGTTATTCCTAATTTCTTGGATACACTGCAGACCCCTGCTCTAGTGAGACCAATTTCTAAAAGTAACTTTTCATTTTGGCTCGTTGTTCATCTTCAATGGACAATGTTCCAAGCACATAAACGTCTGTGTGTGTGTGTAGTTCTCTAGGTTTTCTTAAAAAAATCCTTAATTATAGGCAACAACAGATAAGGGCACAAACTGGACACATGGTTGGATACAGAGGACTTAACCTTGATCCAAATGTTTCTAAAAAGCAGATATACATCTGCAGAAAGTAACCATCAAGTCTGGCTCAAACTACAGACAGTTTTGATGTCTAAGTGAGAGTATTAATGTTTATGAGGGTAATTAAAAGTCTCTTAACCTAAGAGAAGATGGATTTTACATCATCCATTGAAAGGTGGAAGCGAAGACAAAACACCTACTAATAACCAAGCTAAATATTTCAAAAAGTAATGAAACATAAACATTTTAGCAAAATACCATTTTGAGATAGAAGTCTTGGCTTAAATGTTTAAAAGAGGTTGAAATGTCCATATGCTTTTACTGGCGAGTGTCCATGAATAATAATATAGTAAATAGGAAAAATAGAGAATTTTTTTTTCTTCTTGTAACTTGCCGAATAGAAGAGCCAGGGGTTTAATTACAACCCACTGGTAACAATTTAACTTGGCACCTGTATAGTCTTTTTTTTTTTTGTATTGCTATTGCAAACACATTGCAATGAATATGTGATAGACGTATCTGGGAGCTTAAAGGACACTTTTGGCATCAACACACCTATGATGCATTTGATATCTTTTGGCTTTCAACAATTTAGATTTTTTTTTTGAATGCTCAAATCTGAAGAATTGAAAAAAAGGAGAAAAAGAAATGTTTTGTAGCATTCTGCACATTAAGTTTGCCTCCTTTGTAAGACCCCCTAATCTAAAACCAGGAAAACTATGTTGTTTATTGTCTTTTATCGCTCTTTTTTTTTTTTCTAACTCCCACCACTGCACCAGTTATAGCTCCATTGTGTATCTCATCACCTGTTCTAATTAAAGATGCCCACTATAGGAAACTAGGAGTAATTAAGGGCACTGTAATCTCAGCAGAAAGGGCGAGGCAGAAACACATACAAAGCAAGCACGTGACAACAGACTGACATAGAAACATAGAATGTGACGGCAGATAAGAACCATTCGGTCCATCTAGTCTGCCCAACTTTCCCTGACCGGGAATGGAACCCGGGCCGCAGCGGTGAGAGCGCCGAATCCTAACCACGAGACCACTCACTACTGACGTAAAGATATACTTAATGTGTCTGCCCGAGCTTACTGATCTTTTAATGCACGCTGCTTGACTTCTTGCAGTTCAGTTCAGCTAGCGCTTCTGTAGAATGACTGTGGGGCAGGAGGGAAGTGGGGCGGTTAACCTGGGGTGTAACTCCAAATAGGGTGCAGAAAAGTGCAGGTCTGATTTTGGCACCATTTCATTGCTAGCCCTTATTCCCATGTAATATTGAAAGAGAATCAACACCAATGATATAATGTGTCACAGTTACAATTAGTATTAGCCATACATGGGGCCATACAATTTATCACTGGGCTGAAGCCAATGTAGTTTCTCATCTACCACTACTGAAAATTGTTTTTTGTTTTGCTTGCTTCTCTATGTTAGATGGCTAAATAAATGGCTAAAAATATTGGCAAGTTATTTTTCATGAAGTGGATAATTGGCATGTGAAAATGGTAGGGAATTAATAGGGGGGACTTCAACGCCACAATCTCCCCATCCATTGACAGACAACGATACCCCCCCCACACCCAGCAACCCACCCATCCCTCCAGATCGGACAAAATGCTGGCCGACTTTATAACCCAAACGGGCCTCATAGACATCTGGAGAATTCAACACCCAACAGACCGCGACTACACGTTCTACTCGCACCCCCACCACACCTACTCCCGCATTGACCTCTTCCTCATCTCACCATCCCTAATCCCCCACGTCACAAACTCCGCAATAGGCAACATCACTTGGTCAGACCACGCAGACATCACACTACAACTCCAACCACCACAAATCTCAAGACCTTGGACCTGGAGGCTCAACCCCATACTACTCCACGACCCCAAAATAATTACCCAACTGAAGACAGAACTCACCCAATACTTCGACACCAACAAAGACTCGGTGCAATCACACGCGGTACTTTGGGCAGCCCACAAAACAGTGCTCAGAGGATCCCTGATCAGCATAGCCACGGCACATAAAAAGAAACACATAGCCCACATAACATCCCTACTGGACCAGATCAGACAACTCAAAGCACAACACAAACTAACCCCCACACAAGACCTCACAACGCAACTGCACCACCAGCGCCAGGCCCTCAAACAGGCCATGGTGAAAGACGCAACTAAAGCTTTACAATGGACAAAACAAATGTTCTATGAAAAATCAAACAAAGCAGACACACTACTGGCCCGAAGGCTACGCAAACGCCAGCAAGCCAAGCAAATTACCACCATCCATACCCCCACAGGCCAACCAACCGACATCCCCAGCAAAATCGCAGAGACCTTCCAAAAGTATTTCACTGACCTATACGACCACTCCCCTCAACACCGCCAAGACGACGGCCCCCTACACGACAAAATACAAACTCTCCTAACAAAGGCCCACTTACCGACACTCACGACGGAGGCCCAAGCACACCTCTCGACAGAAATCACAGAGGAGGAGGTGCGGAGAGTAATAGGCACTACGAAACCCAACAAAAGCCCAGGCCCAGACGGATACTCGGGCATCTACTACAAAACATTCACAGACAACCTGCTACCCTACATGACAAAGCTATATAACTCGCTCATGACTGGAGACCAGATGCCCGAGGACATGCTGGAGGCAAACATTTGCCTACTACCCAAACCCGGAAAACTGCACACGGAACCAGGCCACTACAGACCCATCTCCCTACTAAATGTAGACATTAAAATCTTTACCAAAATCCTCGCCAACAGACTGCTCCCCTACATCCCAACGACAATCCACCCCGACCAAGTCGGATTCGTCCCAGCAAGACAAGCGAGCGACAACACCAGACGGACCTTAGACCTCATATGGGTAGCCAATCACCGTAACATCCCCACCCTCCTACTATCCCTTGACGCCGAGAAGGCATTTGACAGACTACTATGGCCCTTCCTCTTCGCCACCTTAGAGAAACTCCAATTTCCAACACCATTCACAACAGCCCTCAAAACGATCTACTCTACCCCAAAAGCAAAATTACTCATCCCAAACGCACAACCCCCCCACTTCCATATACGCAACGGAACGAGACAGGGTTGTCCACTGTCCCCGATCCTCTTCGCCCTCTCATTGGAACCTTCCAAAACTACTACTACGCCGCACAACTCACACAGATCCAAAATTGGCACACCCCACAGGGGATCAAACGATGGGCGGACTTAGAACATGACCTATTTGGACGCGACCTCCCATCCCTCTACATATGGGTACCAAAGAAATCACGCCCCCTACCACCACCACTGCCCCCATCAATCACCAACTCATTAGACACGTGGAATAAAACCACCAGGAAATTCCCCATCATAAACAACCTGACACCACTGACGCCAATACTACGCAACAGAGCATTCCCCCCAGGGCTAACACCCAAAGACTTTGCACACTATGAACAAAACGACCTGTTCAGACTGCACCACTTCTACACGGGAACTCGAATAACCCCATACAATGATCTTCCAAACACGCAGGCAACATACAACACCCACGACTTCTTTCGCTACCTACAACTGCGAAACTTCCTAGAGCAACCCGACAACGCCAAAGCAGCCACCACCACACTCACACGGTTTGAGAGGACATGCCTACACAACCCACTTCACAAAGGTCAAATTACGGAAAATTACACACTCCTTATCACCAACCAACCCACGGGGGCATTGGCATATGTGGCGGCTTGGGAGAGCCCACCGACTGGCAAGACATCTGGGAGGCAACAGCCTCCATATCCATATGCGTCAACCATAAGGAGCAAGCGTACAAAACACTGCTCCGATGGTACCTAACCCCGGTACGGCTGTACCACATGGGCAAGGCAGACGCGGACCTATGCTGGAAAAACTGTGGGCAGAGGGGCACATACATACACACATGGTGGCATTGCCCTAAATTGGCCCCACTGTGGGCAGAAGTGGCTACCCTAGTCTCAACATTCCTCCAGACCACCATACCATTAGACCCCTGGACATGGCTCCTTTCCAGACCACGAGAGGACCTGACCAGAGCCCAAAACAAAATGACAAACAGGATAGCCCTAGCGACTAGACGGGCAATAGCCGAAGTATGGGGAACACCAAACACCCCCACACTACAAACAATCATACGCAAAACCAGGGAAGCAGTACACATGGACAGGATTCATGAGACCTCCAAGCACTTCCACCGAATTTGGGACCCCTGGCTATCCGAACCCCACCTACATTAAGGGCACACGGACAACCTCCACCTCACCAAATAGGCCTGCCATACCAACATAGCAATCAAAATACCAATGCACTAATACTCAAAGTACGAAGCACTACCCCAACCCGAACTACTGGATGACTACCAGACACCCGAAACTGAACCCCGCCCCTTGCACATAGGTCCTCAACCCCCCCCAACCTACCGTCCGGACCCAGGGGGGGCCATCAATATGCAACGATGACAACAAAAACAGCTAGACAGAGGGCTACCCACCCTACCACAACAACCGTTACCGAGACAAACCGCAAACCTCAAACAGCCACCAACACAGGTTTGCACAATCGAACCGTGCAAAAGGAAAGAGACCAAGATAGAGGTCCCTGAACCCCACACTACCGCACGGCAAACGCCAAGCCAACAGACCACACCACGACACAGCAACTCCCTCACAACACCTTGAGACACTAAGACACATGTGTGGAAATTATTGCGCACCTGTACTATTTTGGCTGTACCACCCCCACCCTCTTTCAATTCTGTACCCTAATGTTTACTTTTTTCTGCAGTGAAAAACAACAAATAAAGAATGTTTAAAAAAAGAAAATGGTAGGGAATGGTTGAGTTAGTCGTTCGCTAAGTTAGCGGTCATGTGAAGTGCTAGAGATCCCGTTAGACGCTTAGACAAAAAAGAAAAGTGCTAGTATGGCATTAAATAAAACAAAAGTTTGTGTCTCAACATGGGTCTGAAATGTCTGCAGTGCCTAAACAGCTGGTATGGATGACTTCTAGGAGTCAACCAACCCCACACATGGACCACTGCAGGAACGTAGTCTCATTAACCGATCTGCTTTGCACCCCGACCACCTGATGAGGATGTAGCTTGGTTGTGTGCTGGAGTACAGAGTCCGTTCCACTGTGCCATAACCTAACCCCTTGGGTCTAACTAAGCTTGGTTGCCCAATGTCCCCGGGTTTTCACCATTCCAGGTGGGTAGGCAAGAGACCTTCAGGGCGCGGGGAGCCTTGTGTGTAGGTGGTCGGTGAGGTGAACATAAATCCACATTAATCCTCTGTCCATATGTAGGTTTGTATGCCACAGTGCTTTGCAGGGTAGGCGGTGTGGAGTCCGCGGCTTGGACGGGTTGTCTGTTGTTGATACTCAGCCAGAATGCTTGGCAGATCGCGTTGAATTTCGCTTTGAAGGTTTCCCTCCATGATTGGCCTGCTGGGCTTTTTTGGTTGTGGGGCTGCTGCTGTACTCATCAAGAAGCAGTCCCCGTGTTGCAGACAGGTATGAGCTCCCCGTGGGGACCGGGATGACCCCCACCGGTCCAGAGGGGGAGGTAGCGGGGCTTCATATCCCTGGGGCTGCAGTGAGGTGCGCTCTTCAAGGTGGGAGATCGGCCGCCTCTTTCCACCTTCAGGCTGCTAGTCACGTTAGGCCGCGGTGCCGGACGAGGTCTCCTCCAGAGAGATCAGTTTTGTTCAGGCTGGAACTGATCTAATAGCTGTGGTATCGGTTTGCTGCGAGTGTCTGACTTCGTTTGCCCAGGATTTAAGCCTCATATTCTGTAAATTTGCTCCAGTTTTGCAGGATCTAGTTAGAAGACACATCTGGCCATCTTGGACGTCAGGCCCCCCCCCCCCCAGTTACAGGTGATTTTAAGGATTTTATTCAATAGTGTAAATTGCTGAGAAGTTTCAATTCCCCTTATTTATTTTCAGTTTCTGATATTAGTTTGAAATCAGGGAAACCAGTCCACATTCACTTCAACGGGAGCTACTTTGTGAATTTGTTGAGGAATCTCCAGTTTCCTTGACATGAGTCTACGCTGACTTTTTAAGGACTTTGTCCACTATGTTTGAGGCAATTTCCCTGAGATGATATATTAATTATAGAGAAGAAAGGTTGAACAACATTAAATTTTTTATCGTTTTCCTTTTCAGGAACTACTTTTAAGAAAGTAATAGATAGATCCAATAAATTACAAGTTTTAGCCACTAGTGAATGATCTACTACTACAACAATAGCTGTTAATTGATTAACAAACCAAATTAATGAATGACAAGTAATAGCTACTTTTATTCCGGACTATTTTCTATTTGCTATAACATTTTAGAGACCAGCATTGTGCTACAAAAGCACAGTTTATGGTTAAAATAGTGTCTATAAGCACACAGAACCATGCGAACCACTAAAAGGAAACATTTAAAACTTGTGGAAGTCTGTTTTTTTACTTTATTTTTTTATTTTTATGTTAACGACTCAAATTATGCAAGATTTGTATAATTTGTAACCGTATCCTTGACGTATATACTCGGAAACACAAGGTAAGAATACATTTCATATACGTCTCCTCTGGTTTGCCATTATGGGTGTTAGAAAGTAAGCAAAGAATGCTTGAAAATAGGCTCCCAGAGACTATGAAATGTTAGTTTCAACTTTTTTTTTTCCCCAGCAACAATCTCCAGAACTGTACCTCCCGGCATTCTCATTACAATTCTGACATAAACACTATGCATCCCATTTTGCTGAAGGCCTCCGTGTCCAGAGGAACCCACAGAATGTTCAGTAAGTCACGTTCTGACTAATAATGTTGACAGCTCACAGAAGTGTTGAACTGATGCCATGCACAGATGGGCCAGCCATCACTGATATTCTGTGAGTTCTACTAATTTGGAGTCAAAATCACAGATTTAATTTTTTTCATTTAGAGCAAACAACCTCAGATTTCAGAGAAGTCTCTACTAGAATTAAGGACATTTCCAGAAAATTTTTATGTGTTAGTTCCAGGCATCTGCTGTCTGTTATCTTGTTCTTTAGAGGTTTGACATCGCCACCATTGGCAGAGGAGTTCCTTGCAACACATAATGAAACACACATTATCAAATGGCCTGTTTTCGTTAGAGTGACTATGGTTAATGGTGATTTTTGGAGATATGTGGCGAAAGTTTGTCTATAGTAGTAGGCATAAACAGAGGTGTTTACATGTTTAAAGTGGTATCCTTTGTGGTGGGAGGTTAGTTTCATAAACTTGGAAATCTCTGCTTATATTCTTACATATAGATGTGATGCTCAGTCCTCACCAAAAAAAACATGCTTTGACCTGACGCGCCCATGGACTGAGATGAAAAATCTGACATACAAGGTCAATAAAGTTGTTTATATCTGCAAGCCATCCAATGTGGGGTTGGTGTTTTGTAGCATTAACAAAGATATGGATGTCCACAATAGCTAGGTCCCGTAAGAATAAAATATCTGTTAGCATGATTCACAGCTACTGCAGTATTACAGAATAGGAGCTTGGGAAGTGTCGACTCATTAATTACTTGTTTCTCAGACTCTCGGGATATTTTAATTCTTGTAAATAAAGTGGTGTACCCCAACATTTCTGAAATCACCCAGTTTGAGTATGTTTAGATTGTAAATGTGTGAAAAAACTGTGGAGAGAAAGTAATAAGGTCTTCAAAGCGAGACTACACTCACGGTAAGACGTGGGCAGTCTGACACATGTCTAAAAGTACTACTGCCATGGTTTTTTTTGTTTTTTTTTATAAAAAAAAAAGCTCCAGGATGTCTGCATTCATATCAGGCCAGCTTTGCTGACTATTGCAGGTCCCTTAATCATGTGATACAGCATTCTGTGCCAAACAGACGAGCAATGAGACATGACATGAAGGGTCTTTTTTTTTCTTCTTTCCAAAAATACCTGTGTTTTGTACTTTCACATCACCAATCACACTTTAAAATAAATAAATAAAATAATCTATTAATCATATGCAGTTCTCTATGAACGTCATATCCTGCTTTTTGAATACATTACTTTTTGGCTTGGTGGCTGTCTAATCCCTTCATTGCAAACACTTTTTGTTGAAAAAATATTGACATTTATTTATTTAACATTTATTTGAAATATGAAGGGTATAGCTAGCACATAAAATATATAATAAAAAAAACAACAGTTGTGTATATGGACTTTTTTGTTTTTACAAACTTAAACATTTACAATTAAATGTTTCAGTTTGGGATAAAAAGCTTTAGACGGTATACCATATCCCTTGTCTGGATATATTTCACACGTGGTTGGAAATGTTAGTATAAAAGCAAACATTTTGTAATCTTACGTACAGGTGTTACAAAAATAGATATATGTTTTCCTGACACTATAGTGATCCTTTAAAGCTGTAGCAACCGCCATATTACGCTGGTTCTTCGGCTTTGTAAATCAGCACTTAATATGGATTTATTTTTGTCACACAAAGCATTAAATTCCATTGTGTAAAAGAAGAGATTAAATATGTTTTCCTGGAACCATAATTCTATTACCTTTTACTTTTGAAAAAATAAATGAGATGCCTATGTACAGTATTTCTTTTTCTACTAGCAGACAGTGTAGCATTGGAATTCACTTTAACAGAATGACATGTTTGTTTAGATGAGTTACTGCAAGTGTCAAAACAGCCTGCAGTTTGTTTGTAGCGTGTGGCAAAGAATTTCAGAATCAGAGGTCATGTATAATGGCAGAGAGGGACACAGAACCTTGCTGTTTACAAGGTGCTTAGTATGAGTCCACATAACGCTCCACTGGCTAATACCATCACAACTGGCAACAACGTTAACCTTTTCAGTATCTTAGCGCTGCATTAAGACATAATGCAAATGCCATTTCTTTTGATTAGCAATGATTTTAACTAATATTTTAGGGTCCACCTGTTACTCTATCTATAATATCCAACATATGCTACAGCAGTGATGGCTAACTTTGACACCATAAATTGTTTCTGGAATACATTTCCCATGATGCTCAGCTAGCTTTTAGACTCTAAAAGCTAGCTGAGCATCAAAGGAAATGTAGTTCAGAAACAATTTATGGTGTCAAGGTTAGGCATCACTGTGCTACGGCATGAAATGTATGTGTTTCTTTATCCGACCAGACTACTTAAATGAAAACAAATCTGTCATTCTAATGTCACCTGTTAAGTCAAACTGCATTGTTCCTAACAATGCTAAATTGTTTGGACTATATGTTTAGCACAACTTAGGCTAAGCTTAAAGTGACATTTTGAGAAAGCGTCCAGTAGTGATGTGAAACGTGTTCAGTTCCCAGTTTAATTTAGTTGTCTTGAGTTTTTTGCCCCCCTCTCCCCACTATTTTAAAGCCCAGAGCAGAGATGTATTAATTATTACTCCTATCACTGCTGCTTATTATGGTGGGCATGCCATGCTCACAATATTGTAAGAAATCTGAACTACAAGGATGCTCATTCTCCATATATCTCGTTTTTATTCCATAAAGTTCTTTTGAATGCGGTATTGCTATTTTTGTTAAACATTTTAAGTTTTAAGGGATGCTATAGTCACCAGAACAATCACAGCTTCATGTAGTGGTTCTGTTGTCTATAGCCTGTCCCTGCAGGCTTTTCAATGTAAACACTGCCTTTCCAGAGAAAATTCAGTGTTTACATTGCTGCCTTGTAACACCTCTAGTGGCAGTCACTCAGACAGCCACTTCGGTCACTTCATATTTTAATGCTTCCTATGTTCAGCCATGGAGATGCTGGATGCTCCCCATGAGATGCATTGATTCAATGCATTTCTATGAAGAGATGCTGATTGGTGCAGCATGGTATTTTGCTGCACATGTGCAATGGCCTTTAATGGTTTCCTATGGGAGAGTGATGATCAGCCACAGCGAGACAGGCATGGTTGAGAGATATAATGTAAGTAAAAACATGTTTTATTTCCACTCTGAGGGGGGTCGGTGACCTAAATTGCTACTTCCGCACATGTTTGTATTCTCCAACACTATAGTGTTCCTTTAACAAGTAACTGACCACACCACCAAGAGTTAAAATGTACACTCCAGATCCATAAAGCACTTTATTTTGCTTTAGTGCTATATGTGTAAAAAGTGCACCGTCTTTTTTTCATTTTATAAAAAGTACAGATTTCAAGAGAAATTTTAACTCTTATAAAATGACCTAGCTACACCCCCTGGCTGGTTGTTTAGTTCAGTTCAATTGTCCAGAGCACCTGCCTTGCAAAGACTTCTCATTGAGCTGCATTGGGAAGTCTGTGATTGGACAGTCACAGAAAGTCTGGGCGGGGTTAGAAGGGGAGGACTTTCAAAGGCTGCAGACAAGAGAACTGCATCTTTTGCAAGCTGTTTTTAGAAATAACCCCAATATAAAAAATGCACGATTAAAAACATGTTTTCATTGGGGGTATATCTACTAAACAATGTTTTTTGGGGGGGAATGGCGGGCAGTGGAGTATTCCTTTAACATACTGGTTATGCATAAACAGTATTTTCTGTCAGTCAATTTTGTAAAGCAGCGGATGGTGGCAAAATAGTGAGCAATAGGTTAGATAACCGACAATCAGACTGAAGGTTCATAAAGATGGCTGTTAGAAATGGAAAGAAGGAAAGACAGAAAGTGATTTCTTAATAATGTCAGAATACCTGTATTAACAAAAGGCAATGAGAGAAAATTATAACAAAGATTACATAATGATATATAAAAAATTGATGTTACATATTGTTTTACAGTAAGATAATCTATTCATCGATTATGCACGCTAAAGAGATTCATTAACTCACTAATACTGTGTGTAAGTACCTACATGTTTGTTTTTTTGTATCGATAATGAGGCTCCAAAGCACAGCTACTTTGGCAACCAACCCTATCATTAAGTGAATGTTCCACTAGTTTCGTATATCCACATAAAAAGAATGTTAATGGATCAAAGGCTTGTTACAAAGGCCATGATATTAATAGTGCTTTTATTTTAAAATCCAATTTCTGTGAAATTTCAAGAGCGCCTCTAAAGTAGCGTTTACAGTTCTTTCATCTAATGATAATCCATTAAATCAATTCCGTTCTGTTTTATTCGTGTAAACAGTACAGCAGTTGAAGAGAAGTCTACTGGGCCAATAAACCAAGCACGAACACAATATAGAGGCAGAAACAGTGAATTTGAAATCACAGCACAAAAACGTGTTGTTTACTTCTTCCAAAGGACATAATGCTTTCTCTGGATTTCATAGCCGAAAGAACAGTAAACCTCCTGCAAACACACCAAGCATTACCAAAGTACATCCAGCATGACATGCTAAACGAGCAAGTCTCAGCCTTTAATCTCCTACATAGGAACATTGGCATGTGTGGTTATTATGAATATATACTATGGAGTGGAGGTGTTCTGCTCCAAGACAAACCATAAATAAAAATGTCCACTAGAAAAGCAAAACATGTGTTGCTGTGTGTTTTCCTCTCTTCTGTGCCTGTTTTTTATTTTTTTATTTATTTTGTATTTACAAATAAAAGCTTTTTAACTTTGGCTGTGAGTTCAGTAAGACCATACAATAATAAAAATATCACTCCAAGCTCTATAACCACTACAAATGTGACCAATAAAGAGAAAGTCATAGTCCTAGTAGTCCAGAATAGTAGTCAAGGTACTGCACATGCTTTTCTTGTACAGGAACTAGTGGAGTAAATAGTAGAAAAGGTTAGTCCGCGCAGAGGACTTTTTCAATTAACATATACAACCAGGGCTGGACTGGGAAATAAAATCGTCCCGGGCATTTTTTAATCACAGCGGCCCACTGAAAAGGGAGTGGGGCCAGTTAGGGTTTGTTTTGTCATCAACAATGACAAACATGCCCCCTCTCAAAGTGAGCATGTTGGTTCAATGCTCTTCCAGGGCAGATCATGCGCAGAGCTCTGCTGAAGAGCTCTAGCATAAGAAAAAGGCCCTGTATTTGTTCTGCACAGTGCAAGCAAATTTAATAACATGCTTTCGCTGTGTTTTCTTGAAACTTGTCTCTGGTGTCTCTATAAATGGGATACCAGGAGACAAAAATGTCAGGAAAGAGTATTGTGCATGTGTTTGGAGCCTGCTTATGGGATTGCGTGTGTAGAGTGAGCTGATTGTTGTGTGGTATTGTGTTAAAGGACCACTATAGTGCCAGGAAAACATACTCGTTTTCCTGGCACTATAGTGCCCTGAGGGTGCCCCCACCCTCAGGGTCCCCCTCCCGCCCGGCTCTGGAAGGGGAAAGGGGTTAAAACTTACCTTTTTCCAGCGCTGGGCGGAGAGCTCTCCTCCTCCGATCCTCCTCTTCTCCTCATAATGCTTTCTATGGGCCTGGCTGCCTCACTGTGAAAATCACAGTGAGAAGCAGCGCCTCTAGTGGCTGTCAATGAGACAGCCGCTAGAGGAAATAGGGGAAGGCTTAACCCATTCATAAACATAGCAGTTTCTCTGAAACTGCTATGTTTATGAAAAAATGGGTTAACCCTAGCTGGACCAGGCACCCAGACCACTTCATTAAGCTGAAGTGGTCTGGGTGCCTATAGTGGTCCTTTAATAGGTTGGTTTCAGTCATGTTGTGTTTGTGGTGTAATGTAATGTGTGTGTCTAGGTGCTGCAGAGAATGTTTGTATAGGGGGTATAGTGTGTATAGGGGATGTAGCGAGTGTGTGCATAAAGGCTGTAGTGTGTGTGTATAGGTGATGTAGTGTGTGTAGGGGTTGTAGAGAGGGTGTGTTTAGGGAATCTAGTATGTGTTTGCTTACAAGGAATCAAGTGTTTGTATAGGGGATACAGAGTGTGTACATCAGAAATCCAGAGTATAGTAGATCTAGTGAGTGTGTGTAGAGGATTCAGAGTGTATATAGGGATCTAGTATGTGTATATATGTAGATGATGCAGAGTTGGGTAAGGGATCTAGTGTGTGTCTGGAATGTAATGTGTTTAGGGGTGCAGTATGTGTGTGAGGGGTTCTGTAGTATATATACATATATGTTTGGAAGTATTTTGTGTCTGTGAGTGTGGGGGGGTGGTGCAGTGTTTTGGGGGCTGCTGTGTGTATGAGTGCAGTGTGTGTGAAGGGTGTAGTGTGTATGTGTGAGGGGTGCAGTGTGTGTGTGCTGTGTGGTGTGCATTGTGTGTGTGAGGGTGCTGTATGTGAGGTGTGCAGTGTGTGTGAGGCTGCTGTGTGAGGTGTGCAGTGTGTGTGAGGGTGCTGTGTGTGTGTGTGTGTGTGTGTGTGTATGAGGGTGATGGTGCTGTGTGTGATGTGTGTGAGGGTGCTGTGTGTGTGTGTGTGAGTGAGGGTGCTGTGTGTGTTAGGGTGCTGTGTGAGGGTGTTGTGTGTGTTTGGAGATATTGTGTGTTGGGGGAGGCAGGTTAATGCCAATATATATGTATTTATTTTTAATTAAAAAAACAACAACTAGCATTATATACCCCCTCCCTTCTTACCATTAGCCTGGGAAGGGGGACCGTGCTGCCATCCCTGATGGTCCTAGTGGTGAGTGAACTCTAGCCTGTGGGGCTAGAGTTCACTCCCGGGAAACATGGATCGTTGCCATAGCAACACTCTGGATTTTGCGAGAAGAACCCGGCGGAGCTGCAAGATAGAGCTCCTCCGGGTCCTCCTCTCCCTCCCTCTCCCACTGGCGATCCTGTGACCTCCCCTGCCAGCCTCGGCCCATGGACATCGATGACAAGTCCAGGCCTGTATACAACTATTTTTCCAACTCTGTAAAAGAACCTTTATCAAGCCATTATTTCAAATTGTCTTGTATAATTATTAGGTTTATTCAGGATCCTCTCGCACGCATGATATTTTGAGACAGCAAAAGCATAATTTATTGTTTATTTCAATTTTTTTTTTTTTTTTTTAATACAATATTCAACAATGGCTTAAAGCTGTGCATAATTATCACATGCTAAGCATGTATGATTGATTGAATGAGTGTGTAAATCTATCTATCTATCGATATATATAATGTCTGATTCCTATAAAAGTCACACAATTCCTTACACTACATCAACCCATCTCACTTACAAATGTACAATTCCTTGTGGCAAGTATCTTAACAAATAATGGAATGGGAGAAAGTGTAATATTTAAAAAGATCTGCTAATCTATACATTTAGTAGACGGCTGGCTAGCATGAAATATAGATTCTGAATACCCTATAAATAGTTAAACATATAAATTTGACAGTTACTCTTAATATGTTCTCCACTATCACAGGCTGATATTTATAAATGGTGCTCTGAGTTTGTGTCCCACCATCCCAATGTGATAGTGGCCTGTGGGGCTATTGACCACTGCCTCTCTTACAAGCCTTCCCGTGGAGACTGCTTGTTCAGACTGCCTCTGAAATGATTCCAAACCCTTTTTAGAGTTACTTATAACGACGGAGCAAGAGACTGTGGTTTGAATGAGGAAGCCCTTCACTAGTCAGTTTAATATTATGTAAGATCATAGAAATGTGCATAATAAAGTTTAAAAACTCATCACATTCCCTATATTCCTGGAAAGGATTTTCAGAGCACAATGATGATTTCATTTTACAACTGAGTAGCTCACTCAAGGAAGCCCTTCTGATTACACCTAAAATAAGCTAATCATTGTTTCCATACATAAAAAAAAAAAATTACTGATGTCAGAGCGACGATTGAAAATTGTCAGTTTTATGAAGCATTTAATTGGCTAGTATCACCAAACTCATGTATTTGCTGACAAAGCTACATTAACCACAAGTACCAATGATGAAATAAAACCCACTCTTGTACTTTTGCCTTTTGGCAGATACACATTTGTATAAATACATCTATATATCATTTGGCAAGAACTAAAGTACTATGAAAAACTGTAAAAGGAAAAAAAACAAAAAACAACAATCTTCTTTAAGGTTTGAAATGGGACATGTAATTGCATAACTCTACTCTAATGATGCATACAAACTTTACATTCCATTCTGAACTTTGCTGGAGGAAAGAAAAACCATAATTAAATCTATCTTGGACTTTTTAAAGAATGAATAATCTATATCGTCATTGGTGAAAGTGTAGGAGTTGCGGAAAATACAGATATAATTAAGCACTGAATCTGAAGAGTCGTATGGCTTAGAATTATCCTGCACCATGGGTCTGGTATTCTAGTAAGAGGGTAGATCTTACCCTGTTCCTTTCACTGGGGTTTGCAATAAGGTTACTGAATGAATGACAGCATAACCCTAGAGATGGAATTCTGGGCAGCATTCTAAAAGTGGAACAGTCAGCAAGAACTTCGCACTGCAGTTGCATTATATAAAAGTTTCCTCCAAACAGATGAGTTAAATGAACAGGATACATTCAGCTTTGCAAAAGATACAGTCTAATCATTTGTTAGATAAGTCTTCTTTAAATGAAAGTACCATGCATGCTGAACAGTATTAACCGCTAGGTTCATATGATGATTAACAAGAGATTGTAATAATAATTCACAAACGGAGGACACCGCACTCACACTTAGGAATCCAGGTGCTTATCGGGGCCAGGGTCGGCAAAACCCAGTTTAGTAGATAAAATGAATTAGCTTCAGAAAGGCAGGTTCATTGGAACAAAAAAAACCAAAAAACTTTCAGCCTACACAGAGCACAGATCAAACTTGATAAGCCTGGACCTAATTTAGATTGTAATCATAAGGCATAACAAGCACATCAAACCAAGGTCATTATTTTCGAGAAAAGATGAATAGTTTTGAAAATGTATGTATAAATGTATAGTTTGCTCTCAGTTAGTGACACACTATTGATCGCTATAAAGAGGTTTCCCTAAACCAGCGATGCCTAACCATGGGGTTCCAGATGTTTGTGAACATTTCCCAAGATGCTCAGTCACAGTGATACAATGTGGAGGGAGCAATGAGGAAGGAGTACAGGGTGTCCTGTACCCAGGCACAAATCAGTCACCTTTATGAAAAACTTTAGATGCTGGGTTTGTGAACCCACTTGTGTCTGGATTCTCTCCCCATTGGCATCAACATACTTACTGCCTAGTCCATATGTGGTGGCAGGCATTTCAGACAGCCTCTAAGCAGGAGGAACTTGTAGGAATGCCGTAAAAGAAGAAATGTTGACCATAGCTGGGTTAGAGGCAGGGCAGGAGGCAGAGTGAGGGGTTCTTTGTGTGAGGAAGTTTGTGAGAAAGTTTGCATTTGGCATGGAGGAATGGAGCAAAGGCTTGGTGAAAGGCACAACAAGGTACTGGGCACAGCAGTGAGGGAGAGTGGTTGGTATAAGACATGGTTGCGTGGGATTGATGCATGGAGAGCACACATTGTTATAAAATAAATATGGATTGGTGGGAGAGAAGGATTTGAGCATGGATGGGAGGGAGGAATAAGGAATACTCAGCAGGAAAGTATAGGGCAAGGCTGGGGTGACAGTGACAGTCACATGCCTGGCAAGGTACGTTAACATCCCAGGAGAAGATGACAGGGACAGGAAAATGATTGCTGAGTAAAGAACTGGAACTGAACTGAGGAGAGGATTGAAGACAGATATATAACTAAGGGGACATGTTGAGTTCACAAACATATCTAGTACAAAGGTTAGCCATGGTTTGTGTGCTAGATGATGTGAGCCTATAGTGGTCTTCTCTTCTCTTCTGTGTCTCTCTGGGGCTTCCCCTCCTGCCTCCGTGCCCTGCTACCACCTCACGCTTTGCCTCCTATCTATAATACATTTTAGATTATTCAGACACAAAGGCTAGAATAATTACTTTTCTCTAAGGTCTTGATGTTTGTGAATTACATGTGGATTATATTCCCCATGATTCCATACATGTAACTACGGAGTGGATTAGCATACCTGGTAATATAATGTAAAACTATTTTTATTTATTTATTTATTATTCCCATTTATATAGCGCCAACAGATTCCATAGCGCTTTACAATATTATGAGAGGGGGGCTTTAACTACAAATAGGACAATTACAAGAAAACTTACTGAAAAGATAGGTTAAGGAGGACCCTGCTCAAAGGGCTTACAGTCTTATAGGAGGTGGGGTATAAAACACACTAGGACAGGAAATAGCAATCAAATAAGGTGAAGCAGAGCTGGAGGAGAGAGTAGAGTGCTGCCCTTTAGAGGGGAGCAAGAGGCAGGTAAGCGAGGTAGAGGTTACTATGGGCGGCCATAAGCTTTCCTAAAGAAAACTATACTAAAACTATAGTATGAAAACTTTTCCCTGCATGTAGACTACATTTCCCATAATGGTCAGTCCCCTTTTGTGAATATTTTGGGGATTTATTCAAGGAGTGTATATGGAAAAGTGGTATGGGTGTGGCTAATTTAGCCATAAAAAATTAGTCAACAAAACACAATTCTGTACCAAGGTGTCATTAACTTGGCTCTCCCATTGCACCACAGCACATGTAGTTCACACATAACCAGGATTTCTGAAACTAAGCATCATGGAAATTGTAGTTAAGAAACGTCTAACATAGGTCTGACACCTTGTCACGAATTGGCTAAAGAGTCACCAAAGGCAATACTTTTACATGTCTCGAAACATACCTGGCAAATCCCACTGATGCACATATCTGAGGAGTCTGTGTTACAACGGGTACCATCGAGGACTTTAGGAGCGAGTTCCACTACCAAGGTCTTGCCAACAGCTTGGCACTTTAGAGCACAGGGCGCAGTGACATCATTATACACCGGTTGCCACTCATAAAACTGTCCTTGGTACTTTACATCATTGTGAGCTGAACACTGTTGTGCCCTGAAGTCCCCAACATCAGAAGGACAATCCTGCAAAATTTGAAAAAAAATGATTGTGAGAGAGAAATATATACAGATATGTTTGGATACTTATAAATACAATCTTAGTGTGCAGAACCCTATCTGAAACTAAAAGTGTTAAAATGCAACATATGTACGACCCTAACAAAGTAAGTTAATATTTCATGGTCTGCGAGGTGCCCCAAAGTCTATGTTTAAAGCATCCTTCTCTAGTATGCGTAGGACAACCAAAATGAATGACACACTTGTGCTTCAGCAGAGTTAATCATAGAACTTGGCCAAGTAACAGTCTCTGTGGACCGGATGAGAAAACCATTATCCTGACCTTGAGATTAACATATAAAATCAAATTGGGAAAACATTAAATAACTACACTGATGGAAGCGGCGCTTCATTGAGGCTAAGATTACAACGGCATCGGATCTTGCAGTAAGGTTAATATCGCTTACAGGGTCCAGGATAATAGATGCTGCATGCACAGAGAAGGCTGCCTGAATGTTCCATGGATGTGTTCACATCTGGAAAACATTGTCACGTGTTTGTTTTGTAACCGAGAATCAATAATGGTCAGGCTTGAACCAACTTCTAGGTGGTAATTTTAGACGTTGCTCAACCTTCACCGGTTATGTTTTCTTTGCGCAATATATAATTTAATTCAGCTTAATGCCACTTAGGCTGATCTCCAGGAGGAAAAGACACCTGTAACAGCTAGATAAATGACAGGAGGCAGAAGATAATGAAACTGTTGTAATCTGTTTGACTACTAGAAATAAGATATTACCCAATACATAATAGAGGAGTCTTCTCTACATGAAACCCAATATTAACAAAATATGCATGTGTGAATGAGAGGTGTGTATCCTATTTGTCAATTAACCATTTAACTATGCATATTATTATTATGTTTGATTAGGAATGTATTGGCTAATACTAATGAGGGAAATAAAGAAAGGGAGAGATTGAAACAGACAGATAAATTGTGCCAAAAAAACCCAACTAATTTCTTTACATGACACAGAGTGCTCGGCTTTTGCAAAAAACAACCAAAAAAACCCCCAACAAATCCAACTGTACCCATGTCTCTCTCTAAGAGGAAGGGAGATACAAGCTTCCATTGATTCTTCAATTACCTGGGCCTCTCGCATATTTCACATAACCTCTTCCTGCCGGCTACCGACTCAAGCCACAAGACTTCCCATTTATATAGAATTATCTAGGTGGGAATGTATCATGCTCTTACACGGGTATGTTTGCACAGTCAAATGGTTGTTTGCATATTTAAATCTGCGAGCAGTGATGTTTAAGTTTGCATGACAAGACTGCAGTTTGTTTGTGGCGTAACTAGTGCTAGATGTCCTTACGGATATGGCAACTCTAAATTCCCTCAATTTTCTCCACACATTGTACTGCAGTGTGTAACGGAGCTCCTTTGTACTCCGACTGAGTACCCTCCGTTGACGGATGCTCCTAGCACTCCCTGAGGACTCCAAGCACTGCAGCAGACACCACAACCACCGTAGACTCCGCAACCGCCGTATCTTGACTGGAGTCTCGCCGTCTTCCTTCCACCCTGGATCAGCTTCTGTCCTCCAGGACTGTGTGGGAAAGAACTCTTCCTTCCACCCTGTACGAACCTCCAGCATCCAGGACTGTGTGGTGAAGACCCCTCCTCCAAGGAGAGCGTGTCAGGAACAAGCTCTTAAAAGAGCTAAGTGATTCAAGCTCAGGGGAGCATGCAGAGCATAGCAATCCCCAGTGTGATTATAACAGCTCCCTCCAATAACGAGACAAGGCTACGTTTAGAGGGATCAAGAAGAACTGTCAAAACCTTTATTCCCTTGGGACCAGCCAATAGGGTCACCACAATAACATTGTTGTGAAAACTCAATAAAATCACAAACAGTCAAACCAAATCAAGCAACACACAGTGACTTATCACAACACAATGGCACATTTTTAAAGGGGTGGGGGGAGACAATATTTAACAGTAAATATCTCACCTGCCTGCAGAATTAGCAATATGCAAATCTACCCGAATATGCAAATAAACCAGTCTTGCAATTCAGGTAGTGCATATTGCTGTTGCTACCAACAGAGGGCACTAGACAAGCTCCATAGCCAAACCCACCTAGTTGGTAGCAAACCTCAGCAGTACAGGAGAGAAGGCAATACATTACACAGTACATACACACACACTAAACAATTACATTACACACACCCTGCACCTATAATGGGTACAGGGTGACTAAAACATAAGAGAAATAAAGCAGCCTACATAAATAGTCTGTCTGAAGGTAGACTAGGGGCTTTAAAGCCAAATACATCAAAGAGTCATAGTCACAGGGGAGGAGGCTGGCAAGTAGGCCTCTCCAGGACCAAGTGGCGAAGGGCACTTCGTCACACAGTGTATCCAACGAAATAGGTCTCTGGGATTTTTCTCTAGTCTCACTGTCTCTTTATCTGTCTACAAAAACTAAATGGTAAATTGCAGTCTTCGGTGTTCGCAACCAATTGAAAATGTCAGCATCATATGACCGTTTCCAAAACAATCACAATCAAAACTTCACAGACTATGCTACTGCCAATATTACCATCGTCAGAAAACAATACCGGTTTAAAACTGGGCCTAACTTGGGATTTTTTTAATCTATCAAAGTTCAGCTCGATAGACCAATATTGCCATGTTAACACCATATAATAAATAAAAAATAAAACCCATAAAAAAAATAAAAATAAAATGGTGTCTTTCTAGGATTACGGACAGCCAAGTACATTGTTAATGCTAATATGTGACAAGTGTTCATTAGCCTTACATATGGACACTGCTGCATGTGTTTATGCTTCTTTAAGGTATAAACAGACAGACATTTCATCTAGTGTGTGTGTGTAATCTACAGGTGATACTCGAAAAATTTGAATATCGTGCAAAAGTTCATTTATTTCAGTAATTTATTTCAGTAATGCAACGTAAAAGGGGAAACTAATATATGAGATAGACACAAGATAGTTCAAGGCGTGATTTGTCATAAGTGCGATGATTATGGCTTACAGCTCATGAAAACCCCAAATCCTCAATCTCAGTAAATTAGAATATTGCATGCAATCAATAAAACAAGGAGTGTACATAGAACAATATCGGACCTCTGCAAAGTATAAGCATGCATATGGACTCAGTACTTGGTTTGGGCCCTTTTTGCAGCAATTACTGCCTCAATGCGGCGTGGCATGGACACTATCAGCCTGTGGCACTGCTGAGGTGTTATGGAAGACCAGGATTCTTCAATAGAGGCCTTCAGCCCTTCTGCATTGTTCGGTCTCATGTCTTTCATCTTTCTCTTGGCAATGCCCCATAGATTCTCTATGGGGTTCAGGTCAAGTGAGTTTGCTGGCCAATCAAGCACAGTTATTCCACGGTCATTGAACCAGGCTTTGGTGCTTTTGGTGGTGTGGGCTGAAAAATGAAGTCAGCATCCCCATAAAGCTCGTCTGCAGAAGAAAGCATGAAGTGCTCCAAAATCTCCTGGTAGAGGGCTGCATTGACCCTGGACTTAATGAAGCACAGTGGACCAACACCAGCAGATGACATGGCTCCCCAAATCAACACAAACTGTGGAAACTTCACACAGGACTTTAAGCATCTTGCAGTGTGTCCATCTCCATTCTTCCTCCAGACTCTGGGTCCTTGGTTTCCAAATGAGATGCAAAAGTTGCTCTCATCAGAAAAGAGGACTTTGGACCACTGAGCAACAGACCAGGTCTGTTTTTCTTTAGCCCAGGTAAGACGCTTCTGATGTTGTTTGTTGTTCAGGAGCGGCTTGACAAGAGGAATGTCCAGGATCAGGCCCATGTCCAGGACCAGTCTGTGTGTGGTGGCTCTTGATGCACTGAATCCAGCCTCAGTCCACTCCTTGTGAAAGTCCCCAACACTTTTGAATGGCCTTTTCCGGACAATCCTCTCCAAGCTGCGGTCATTCCTGCTGCTTGTGCACCTTTTTCTTCCACACTTTTCCCTTCCACATAACTTTCTATTAATGTGCTTTGATACAGCACTTTGGGAACATCCAACTTCCTTCACAATTACCTTTAGAGGGTTTCCCTCCTTATGGAGGGTGTCAATGATGGTTTTCTGCACAACTGTCAGGTCAGTAGTCTTCCCCATGATTGTGATTCCTACTGAACCAGACTGAGAGACCATTTAAAGGCTCAGAAACCCTTTGCAGGTGTTATGGCTTACTTGTACTAAACATAAGATACACCTAAAAGTACAGAGGTAAAAAGAAATTCATAGGGCAACACCACTTCCGTTTCTCTTCATGGAACACACATGCGTTCCACCTCTCGGCTGCTCCGAATGACGTCATCCACCTCGACGTGGAACGCATATGCGTTCCAATTCATCCGTTCGGCAAAACAGGAACAATATGCAAATAAATCAACACAGCATCAAAATGCAGCACAAACTTTAAAATGTCCGAAAACGACTTGTATCTGAGGATTTAGAGGAATCCTGTGTTACTACCTAATACATAAGGGAAGTAATAACCTTTATTTTTATTTTTGCTGCACCTGGGTGGTCTACATATATATATATATATATATATATATATATATATATATATATATATTTCTAATTGTTTTTTCCTCGTTTGGTAGACCTGATTGTTTATTATTTTATTATTTTTCAACATGTTTTCAGAGCTTAAACAAAGAAGAGCTGTAAAATTTCAATCTCTTTTTTCTGTAAATAATGACGATTCTCATACCCACAATTTTGAAATTGATGATTTCTTTAAAAAACTTGAAAAATTTTCCATAAAGGAAACAAAGAAATGGTGGGAAATTTCCTTTTTGGAAAATTATATTAAAGAAGGACTTATCCCGAAAGGATTAAGACTGTCAAAAAATCTAATGGGCTAGCAAATTCCCGCCATGCTGAGAGATGGGATACAGCTCTGGAAACATGTGCAATCACTTTAATGGAGATTATTGTGGATTTTGAAAAAGAAAATTTAAAAGATGTAATACAAGAATTGGAACATCTAGAAAATGATATTAAGCTTGATAAGAAAAATCCAGAATATGTACAGAGAGAAAAAATTGTATGCGATAGGGTCCAAAAAATGGACGAGAAAATCGCAGAAACAAAAAATAGTAAATATAAAAGAGATAAAAAAGATAAAGAAAATTGTTCTTTCTCCATTAAAAATGTAAATAGAAATCGAGAATTTAGAGATAGGTGCAGTGTTCAAACTGATTTTATTGATTATAGACAGAGAAGATCTAATTTCAACTCTAATCACAATTCTTTTCCTCCAAGAAAGAATAATGATCAAGTTAGATCTTTAAGAACTTACGAACAGAATAGTTCAGCCCCTAGTGCCTTATCAAAAAGAAAATTGTCCACCCATAATTCGGTTAGGTCCAATAGACCCTTATCCCCCCGTGTGTCTACAAATAGAGATTTTTTAGAGAGGGAGCTAGACCAAAGGGTGAAGAAAAAGAAAATTACCCAGTATTTTTCACCCAGAGCTCCCAGAGTAGACCTTACCAATCGCTTCGCCCCTCTGAGAGAGCGGAATTCTCTAACCAAGAAAAGGAGGTTAAGTCAAGAAGGAGATGTTCCCCAGTAAATTTAGATAAGGGAGAGGAAGCAATGGGCATTTTTAATATATCTAATGCAATTTTGAGTAGAAAAGAGTGTTCCATCTTACAGAAGGGTCTAAAATACACCCCTAATGTCCCCCCTGATTCTTTTAAAATGTATATCGATATGCAAAAATTCATTAGAAAATTAAGTCTTAAAAGATTTTTTATTAAAAAACAACGGGAAGAACCTTTGAAACAGGAACAAACAAGTATACCTAATCAGGATCCTCTTAAAAAATGTAAGCCCCGTTCAACTTTTTGTCCATATGACAAAGGAGGACAAATAGAGACCTTTAATAGAATGGTGATGGCAGAGCTTGAAAACTTGACAAACAAAAAAGAATACTGCAATAATATGTCCATACATGAGATGCAGACTTTTTATGCTCTTAAGAAAAGGAATGACATTGTTATCAAAAGCGCTGATAGGGGGGGGGAGGGGCATTGTCGTGATGAATTTTATTTGGAGGAATCTTATAGGTTGTTGGAGATACAAATACATACACCAAACTCAAGATGAACCCTAATGTAGTTTTTAAACAACAGTTAAAATCTCTACTAGAAAAAGCGGTTGACAAAGAGGTGATAGATACTCGGATTTACCAGTTTCTTTATCAGGAGAATCCTAGGATTCCAACTTTTTACTTTTTGCCCAAAGTACACAAATGTAAAATAAATCCACCGGGTAGACCGATCATTAGTGGGATTAACTCACTTACTTCCAATTTGTCTCAGTTTATCGATCACTCTCTACAAACGTATGCGCAATCAGCCTTTTCTTACTTGAAAGATACAAAACATTTTTTACAGGAGTTGGATTCGATTGAATGGCAGGATAGCTATAAGCATCCTTAGATGTAGGTTCACTATATACAGTGATAGACCACCAATTAGGTATACAGGCTGTGAAAGATAACCTTGATAGAGATATGACCCTTAACAGCACTTTTGTAGAGTTTCTACTTGAAGCCATAGAATTTATACTTACTCATAACTTTTTTATGTTCAATGATGAGTACTTCCTGCAAATCAGGGGAACTGCCATGGGCACCAGGTTTGCACCTAGTTATGCCAACATTTTTATGGACTTTTGGGAACGCCAGTCCATTTGGGCTAATAACCCATATAAGGCAAACCTGGTGCTCGGGCGTCGTTACATAGACGACATCCTTGTTATATGGAAGGGGTCTGAAGAACATCTACTTGACTTCTTCCGGTATATCAACGACAATGCCCTCTCCCTGGTCTTTACTCCAGTGTACAGTTCTGTTTCCATAGATTTCCTTGATTTGACCATCTTTATCGAAGACTCTCGGATCTTAACCAAAACTTACTTTAAACCTACTGATACCAATAGTTTTATCGAATCTAAGAGCGGTCATCACCCTAAATGGTTAGCAGGAGTCCCAAAAAGTCAATATACCCGACTCAGACGTAACTGCTCCAACTTTAATACCTATGTAGAGCAAGCTGAGAAATTAACTACTAAATTTGTAGAGAAGGGATACAAAAGAGAAATTTTAGACATAGAGGTGAAGAGAATTGGAGAGATGAAAAGGGGAGACTTATTAATGAACAAAGTTAGGTGTACTAGTAATGTCGATAAATCGTTTGAATTTTCATTCAACACCCAATATAACTCTAAAACTTTTGCTATCAACAGAATATTTAGAAGACACTGGAATATACTTAAACATGATGAGTACATAGGTCCACAATTGCCCGAACATCCTAAGATCATATATAGAAAAGGGAGAAATTTCTCCAGTTTTCTTACACCGAGCCTCTTCCAGAGGGATATACATGCCCAAACTAATACCACGAAGGGGTTCCACACTTGTGGAATGTGCAAAGCCTGTAGGGCACAACCGCTCCATACTTATTCCTTTTCCAGCTTTGTAACCAAAGAGGAATTTAAAATCCAGGGACGTGTCTCATGCTGTTCCTCACATGTTGTGTACCTACTCACATGTGGATGTGGTGCACAGTATGTTGGGAGGACAGTAAGAAAAGCTAAGACACGATTCCTGGAGCATAAGAACAATATCATTGAAGGAGTACTCAATCACTCTGTTCCGGTTCACTGCAACAAGTGCCCACTCTTTAATCAACATCAATTTTCATGGGTGGTGATTGAACAAATATCACTGGGTGTGAGAGGAGGAGATATTGTGATGAGATTAAGACAGAGGGAAGGATTCTGGATTCACAAACTAAAAACCCTTCAACCGTTAGGGTTGAATGTGGACTTTGATTTGATTTGTTTTCTTTAATTTTTTGTATTATTATTTATTTTTACATTCTAATTTTCACATATATTTTTCATTTTTATTTTTATTTCATTTTTATTTTTATTTTATTTTTATTCTTATTCTTATCTTTATTTTTATTTTTTCATTATTTTCATTATTATTTTAATTTTATTTTACTTTATTTTATTTTCATTTATTTTAGGTTATTTTTATTTTTTTATTATTTTTTTATTTTTTTTTTATTATTTTTTTATTTTTTTAATTTTTTCCATTTTCATTTATTTTTTAATTTTTATTTTTATTTTTCATATTGATATTAATTTCTTTTTTCATTTATTGTTTTCATTATTTTTGTTATTTATTTATACTTTTCTATATATATATTTTTTATGCATATATTATATTTATGCTATATTTTCATTTATTTAGTTCTATATTCTTATTTTTTACAGTTTGTATGCTCCAGAATCACTCCCTTTGAGACACTGACTTATGTCTATACAAGTGTACTTATATAAGTGTATTTATTGATTTTTATTGGTTTTATTTGGTGATCGAAATATGCTCTATTAGTGTATTGTATTTTTTGTGGCGTGAGTTCCGTTATACTTAATATTGCTGTATTTTGATTTGCATATTGTTCCTGTTTTGCCGAACGGATGAATTGGAACGCATATGCGTTCCACGTCGAGGTGGATGACGTCATTCGGAGCAGCCGAGAGGTGGAACGCATGTGCGTTCCATGAAGAGAAACGGAAGTCCTTTTAAGGACATTGAATAATGAAGAATGAAGAACAGCTGATTCCAACGTATCTGATAGGCGGAACGTGCGGAGAAGAGAAGAGGGGGACATTTAAAAGTCGTTTTCGGACATTTTAAAGTTTGTGCTGCATTTTGATGTTGTGTTGATTTATTTTTATTGATTTGCTCCTGAGGAAGTTTACAGTTAAGTAAACGAAACGCGTTGAGCTTTTTATGTGATTTTATGTGATTTATCTTCTACCTTGCATCATCTGGGAATGAAGATTTAATGTTTGATTGATGAGCATTCTTATTGCCTACTTCTTGTAAGTGTTTACAATTAAAGTGTGTCATTGTACATTTTAAACTTTGCTGCACTATGTCCAGTTTTTCTTTTGACATGTATTCCTGGAATTGAAAATTTCTGCAATTGAATATTTAAAGAGACACTGATGGGTTTGAACAATTCATATATCCTGTGAGTGCAATATTATTATCAAGGGGCCATTACTTTATTGTATGGTGTTGCCCTATGAATTTCTTTTTACCTCTGTCCTTTTAGGTGTATCTTATATTTAGTACTTGTATCTGAGGATTTAGAGGAATCCTGTGTTACTACCTAATACATAAGGGAAGTATTAACCTTTATTTTTATTTTTGCTGCACCTGGGTGGTCTACACACACACACACACACATATATATATATATATATATATATATATATATATTTCTAATTGTTATGGCTTACTTAGATGATTAGAGTGGGACACTGTTAGCCTAGAATATTGCACCTTTTCACAATATTCTAATTTACTGAGATTGTGGATTTGGGGTTTTCATGAGCTGTAAGCCATAATCATTGCACTTATGACAAATCACGGCTTGAACTATCTTGCTTTACATGTAATGTGTCTATCTCATATATTAGTTTCCCCTTATACGTTGCATTACGGAAATAAATGAACTTTTTCACGATATTCTAATTTTTCGAGTATCACCTGTATCACTTTTGCTATGTGCTTTTTGTCCTTTAGGTGGCTTAATTGAAGGTGGGTTAAAAAGGAATTGTTCGTTATCATAGCTGGACACTGTCAAATTAAGGAAGGTGATAAGGAGTCTGTTCTGCTGCTGAGTTAAACACTAGGAAATATATCAGGAGGGTACTAATTCATTGTTAAATGTGTTTTCAAGTCATTTTAGTTGTCGAATTCGCTAAATGACCATTGGTTTTCTTAAGAGGGTTTCACCAAGCACCATGGCCTCCTTATTGTTTTGAAGTGGTCATGATTTCTGTAAGTGCAGCGTTGCTCTATGAAACGCTGCTGAATATAAACCCTGTGCTGGCAACATCACTGAGGCATCATTAGCCAACTCGGGACAAGATTTGTGGGTTGGCTAGTGTTAATTATCTGCATATTTTTAAGCAAAGGATGTCATTAATGGTCTGAGTGATTAACTGACACTCGCAAATAGCGAAAGTATCGGCATCGGGATTCTGAAGCTCTGCAGAAGCTAGTTGTACATTACCAGACACACAAAGTTTTATGCTCTAACAGTTTTATGCTCTAACATTAATATTAAGTAGCAAAAAAACAATGCTGAATGCCTTTGTATGGAAGAAATCACACCGGTGTTATTAGAACTTAGGTTCTAATAAATAAACAATATGACAATTGTTGTGTATATTAGAAATCCTGAGTGTATATGTTCTATACTCGGGTCACAAACTGAACAGTGTCCATTTAAACTTGCTCTAGGGCACTTACCATGAAAACACTCTACAAAAGTTACAGGCAAAACCAATTTTATTGCAATTGTGTACATTCCATATAACACATGCAAGGCTCTGAACACATGGTATCTTGCAGCTGAATAGTGTATGCTGGTGCATACTACCTGTCACTTTAAATCAACTTGTCAGACTCTTTAATTAAAGACAATCTTCAATATTTTGTTATCCTACTAAAATTATTTATTAGAACCTTGCTGCAATATCACTATATTACTAAGGATGAATGCGTCATCATTAAGTTAGTGTAAATGTATTTATATACATAACACATCGTACAACACCGCGGAATGTGTTGGCGCTTTATAATTACCAATAATTATAATATGTAAATGTGATTCATATTGTTGTGCTTTTAACTGATATGAAAAGCCCATCTTTTAGATAAAGGCTGCTGGGAAGGTCAGGAGAAAATGTAAGCGAAGAAAAGCTGATATTTGTGTAATCTAATTGTATTTTTATTGCCTGTTCTTTCAGCCAGCCAGACTATGGGTGGCATTAAAAGCATGGCCAGTGACCAAGCAACCCATAAATGAGGGCAAACTGTTCACCATTCTGCTGTAAAGTGCTGACTTCATGGGAAAGTAAAGTAAGCACAGAATATTCAATGGATTCCAAACATATGTTCTTTAAGTCATCTAAACGTTCTTTTCTTATATAAACTTAAGGTAGACTAAAGCACAACAGACTCTTCAAGTACAGGAGGCTACTTAAGATTTTGAATCAATAAGATAGAAGGGCCATAGGATAACGCAGTCTTCGTTAATTTAGTACAATAATTAATTTAAAATTTGTGTGTGAAGGGGGGAGAAAAACACTATGGAATTGCTTTATTCTTAAAGCAAAATACAGATCAGCGATGTAAGGCTCTGTCAGACCAGCATTTTAGGATATTACAAGCCATATTGAGCATACTGAATCCCCTATACTTACTGAAAAAGCTTTACTAAAGAAACACTATAGTGTTAGGAATTCAGAGCTGTATTCCTAACACTATAGAGTCCCTCTGCCTCCTCCTCATGCCTTCCCAATTGCAAAAAAACATTTACCTGATTCTAGTGCTGATGTTGGGGCATAAAGTGCCGTGCACATTAGGCCTTCTCCATCAATAAGATAAAGAAAAGGTGAATAGCGCACACAAAGTTGTGTATATTAGAAATCCGGATGAATAAAGTGGAACACCAATAAGAAATAAGGCGGACATGTTGGGGAGGCTTGGGGGGGACCAGTGCATAGCCGGAAGTGCAGCCATATTTTGGTTGGCGTGACACTTCTGGCCATGACCATATATGGGAGTGGGTGGGAATTTTTTTTGCACACATGTTGGTAATTATTATCTCTGTTAATTGCTACTCTCTGATATATAAGAACTTTTTAGTTCACAGTGAAATTAGATGCACTTGAAAAAGACCTATGTAAGGTTGAAACGCGTTGTGCTTTTATTGTTTAATTATTTGTGTATATATATATATATATATACACACATTCTTTTATTTTCAATTTTTGTTACAATAAAATATCTCCTTATCTACTTTGGAGTCTGCTGCCAATTCATCAGTTCCAGGTTCCTGTGGACATACCCAGGGCCGGACTGGGAAAAAAATTCGTCCCGGGCATTTTTTTTTATCACAGCAGCCCACTAAGAAGGGGGCGGGGCAGAAAGGGTGTGTTTTGTCATCACTGGGACCTCCCCTGCCAGCCTCGGCCCATGGCCACCGCGGCCCACCGGGCATTTGCCTGGTGTGCCCGATGGCCAGTCCGGGCCTGGACATACCTGATGTACCAGCACTATATGTCTCAAGGAGGAGACGATAAGCGCTAAAAGTTTAGAGCCAACTTTTAAAAGGCTCTGGAAATTGTGAGTGTGAAAAAAACCTATTCCTCACTTTGATATTTTATATATACAGGTTACACTATGTATGTTTTATTTACCTGTGTATAGGTTACAAGAACTACCTAATGTGTATGATTACCTGAGTTATTATTTTATGTAAGGTAATATCTTTTCTACTTTGTGTGCGCTAATCACCTTTTCTTTTTATCTTATCACTTTTGCAAGTGTATTTGGTGACACTACACTTGGGTAATTTTAGCTGCACCAGTGTTCATTATTCTAAGCGCCTTTGTATCCTTTCTTTTTTCCTGTTTATACTTCTCCATCAATGCTTTCCTATGGAGTATTTCAACACGCTTGAAAGGCGAGTGAGGATAACCATTGTGGTTCACACAGTCAAACTCCATGAAACTGCAGGAAGCACCTCTAGGAGGCAGTCTTAATACTGCAATGTAAACATTGCAGTCACTCTAAACTTACAATGGTTTACATTGCAGTGCTAAGGGGGACAGGGACACTGCACCCAGACCACTTCAATGAGATGAAGTGGTCTAAGTGCCTACAGTGTCCCTTTAAGATTGCAAACTCCCACCGTTCCATAGCCTACATGCACTCTTGAATGATTCTGATGCTGTTGCAGTGTAATTAATACATGTATTGGTAATTCACACCCATCATTCAGTATGCTAGAGAACATTCCCATTCTCACCATTTAGTTCTAAACTTTCCAATCACTGGCGTATGTTTGTTCAAGTAGGGCCATAGCTCTTTGATTCTGTTTTGCCTTGATTTATTTGCTTGATCTGTTTAATGTAATTATAGCACAGTGCTGCAGAGTGTGCGGGCATTCCATACATTATCGTTATGAGAATATGTGCTTAGTGTGCGGACAATCCATACATTATCATTATAAGAATAATTGCTTGGAACACTAACGTGCCTGTTGTATTTCCTGTGAGTGATAAGTTCCATTTCCATTCATTGGAGTTTGTCCACAGGGGGCCAGTATTGCATTACTGGAAATGGAAATGTGCAGTATCTCCCCAGAACACAAATATAATTGTAATTTAAAGTTCAATGATCAGTGTAATACATATTTTACAAACATATTTACTGCAAGGAACTAGTCTCATTTTTAGTGAACATAAACATCTCTCTATATAGACAATACTTAAATAAATACTGGCTTATTTGAGGTGGGGAAAATAGTATTTTAAACCCTCTCTAAAGTGTAACTTTCTTCTGACACATAGAACGTTTTTTGAATCACAACTTGGCAGGAAAACTGCCCTAAGGAAAGAGGGTTGGGGAAGTGTTACTTCAAAGTCTTCTTCTGTGAAGGGCCTGGCTTCAAAGAAACTAAAAAAGAAATGGAGGTGGAACAAGGTTTGGACATGGTTTGGGGATAATGATGGAAGGAAATTAATAAATCCAGGTGAAACTTACATTGTTGCTGCAGGTCTTGTAGCGAATATTTCGACCTTCACAACTCCTGAAAGAAAAGATAATTAGACTTAAAAAAAAACAGCATAATAATTTCTATATATGCATATATTGAGAGGCCATTCACTAATGTGATATTCGATAGGAAGTCATAGTCAATTCAAAGTGAATTTCAAATTTTATGCTGAAATGGAAAAAACTCAAAAATAGCTGACCTGGATTAATTTTTTTTCCAAATCTAGCTATTTGGCCTAAAATTTGAACTTCGATTTCCCTTGCCAACAATTCACAGTTTAGTGAATAGTCAGCTAGAACAGAAACATTTTTTATTTGGAATTTGAGATTAAAACAGAACTAGTGTGTTCTCCATCTCCTCAATCAATCATGCATGAAATTATATTTATAGGATACACTAAACATTCTATAAAATGTTCCACATTAAGAATCAGTCTAAACACCATGACCCCGACTGCCTGTTGTTGTGGTTATGCTGTTAACAGGTATGGTCACCACCACTATCATGGTATCTAGCAATTTTGGAATGGTTTTACACAAACAGTGGCTCCGCACCCACATTATTTGTAGCCTCTTTACTTTTATGTTAGCAATAACTATTTTATCATTGGACAGCATTAATTCGCTGAGGGTGTCAGCTTATGCCCAATGTCTGCTGGGCAAACAAAGTTGAAATTGGCATTGTTAATATAGAAGTGGAAAACACAGGACCTCCGGCTGACCCCATTTAACCTCCAAGTTTGCATCGCATCGCTATGTAGGATTGTGAGATACCTACCATTGGGATGAGCTGACCACCATTTTGTTTACAGTCTCCTATTTCATATTGTAATGGGCTTAATTTGTACACCGAGTTAATTTAGTTAGTGATGTCCCAAACTGTTCGCCGAACGGTTCGCGAACGGTTCGCCACGGACTCATCATTGAGTAAACTTTGACCCTGTACCTCACAGTCAGCAGACACGTTCCAGCCAATCAGCAGCAGACCTTCCCTCCCACCTCCTGGACAGCATCCATTGTGAAGCTGCATTCTTAGTGAGCTGTCCAGGAGGTGGTAGGGTCTGGGAGGAAGGGTCTGCTGCTGATTGGCTGGAATGTGTCTGCTGACTGTGAGGTACAGGGTCAAAGTTTACTCAATGATGAGTCCGCGGTGAACCGTTCGCGGCGAACCGTTCGGCGAACATTTACGGACATCACTAAATTTAGTCTAACTCCTAAACCTGTTTCTTTTACTTTTATTATTTCACACTATCAAGCCTCCAATATAAAACCAATGTTTTCTCTTTAAAACCTAACTTAGTCGTCCCAGTTATAAATCTTGGGATCGTGGGGTGGTACTCTAAGCTGGTTTATAATCCCTACCTAGTCTACTATTGGCTAGATAACGCAGCTATATAAATTATTAGTTTAGCTTACATTGCAAGTTAAGACAGATATTTATAAAAATGTATTTATAAAATATTTTGCAAGAGATTTCTCTTGTTTTCAAGTATGTCCTGGGTTCACAAAAAATTGCATTGTTACAACAGGATACAATATTACAAAAATTCAATATACAAACAATATATACCTGTTCCAAATTATTATGCAAATTATATTTTTCTCATTTACCTAAATAATTGATGTAAATAACAGTCACCATAATTCTCATGTTATCAACTATTAAGAGTACAATTAAAATTTTATTGCACAAACCTCCTAATGATAACAGTATTTTTTTAAAACATAAAACACTTACAATGCACTGTTCCAAATTATTACGCACAGTAAGTTTCAAAACACTTTATAGGTTGTAAAGAACTGAAAATTGTCATTTGTTGTGTTTGCAGCATATTTTCTGAAATCAAAAGCTATTTCAATCAAACTTATAACAACATTTTAACTTTTTAAACATTTTAACAGGTCATGTTACATTTTAACATAGGACCCCTTATTTGATAGCAGCTTCACAAGTCTTGCATCCATTGAACATGTGACTTTTTGGACAGTTTCTGCTTGAATTTGTTTGCAAGATGTCAGAATAGCTTCCCAGAGCTGCTGTTTGGATGTAAACTGCCTCCCACCCTCATAGATCTTTTGCTTAAGGATGCTCCAAAGGTTCTCAATAGGATTGAGGTCAGGGGAGGATGGAGGCCACACCATGACTTTCTCTCCTTTTATCCCCATAGCAGCCATTGATGCAGAGGTATTGTCATGCATGAAGATGAAGTTATTACGGAAAGCATAGTTCTTCCTTTTGTACCAGGGAAGAAAGTGGTCAGTCAGAAACTCCACATACTTTGCAGAGGTCATCTTTATACCTTCAAGGACCCTAAAGGGGCCGACCAGCTCTCTTCCCATGATTCCGGCTCAAAACATGACTCCACCACCGCCTTACTGACGTCGCAGCCTTGTTGGAACAGGGTGGCCGTTCACCAACCATCCACTACTCCATCCATCTGGACCATCCAGGGTTGCACGGGACTCATCAGTGAACAGGACTGTTTGAAAATTAGTCTTCATGTATTTTTCTGCCCAATGCAGCCGTTTCTGCTTGTGAGCATTGGTTAGTGGTGGCCGAATAGATGGTTTATGCACAGTTGCAAGACTCTGGAGGACTCTACACCTTGATGTCCGTGGGACTCCAGAGGCACCAGCAACTTCAAATATCTGTTTGCTGCTATGTAATGGTATTTTAGCAGTTGCTCTCATGATCCGATGCATGGATCTGGCAGAAATCTTCCTCAATGTGCCTTTATCTGCACGAACTCGTCTGTGCTCTGAATCAGCCACAAATCTCTTAATAGTGCGATGATCACTCCTAAGCTTTCGTGAAATATCTAATGTTTTCATGCCTCGTCCAAGGCATTGAATTATTTCACTCTTTTCGGCAGCAGAGAAATCCTTTTTCTTCCCCATATTGCATGAAAATGGTGCTCTGGTTAATAATGTGGAACACTCATCTTTAGTAGTTTTTCCTTAAATTGGGCTCACCTGGCAATCTAATTATCGCAGGTTCCGAGATTGTTCCGTGATCAAAAGAGCCCGGAGACACAATGCCATCCATGAGTTAGACCGAAAAACAAAATATTTAATCTTTGTGACACAAATAGAATTTGCATAATAATTTGGAACATGGTGTATATATGTATACATACACACATATATAGATGTAATACATAACTGGTAATAAATATATTCAACCATGACAGGTGCATTCTGTGCTGAGGTATATTGCCATAGATCTCTTAAAAGATTTTAGATTGAATGAAGATGTGACTGTGTCCCTGAAATTATTCCATAATTGCGGAGCTCTTTAAGAAAAGGAGGATTGAGCCACTTTATTTTTGTATTGCGGTATGCTAAATAAAGTGCTAGTACTGGATCGGAGGTTATAGGAGGTGGGAACAGCTGGTGAGAGCATTCTACTCAGGTAAGGTGGGAGCTTCCCAGAAATGCTCTTATGCACAAGGCTGGAAAGATGAAGAGTGCTTCGGGATTCCAGCGACAGACAGTTTAGCTCTTTTAACATGTCACAGTGGTGGGTAAAGTAATTCCATTCTAGTACAAAACGGCAGAATTAATTATATAACTTATTAAGTTTATTAAGATGGGTTTGCGGTGCAGGTACATACACTACATCCCCATAATCAATGACCGGCAGTAGCATGCCTCGCTTGTTTCTGTTTAATATTTTCCAAAAGATTAGGTGATGCCAATCAATTGTACATTGTAATGACCCTTGTGATTATATTCTTTTTGAATCTTCTCATGCCTGTAATGTCTTCTTGTTTACCTCAATAAAAAAAACAATACAGAAGTGGAACTTCCATGGAGTAGAGTACCGATGGGGCATACCTAGGACTCTGACAGCGGTAAGAAACGGAGTTGCACATAGACTCACCTCCATGGACGAAGCCGCAGTATTTTTGCAAGCCTTGGGACTCCCACCGCAACCGGCGGCAGCAGCGGACACCCCCAAACGACAAGCGTGGGATCCTGCAAAGACTGTCCCATTCAAACCTCGAAGAGGAGCAAGGCTAGAGACACTCACTTGAAATAACAGCCATCACAGCAGCAGCTCCTACGTTAAGCCACCTTCTTCAACAAATGTGTTTATATTCAATGTTTAGCATGTCAGTGAGCATTGTTCCTCCTGAATTTTTCCTTTGTTCTTGACTTATCTTGTGTTCTATTAATTTCTGTCTCCACTTCACCTGAATGGGACACGTTATATTACACCGTAAAACACACATACATAACAAAATCGACCCCCTCACATCCAGTCTTAAGCACCTGCTCAAACCACGTCCCCATGGCCGCATATCAAGAATTAACACACATAGATGTCAGGCTAATGCATTACCTCTAATGGCAGTAACCCCAACAGGGGAGCCACCTGCACTATACGAAAACACCGCAGGGCAGTAATCTACCAGATGATATACCAAGAGCCATACCCACACACACATGGGTTAGAAGCCTGCAAACCCACGCGATTCTGAGCAACTCATTACCCACACTTAGTGGCGGCACAGTCATACAACTTCACCACACGACAGTCCCACGCACCACAGTCATGAACACATAAGCGTGTACATTCACCTCCAGGCTTACATGCCAAATAACAAAAAGGTGCATTGTCCTTCTCCGCAACGCAAGTGTTCAGCTGTTCTTATTGATCTGCCTGTACCAGCTGTTGGGGCGCTACAAGCATGTATGTATATCATAAGCACTGAAAAATAAAGAATTATAAAAAAAAAAAAGAAGTGGAACTTCCACATTAGCATTATGGTGAGCAAAGCACAAAGGTCCTGGACACTTGGTGAACTCTTTAATTCAGTTAAACCTGTTGGAGATGGTTTGACACAGAACTGTGGTGTAACATCAGTAGCCTGTTGGCACTATGACCACTACAAAAAACCTGTAGTAAATGTGGTTTGAACGCTCCTTTAAGAAAAATACAATACCTGCATTTGTACTCATAACACACGTTTCTATCTTGTACCTTCTCTCCAAATTTTATTTTATACACAAACACACACACATATAACACAATGTGAAAATTGTATTATTCCTTCTTTCATTTCAAAGGTCCACTTTACTGACAACATAACAGCGCAAATAAAGATTTGGACAAAGGTTCCATTGAAATAACAAGTCTAAAAATCTACGTTTTAATCATTCAGCTTGCTTTAAAAAAAAAAAAAACTACATGCCATTAGCCTGTTAGTAACCTAATTCCATCTACTTAAATTAAAAAGGCATCTTCATACAAAAACATTTGGGAATTATATAAGCATTAAACTTGGGGAGGAAAGACATCAGACCACCAAAATCAACTTAAAGACCTTCTTAAGCATCCTTCAGAGAGAATATTTCTCTTTTCACCCATATCCCAGAATGTTGATATCCTAAGCACGGACATTTGATCATCATTCAATCACAAAGCAAACGTCTTGCAGCTGAATAGCACGTTGAATACGAACGCTATTAATGCCTGCTTTTGTTGGAAGACCCTCAAGCAACTTCACAAATTATCAGCAAGTCCATTAACTTGGAACCCATTTATTACAGATATTAAAGGATCAAAGAAAGTTCAGCTGTAAATGTATGATGAGATGTACAAATCCAGACTAACCTGCCATTCAGACATCTCCGTAAAGAGTAAGAGGCTCCTCCACCACAAGTACGGGAACAGTCACTCCAAGATCCCCATGCATCCCAGCCGTTGTCCTTATTATCTTCTGAACGGGTACTTCGAGATGTCTGCAGAAGAATGGATATAGAGTTTTAAGATTAACACTTCCTTATCAGGAGAACTATAGTTTGTACTCAGGATTTGCTTTGCAGTTCTAGGATATCTGATCAGCATTTTACTAGGACATGTTTTTTTTGTACTCAGACCACTGCTTCCTGTAAGATCATTTGATTGCTCACACAATATATGCACATATTAAGGATCACACTGCAAACCTCATGACAGCTGGGTTCAGATATAACCCTGTGTAATAGGAATTCCAGGCCACACGGGTTCAACGTGTGTTTGTTTAGTAGACTGGCCGGGCCACATAATTTTACTGATTTAAAAAAAAAATTTTTTTAAATACATGACACAAAATCATTGTGATTCATAAAACAATCTTTTTTTTCAGTGGCTATCCCTTCAAAAGGGGGATAAAAATAAATAAATTATAGGCATCTTATGTAAAGGGGCAGCATCTGACCACCCTAGTTTGTCTCTTGAATGTCATGACATCTACTAGGGGAATTTAATACAAAAACAGCGGAAATAATTCAAAATAAAGATAATATTTTTAAACGTAGACAGATGTCTTATTTCTCATTATCTGGAGACCGGTTAGTTATTTTTTCCACTGAAACACCGTTTCATTGAAAAAATGAGAATTAGCAGATAATCCTTGCCCATGGAAACACGTTAATCACCTATTGCCTTTATTTATAGAGGAAAATACAGAAGTGCAAATTAACACTTTTGCCATTGTTCAATTTAACATTGTCCTCCCACATAACTGAGGTGTTAACTCCTTAAGGACTAAATTTTACACGTCACCGTCATCATAACCTGGTGCCTAACAACCTAATGCCATTTTGGTCTACATATTTTGTTTTGGCAGCTCTATACAGCAGTAATTAATTAGGAGGGATTTTCAATTTATGAATGGAATCCTTAAAGTAACACTCTAAGGCCTATGAGTTTATCTAATTGATAACAGTATGGTGTCTGCAGTCCCCTGGTGCTATCTTTTTATTCAATTTTCAGCTGTTTTTGATTGGTTTAACACTGAATGAGGGTCAGTGGATAACTACAGCCCAGCGTCTCTCTGCAGCTTGAGCTAATGAGTGCTTTCAGCTTTAAACAGTTTAACACTGAAACGCATTTGCACCAGGGGACTATAACCAGACTCTATAAACATCATTTTGGTGCCTACAACGTCCCTTTAACCCCTTAAGGACCAAACTTGTGGAATAAAAGGGAATCATGACATGACACACATGTCATGTGTCCTTAAGGGGTTAAAGAATGTACTCTTATGACAGCATAGACTATTACTGGTTCTTAAGGGATTAAAGGAAGACCATCACCAAGGGAGGATGAGAGAGAAAGAGAGAGAGAGAGAGAGAGAGAGAAAGAAAGAAAGATAGAAAGAGAGAAAGAATGAAAGAGAGAGAGAGAAATGGTCACCATACTATCTTTGCAATGTTAATCCCCCAATTTCCCCACCCCATACAGATTTTATTGATTTTCATTATAGAAACCAAAACTAAACTGAACATATTTAATGTACATATAGTATGGCAATACAATGCACTCTAAATAATATACCAAACAATGGCAACATAAGTAACCATAGAGAGTTTATTTAATGGGGGATACTTCTATGCAAAACTGTGGCCAGCTGGGTTCCTTGGTCTATATGATTCGTTCCTGTCCTACCTTCCTACCTACATGGAAAGCAATGCTTTTCCTTTAGCCCCAACATTGCCTTTTTGCACATAATCCCTTACGAGCTATGAATCAGAGACCAAGAAATGAGTCATGTTTTAGAAACATAGAATGTGACGGCAGATAAGAACCATTCGGCCCATCTAGTCTGCCCGTTTTATTGGCTGACAAGCTATAAGTAAGTGTTGGAAAATGCAATCAATCTCAAGCCTCGCCACCACAATATCAAATATTGACCAGAATCACCGTTTGGAAGAGCATTCGCCTTCTGATATTCCATCAATGGGTGGCAAAAGTTGAGGAAATTAGGGCTATCGTGGAAATGACAGTATAGCAGAAGCAAGAGTGTTATCACTCTACCTGGGCTTCTTTGTTAGCATACCTTAATGAAGGACCCCAAGAGTGTGGTGGAGCAGGTGATGAAGTCGTAGAGAGGGGGGGTGGTCTCTTCCCCAACCCCCTGACTCTTCTAACATATCCCTTTTTTCTCTTTACATTCTTTTCCTACATGGGAGGCTCTTATTCACTTCATCTCTCTCCCTCTTCTCCCTTTGGTACACCCTTTTTGGGTACCTGTGGCTAAGGGATTTAGCTTAATCACAGACTATTTAGGTAATACCGTGATAACACTGCCCTTTAAATTTTGTTCTCAATTGGCATGATGTTTGAAATATATCACAACCTGCTGCATCTTGAGCTTCTGTCTTATCTATCTACTATATCCTGTGCGGGATAATCTGATGAAATCATACAGTTTTTGAAAATCGTTTTTTTTTTTAAATGAACCACGAGTGGAAAAGGAATTTATGCAAACATTTGATAGAATATGCGTTAAGTGGTCAGAATACAAAGTATCTCTTGGCTTTCAAGGTTTCTCTAGTCCACTATTCTAGTGTGTAGCTAACATCTCTGCTTCTAGGAAATATTTGTGACTTGTCAACAACAACTAAAAAAGGTTTCTCCTGGCTTAGTCTCAACTAGAGTCTGTTATATAGTTTTCTCAAGTATCCAAGTGTTCAGATTTACGAGTTAATGGAGAAATCATGAATTGAATTATTTAGCAAAGTTTAAATAAGGACTAAATATATTATTGCAATAGCAGATACTATAAATTTCAATATATACAGAAAAATGAGGGCTTCTATGCAGAACATGCATACAGATGTAATATGTGGTGATGACCTTTTTGAAATATTTTAATCTCAACCTGCAAATATTCAAGCCTATAATTATTTTAATTAGGGATGCCAATATGGTGGGCAATGCCTATATGTGATGCCTACTCCCAGGACCGGATTAACATAGCAATGCCTATATGTGAAGCCTACTCCCAGGGGTATTTTTCTCAGTATAAACAGAGATTACTCTGTAACACCAGCACTGGCCAGTAGGGGGCGCTGTGTGTGTGGAGAGAGGCAGGGATAGGAAGTTGCAGCATATACCTGCATCTCTCTCCTAACTGATCTGCGGGGGAGCAGTTACACAGCACAGAGAGTCCAGACAGCAGCTCCCAGCCTGCAGAGACAGCCTACAGCTCAGGGACGTGAGGGATGGGGTAAAGGCTGCAGGGAGACATGGGGACAAAGGGGGACGCTGAGACACAGACACAAATGGGGACACAGGGACACAGACACACATGGGGACACTGAGACATGGGGACACACTTGGGAATACAGACACAAATGGGGACACTGAGATATCTAGGGACACAATGTCCCCAAGTCTCCCAGCCAGTGTCCATAGTGTCTCAGTGTCCCTAAGTTTCCCCATGCGTGTCTGTGTCCCCATGTCTCCCAGCGTCCCCTAGTGTCTCAGTGTTCCCATGTCTCAAACACTATGACATGTTCCCTTTCTTCTACACTCACTACATCCACCCTTTCTCTGTCTCTAACTGTATACCAGGAGCTTCTGCCTGCTAGTAAGAAGGTAAGGAGACAAGTGGACATGTGAGTGCTAAGGGACAGTCCTTAGAAAACATGGAGCGAGTGCATCATTAGACACATTTATGCCAAGTTTAGGGAGCTGCTGGCCAGCATGCATGATTGGCAGACAGTCTGACATGCATGTATGCCAGGCTAGCCTTCCAATTCCTTGGGCAGACATGCCTCCTGTTTGGGCATGTTCATCCCTTTCGAGAGTTCTGGTTACATGAGTTTCCCTCTGGCAACATCTCCACCAGGTACATAACGTTTGAGAGGTATGACTGTTTTAGTGTTTTTGGTCGATAAGATTCTGTAATTAGGCCCCTCATAAGTGTCCGCACCAGGCCCAATTGGCTCTTAATGTGGCCATGCCTACTCCCCTAAATACACCATAAGTTTTATTACAAAATAGACCCAATTTTTTTAGGATAATTAAGCTCCAAGCTTTTGCATGGGGTATATGTACAACCAGTGGCGTAACTACCGCGGTCGCAGGGGTCGCAGCTGCGACCGAGCCAGTCACTTCAGGGGGCCGGCCACCCTGCGGACCCCTGGTCCCACCAGCTGAGTAATGCGGCCCATGTCGCACTAAAAAGGGCCCATTGGGTGGCCCATGCTGTTAGGGCCACCCGATGCTATGTAATTCCAGGGGACCTGGTCAGTGCTTTAAAAGTGCGACCGGGCCCCCTCGGATGATGTCAGAGGCTGGGAGGAAGTGACTGCCCCGGTCACTTCCTCCCAGCAACCACTGGGAGCCACGCAGGAGGAAGGAGAGGAAGTCAGAGTGGGAACTCTGACTCCCATCAGTCTGAGCCACCACTGGACCCCAGGTAAAGGTATCTGTGTCTGTATGTGAGTGTATGTCTTGCTGTGTGTGTGCATGTCTGTGTGTGTGTGTCTGTATGTTTATCTGTATGTGAGTGTGCCTATGTCTTGCTGTGTGTATGTCTGTGTGTGTGACTGTCCGTATAACTGTCTATTTGTGTATGTCTGTCTGTGTGTCTGTATGTGAGTGTGTGTATGTCTGTATGTGTGTATGTCTGTCTGTGTCTGTATGTATGTGTGTGTGTTTGTTTGTATGTATGTGTCTACATGTGTATCTGTTTGCATGTGTGGGGGGAGGGGTAACGTATGGGAGGGGAACGATAGACGTATGGGAGGAGGGTGGTGAGGGAGAGGGGTTGACGTACAGGGGAGGGGGGGCAATTTTCTCACCAGGGCACCATGGTTTCTAGTTACGCCTCTGTGTACAACTGTTGACAAAAATGTTGTACACCACACTTCTTCACCCCACGTGGGTGGCTTTACCTGGAAGGATAGTGCACATCTGACATTAGGCTGTTAGAGTATTACCTGCTAAAGATGGGGGTACATTGACGTTGTGACACGCTTATGCAATATATGATCATGTAATGTAAGTAAACCCCCATTATTTTCTGCTTAGATTAGTTGTTGTTTTTTTTTAAACTAACAAAATCTGTCAGCATCAAAGTTGCTGTTTAGTGGATAAGGGAGTGCGCTGGATTTTCTTTTTTAGTGCACATCTGAGATGTCATCATATCAACAAATCTTTGCTTTGTGAGATTAAGAACACACGATTTTGCAAGTCATATAAAACTCATCTACAAAGTAAACATTTTGTTGAAAGGTGTTTGGATGGTTTTAAAAAAATGGAAAAAAAAAAAAAAGATATCTATTATGGAATGAAATTGTTTTTTTTTTTTTGTTTTTTTTTGTTTTTTTTTAAGAGAAATGGAACTTAAAGAAGAGGATTTGTGGAGGAGCACATATTAGTCAACATGGCCAATACTTTTGGTTTAATTCCCACACTTTCATCCTTTAAAAAAAAAAAACAAGAAAAACTTGTACAAACCTCGACTGCCTAATATCACTATTATACTTCAGTTTTAATTAGACTTTAATTACACGAAAACCCTGCTGATGACTACTTTATAACCTGAAAGATCACGGATCTAGCATGCATGTATATGTGTTTAGATGGAAATTATTAAGTGCCCTAATTATTCCTAATTGTGGTGGTTAATGTTTGTTTAGGCAGCAATGCCTTCCTTTCAATGCCCAAAGCACACGGATACAAAGCAAAAGGCAACGTTGCCGTGACAGGACTAGGAAATCATAGGTAAAGAGTCACTGCCTGACAAGAAACAGGCTGACTAACAGTGCAAAATTAATGATTTATTATTCACAAAGATTTCATGAAATTCAGGCTTTAAACTAAATAGCAAAGCCTGATCTTAAACAGACACCCAGTAAAAACTCAGTATATCACGGTTTCTAAAGTACACATTTTATTTCAAAAGTTTAATAAATCAATTATCTGAATCATTAATGATGGCCATTTTGTAACCATATTTTTGTTCCCACAGCATTTTTAATAAAAGTAATAGAAAGCTGGTAACAGAAATTATTTTATTTTTTTATAATTATTACCAGTGGTCATACCCAAACAGTTTAACAAATACCAGTAGTGAGAGGAGAAGATAATTTTTTGTCAATTTTATTAATGGCTTATGGGACAATTCTTAAAGGACCACTCTGGGCACCCAGACCACTTCAGCTTAAAGGACCACTATAGTGCCAGGAAAACATACTCGTTTTCCTGGCACTATAGTGCCCTGAGGGTGCCCCCACCCTCAGGGACCCCCTCCCGCCCGGCTCTGGAAAGGGGAAAGGGGTTTAAACTTACCTTTTTCCAGCGCTGGGCGGAGAGCTCTCCTCCTTCTCTCCTCCTCCGTTCCGTCGGCTGAATGCGCACGCGCGGCAAGAGCTGCGCGCGCATTCAGCCGGTCGCATAGAAAAGCATTTACAATGCTTTCCTATGGACGCTGGCGTGCTCTCACTGTGAAAATCAAAGTGAGAAGCACGCAAGCGCCCTTAGTGGCTGTCAATGAGACAGCCACTAGAGGATTTGGGGGAAGGCTTAACCCATTAATAAACATAGCAGTTTCTCTGAAACTGCTATGTTTATGAAAAAATGGGTTAACCCTAGCTGGACCTGGCACCCAGACCACTTCATTAAGCTGAAGTGGCCTGGGTGCCTAGAGTGGTCCTTTAATGAAGTGGTCTGGGTGCCAGGTCCAGATAGGGTTAACCCATTCTTTTATAAACATAGCAGTTTCAGAGAAACTGCTATGTTTATGAATGGGTTAAGCCTTCCCCCAAAGCCTCTAGTGGCTGTCTCATTGACAGCCACTAGAGCGCTGCGTGCTTCTCACTGTGATTTTCACAGTGAGAGCACGCCAGCATCCATAGGAAAGAATTGTAAATGCTTTCCTATGCGACCGGCTGAATGCGCGCGCAGCTCTTGCCGCGCGTGCGCATTCAGCCCAGGAGGAGGAACGGAGGAGGATCGGAGGCGGAGAGCTCCCCGTCCAGCGCTGGAAAAAGGTAAGTTTTTACCCCTTTCCCCCTTCCAGAGCCGGGCAGGAGGGGGACCCTGAGGGTGGGGGCACCCTCAGGGCACTATAGTGGTCCCTTAAGCTTAAGTGCAATTAAAGGGACAGCTTATTGCAGTTGTTCTGGTGAGTATATTCAGTCTCTGCAGGCATTTTAAGGTTGTGGCGGAACCTACCGTCAAATTCGTATTGGTTCGTGTGGTTTTTAATTTTATAGTATTTTTTACAATACCTGAATACTTGGAGCCAGTTCTAACACGCTCCACAAAAGGTGAGCAAGAATTTAAATCTATACACAGACCTTATATATATTTATTACGTTGCACCTAGTTTTCTTCTGTTATCTCATATATATATATATATATATATATATATATATATATATATATATATATATATATATATATATATATATATATATATATATATATACACACACACATATCTGAGATGTACCAAAAAAGATTGGAATTCCAAAGGTCGGGTTGCCACCTTATAAAGTGCGCGAACATCTACTGTTTAGAGCCTATACCTTGAAAAGGCTCTATTTCATGTGAGTTTGCACTTAAAGCATTCAATTCAAATTATCTACCCAAACGTTATTATCCTATTGTGTTCCTTTTTGTATTTTCTATGTATGAAATACCACCTTGAAGTTGTTTTAAAGGAGTAAGTTCCTATATTTAACACCTTTTCTAGCACTGCACTCTCACTCTCTCTGTGGAATGGTGAGTGGGAATTTAAATACATTTTTGTCTGTTTACTTGGTTGGTTTATTGGGAAAGCCATTGAGTGTTTTCAGCTGCACGATTTGTATGAGTAATAACTGAATTCACAGATTCTAAGCGCCTCTTGTTTCATAAATCATTTTGCTATCCTTTTTTTATATTTTCCGTTCGGAGATTATGGTAAACAAATACTCTGCATTCGACTCCCGAACGAGGACCTCCCTGGTACCCCATTAGAATGTTCTCACCTAGTAACTTAAGTGCGAAACCACAAGGGAAGTAATTAATGAATACTTCCCCTGGGTGGCCGCCATTTTGTATAACTGAATGCACGTGATCAACAAAAGAGTGGCGGCCATTTTGTCTCACGAACGTGGGCAGCAGCACTTGGTCATCAAGTGCCTGGAACTTTTTTCAGCTAGGCACTTGCATGAACCCCGGTAAAATTTATACCACTGCCCGTTCTGCTTCCCGACCAACTATACGTACCACGTCCGGCAGATGGGAACTACCAACTGTGGGGAGCATTGGTACACCAAATTTAAGAGAATCCCTTACATAGTTTTTGCACAGGAACCGCCAAACAAAGACTTGCTGGAACACCTATTTCCCTGGAACTGTTTTGGGCTAACCTTTCATGTCCAGCCAGTCAAAACTTTACCCGGTGGCAATGCAATTTTACTGAACCGATCGGAGTGTAAAATATAACTTTTGTGGGGTTCCTAGTTATGACGGGGGTACTTTTGGGGTACTGTATATTTTGTAAAGGTTTTTTGTACCGGAGAGATAATTGGATTATAGGTTTTTCTCACGCAATTATCTCTCAGGTACAAAGGACCCTGGGAAGGGAAACCCTGTATTTTTGTGTGAGAGACCCCATGTAGGGGTCTGTACATAAAAGCAGTGTATGGCCTGAAATAAATCAGTTGACTCCTAGAACTATGTTTCGTTTGGTTACTGGGGGAATGGATGTCTGCTTGTTTTAATGGTTCCAGATTGGCTGAGAGAAGGAATTAGCTGAGGTAACCAGTCAGCTTACCCGTGGTCCGCTACACACATATACATTATCTAGAGCCTAGACGGCCCCTAGAGCTGCTTCGGGGTTCAGTATCTCTGCATGGAGACACTGAACTTTCCACATATAGATGCATTGATTCAATGCATCTCTATGAGGAGATGCTGATTAGTCAGGGAGGTGTTTGGCTCCACCCACTGGACCGCCTCCTTAGCTGAGCTCATCAGAACTGACAATCTCAGCTAATCCAATGCTTTTCTATTGGAAAGCATTGTAATTGGTTGAGATAATCAATTTTGATGATGTCATCCAAGGAGGTGGATCGAGGGCTGAGTTGGCGAACTTACACTGCGCTGGAAATAAAGTGAGATTTTACTATATCCAAAGGGAGTAAGGTGGTGTCAGGGGGATAAATAGTTAACACTATAGGGTCAGGAATACATCTTCGTGTTCCTGACCCTATAGTGTTCCTTTAAGTTAGAAGATGCAAACTTAGCATACTGCTTCTATTCCAGTGAAGATTCAAACAATGAGTATGAGAAGAGCTAATGTACAATAACTATGCTGTTTAAGAACATTATCACAAACAAAAGCATAAATTTAAATACGCACAAAGTGAGCTTTCAAGGTGGGAAAAGACTTTATAAAAAAAAATCAGTCAGAGCATTCATAGGCAAATGTCACACAAGACTTAATTGGCAATATTCCCACTCAAGTCCCATCTAAGATTTCAAAGATTAGGACAACCCTTATAAAAGCTTTTTTTTTAGTGCATTTTCCTTTTTTATTTCGTTGGAAAGTCCCCCAATGTTTTACGAAAAAAAACAAAAAAAGTCAACCTAGAGCCTTATATTTAATAACACAAGGTGCAATGCACAAAAAAGGGTGGTAACCCCTAAATGGTGAATATCATAGAGAACAAAAAAAAATGCCATTCTACCTGTTTATAATTAGCTGAAGAAAATTGTGAACTTAAAAAAATAACTTTTAATAAATAAATCTAAAATAAATATGGAAAAGAAAAAAATTATAAGAACAACAGGAGTACATGGAGACTATACAGCAAGTAAAACTCAGTGTCTACTAATATGAACTGTAAAGGTGTTACAAGTTATACAAGTGATACTGGACACATACTGACACATTATTGGTGTCGGCATCTAACTCTCCGCTTATCAATTGCGATACTACCGACATTAAGTGCATTTAAGTCCAGTATCTCAAGAGTGTATATTGGAGACTCTTACCACTATTTAACTGCCCTCTGTGTATATAATTTATTTCTCTTTCTTGCTCTTTATCACATTTTATGGGGGGAAATTTATAAGGCCAGACATTTGATTAAGGGGTGCCCTTGAAGGCACAAGACTCAGGAATCCTATTCTATACGCCTTCCAATGTCACTGACTATATTATTTTTTTCTATCACTCAGGCAGCTTGTTTGAAAAATCTTTTGTTTTCTTTAGACTTGGACTTATTTTAACCCCTTCGCGACCGAGGACGGTTCAGGACCGTCATCGGCATTTTTGCGTTGCTGACCGATGACGGTCCTGAACCGTCCTAACGGTCTCCGTTACTTACCTGATCGCCGTCGTTCCCCCGGCGGCGATCAGCGGTGCTCCCGGTGTGGGGAGACTGCCTGCAGCCCAGACAGTCTCCCCACACTGAATTAGGACCCCGGGGCCATGTGATCGCTCAACACAGCGATCACATGGTCACAATAGGTGGCCATGTGTCTGCCTGCAGGGGGACTGCCTGTGCTGACAGGCAGTCTCCCTGCTAGTGTAAAATCAATAAAAAAAAATAAAGTTAGTGTTAATAAAAAAAAATTAAATAATTATATATGTGTATATATGATATATAGACATATATTATATCTATATAATATATGTCTATATATCATATATATAATGTCATACTAAGTGTATTTTTATATTAATATGTACTTATATTTATATAAAAATACACTTATAATTAAATTACACACGTATATATATAATATATATAATAACTATATATATTGTATATATATTATTATAAAATATAAATAAGTAATTTAAATGAAATAATTTTTTTAAAATAATAATAAAAAAATTTAAAAAAAATTATATCTATATGAAATTTTATTCTAACTGTATTTTAAAATTAATATATATATATTTATATCAAAATACACTTAGAATGAATTTGTATATATATCTATGTATATAAAAATAAATAAAAATAATAAAATATACATATGTCCATATACAAAATTACATAAATAATTATATAAATATACACGTAGACTTCAAATATATAAATATGCATATATATTTAAATTCTACGTGCGTATTTATGTAATATTTTACATAATTCAGTAATTTTATTGATTGCAATTTGAGGGACCTGCCTGCCAACCCAGGCCGAAATTCCAGAGAATTGAATTTGTAGCACTGTATTTTACCCTGTAACGTTCTACGACACCCTAAAACCTGTACATGGGGGGTACTGTTTTACTCGGGAGACTTCGCTGAACACAAATATTAGTGACTCAAAACAGTAAAACATATCACAGCGATGATATTGTCAGTGAAAATGACTTTTTTTGCATTTTTCACACACAAACAGCACTTTTACTGATGATATAATTGTTGTGATACGTTTTCCAGTTTTTAAACACTAATATTTGTGTTCAGCGATGTCTCCCGAGTAAAACAGTACCCCCCATGTACAGGTTTTATAGCATTTTTGAAAGTTACAAGGTCAAATATATGGGTCAAATATTTTTACATTGAAAATGGCCAGGTTGGTTACGTTGCCTTTGAGAGCGTATGGTAGCCCAGGAATGAGAATTACCCCATGATGGCATACCATTTGCAAAAGAAGACAACCCAAGGTATTGCAAATGGGGTATGTCCAGTCTTTTTTAGTAACCACTTGGTCACAAACACTGGCCAAAATTAGCGTTCAATTTACTTTTTTTACTTTTTTCACACACAAACAAATATGAATGCTTACTTTGGCCAGTGTTTTCGACTAAGTGGCTACTAAAAAAGACTGGACATACCCCATATTGAATACCCTGGGTTGTCTACTTTAAAAAAAAATATGTACATGTGGGGTGTTATTTAGAGATTTATGACAGATAATAGTGTTACAATGTCACTATTAATAAATTTTAAAAATATTTTGAAACCACAATATCCTACTTGTACCTATAGCCCTATAACATGCAAAAAAAAGCAAAAAAGCACGTAAACACTGGGTATTTTTAAACTCAGGACAAAATTTTTAATCTATTTAGCAGTTTTTTTCATTCGCTTTTGTAGATGAGTAAAAGATTTTTCAAGTAAAAGTAAAAAAACATGTATTTTTTTCAATTTTTCATCATATATTTTTATTTTATTTAAATTAAAATACATGAGTTTATATAAATAATGGTATGTAAAGAAATCCTCTTTTATCCTGAAAAAAGCAATATATAATTTGTATGGGAACAGTAAATGAGAAAGCGGAAAATTACAGCCAAACACAAACACCATAAAAGTGTAAAAATATGCCTGGTTGCAAATGTACAACATCGCAAAAAAGGTCTAGTCCTTAAGGGGTTAATGCAGTTATCATTTAGGCAACGTTTGTTACTATTAACGGGTTAACTGCTGCCTGTGTCCTTCATAGCTAAACTACTCATTTTTGTTCCGCTGTTGCTATACTATAATATACTGCTTTAGATATTTTTCAGATAAACAGAGTCAGCTCGGCAACCCCTTATCTCATACTTACTGATTGACAGTAACCTCTAATTTATGATCCACACGCTGCTACTCTCTAGGCAGCTTTCGTGATATTCAACTATCTAATTGCAGTCTATCAGCAGAGTATTTCAGCTGAATACTGCTGACAGCACTGGTTTGGCAGTCTTTGATTCTCTCCCCCCTTTTGTTACAGTTATTAGTGATACATAAAAAGTATCACTTGTATAACTTGTAACATCTTTACAGTTCATATTAGTAGACACTGCGTTTTACTTGCTGTATAGTCTCCACGTACTCCTGTTGTTGTTATAATTTTTTCTTTTCCATATTTATTTTAGATTTATTTATTAAAAGTTACTTTTTAAGTTCACAATTTTCTTCAGCTAATTATACACAGGTAGAATGGCATTTTTTTCTTTTTTTTTTTGCTATTTCCCTAAGATGTCCCCCAATGTTTGTTTTTAATAGAGACCCCCAACCACTGGCCAGGGGTGGACAGTGTAGACAGTGGGTAGACAGTGACCTGTTCATTTCCCATAATTTCAATTTGGCAGGCACTTGATGCCCACAGGTGGTTACAGGGGGAACCAATGACACCCCAAGTATTTTGCTTGCGACTAGGAAGCAATAGCCACTAGTTTTTCACTGTAGCATCACATTCTTATTTCTGCAAATTGCTTTTCCTAAAACGAACACATGGACAAAATTTGATCAAATAAGTTCAGACAAATTTAATTTCTTTGCTGCACCCAAGTCTTGTTGATAATATTCTATGCAATCTAGAAATGTTTGAAATATAAACCATTTGGAGAACCAACTTAAAATTGAATGACATTTTGTATTTCCCTGACCAAAAGCGAATACTGTTACTTTGCTAGGACAGTGAGTATTGGAATTTTTTTTGTTTGTCTTGTTAATTTCTACTGCTGCTGTTCGACTTAGTAATATAGTTTTATATAAACGCACTGACCATTTTTGCTCAAAAATGTTAAATGTTCTTTACGTTCTGATTTCATCTGGTATCAAAAACACAATATACATATATAGTAGAACTGTGTTTATACATAGGTTTTGCTAAATTGTGTTTTGGGATGTTTATGTTGGTCAAGGTAATTGAGTAAGCCTCATTTTAAATTGCTTTGGGGGAGGCAGCTTTGATATCAGAAGCAGTGTAGGTGGTGTTAATAAAAAGATTTCCTCTTTTAGATCTATTGCAGAAAAAAAAACTGAACATAAATAATTTGGGGGATACACTTATTTGTTTTTTTACTCAAATCTCTGTATGATCTACTTTACTTTATAAATCTAGTTTTATTAAAAAAAACAAAAAACGAGCCATGCATCGTGTCTGTCTTGTTACAGATGAATATGAAAAATAAAGGCTGGATATACATTCCAGATGATATATATATATATATATATACACACCTACATACATATTTTCTGTGGACAGAACATATGCAGAACAGAGACATGGATACAGTAACTAGGGGTGGGGTATGGGTAAAAGTATCTACAGTGCGTTTCACTTAACCAGCACATGCCCTCATCACACTCTTTATTAACATCATTCTCACCTCTGCAGTCACCACCACTTGTTTAACACATCTTTTATTAATCTAGATTGTAAATTATCATGGGAAGAGGGCCCTCGTCTCCCCCTGTATGTGTTTGTTAATTTTATATTGCATTAAATGTATTGTGCATATGTCCTTTTACCTGTACCAGTTGAACCATGTACATCACTGCAATGCGTTGTAAAGTATAATAATAATGATAACGTGAATGTCAAAGGTGCAGGGTTAACTATCACGCAAATTTACTTCTCATTGCAATCTATACAATATATACATATTGGACCTCTCTTTTTCTTTCTTTTTAAATACCTAGTTCATGTTAAGAGAATAAACCAGCCTTGAACTGAACAAATCTAATTGCCACTGGCATATTTTCTGGTCACATCAATCAGCAACTTCACATATATACATACAAGTTTATTTAAAGGAATAAAAAGTGTAATGTAGCATTTATCAACAGAATAATTACTAGTATTACAGTCAACATAGTTCTGCTGTAACTCAAGGAATACAAAAAGCAAACAGTGCAGAGACTTAAAGTCGGTCTTTCATGTGATAAGTTACATTTGAAATTCTTCATTACTGTAGGAGTCTGCTATCCTTCGGAGATAAATTAGGTATTGAAGCGGTTAACAGGTGTAGTGGTGATTGGGAATACTACTTGTCAAATAGTCAAACGTTCAATCCCCAAACACATATTTTCAGCGAGACACATGCATTTTTCAAAGATTTCCTTAAAAGCTTAAAAAAAACATAAAACTGAGGTTTGAAGGGAAACGCACTTCCCTTGCCAATCTGTGCACTAATCCAACTGGTATTTGAAGCATCACAAAGTGTTTTTGTTGGCGAGCCACGTTTATTTTCTGTATTTTTTTTTGCCCTTTGTAGAAATCAAGGTTACTTTGATTCTTCCCATTTTAATCACCTGATGTTTAACCCTATAGCTGAGAGTTTATAGAGAGGCTAACAACACTTATTCTATAGCCAACCAGTGATTTGGGAATCTGATCAGAAAATACCACAGTAATAATCACAAGGTTTGCGGAGTGCCGTGTTGCAATTGGCTGGGACTAAAACAGCCAATCACATTGCAGCAGATGGTCAACCGAGTGATACAAAGGTGCAAAATTGCAAATGTGCTTTGGGTAAGCCTCCACTCTGCCATCAGTAAGTAAACAGGAGGGTTATTAAATACGTTCATGTGTGCTTATATATTCCCATCTCTGCCGTTGCATTTTTGTTTTGTCATATGGAGAGTCTATTTCCATTGGCAAAAAATAATCACCCAGGACACTGTTCCACAATGGACTATCATAATTATATTTAATAGCATGCTTTTCTTTTCTTTTTTTTTTTTTTTTTAAGTAAGGTTACCGCAGACTTTCATAGAGACTATGAGATAAGGCTAAAGCGTATTTTGATTCACACATTTGTTTTTAATGGGGGCAGCTTGGGTAGAGAATTAAAGTTACTTTGACCCCGTAGTGTTTCTGTAAAGGAACAGCAAGCAACATTTGGAATAAAACACACAAATCAATATTTTAATCAATCTATCTAAGAATGTCTTTATTTATTGCTGATTTTAAATGGAAACTACATTTTTTATAACAATTATCAATAAATGTATGTCAATATTTACATACCTGGAGTATCTCTCAAGTGGGCCTTTCATCACAAAACACATTTTACTCATACTTGAAAACTGGTTGTAAATTGTATTGGACATTTTTATCTGTACTGCATACTTTTACAAATATGAACCTGCAAACCTGCATCTCAAACGTTAGTCCCAAGGACGCTGGGAGTTTATTTTGGTTGTATAGCACAAAGCACCAAATTAATACAATTTAACCAACACAGAAACCAATTAACATACCATGATATCGGGGACTTCTAAAAATGAAAAGCTAATGTTTTTAAATATCCCTGATGTAGAAAGTATATTACTATAAGAATGCATTTCAACATGTTGGCCTTTACTTCATCAGGTTTCTCTGTAGAATTTGTAGTATAAAGATCTGTTTCTAATATGTAGAATGCAAACTGCCAGACTCAGCTCCGACAAAGCTTCTAGCTCTTCGTCTTGGAGTACTGGAATTGGGGAAGCAGTGCCTGGCAGATCCAACATAAGTTGTGATGCTGTTCTAAAACTGCTTCACTACTTACAATGGCGGCAGTGCACCAGGGCACTCTTGACACCATAACCACTAGAGTGTGCTATAGTGATTATGGTGGAGTGTTCCTTTAATGACGCCAATATGTAATTACATGTTTATTTGTGTTACACAGTCCTCCTCAATACAGAAAAGATTTGCATCTAGCCACATTTCAAAATAAAGACTATATTTTACCCTCAGCTCTCCAATGAAGAAACTTTTACAGATCATAAAAGGTTTATTAGACTGAACTTGCTCTTAATAGTACAGCATATGGAAAGGATTTTAAAATAGCTGTACGCTAGATTAACGTGCAAACATGTCTATTTTGTTACACAAGTGCAGGCCTATCTTCTTTCTACGCTTTTTAGTTTCCATGTCAAGTGGTTCTGGAGATCATGAAAGATACACTATGATGCGATTGTGAGCAAAAAAAAAAATAAAGTCCCTGGAAAATGTTTTGCATTTTGAAAACTATCAGAAAGGAAAAGAGATGTCACCAAAGTTCAGGAAAGAACATTGCTGACTGAATCATTGCCATTTCATTTGCAATAAATATGTCTCTACACAGTAACTGAGAGGGAGGGGGGATTTTGCAAGAAAAAAAAAATACAATAGTATTTTTATCACCGTTTGAGGGCTTCCTGGAATTAATCTCTTCAATGCATAAACAAATTCACAGCACAGTTAGGCCTGTGCAGTCTAACCCAGGAGTAATTACTAGTCTTTACATGGATTTTGCAGAACCAGTTTACAATCATATCTGTGTGCTGTCACATAATGATAGCAGCCATTTTAAACCACTCAATAAATCAGGTCAGTCGTTAGTCAAACAATACCAAACTACGACAAGTTCGGTGTCAATGCCTTAATGCATGGTACTGTGCAATAAAATGAAAATAATTTAGAAGCGAGGTTCAGTGCTTAGACGGATGAAGAATGCATTGCTGATAGATTGAAGGCTTGGAAAGTTTTGCCCTTGAAGGGTACTAGGCAAAAAGTCAGAACGATTTTTTTTCCTTCACAACTATTTCAAAAACAATGTTACACTGTATGAGTCAGACAGCTCTTGATTGTTAAAATGCTATTAAACATTCAGCTTAGGTTCATATTGACAGTTCCATCACCTAAAAATAGTTCCCATGTTGTATGCCTTTAAAGCAATACAATGACGCGCCTTTAGCTGCTGAATTTCAGGTCTATTCAATGGCCTATACTTCAACTTGGTCTTGCAAGTATTTTACGCGGTTAGCACAAGGCACCGTAGTTCATATAAGTAGGTGTGGTAAGTGTCGAAATAATAATTCTCGTACAGTAAAGTCTGAATCGGTTAGTACTAGTAAGTTAAGAACATTAAAGCCACAGTATATTGCAGACACTTTGCAAAGGTCTAATCAAGACAAATCACCTAAACTATGTGGATTGAGAAAATATCATTACTCCAAAATCTATAAGTGGAATTCTTTATTTATATAGCATTCCTTACACAGTGTGCACTATAGGATGTTGTTCTTACAGATGTTTCCACTGTGTATATGTAAAAACACACATAGAGTGGGGAATGTACAACTTCATGCCATTACAGCAGAGCTAAAATATGCCCACTTACATGTAAGTATATATCTATTATATATAGGCACTAACGCACCAGGTACCTATTACACCATAGTGCATCTGTTTCTCTCTGTTTATATTATCATTCCATACCATGTTGAGAATTTACGCCATAGGAATTTAAACTCAATCACGCCCACAAGTGATGATTGTACTGTTCAAGAGTATCAATAAGAATGTAAGTGCATTGACTTATTATTTTTCCATTTATCCATATACCAGAACAATACTGCACTACCGGATCACTATCTGCTTTTTGTTTTCCATATCTTCTCTTTTCTTCACATTATACAGTATTTTTCAGTGGTGATGGTCTGGGGTTGCTGTCGAGCAGTCTGACAAAACTCAGGCTATACTGCTCTCTTTGTTGCTACTGAGACAATAAGGAATTCATATCTTCAGCATCCAAATTTGAATGACAATGATAATCACAAGTACTGTGCTTTGATGTCCAAATCTACACTGATAATGAACCAGTAGAATTCCTCATTATTTTGACAGCAGCATAAAATGTGGTTCTGTGTGCCCGTTTTCTTGTCAAATTACTCAAAAACATCTTTGAAGTTTTTTTGGTTTTTTTTAGTGTATACCATAACCACTACAACAATCGTAATAGTTATGATGTTTAGAGTGTCCCTTTATTCATACTTCAACAACAGATCCAGGTTTGCATTTGTTCTATATTGCATGAACAACAATTTACCAAAAAATATATGTTCGGCTGTTTGGTTTTTATTGCAATGTCACAGGACCATAAAGGCCAGGTCAATAGAAGAAGAGTGGATATATGACATCAGAGTCATATCCTTGTGTGACCTTCTCCAATACAGGTATGGCTGCATAGTATGTATAGCCTATATGACCAGGGCTGGCTACAGCAGCATCTGCACTGTGCTCCCCAACCAACCAATAGGTCAGTGACTTGATATGAATGTACACTAATTATTACATTGCGTATTATGTAAGAAGGATATGACTTGTTTGGGTTCCCCATCCAGACTTTCTATTGTGGAGTTGAGGTAAGTTGTAACTTACCTTGGTGATCATGCTTTGGTTGCGCAAATGTGGAAACTGGTGATCTAAAATAGCAAATGCATCTATAAAGAATAATAAAGTTATTTTAGCGCAACCTATAGCTAATCTTTAGTTAACTATCAGGTCGTGATACAACTGAGGAAGTGACAGTACCTATTTAAAGTAAACAATTGTCACAAATTGTAATGTATTATATTATATATACTGCCCCTATTTGTAAGGGATTATTATCATATATAAATTATACTGCAGACCAGTGCTGCCAAAAGGTCCACAGATTTTTACGACAGCTTCCATGATGCTTTGTCATTCTAAAGGCATTCTAGAGGCATGCAAAGCATCATGGGAGTTGTAGATCTATCTATGGGGCAACCCTGCTATTGGACAGTGCATGTTGTGATCCGTTATACATGTAACGAACTGGGCTGGATCCAAATCAGTTGAATTCATATGATCCCAAAACAATTTTCTAACCAAAAGCATAAATCACACAACAATTCTATGTTGTCACAAGAATGTTCTCCTCTGAACGGTGTTCATGCTACAATACAATTCCAATGCACAGTTTTATATTATCCTTCAGCCACACGGCTCTCGCGAACTAACCAAGGAGTCTTTCTTTTATAGCCGTTTATGTCAGCAGAGACCTTGGTTGCCACCAAACGGAGTCCAATTTGGAGAGTTTGCAGCAGTTAATCTTTAACGAGAATAGCTGCAATGGTAATCTTCTTTATTTTTGTAGAATGTGGCTGACACTTAAGTACTTTTGTTTTTCTAGACCGAAAATGAAGGTTTTGTTTTTTCAAACACATTCAGTTTTATACTTTCCTGTAACGGGTCCCATTCAGCTTAAAGAGTCACTATTTTTGGCTATATTAGCTGAATGGCATGACCAGAGGTTAACCGCTGGTTTATACACAAAGTCTGCAACAGTAGGAAAAACATTTGTCATATATTTTCTCTCATCCCATGGCTAAAAGGCTTCTATTTTGAGCAAACATGTTGAAAAGTGAATAAAAAAAAAATATAGCCAGGATTTTTCATAGAATAATGAAACAAAAACATTAGAATCTGTATTTATAGCCATTCCACTGCGGGAAAGGCAGTCTTTATATTCACATGTCTTTCAGAAGCCGGTAGATCAATGTTTAGAACACAGGAATAAGCGGAGACCAGAACTAATCCAGTCTTATGATAAAAAAAGAAGAATAAAAAAAAAAAAAAGAAGTTATTTTCAAATGAGGTTCCTACATCAGACAGTGAAGAAAAAATGGGTTTCATTCGTAGGTAATTTGCACAAAGCTTTAAATTCCATGGGATAGCTAATATAATGCAATATGTCCAAAATACCCAGGTGTTTTTTTACTAAAGTGAATTTCAAATTTAGGCCAAACTAGTAAAATGTCCAAGTCATCCATGCTTTCAGCTTGGCTACTCTGGCCTTAAATTTAAAAATTCACTTTAAATTCTCACTTTATTACTGGCATTTAGAAAGCGCCAACATATTCCGCAGCGCTGGTTGTAATTTCATTATAAACACCAATGATATCATTTAATATTTTTTAAATCTGTAGATCTCAAAACAGTTTGTGTCTGAAGGTCACTATATTCAGTGGCGGGTGGTGAAGTTTAAAGATGGTGGGATATTGCCCTCCCTCGCTTGTTGGCCACTGCTGAATTAACCCAATGAGATGCTATGCCCTATTTAAAACAATTAAAAAAAAAAAGAATGGAGCCTGCACATATTATGACATGTTTTTTCTAACATACACTTATCTGTAGTCCTTATAATGCCAACATATTTGTTATTTGTTTCCCCACTGTATAGGTTAGAAATAAATTGCAGTACAAAAGACAATTTTATAGCATGACAGGAGGCTTCATATTTGCTTAAGTCTCTTTTTACTAGAACTCCAAAGCAGCACATTAACATAGAGATAAAAACACCAGAGACAAAAAATTTTTTTCAGGAATCTATAAAAAGCTTCTCCCAACTAACTATTTCCTCTTTCTTTGCTGCTCTACAGTCAGTACAGGTCAGAGTACCACTGCCTCCTGTTATATATGGGTGGTTGTGGATATTTTACTGTATTTATATGTTTATTACTGTATTGATTTATTTAGCTAATCTGTATTTTCTACACCTACCTGCTTAGTGCTGTAGTGATTGCTTGATTGATTTATTTACTCTGTTTTTCAGCATTTACATTCTTGTGGCTGCAGGGATTTATTTGTTTAGAATGTGTTTACCTTCCTACTGCCGTTATGATTTATTTATTTAGATTGTATTTTTTTGTCCCTACTTTTTTGCTGTAGGGATGTATTTTCTCTTATGACTTTTCTGCATTTTACTATTTTGGGCCCCCCTGTCTGGGGATCGTTTTTTCCTTGGGTTTGGGGAGGTTTCCTTTTATCCCTCCCTCTACCTTTTCCGGGTGGCTTTGCCCCCTTCACTTTTCGTTCCTCTTGCGGCCGCCGGAAAGCGTTCCTCTGACAGCTTTCCGTTGTTGACCGCCGGGACACCGGAGTAAAACCCCGGCGGTCCCACGTGTTGGATGCCGCCCGCCGGCTCGGTCTGCCGAGCGAGATCCTCTGCTTCCACCCCACACCCGACCCATTCTTCCATTCACGGTATAACTGATCCTGCAGCGTGGGTGGGGAGGGGGGGGGTTACCTTCCCGTGCAGTGCAGCGGCCCCGAGCATCCACTTCCCCGCGACCACGTGGTCGGGTGGGGGCAGGGCCGGCCAATTACCAGACTTATCGCATTAGTTCCGTCAATGGCAGACACATGTGCTGTAGCTTTGACTGGGACTCAGCTATGACTTGGGCGCATTGCACCCTCAGGCTGTCCTGGCTTTGTGCCCCATATGGCTGGCCGGTTAGGCTACTGGGGACCATAGTGGATGATATAGATCACAGGCATGCTATATAGAGCTGTGCACAACCCCTCAAGGGTTGCAGGCACAACTGACAGTGTTACCACTTATACTCATCCCCCCTTTTTGTTTGTTTAGATGATTGCTTGCAGCGCTCTGTTTTATAATATTGACCAATAGAGCACCTCTTGTGAGGTAACTCAGTTGGTGAGTTCCCTGACTACAGGTGTACTCAATATGCAAGTTCACTATTTGTCAGGCGCAATTTAATTGAAGTGCATTATCTACAGTTACACAATGGAATGCTATGTACAGTTACACAGGAGAACGCTATGTACAGTTACACAGTAGAAGGCTATGTACAGTTACACAGAAGAATGCTATGTACAGTTACACAGAAGAGCATTATGTAAAAATACAGAAAAGAATGTACTACAGTTACACGGAAGAGTGTTATGTACAGTTACACAGAAGAATGCTATGTACAGTTACACATAAGAGTGTTAGGTATAGTTACACAGAAGAAGGTTACGTACAGTTACACAGAAGAGTGTTAATTACAGTTACACAGAAGTGTGTTACGTACTATTAATCTGAAGAAGTGTTACGTACATCTTATCTGAAGAGTGCCTGGTACATTTTATTGGAAGAATGGAATGCGCAGTTCCTCACCTGTACATCTCTGAAGGTCCTGACTTGTCTGTGCCCCAGGACTTGGCCGGCTTTGTCCGTGCCTTACTGATTGGCCTGCTCTGCCTGTGCCCCATTGATTGGCCTGCTTTGTCTGTGCCCCATTGATCTGGCCTGTGCTGTCTGTGCCAGAATATCTGCATGCCAAGTCTACTGCCACATACTCATGCTTGTGCATTGCATGCGCTGCCCAACTTGCCTCGGTCACTATATGGGGTGCTGCCCCTATCTCCCTGCCGGTGACACTTGTCCTCTATACTCCTTGAGGTCGCTTTGCTTGGGACTGCTGAACAGGAGAACCCTTACCCGGGTTAACAGCGGAGACAATGACTACTATGGCAGTGACTGCCTCCGTGGAATTAGGCTTCAGCCAGGGTCCTCCCTTAAGCTTATCAGGAGCGTAACGCTAGAAGGCCCATCTTTAAAATAGCAGGCGACTTGAATGAGTCAGACTCTCCTAGAGGAGAGCAGGCAAGTGCGCATGAGCGCTACTGGAAGGGTGAATGCCCTGAACCAGGCTCCCGGAAAGATAAGACTCTGAGGAGCAGCTAGCCCCTCTGCAATTGGCCAGACAGCCCTGCCTATATGGCGCGGGGGAGACGATGACCACCAGATGTGGAAGTGACCACCTTCTTAAAAAGGCAGACGACTTGAAGGAGTCAGACTCTCCGAGTGGAGAGCAGGCAAGGGTGCATAAGCACTACGAGTAGGACGAAGGCCCGGAACCAGACGCCCGGAAAGATTAGACTCTGGAGAAGTGTCTATCCCTGATACGATCGGCCTTGATGGCCAGACGACACTGCCTATGTGGCGCAGGGGTGAAGGTCCCCGTAACTCCCCCCACCATGGCCGCCCTAGCTGAATGGCTGGCAGACCAGTTCCCCTCGGAGGGAGAGGACGATGGGGTTGTGGATTATGATGACGGCCCCTAGTGGCACCATGAGATGTAGAACAAAGTCCACTACAGGGGCCCCGACGACCATGGAAGAAGAGGTCGTCTCGTGGATCGCCTTAAGCGAACCGCTGTTCGACCCTCGATCCATTGCTCACCTGGTTTCTTTGGAATGGTCTCTGCCCGATCACCTAGCACCATCGGTGCGTTTCTGGGCCCGTAGACCACTGGCTTGAGAAGCCCGCGGGATAATTCGAGCGGTATTCCCAGCCGGGCTCCCGAACAAAGTAGCCGCAAACTCAGACTTGGACCCCGATGGGGCACTGCGGTTTTGCTGGTTAAGCACCTGTCTAGTATTCAGGAGATCCTGAGTGCGGCCCACTGCAGTGCCTATACTATTAAGTCCGCACTGGCAAGCCGATTGTTCTCCGCTGAGCCCCTCGTAGTACCAGCACGAGTCTACTATTGAACGTATATTCATTAGTTACTTTGAATTAGACGCGGCCCTCAAGAAACGTCTAGGGACCGCGGGGCCCAGTTCTGGTAAGGTGGCCTCTGTTTTCTCCCTGGTGAGTTGGGTATCTTGTGCATCAGTCATTTGGGCGACAATACAACCTGGTTGGCAGGTTCGGAGGAATTGAGGACATTCAGAAACACCAGAACTATTTGAAGAGATCTTTCTCGTTTTCCACGCGTTGGGACCCGCACGCGACTCTTCATCCATATAGGACATCTTGCTCTACGGCCTACCTGGACGGGCTTGCCGGACCCCCTGCGAGTTACCTCCCAGACCGAAAGGTCAGACGCTCCCTGCGTTTTCCCTTGTTAGAGTCCCTGGATTTCATTTTCAACCAGGGAAATATCGACCTCCTCTACATCTCAAGGAGTAGAGTCCTGGAGGGCAGATTGGACACAAGGGGGTGCCTCCTACGCTCTCTTCTGCCAGAGATCTCATACGTATGGAATAGTTTTCTCTAGGAGGACCCGGCGTCAAGACTTTAGTCCACGAAGGAGGACCCATCAGACCCCGACCAGTTCGGCTGGATGACAGACCCGTTTGCTCAGCGATGGGCGCTTCCCTCCAGGAGTGTTCGACACGGAGAAGCAGATGAGTCTCCTCCATTTGTTTGGTCTCAGGACCATTCTACAGGTGCCTCGGTGTGCTGGTACTTTGGAATTATGATCTCCGCTTCGGCAGAGTCGAACCTAGTTCCTGGATTCCCTGGACCCTTGCTCATTTTATCTTAGCGATTGTGAGACTTAGGTCTGCATGGTGACCCTGTCCCTTATCTCCTAATTTTGCTGCTGCTTTTACAGGGTTCGGGTATTGTTCGGTCACTTTATTACCGGGAACTGCCATATTAATTAGATTAGGTAGCGCGTATGACTGTTGTCGGCGGGTCCCGCTCTGCTTACAATTCCTTTTACGAATCCTGAGGATGGGTATTCGTCTCCCCAGGGGGTACATGCATTTTTGTCATGCTCCTATGGTGGGTTCTGTCGGGTTTTGCCCATTCACTGATTCTGGATTTATTTCCATTATTATACCTTGTTTTTCTTCCAGATGGTTTCGGCGGTTCGGACCTTAGTTGTCTATTAGCCTTAGTCGGACCCGAGGGTCATATTCTTACTTTGGTAGCGCTCCCACCTTTAGGTGGTGTTCAACGTCACCGTTTGATTAAATGGTTCTTCCCTTTTTCTCGCCCTTCGTGTACCGCTTGCTTGTGGTTGGCATTGGCGGGGCGTATAGGTTTTTTCGGTTCACTTCAGTCCGTAACACGGCGACTTCAGGTACCGACACGGCGGGCGTTTTTCTCCAAGACATCGTACGCTTTCCTGTCGGTTACGAGGAGCTATCTTTGCAGAGTTTAGGTTGGTATGGCAGATCGTGTTTCTTTGGTCTTTGCTGTCCGAGCGTTAAAACAGCAAATATGAAGCCTCCTGTCATGCTATAAAATTGTAGATTACACTAGCTTTAGTGTAACTATAATCTTAATTTTATTAATGACAGGAGGCGAATATTTTCCTCCCAGTTTCTCCCTCCCCTTGTTGTTTGTTGGTTTGACTGACTTGTTACTTATTCACTTGGTCTCCTGGGCTAGGTTGGTTATCTGGGGGAGTTGGGGTTTATCTGGGATATGGTACCATCAGTATTTTATGATGGGGATTCAGGTTTTTTTCACTATCTGGGATATTATACTGTCAGTACTTATGATGGGGATTCAGGTTTTCTCAGTACATGTCATTCGCTAATCAGTGTTTTCGACTCGGTTTATCTCGTTTCAGTTTAATGGTTTGGCTACAGCTTAGATGCGACTACTCTACAGGATAAAGCTCAAGGCTTCATCCACTGGTTCCACGGTTTCAATTTCGGATGGCATTCATCGTTATGTTATGTTTGTTATTGTATTTGTGGTGTATTGTTCATGTACTTTATTTGTCGCAGCGTGAAAGAGGAAATAGTCATTGGGAGAAGCCTTTTATAGATTCCTGATTTTTTTTTTGTCTCTGGTGTTTTTATCTCTATGTTAATGTGCTGCTGTGGAGTTCTAGTAAAGAGAGACTTGAGCAAATATTCGCCTCCTGTCATTAATAAAATTAAGTTTATAGTTACACTAAAGCTAGTATAATCTACAATTTCTTACTACTATTAGCAAAATACTGCTGCTTTCTTGACACCATCTTCTATTGAAATAACAGCTTTATGTTCCAAGAGAAAGCCAAGTGTTCTGCATTCCTGGGGTGTCATTTAGAGTTGGCAGATAGTAAGGGCATGGTGGACTTGTGTAATTAGTTCTAGTTATCTCATTGTGTCAATTTGTTAGAAATTTTGCTCTTAAAATACTTGGATGTTCTATTCTGTGTTGGATTTTATGTTACACATTTGAATGGACTTTCTTTCTTCAATGTTAACCCCTTAAGACCGGTGGGCGTACTATTACGCCCTAATTTAGGCGGCTCTAAACTCCAGGGAGCCCCCCCACGGCAGATCTTCCTCCTCCGCTCCCCCCCGGCCATGTGAGAGTGAGGTCCTTGCGAGGACCTCACAATCACATGGCCGGGTAGGCTGCCTCCTGCATTGCCAGCAGGGGGGCTGCCTGTAATGACAGGTGGTCCCCCTGCTGGCTGAAAATAAAATAAATAAATGTTAAAAGTGTAAAAAAAAAAATAATATATACTTAGATCATATATTTATATATGATCTAAGTGTATATATATATATACACATATACATACACTCACGTACACTGTATAGGTGTATTTTACTAATATATATTAATATCAAATTATACGTAGACTGATACTGATTAAATATATATATATAATTATTGTTATATTTATATATAATATAAAAAAATTAAATATGTAAATACGTTAAATAAAAAAAAAAATAATTAAAAAATATATAGATGTGTGTTATTTCGTTCTAACTGTATTGTGATATTAATATATATATATTTATATCAAAATACACGTAGAACGAAATATATATCTATATACATATAAAAATATTTTTTTAAAATATATCTATATACATATATATTCACATTCATATATATACATATATTAATTCTACATATATATTTATGTAATATTTTTACATAATTGGGTGTCTTAATTAATTACAATTAGCGGGACCTGCCTGACAACCCATGCAGAAAGTAAAGGGAATTTAATTTGCTAGCACTATATTTAACCCTATAACTTTCCAAGACATCATAAAACCTGTACATGGAGGGTACTGTTCTACTCGGGGGACTTCGCTGAACACAAATATTAGTGTTTCAAAACAGTAAAATGGATTACATTAAAAGTGAAGTTTTTTGCATTTTTCACGCACAAACAGCACTTACACGGACGATATTATTGGTGCAATACTTTTTACTGTTTTGAAACACAAATATTTGTGTTCAGTGAAGTCTCCCGAGTACAACAGTACCCTTCATGTACTGGTTTTATGGTGTTTTCAAAAGTTACAGTGTCAAATATAAGGCTTGTGTTTCATTTTTTTCACATTAAAATTTGCCAGATTGGGTACATTGCCTTTGAGACCCTATGGTAGCCCAAGAATGAAAATTACCCCTGTGATGGCCTACCATTTGCAATAGTAGACAACCCAAGGTATTGCAAACGGGGTATGTCCAGAATTTTTTAGTAGCCATTTGGTCACAAACACTGGCCAAAATTGGCTTTTTTTTTTGCATTTTTCACGCACAAATACTAACTAACTTTGGCCAGTGTTTGTGACCAAATGGCTACTAAAAAAGACTGGGCATACCCGATTTGCAATACCTTGGGTTGTCTACTATTGCAAATGGTATGTCATTATGGGTGTAAATTTCATTCCTGGGCTACTATAAAGTCCCAAAGGCAACGTAACCATTCTGGCGAATTTCAATTTCAAATGGAACGTGCTATATTTGACCTTGTAACTTCCCAAAACGCCATAAAACCTGTACATAGGGGGTACTGTTTTACACGTGAGACTTTGCTGAATACAAATATGTGTATTTTATTGCAGTAAAAGCAAACAGTATTATGACATTGACAGTTAAAATGTCATGTAGAACTAAAAAAATCTAAAGAAATCTTATTATCTCCCATTTTTTTCATATTAAATTATGTTTCATAGCTAAATGTTTGATATTAAATGAAAGCCCTGTTTCCCCTGAATAAAATGATATATAATAAGGGTGGGTGCATTTAATATGAAAGAGGTGAATTACGGTTGGACAGACATGTAGCGCAAATTTCAGGTTTTGTTTACATTTTGTTTCGTTCACAACGTGTACATTTGGCTCCGTCCTTAAGGGGTTAAGTATGTAGTGTTTGTTTACTTCTCACTTATCAAGTGCACCCCTTTTGTTTTACATGTATTGTCTGTCTGAAGATTGTAAGTCAGTGATCATTTGTATTTCTCCAATAGACCATATTTTTTTGTTTTAAAAAAAATCCATGTATTAATCAAAAGAATGCAGTCATAGCCAGGCTGCACTATGACACTTTGTACCATTTACCTACAATTAGCTCTTGGTGAATAACTGTTCATATTCGTATCACAGTAGAAGAACCCCAGTTTAGGAGAGACAATTGAAGGGAGACATAGAAAGTGACTGCTGGGACCAGGACAAGATACTTTCATTTTACTGATACATGCAGACTAAACTAAATGGTAAGTATCTGGGAAAATGAAAAAATAAAAACTTTTAAACATTTTTTTAAATAAATCAATGTTACTAAAGCCATTATATTCACTTATATGCCCTTATCTTTCTCCCATACACACTCTATTCTTTTTCAACCCAGTCCTGTTTTTGGCTTTCGCTCTCCTCTTTCTGAGTTGCAAGTTGTCTTTTTCATTGCCTTCATTGACGTTGACCTCTACATATATGCATGACAAGTGGTTCTTTGCCCAATCCTGACTATCTGTACCAACCCAGGTCAGGCTCTGTCTAGAAAAGTGCGTACAACAATACAGTAAGGATCATTCTTTTACAAAGTACCCAAGGTGGTACTGTTTGTCCAGTAAGCTTTAGCTCAACCTGCTTTAAGTATTACTACAAAAAAAATATTTTTGATGCCACTTGTGGCTATATGTAAGACCGGAAAACAATAAAATACTGGCTAATGACCAGCAGAAAACAATTTTCCGCTTTAAAATGTGATTTTTGTTGGAACATACAATGGACCAAAAAAAAATAATTAAATTTTTCAAAATAATAATAAAACGTGCACGAGGTGTTAATACAAACAGGCCACTCAGAGCTGAGGAAATTGAGCAAAGAAGAACAAGAGAAAAAGATGGAAACTTTCATTAATAAGTAATAAAAATATCACTGAATTTGAATTTGGCCTTTTGTAGCCAACTTCAGAAGTTTTAAGGGATTTAGAGCAAAAGACAATCCAATTCCTTAGAGCCTGAAGACACCACAGACTTGGACGTGAGTGGCTGCATTGTAAGGGTTTTCTTCTAACTTTTCATCCAAATCAAGAGCAGATCAAAGAATGAGCTTAGTTATGAGAAATCACAAATCTCGAAAGAATGCTTACAAGGTAACACGGTGGTTATGAAAAATAATACCCCGTGTTTATTAAGTGTACCTTCAGAAGTATTTATAGAAGCAGGACCATGAAAATATAATCAGTTCAAGATGAAGCATGTTTATCTATCGGCATAGTCGACAAGAAAAAAAAAAGAAAAGATCAGCTGCAGGCCGTATACAAGCTGGTTCATTTCAAAAAGACGGAATTATTAACATGATGAGAAGCACACTACAGGCATAGATTACATTTAATTCTGCAATACTTCTGATTCATATATTCAGGTTCACGGATGTAGTCAGTTCAGTGGGTCTATGTATGTGGCAGTCAATGTCCCACACATTCTAACAGAACACGCTAAAATGTCGGAATGTTGGAAACCAACAGAATGTTTCAATATCTACAGGATAATGGCACCCGTTTTGTGCTAATAGATATAGATCAGGTTCAAAAGTTGTGGGTCAAAGGTTTATCAGCAGGCATGGATGTATAAACAACATAGTACCCTGTTCCGCATCATTGAACCCCCACAGGCTGAATATATATTGACTTCAAACTCTGTCATAATACACACACATATATATATACACACATACACATAATGGAACACACCAACTTGCATTGAGGGTCCTGGCTCACTCTTGTTCCATGGGAGTGGCCATGTTAACATTTTCTAGTTTTCTTTGATCATAATCAATTTTCTTCAACTAAAGATCCTTCAGTTACTTAAAGCTTTCTGTGCAAATGTCAGGAATATTAATATAAGTTGTGCTATAGTGATCTTAAAGTGCTCCACAGAACAAGGGTATTCCAGGAGACTTCCTGAGAAGAAAATATATACATCAATTTTTGCATTAAAGATAATACACAGATCAGTAGTATTGCATAAATACTTTTTCCCAGAAAGATAAAAAGTTAAATGGAAACCATCAAGTCTCTGGAAATTACATAGCCGACTCAAAAATAGTCTATAACTTACATAACTTTTATTTTTTCAATTTTTTTGAGACAGACACTAAATATTTGTTTTTGTTTTTTATTCAGGTAAAAATTTGGCAAACTGACACCAAAATCAAATTCAGGCAAGGCACACCCAGGGCATACAATGCAGATGAGGGGGATAACACTGAAACACTGTTTCATTTCTCTCTTTTCTTTATGCTTTCCCTATGCTAAGATGGAGGTGCTCTATTGCAGGATAACATGGTGAGGATTTCTACATTTAATTTTGTTTCTCACCCCTCGCAAACGCATATTTGTTAAAATACGGGGGATAAGTAAACATAAGAAATCCAAGCTCCAGTATAGCCAGAAGTGAATATTTTAAGGTTGCATGCATAATACCTAAAACGTGATTAAGTAACATTAAGATTCAAGAGGAACATGCCAACACAAAGTTTATCAAATGCCAACCACCAATTGTACACAGATGTGTTTGGTTGGTGCTCAGTGTTCTAAAAGTATGAGAGCTTACGAGAGTATGAGGCAATTGATCCTTTAAGATTTAAATCCTAAAACATCCAGTATTCCATCCATATTTTAACCATCACCCGAGACCCATCTATAATAGATACATTTAGAGAGAAACTTATGACATTTAGTAAAAGAAAGTTGGCTATTTTTTTAAAACTTCCTATAAACCCCTCTATCTGCACTGAAATACATTTTAATAATTTTTGCTACCAGTTTTACAAATAATTTTAAAGAATTGAGAAAGGAATTTCAAACTTGCTTTCCACACCTAATCCATAATAAATCTGTCAAACAGAATTATCCTATCATTGTTCTTGTGAAAGAGGCACGAGACCTGTATTCACGTTTCCCCATGAGTGCTCTCTTGTTGCAGTCGAAAGTCAGGGAGCATTTTGATTGGACGAGATCAAAGCAAGCAATTGACAAGCTGACATGAAACAGCTGGGCAGGAAAAATGTGGAATGTTCCACTGCTTGTGCCAATAGGGGTAACTAAATGTTAAAAAAGTAATCTAATTTTTATCGCTAGTGCTTAAATATCTAATGCAATTATTGTAAGTATAAAGCAATTGCTTAAGTAGCCTGCAATGCATTGAGTAAACACTAAGTATACACACAGGCTGCAAATCCATATACACAAATCCCGCAACATGTCTAAACATGTCTCCGCAAAGTATAAAACAGATTGTGAAGTGATCCCAATATGAACCCTGAGATGATAATATGCGAAGTTGGGTTAGGTCAACGTGGGGATAAATGTTAATTGCAATTACAGCTTTCCCGATTTGTTTAAATGTGTGGAAACTTACCAATCGTGAGTGTGATCAGCAAGCAGCGGTTAGTGTCAGCAAGGGTCATAAATGGGGACTTTGTTTAATCAAGAGTGTCAGGGGTCTTACCTGGCTGCTATGTCTGCAGGAAAAAAAAAAACATCTTTGGTATGTAGCCAAGTCTATTCCTTGCAAAGCCCAACTCCCAATAGGCTCCACCCCTTTTCCAGGTAACCCCGTTCTCATGTCTGTAGACACTTTAGGTGGTGAAGAGCCAGAGATCTACAGCCGATGCAGGAACGTCATATGTAACTATTTAATTTATGTAATTTATTTTTTAAAGGCATCTTAATAAAATGGTCAGAGTGCAGTGATCAACATTTAAATGTAAAAGCCATGTTTAGTGTAAAAAAAAATTAACCCCCCTTTAGTCGCCATCTTCCTGACAGCCATTAGCGGCATTTCTGCTCTGTGAACCAAGTCAAAATGGATTCTCACGGTTATCCTCCATTTCACTAGGGGAGTGCAGTGCAAGCCGCGCATGCATTTTTTCTTCCCCAAAGCCCCTCTATGTGGAACATTGGATTGGATGTTTAGAAGCGTCTGTGCAACCTCATGGGAGTTTGATTGAATGGCTGCAGCAGGTACTTAATCTCAGAGCTGGAAAAAACAACAACCTGAATCTAAATAAAGAGGAGATATAGTGTTAGGTATACAGATTTTTATTTTTAACACCATGGTGTTCCTTTAATGCTTTATTGTTAAAATAGATGTCTGGTCCCTCAAACAGGCAAATAAGAATTTTATCTAAAATGTACATGTTATTTTAATTTATAAGCACTAATGCATGGATTTATTAAGTACACAGAGTTGTAAAAACTAAGGATTTTGGAAACATACAGTTCCTCCTTATATTAGTTTTAGCCCACTTTAAAGACACAGTAAAACTGTATGTTAAAAATGTAGCTAACATTTTTTTAGTTTTCATTTCCTATCTTACTAGTTCGTTTGCAGACAGCTTTTGCCAAACATTTATCATACTTTTAACATACATTTATCCCTCCACTTCTCTGCTAAGCTACTATTAAAATATTCCAAGTCAAGCAATCAGAAGTTGTAAAAAGACACATTATAAAACAGAGGTACTTGTACTACATCAGCAAAAAATAGTGTACTCAGTACATCTAAATAAGGATTTATAAGCTCATTTCACATTCTCATTACTGTGAATGTTTGGTCCCCATACACAGAAATACATTATAGTTTGTTCACTTGTATTCACTATATTGATATTTAATAGCACCGGTTTATTTTCAGTAAACGTTTATCGCAACTCTATCGCTGGCCATTCTTATTTTTTGTTTTAAATGTGACTACATTATCTGAATATACTTAAGCAGCTCAGTCACCTTTGGGCATTTTATAAGTATAAAGATACAATCTTTCTGAAATGCTCATGTTGACTGTATTATGATTTCATTGAAAATCCAACACAATCAAATCATATCATGTGATTTAGTGGATTTTGTTGTAGAATTATAGAATTCTTGAAATTATCTAAGCTAATGCTTTGGCAGGAAGAAATGTGCTGAATAATAAAATGTGTATTTACTAAAAGAACCTTGAAACTAACAATACTAACTACTCAAAATGGCTGCCAAAGCACCCCTCCCATCGAGTGAACACCTCGTGCTAACAAGATGGTGCCTACATCTTGTGTCCACTCCCGTGTTAAGGATGACACCACCTCTTGATGGGAGGGCATCTAACTAACCACTTAACACCTGGACCAATTAATAATGTTTATTTGCTGTTATCTTGAATTCTTCAGTGATGTAAAAATGCCTTTATAAGGGTCTGCACACCCATTATCTGTTAGAAGCCATTAAACTTTTCCAAAGTTCTTTCATTAACCTGAACCCTGTGTCTCAGTGTGAATTTACTTCTGCGTGCACGCAACTTTATTATCTTTAATTTGGTCAGGAACAGATAGTCATTCAAACTTATTGGTTTGCAGAAAATAACCTACTACACTTTGTCTTATGGGCAAAGTCCAGCTGACAAACTTTGACAAAAGGGTTTACTTCTGCTGTCAAATGTAGTCATTTCCCACAGCCATCATGTGAACTGGTTTAAGGAAGACTGCACAGTCCACAAAAAAAGTGGATGTAGGTAGAAATAAGGAAAATGGCGCACGAGAGACAGCGCTTTAAGTATGTCTATCAAAGTTTATCTTCACCCCTCGGTCACAGCACACAAAGCAAGGCAGTCATCTTCGGGATTCTTTAGAAAATATAAGACCTACGAAAGTGACAAAGTAACTTTAAAAACAAAACCGTTCCCAGCAAATCAGTTATAAACCAAAAAAGCCCCATGGCAGCTTACCCTTATTTAAATCGTTCATTGTATCAGTGCCCATATTTATCCTTTGAAAGTCAGCCAGTCAAAACATGTGTGTCATTAAAAGTAACAAGTTAAAATTAGCGTGACCTTGCAACACAATATTCTGGAAATTATTAAAATATTGTATGCTAGCAAACACTGAAATTCAATCTTTATTTTTGTTTAAATTTACCCAATATGCATTTGCTTTTATTTCTCAAAATATTAAGATTGCGTGTTTAGGATTTAAAGAGAAAACGGGATTTAAATAGAAGACGTCATGGGCCATAATTGTAAGGAAATATCGGGGTGGATATTTGTGCCTTTTTTTTGTTTTAGTTTTTTGTGTGGATAGTGTTCTGTTTTAACCCTTTAAGGACTGAGCCAAATGTACATGTTGTGATCAAAACGTAAACAAAAACTTGAATTTGCGCTTTCATTTTATGTGCACCCACACTTTTTATATATCATTTTATTCAGGAGAAACAAGGCTTTCGTTTAAAATCAAATATTTAGGTATAAAACATAATTTAATATGAATAAAACGTTAAAAAAATGGGAGAAAATAAGAATTTTTAAAAAAATGTTTAGTTCTACGTGACATTCTAACTGTGAATGTCATAATACTGTTTCATTTTACTGCAATAAAATACACAGCGATGTCTCACGTGTAAAACTGTACCCCCTATGTACAGGTTTTATGGTGTTTTGGGAAGTTAGAGTGCCAAATATAGCATGTTACATTTTTCAGTTTTTTCACATTGAAATTCGGCAGATTGGTTCCGTTGCCTTTGAGATCGTATGGTAACCCAGGAATGAAAATTACCCCCATGATGGCATACCATTTGCAAAAGTAGACAACCCAAGGTATTGCAAATGGGGTATGCCCAGTCTTTTTTTAGTAGCCACTTGGTCACAAACACTATACCATTTTTTAGAACAGAACATTTTGAAACCAACACAATGTATCTGAATATTTTGCACCACATTAGCCTTTGTTTGACCTTGATAAATAAAGCCTGTTGTTTTTTTGTTTGCTTGTCTGTTTTTTTTTTTTTAATTCTCTATAAAGTTCTCATTACATATAATTATTTCATTTCATATATAGAGAGCCAGTCCGGTATAACTATGTGTCTTATGAAAGAGGATTGTAACAAATTAAAATAAAATAAACATCTCTCAGACAATGGAGGATGCGAGTGTGGATTTGTAGCAAAAATAGCTGATATTTTAATGTGTTTTAAAAATTGAATTAAATATTACCAAACATAATCCCACACCCCCTGCGAGGACAGTTAATTTCTTAACAAGGGTTTTATACTCCAGCCTTTTTCTCCAGACAATCATAGATCTATATCAGGTATAGGCAACCTACGGCACTCCAGATGTTTTGGACTGCACCTTCCATGATGATTTGCCAGCATTTTGGCTGCAAGAACATTGTGGAAGATATAGTCCACAAAATCTGGAGTGCCGAAGATTGCCTGATCCATATGATATGTGCATTGTATCAGTCAGCCTTACTGTCTTTCGAAACATTAAGTGTACGTGTGGCACCATCTCATGCTCAAAGCTTGTGATGTCAAAAAGAATACGGATAAATCCACTGAGCCATGGTTATTTATACCATGAGCAAATTATAAATAAGTAGCTCAGCAGTTGCAGCAGACATTTGTCCAATTACAATTTCTAAAATGGACCTTTGTTCTTGTGTTATTAAAGAGGTTACCATGTACTCTAAGGGAAAGATTGTAATTAAATTATACTTGATGTATTCTGCGGGTCGCTTATGAGGAGTAATGCGATCTTTATATAATATTCTTAACATGATATAAGCAGATGTTCCTAATATATCACGGATTTTTGTTTTTTCCCATCCATCTACACATCAGTAGCTTGCCACAGTGACTAGATGACAGCGTTTTAGCAGTTTACAGGCTTGCGGTATGATAGCCATTTGGCTGTGCATTTCAGGGCTAGATCCCTGCAGTGATGAGTGTTTAATGCTTGCTTCTCTGCACAGTGTCTGATTGCATGGTCCACTATTTGCCAAATGTTCTTACTGTAAATCTCCTTTTATTTTAACTTGTTCCTGGTCAGGAACCCAATACAAATAAATTCGTGTTTCCAAATCCATAGGTTTTATGTTCCAATTCTGAGCCATAAGAGCAAGAAAGTCTATAATATTGGTATGTAGAGTACAGCGTGAATATATGGTATTGTGGGTTAACGAAAATACAGCCGAAGAATGGCTAATATTTTACACACCCTCTGTTTTTTTTCTGGCAAATGTGGTACTTTTCTTACCAACGCATGCTGAGAAATAAAATGGGGATTTTTATGACAAAGGCAAATTTAGACATTTGATTAACACTTTTCAACCTATCAATGAATAAAAATATATAACTATTTTTTAATATATTGATAGTCTTGCTATGAGTACTTAAACAACACTACGCAACTTTTGGACTTGAATAGTAAATCTGCAAAGATGTTAGGTGCTAAATAAATAAGTATGGGAACTCATTAAAGAGGTAATCTAAGGACCAAAACAACTTTAGGTTAGTAAAGTGGTTTTGATGTATAGATCATTTCCCTACAGTCTCCTTTAAATCATTTTGTTTAGTGGTTTAATCACTTTGTTAATGCACTTCTAGACACACCTCCCCTGGCTGAGACTCGCACAACCTTCCTACACACTTCCTGAAATTTTTTGTTTTCTTATTTCATGTTTTATTGCGTGTTTCAATTATATTGTTTTTATCTTTTGCTCTGTTAATTGTCTTCAACAGATCAATACTTGCAAAACCCGAATATTTAATTATATAATTGTTCAACTGTAGGGTAATAGCTTCTTGATCCAAGGATAAATCTGATTGCCATTCCTACTTTGTTGCAAAATTGGAAGTGCTTCAAACTGAGGGGGGGGTGGGGAGGGGAAGCAGGTTGCATTCTTTTGGATCAACAGCAAAAAACAAATGTGAGTAATGCTGAACTTGATGGACACGTCTCTTTTCAGCCTATGTAACAACCTTCTGTGTGTGGTCAAAGTTTAATTAACAGTCTAAAGTAAACACACTGGGCTGTAAGAACTGATTGAACATGAAAAAAAATTTTCATGGAAGAAGTGTGAGTCGCTAGTGCTGCATAAACAGAAACAAAGGTAATTTTACTACTAAATGGCAGTGAAGTGAGCAATGGACTGGCCCGCACAGAGCCCTGACTTCAACCCCATGAACTGGAACAGAGGTTGTAAGCCAGGCCTTCTTGTCCAACATCAGGGCCTGACCCATAGGCGTGCGCATGGGGTGTGCCGGGTGTGCCTGGGCACACCCTAATCCCCGCGGCACGGGCAATGTGCCTCCCTCCATGGGCCGGTGAGGGAGATCAAAGATCTCCCTCACCAACCCACAGGCAGGGAGGGAGGCAGGAGAGGACCCGGGGTGCTCTTGTCAGCAGCTCTGCCGGGTACCTCTCGCGCGGTCGGAGCTTTGACGCGTTCAGATCTCGCGAGAGTGAACTCTAGCCCCGCAGGCTAGAGTTCACTCTCCACTGGACCACCAGGGAAGGCAGGAGCACGGTCCCCCCTCCCTACATAAGGCAAGAAGGGAGGGGATATTAAACGGCCCCCACACATTACACACAAACATAAAGCACACACATACAGCACACACACTAACAGCACCCTCACACTAACAACACCCTTACACACACAGCACACACTAACAACACCCTTACACACACACACACTAACAGCACCCTCACACTAACACCCTTACACACACAGCATCCTCACACATACACACACAGCACACACTAACAGCACCCTTACACACAGCACACACTAACAGCACCCTCACACACACACTAACAGCACCCTCACACTAACAACACCCTTATACTCATAGCACCCTCACACATACACACAGCACACACTAACAGCACCCTTACACACAGCACACACACACAGCACCCTCACCCACAAAGCACACACTAACAGCACCCTCCACACACATACTAACAGCACCCTTACACATACACACACACACACACAGCACACACTAACAGCACCCTTACACACACAGCACCTTCACACACAGTGCCCGCACACACACACACAGCACCTTCACACACACACAGTAGTGTGTGTGTGTGTGTGTGTGTATGTATATGTGTATGTGTGTGTATATATATATATATATATATATATATATATATATATATACGCGGCGTGTGTGTTTCTGGGTGCACACCCTTATACAATAGGCTGCGCACGCCTATGGCCTGACCTCAGAAATGCTCTACTGGATGAATGATCAAAAATTCCCACAGAAACACTCCAAAAACTTGGCAAAGCCTTCCCAGAAGAGCGGAGGCTCTTATAGCTGCACAGGGGAGTACAACCTACATATTAATGTCCATGTATTGAGAATGTGATGTCCCTGCTGGTGTAATGGGCAGGTGTCCCAATAGTTTTGTCCATATAGTGTACTATATTTAAAAAACAAACAAACAAAAACATTTACAAAAAACGATACCACTAGTCTGAGACTGCAGTTATTTTCCACCCTCTTTGTTTTCTACCAGATTGGCTTCTTTGGATCTGTTTCACTTGCATACAAATGTAGAGGATAAAATTAAAATATGACATATACATACACACACTTACTGTATGCTCATATATCTATATATTTAAATCAGAAGACTCAGAGCTAAGTTATTGCAGGAATGTTAAAATTAAATGTTCTACTGGCGATCACTCCTCAGGGAATAGGGGTTTGCAGTGAAAGCCAGTCTGGCCGTGCGTCTCTTATCCCTTTGCCTGGGTTTTCTTTGATAGTTTTGTTATGGGGAGTTAGGCACAAGTTAATTGTTATGTATCTGCATCATTTGCGTGTCTGTTTGTGAAGAATGTGTGACTCATATTTAACCCCAGTGAAATCAGTCATCTGGATGTGAAAGCATCATTGTTGTAAAAAGGATTGGATACATCAATGTTAACCCTTAAATTGCAGTGTGTGGCTTATCTGTCAAAAAAAAAGCAAATACGTAATTTGTTTTCTTTCACTATATAGAGCTTGTTGAATATCTCTATTCACCGTGTTAACAACTCTGACTATACATATCGTGTTAAAACCTTAGAAATTGTAGGGCAATGTGTGAAATATGGTGCACTCATAAAAGGGGGAAAAAAAACACTTTGGCTTTTTTAAGCTTTAAGTCATCTCATCTATTTAATATACACAAAATGTTACTCATCTTCCCAAAATTAAAGTTCAAGTTTGCCGTAGCTACCTGAAATCAAAATAAAATGTATTCCATACTCCCACCATTCCTACCATCGAATATACATGGTAATGGAGATTATAAACTTGGGATGTAATTCATTTTAATCTTACAAGAATACATTGTTGTTGCAAAGTAAAACAATGTGCTTTGTGCCCATGATAGCAGCTGTGAGTCTAGGATTTACAGATTACCCAGTTCTATTCCATTGGGGATATTAATAAAAACTGGACCACTGGCTCAAGAGTGATACTGTTCAAGTGACATACACCAGACTGAATGCTATACTCTATCCTGCCCGAAAATGTCTATTGAAAGACTTTATTGATTTCATTAGGGTAATTCTATTCTATAGCGCTCAGTAAAACTGATCTCATTAAAGGTTAACTGTCACTTCCCGGTTTTTAATGTTATGTTTGCCTATCCCTATCTATAAAAAAAAGATTTTTATTTGTAAGATAATAAAAAATCAAATTAAATTGATAAATTCACACCTATTCTGCAAATGGGTTCTTCCATATTGGTCCTATTTCAATCATTGTTACAGGCTCTGTGCTTTGCACTTTTCAGTCAGCATGGAGTAAGCATCCGGAGAAGAGGAGAAATTAAACAGTGTTACTACTTGCCCTAGTTATGTCTTGTCTGAACTGGAACACAAGGTTTTTTGAGAAATATTTTATGAAAAAAGGTTAACAGAAGTTATAGGTGATTTTCAATGTTTAATTCAATGGTGCAAATACTAAACAAGTGACAGAGCCCTTTTAAATATGATCTGTCAACATGTGTGTTTTCAATGAGCTTTTGTTTCAGCCACCATTACAGGTGACCCAGCAACTTTACAATTTGATTGATTTTTCAATACCTCCCAACATCGGGACGTCTATGCAGTCCTTCAAGGCAGTGTCTCTAGTAACACAACTCGTATCCTTCGCAACATTTGATGTCAAACATGCCAAACTGATGACAGTCTCCCACCCAGCCCCCAACATACAGGACCATGAATGAAGCGCTCTGCCTGGTCCTACTGCCTATTGTATAGTGCAAGCACATTTAATGAAGCTCTTGTACTGTGCTGTGCTGCCCTGGGTCAATTATGTGGTGTATCCAGATATGGGATACCAGGGAACTAAATTTGTGCAGTGGGGCAGGATCCTAAAAGTGGGCAGTTGAGCGTCTTGCTTTTCAAGGGGTCAAAACGTTGTCTCAAGCTGAATAAAGTGTTGCTAGGAAAGTAAAGGTGCATCAGATCTTGTCCTGTATTATATTGAATATGGTGAATCCCATCATACGTTAATCACATTTCCTAATTTCCACAATCCATAGCTATTTAACATTTATTGTTATTAGTTGTTCTATTGTGAAATAATTTATGAGGTAAATAGTCCCTCTTTAAATTTTTGGAGTCACTGTTGTAGTTTGTAAATTAACAACAAGGCGTTTCTTTCCATTTTGTACTCATTTGTTTAAACAAATTGCTATGTGAACATTGAGTAAAATGTGTAAACATGTCACTTTCTAAATAACTTATATAAACGCAATTCTAATAAAAAAAAATCTTGTGAAAAGGGTATTTATAGAAAGGGAAGCGGATGTATAAAATAGGCTTGTGCAAGCAAATGGTCCTATGTAGCATGTCGTCTAGAAACAAAAATTCAGTTGAGTTTACAATCTGTCTACACATGCAATGTTTTAGATCATTATTTGCAAGGCAAATTAACTTGAGAGACTAAAAAGAATTAATCAAATACTTAATTGAAACAGTATTTTAAAGCTTCTATTACCTGAAAACGTATTTACATTAATAATTTATAAATATATTCTTATCACACTGTATATAAATAATGTAATTTAGCCGTATTTGCCATTCCAGATCAAGGCTTATATGAGTTTGTCAACTTAACTTTGTTAAAGTAGCCATCATGGAATTATATAGCTACTTCCAAACCCCCAGTTTCATTGGTTAAAACATTTGCTGGTAGCCAATCACAACCTGGATATTTTATAATGAATCTGATTTTACTCCCGGCATTCTACTGGGCATGGCAATAGCAGAGTCAGGGCTCTGCTGCAGTGGGAACCAATGGTAGCTCAGTTCCCACACTAGAACACTAGAAGCACAAAAACAACTTTAGTTTAATGAAGCGGTTTGGGTGTATAGTCGATCATGCCCCCATAGATTCCATTACTCACTTCACTGCCATTTAGGAGTAAAATCATCTTTGTTTCTATTTATATTATTGTTTCTGAAAATATTTTTCCCGTTTCAAACTTTGGAAGGAATATACTGGTACTCAGTCCTTAGGATTTCAACAGCCAGGTTTTCCTTGGGAATATCTACTATAGCTTAGCTATACTCTTGACCCTTCTTTGTGTCACTGTTTTTCTTTTTGTATTGATATTTTCTTCCAACTATAGAGTACTTTATTGTTACATTTATATAACCATTCAGGTTTCATTAAAGGTTATAGTTTATCCATTTTTTGGTGTTTCACCAAATTCTATGTTTTTCCACCGGAGCCTTGCGAACGGAGAGTGGTCTGGGAATGTGCCCTGGTTGGTGGGGACACTTTTGGGGCACTGGCTACTTTGGCAGGCTTTTCTGTGCCTGGGAGACAAAGGTACAGTTTATTTTCCCGCACCTTGGCTTCCAGACACAGAGGATCATGGGATGAAGACCCCTGTCCGTTGGGGTGAGAGGTCCCTTGCATGTGTGGCAGGCATTCTGTACCTGAGACACAAACGGACAAGGACCCCTGTTGACACAAGATGAAAACCCCTTTCACGGGGACATGCATTAAAGCGAGTGTAGCCTAATAACTCCAGAACTGTGTGTCGTCCACAGTGCTCTTGATATTCTGAAATGGTTCCTGAATGGCTGAAGGAAGGGAATTAGCGGAGGTAACCAGCCGGGTTTCCCAGGGTACGCTACAGTTGCAAGGCATTTGTTTTGTACTCCCAGGTACTTGTATCTGTTCCCTACATCTCTTATTTTACCTTCTTGTAATCGTACTCCTGTCCTGATCATCTTCCCTTTTTTTGCTGTCATCTACCCACACTTATCTAGTCCAAACAATAATCTGATGTCCTTGTTGCATATCATAGTTATAGGTGGATCATCGAGCTCACAACAAGGGCAAAGGTTCTTGGCGGATGTTCTAAAGATGGAACCTAAGAAGAAATTGGTAGCAGTGCTTTAAATAGATATATCTCGGGTTAAAACTCTCCCCAGTTGCCGCAGTACGTGTGCAGGCCATCAAAATACACAAAGACCCAGCAAGTGACAGTTCTACTTTAACAATGGCTGTCTGTTCCTAGGAATACATTTCTGTAAAAATCATAAAAATGAGAAAAGTATGAATAAATTGCTAATGAATTCAGGAATATCTATATTCATCTATAATGCAAGTCTATATGAATAAAAGCATACAACTTAAGGAGCACTGAACAGCCCCCACCTTGACCCAAGTGGCCTATATTTTATGAGTCCTGGCAGACTTTATTGAGAACCAAACTCTGGTCTGGGTTTTTTGTGTGACAGAAAATTTAATTTGACAAAATGCCAACAATACCAGTTACCGTCACCAAATAACTCCCTTCTCCACAGAGCCTCATTAATGCAATAAGCACCAAGATTAAACTGTGCCAATGTGTATTTTTTTTTATTAGAGGAAAAATAACACAAGAATCCCCTAATCACTAATAAAAGTCTCTGTAAGTAGCAACAATTCAGTGGCACTGTAAAGCCATGGATAATAGCGGGTTCTGTCTTTCACACAATCCATGCTAACAAGAGAAACCTTCGAGAGCTGATAGAATTTGGAAAGCCTTTGTGCATTAAGCCTGAGAGGCTATCATTGCATTTGCACACACTGGATAGTTGAGATACAAGGATAGATTTGGTTTGAGGTTTATTTACTAAACAGTAGTTGTTATGATTTGACAACCAATTCGAATATAGAAAATTAACCGAGCGAAGCTATTTTGTCCTACACTTTTCATCATAGTTATCAAATCGCCAGACGTAAGTGTTTATTGAAAAAAATGGAAACCTGGAGTTTTTTTCGTAAATTGAAAACATCATTATCCATCGAAGGATATTTATTCTACAAAGTTGTGCTTATGGCCCAGCTCTACAGAATAAGAAGCTACAATGTTTACCTTGCAACCATTCTACGCATTCATATGTAAATTCATAGTGAAATTAATTCTTGTATAAAAATGTATACAAAGAGATAGAGGGAGAAATAGACCTAATGTATATGGCTCTTAAACTGGATAGAAATAGGGATCAACCAAAAACCTATTAAGCAATGTTAAAAAGATATTTTCCACTAGATTAGCAGCAATAGGAATCCAGGAGCTAATAAATAAATACTAAAAGAATGTAGATAAAAATAGAGACACAAATAAATAAATAAAATAAAATAAAAATTATTTTACAAATAGAAAAATGTATTTTACAAATAGAAAAATGTTTGGGAATATATATATATATATTCCCAAACATTTTTCTATTTGTAAAATAATTTTTATTTTATTTATTTATTTGTGTCTCTATTTTTATCTACATTATTTTAGTATTTATTTATTAGCTCCTGGATTCCTATTGCTGCTAATCTAGTGGAAAATATATTTTTAACATATGTAAATTCATATTTATGTGCATGTAGACATGATATAATAGTAATTATTATAGTACAGTGAACAGTAGTAAAAATAAAATGTAAAGGACACTTAACTAATTTTGTGTGTTGTGTTTTACCTATATCTATACCCACATTCAGTGCATATTCAGCAATGACCAAGCAGTGTTGCTCTGAAATGTGATAATAAGAATATTTGGGGTATTTATTAAGAATATTTGGGGTATTTATTAACAGTCTAGCATTCTCAATGTACAATCTCCACAAGCAGCTGCTGTAGAAGGTCAAAAATAATATTGTCAAAGAAATCCACAGCAAAAATAAAAGCAAGAATTGCAAGCTGGTACGATATTATTCCCCCAAGTATGTTCTAAAACACATTCTTTGTTACATTATATATTACCTACTATAGCAAAGAATTATAAACGTTATAAATGTTAACAGTACATATGGGTAAAAGGGGTTATGCATTATGTAAAGAATTATTCTGGGTAAAATCCTATGTCTCAATATTCAAACAGACAAACAGGATCACTTTAATTCTAGGTATGTGGGCAATGGTGTGGATAAAGGTGTGGTCAGGGGTGGGGCTGTCCTGAGACATTTTAGATGACTTACTAAATAATTCATGCATCTAAACTGTATTTAGAATAAGATATAAATGCATTTATTGTAGTTTAAAGACTGTGGAGCTCTGTTATACAGTCAGACACAACAACAATATGGCGCTCCTAGAAAAGAGGGACAGAGTGATTTGGGCCCAAAATAGGGACACTTGGGAGATATGAAATCCTAGGATGGGAACTGTTCACATAAATATTCCACAGGTTTCCATAGTGACTGCTACATTCTTGGAACTGTACTCTACAACTGCTTTTCATACAATACACCCAAATCCTTGCAAATTGGGAATATTCAGTGTTGTCCCAAAATGAGTCATCCAAGTGAAGTGCTAAAGATATTTAGGCCATTAATGTAGTTTATTGGGTTGAGTAATTTTTTTCAGGAGAAGCATGGCACCTACCAATGTCTCTATGAGGGAGAATAACAGAAACCGTGTGACACACTTGACAAGGTTATGTCTGGGGCTCTTTAGCGCATTTATGCCTTTGGAAAATGTTTAACTGAACAGTAATTCTTTAATAAACATAGACTGTGAAACAAGAACATGTTGGACTCTGACTTCAGAACAAGATGCTCTATGGCCATTTACATGATGAAGTCCAGCAATTTCTATTTCTTTACTTTTTTCATTCGCTCGTTGGTTTTGTTGGCTTCTTCTAGAAATGTCTATGTTCTTAGCATGCATTTTCCAGGTACATGACATGTCATAAATTGGGCACTTGGATCACCTCAATGTAACTGAAATAGTCTGCAATATAAACCATTAAAAAAAGTGGAATGACTGTCTCCAAGTTCAGTTCCCTGGCAGACTATAATCCAAACAAAACAATACCTTCCAAAGCCAAAACGTCTGCACCATGATTTGCTGTCACGAAAGATCTTTTAATAGCGTTTTACTGGAACTACCCAATCCACAACATCCTGCATGCATACAGCAAAACAATAATGCCAAAGGCACGTCTGGTAATTAGAACCTTGTCTGCATAGAAGTGTTTGGGTATCTATGTGACTTTCAGTGAACTGGGCAATTTCGGACCACAGGTGCAGCAAGACCAGCATGTAAACATTAAGAATAAGAGAGGTCATCTCAAATTACGCCTTATTAAATTCATGGAGAAGCCCCTAACAGGGTGTGCAACCTTTTCAAAGATATATGCTACTTATATTAGAGGTTTGGATTAAAAGGACTGCTTGAATAAAATTATTGTATCATTCAAGACTGCAAGCTACCAGTAAATTTGCCCCAAAAATATAAATGAAAAACAGTGAAACATTAACTCTCAGCTGTAATGCTGAGTTGAAAGGGTTGAAAGGGTTATTCCCACCACCATGACCACTTCTGATTTTATAAGTGGTCATGGCGGTAGGAGTCTGTTTGTGCACATACTGAGATATTTGTACTTTTGTGCACCCAGCACAGGACTTAGGCAGCCCGTGACTCTGTCAATTCTGTCCAAAACAAATGCAAGGGGAAGCTGTGATCTTCCCTCCCTCTCTTTCACCCTCCCCACCTGTGAGGACCCCTCCCCTTTTCACAAGTTCCCTCTGCACACTGTGTCCACCAAGGTGTAGAAACCAGTGCGGGAAACTTCACACCACACTGGATTAAAGGTACATTTCTACTTAAATTTAAGCATTATAATGGGGGTGGATGGTGTTGTAGGCTTGTTAATAATGCTCATTAGGACAAAATTGTTTATACAAAGGCAAATTGTTTAAGGCAATAGTTATACAAAACGCCACCCTAAACACATCGGTAAGGTCACTGGAGTTTGCAGTGCTTGGTTTTGGTTTCAGCAACAACTTTAGGTAGTTACCGTGTTCCTAATGAACTCTCATAGTCACGCTCAATCAATACTTAAATCTACAGATGTTTAACCTTGCCAAACATTGGACAGGTTCTACGTGCGACTTGGTGAATTTGTCATCAAGTCTGCTATGTTCTCGACTATTTCACTCAAACAACTATGAGCGTCACCTACGGATTTTTTTAAATGTATTTCTTGCATAACTAAAAAAGGCCTCTCTTTTGTGCACTGCAACATCCGTAGTTTACTCCCTAAACTGGATGCACTGCAAGCCTGGTGTTCCCATTACAAACCAAAAATCATTGTGCTCTCAGAATCATGGTTAACGGCTAAAATACCAGACACCGCCATTGCAATACAGGATTATTCATGTTTTAGAAATGACAGAGCAAAGAGAGGAGGAGGCATTGTTATTTATGTTGACAATTCCATAAAGTTTACCCCTTTACAAAACCTTAGTCCTCCTGCCATCTTTGATTTCCTTTCTGGCACAATTGAGATCCCATGCAGTAAATCAATCATTGTTGCAGGAATCTACCGCCCACCTAGCTCCCCTGTGCACTCCCTTTCTGACATAGCCCAACTCCTTAGTGAAACCATAGCTCAAAACCCAAAAAGTGAACTGTTGGTCTTTTGAGATTTTAATATTGATTGGATGAACCCTAAAAATAATAGTTCTTGCACGCTGTTTAAGACTTTGCAGCTAACGCAATTAATCTCCTCCCCAACTCGCATAAACATTAAAAGCCATAACCATACCCTGCTAGATTGGATTCTCTCCACTTCTCCTGATAGAATCCAGGAGGCTGGTGTTCTCCCAAACACGTTCAGTGATCACTGTTTAGTGTACTGCGTGCGCAAAATAAAGGCTATTAAATCCTCTCCAAAGGTTAAAATAACTAGGTCCTTCAAAAAATTTAATCTTGAATCCTTTTTAAATGACATCAAGAATCTCTCATGGCACAGATTAAACATTATCCCAGATCTAGACTGTGCTGTTGAATACTTTCAGTCTGAACTCCTACAAATTTGGAATTTGCATGCCCCGCTGCGTAAGGTGAGGGTAAAAGGAGCGCATATGAACTGGATCACAGCTGACCTCATCCAAATGTACCAGTTTTGGGATTCTTTGTGGTCAAAGTTTAAGCGTACTGGCTCTATGAATGATCACGGTGCATATAGACAATGGCGAAATATATGCACAAAACAGACAAAACTGGCCAAGGCCCAATATACCTATGAAAATCTGAACAATAACATCTCAAACCCTAGAAACTTTTGGAAAGTCATAAATAAACTACAAACTCCCCCAATCCACTCCCAACCCTCCACTGTCAAAGTGGGTAACCAAACCCTGCAACTTCCCTTAGATGTAGCAAATGTCTTTAACAATTATTTTGTCGGATGCTCTACTGCCCTGATTGCCAAGCTAATAAATGACACGCATCCTGAAACTACAAATGTGGATCAGGCCCCACTAAATTTGCAAAGGCCCAATATAGATAAGTTTAATTTAGACCTGTACCTGTAAGTGTCATTAAAATACATCTTAATAATCTAAAAATGAAAAACCAGTCTGGACCTGATCAAATCCCAGTAATGCTGTTGAAGCTCAGTGCGCCGGCAATTGCTAAACCCGTCTCGACTCTAATTAACGAATCATTGGTGTCTGGATACATACCCAAACTTTGGAAGACTGCGAGAGTAGTGCCTATCCATAAAAGTGGTGACACTACTTTGGTTTCTAACTATCGCCCAATATCATTGCTCCCGGTATTGTCAAAAATCTTAGAAAAATGTGTCCATACGCAACTTTGTGAGTACTACCAACAATTAAACTATCTGACCCCTGATCAATTGGGATTTCGCCATAATCACTCCACTACAACTGCCCTCCTAAAAGTTTGCAATGACATCCAAACTGGCATGGAACAAGGAGCCCTAACTGGAGCTATTTTCCTTGATTTTGCTAAGGCCTTTGACACAGTAGACCACGACATTCTACTGCACAAACTCGAAAACTCAGGTATTGGTGATCATTCTTTAAACTGGTTTTGATCGTATGTATCGGATCGCTCGCAATATGTGTCCATTTCTGACAGTGACTCCCTCCCTCTCCCAGTCACGTGTGGTGTTCCCCAGGGTTCCATTCTCGGCCCCCTACTATTTACATTATTTATAAATGATCTGCCTAATGTCTGCCAATCCTCAAATGTACACATGTACGCAGATGACACGGTAATCTATGCGAGCAAATCCGATCTACCGCAACTTGAGGCTTTGCTCCAAGACCAGTTTACACAGGTAGAAAAGTGGATCGCAAAAAACAAACTCTTCCTGAACACTGACAAAACTGTCACAATGATCTTTGGAACAGTACCTAAATTACACAAATTACACAATTCCCACCTACCCATCAAAACAAATTCAAATGGCACACTGACCGCGGTCCACTCTTTCAAATACTTGGGTATGATGTTAGACCCCAATCTATCTTTTGGCCTGCACATAGAAAAACTTGCATCTAAACTTTATCCAAAATTAGGTGCCCTGTACAGAAACAAAGCCTGCCTAAGCCCTACAGTAAAGGAAAAGATTGTACAGCAAATGCTGATGCCAATCATTGATTATGGGGATGTAGTATATGCATCTGCATCGCAATCCCACATTAATAAACTCAACACATTGTATAACTCGTTCTGCCGATTTGTGCTACAATGTAATTACAGGACCCATCATTGTGACATGCTAAAGGAACTAAACTGGCTATCGCTGGAATCCAGATGCACCCTTCATCTTTCCAGCCTTGTTTTTAAGAGCTTTTCTGGGAAACTCCCACCCTACCTGAACAAAATGCTTTCCCCAGCTGTTCCCACTTTCTATAACCTCCGATCCAGTACAAGCACTTTACTTAGTCTACCTCAATACAAAAAGAAAGTGGCCCGATCCTCCTTCTCCTACAGAGCACCGCAATTGTGGAACGACCTCCCGCACAATTTAAAATCTTCCCTAAGCCTAAAGTCATTTAAGAGATCCCTCTCTACATACCTCAAAACAGAATGCACATGTCATGGTTGATTATATATTTCCTACCTGTTTCTATGTTAAATTTTGTATATATTGTGTATTAATATAGTTTTTTTGTATTTTGTTGTACCTAATGTAACAATGCAATGATTTGTGGACCCAGGACATACTTGAAAACGAGAGAAATCTCAATGTATCTTTCCTGGTAAAATATTTTATAAATAAATAAATAAATAACAGAGCACCAAACGCCTACTCAGTGACCAAGGCTCTCAGTTGACAGGAATGCAAATGTTTAATCATTTTAATGGGCTGCATTACCATACGTTTGGTTTAATTCACTTATTTTTATTTGCAGATAAAGGGTCTCAATGACACCATATTCTCTTTGAGCAGATATTTTGCATTGTTTTAATATAGATTTCCAGTGAGCCGGGAGGTTAATCTTTTTACAGACATTGTACACACATTCTAACAATATATATATATATATATATATATATATATATATATATATAACTTTTTGTTACATTAAGAGATTTCTAATACAAATATTAATTAAGTACAATTTGGGATTATGTACAAATCACGTTCTTAAAGGACCACTCTAGGCACCCAGACCACTTCAGCTTAATGAAGTGGTCTGGGTGCCTGGTTCAGCTAGGGTTAACCCATTTTTTAATAAACATAGCAGTTTCAGAGAAACTGCTATGTTTATTAATGGGTTAAGCCTTCCCCTATTCCCTCTAGTGGCTGTCTCATTGACAGCCACTAGAGGCGCTTGCGTGCTTCTCACTGTGATTTTCACAGTGAGAGCACGCAAGCGTCCATAGGAAAGCATTGTAAATGCTTTCCTATGCGACGGGCTGAATGCGCGCGCAGCTCTTGCCGCGCGTGCGCATTCAGCTGGCGGGGCGTAACGGAGGAGGAGAGGAGGCAGAGAGCTCTCCGCCCAGCGCTGGAAAAAGGTAAGTTTTAACCCCTTTCCAGAGCCGGGCGGGAGTGGGACCCTGAGGGTGGGGGCACCCTCAGGGCACTATAGTGCCAGGAAAACGAGTATGTTTTCCTGGCACTATAGTGGTCCTTTAATGAATGGGGCTTGATTGAGAGACGGTGAGCAATTGGTTGGTTGCTAGAAAGCAAAATTACGAGGTTCATGCAACTGCACCTGTAGAACAACCATAAACACTCAGGAATCTCTTGTACTTCTGAGGAGTCAGCAGTCTGATCAGGTAAAAGTACAAACAGAAATAAACGGACCTGCTGCCACAGCCCACAAGCAGAGGACTGTAAGTATTTTTCCCCATTTGACTCAATAGGCATTCTGCCCATGATTTACGGAAATAGAACGTTGGTATCTTTCAGAGCAAATACCCTACTTGGTTCTTTCATGCATACAAAATATACAGTTTTTCTTTCAAAGATTACATGACTAAGCCAGCTTCTTCCGCTAAAAGATTTACTACTACACTGACATTCTATTCTAAAATATTGTATATATTCCATGCTCAACTCTTTCTCAAGTTAGCGAAATGCTCTAAGCTAATGAGCACTGTTCTGCATGGTTCTATTCAGCTTGGTAGAACCAGATTTCCCAGCATAAGAAGACCAAGAGCGGCAGTCATGGGTACTTGGTGTCAAATCAAAGCCAAACAGTTTCACTACGGACAGTGGGACAGTGCCAGGGCATTCCTGGCACCATAACTACTACATCAGGCTGTATTGGTTATAATGTGTAGAGTGTTCCATAAAGGCAGGGTTAAAAAAGTACCAGCCTATTTGCTATTTCTAGCTCCCTAAATACTTCCCTCTGGCCCAGGGCCAGCTATCACTGAATACAGTAGTATGGCCCAGGTATATCACTCTATTTCCAGTATTACTGATAGCTGGTGGTCCATGCCAGGGCTGCAATTGTGCCATTATATGACGTGGTTAAGAAAGGCTGACCAGCAGGGGAGTAGTATGTGCCTGTGTTACGTGCTCTTTCCAGTATTTTTGGCAAAATTCGGGCATTTGGCAATTGTGTGCAGCCTCCATCAAGAGCTCAGGCACACTATACATATCAGGAGGTGGAGTATATTTTACTTGTGGAAGTGTATAGTTCTATATGTGTCTACTGGAGTGTGTGTGTGTAGCTGTGTATGTCTGTGTTTATGATAGTACAGACTTATATGTAAAGGTGCATATCTGGCAGTACAAATCCACATCCCCCATGGAATATGATAACCAGTGATCACCAGGTAAACTGACTTTCCAAACCGGGTTTTAAAGGTCTTCAACAAATTACAAAATCTTTGAAATAAATTAGTTTTAAACTACAATAACATATGATAAAATTAAATATAAAAAAAGTTAGTAACACATTTTAAAAAATATGCAAATATGAAGAATCGCCATAAACATTATTGGCTCTTACACAAATAATGGAGTTTAAATGAAAAACATAAACAATTACATTACGCGTGCCATGATGTTGAACGATCAGCTATCTTCAGGTACAATACTCTTTTAGTCTCCTGTGTAAAGATAATTGCATTTAAAAAAACCTCACACACACAATATGAAAGAACTTAATATATAAAAATAAGATTCAATCATAAATCATATTTGACAACCTGGAAATCCTATAATGTGGAGTCACCTTTACCCCAGACACAAATGTAAATGTTCCCATTTTCGCATACAAAACTGGGATATCGGTCAGGAGAGTTGACAGGTATGCAACCACAAATTTAATCTGAGGCTCCAACAAACGAATAAAATGAATGTTGTGATTCTGGTTAAGAATTAAAATCCTTGCCGCCATGCAGAATAAACCTTTAAGCACGCCATGTGCATATCTATGAGCCAGTGGTTCTTTTGAGGTAAATACACCTGCTCTAAAATGAAGCCCCAAATTCCAGAAAGGAATGCAGAGAAACCAGTGCTAAGCCTGGATCTGGATAAGATTCGCATTAAAGTGTCTCCACGCTTATTACATTTCCAAACTTGAGAGCAAGGAAAAACTTGATTTTAGAGCACAGGATGTACCTAATCAACTTGTTGTAATAATAAATTATGGCTTTGTTGATCATTTAGCGGAGTGTTAATTGGAGACATCTGGAAGTCTGGCCTTTGGGGGTTAAAATAAATCAGAGGCACTCCATAAGTAATCATCACATAACTCAGGTCTAAGCAGCTGCAGCTTTGCGGCTATTGTTGGACTACTACTCCCACAACCTTCGGACACCCAAAAGCTATTATGCAATTACCATTGCTGATGTGCATTCGTTGCTTCACACACTAAAGAGTTTAGCAAATAAAAGTGATACAGGTAAAGGTAGCCAGGTAAATGTATCAGCTTCCTATTCCTGTTTGGCTATCGGCACTAGCCTTGGTGATGATATATTAGGAAGAGTTATCCAAGTCCCGATCCTGGCTTATATATCCTTTACTTAAAAAACAAATGGAAACTACACAGCAAAACCTGAGTATGTGGCTTCAGAGCCCAACAGATGAATTTAATAAAGATATATTATTAACAAGGCAGCACAAGCAAATAAACATACACGAAGTGCAAGTGATACTGGCGGGTCTAATCTAACAAAGCTGATTTACTGACCGCCGGTGCATGGTACAACAGATCTGGTCCAACTCAAAACGTATTGCTTCAGTTACGCGGGCCAATTTCATGTGCCGTTCAAAGATAAGAAAAACAAGCTTTTTATTTCCCTGTTACTGTGAGATGCCAGAACGTTGCTCCAATAACTCTTTTATATAATGTGTCCGGTTATGCCAAAGGATAAAAGGAATGTGTTTATAGGAAAGCCTGGTACATTTAGGATAGAATGAAATTGTAACGTGGCAGTATAGTACATCTGTCTCTATACTGGTTTCTCATAGAGAAAAAGACAGGCAGAGGACAAAACAACCACAAATTGGTTCACTGTCTTCGTACATAATACAGTTGCTGTTTCAATGTTTACGGTCATAAAATTGTTCAATGATATTTACATTAAAGTGAACACTCCTGTCACCATAAACAGTACAGTGCAATGCAGTGGTTATGGTACCAGGAATGCTTTGGTGTGTCCCCATTGTCAGTAGTTAAATCATTTTAGAACAGTTTGACGTCTGACCTGGGGTCCTTTCGGGAACTCCATAAGTGCTTCTTTTTTTTTTATTTCTATTTATTCTTTTTTATTTTATTATCAACATTGCCAAATACAAGAAAAACACATACAAAAAGATCTGATGTTTCATAACTATTAAAGGACCACTATAGTGCCAGGAAAACATATTCGGTTTCCTGGCACTATAGTGCCCTGAGGGTGCCCCCACCCTCAGGGACCCCCTCCCGCCCGGCTCTGGAAAGGGGAATGGGGTTTAAACTTACCTTTTTCCAGCGCTGGGCGGGGAGCTCTCTGCCTCCTCTCCTCCTCCGATCCTCCTCCTGGGCTGAATGCGCACGCGCGGCAAGAGCTGCGCGCGCATTCAGCTCGTCGCATAGGAAAGCATTTACAATGCTTTCCTATGGACGCTTGCGTGCTCTCACTGTGAAAATCACAGTGAGAAGCACGCAAGCGCCTCTAGTGGCTGTCAATGAGACAGCCACTAGAGGAAATAGGGGAAGGCTTAACCCATTCATAAATATAGCAGTTTCTCTGAAACTGCTATGTTTATGAAAAAATGGGTTAACCCTAGAATGACCTGGCACCCAGACCACTTCATTAAGCTGAAGTGGTCTGGGTGCCTAGAGTGGTCCTTTAAACATAATAAATTTGTAAAGATCTAATACATAAAATATGGGCGTACATAATTGAGGACTGCAAACACTGGGACTCAACGGCAGGGTGCAGCATTTTTAGTATATCCAGGAGAACTTTTATTTTATTAGGTAAACATTGAGATATTTATCTCATTCCATTAAACCATCCTTAATTTAGAGAAAAAAAATTTTTTTCCCTATATATTATCGAGGGTTGCCATAAATCTTGATATGAAACGGATTTACCCGATGTAGTAGTGAAGTTACATTCCATTATGTACTGATATTCTATTTGAGTTAGAATTTCTTGCCATATTGGAGAATAAGTTGATTTCCAATGTTGAGCTATAATGATCTTCACAGCATAAGGAATATGTGTAATTAAATATTATTTTTTTTTCCATTAATGTAAATTCTAAATTAAATTAAAAAAACGAAGGTGTGAGAATCATTCTCTCTTGAGTTAAATCTAAAATCAGAGAAGATATATGCCTCTTAATATCATTTAATATCTCACAGGTAAACCAAATATGAAGTATTGTATCTCTTTATGGCATCTCTAACACATATGTGAATAGGCTTCATACATTTTGTGTAGTGTAGAGGGAACTAAGTACCATCTATACAAGATTTTCAAATGAAGTTCAAACATATAAAATTTATGTATTTTTTTTAACTGAACTGTAGTATGGTACCATTCATATGGGGTATGGTTTTGTATTAAGATCCTTTTCCCATTTCCCTATTGGTAGTATTTTTTTCCGCATCATCCCCCCTTGTATGAGTTTAGAAGATCGGGTTATTAAGCCCTTTGTACCTAATTCTAAGTAATCAAAGATGGGGTGTTCAAATATAATCTGTTTTGAGTTTAGAAAATGTTTATTCCCTATGGTGAAACAAAATGTTTCACCATAGGGTATATTGTATTTATCTTGTAGACCCGGAAAACGAATCAATTTTTTATTATCTGCAAATTTATTTATCCCTCATAATCTCTAATTGTATAGGCCAATATCGATCATGTCATAGTGCAAAGTTTCTATTGGGGCTTGTATTAGAACGGATTCTGAAAGGTTAAGCTTAGTTTTCAACATTTTTAGAACTTCTAGTATATCCATAATCAATGTATTTAAAACATTTCTTTGTTTCATTACTTCTAAGTTAATTGACCAGAATACAGTATTTAAATTGATATATGGGTAGTTTTCATGCTCTATATGGAACCAGGCATTACTTTGAATATTTTGCGATGTCTGGAAATGATATACTCCCTTTATCATAATTGTTTTGTAGGATCTACTGAGAAATTCTTGGGCGTTTGTTTGCCCAAATAAAGTTTGAACAAAGTCATTGGAATTGTAAAATCCTATCCTTGCCTAGTCTAAAAGGAACTAAATAAAAATAATAATTTCGGAATTGAAAAGGGTTAACTATATTTAGACGTCCCAGCCACGAGATCTCAATTTTGCTCCACTTATTCAATTGCTTGACAATTAAGGTATAAATATCCCTGTAGTTGTTATGTATTATATCCTGAATATTAAAGGATAATTTAATTCCTAAATATTCAATATATTCCAAGCTCCAATTAAATTTAAGAATAGATAGTTCTACCTCAAACAGGTTTAAGGCCAAAATTTGAGTTTTCTTTATATTTATTTTATAATTTGAAATTTTCCCAAATATTTCAATTACCTTAAGCGCCTCTGGAATAGCAATTAAGGGTTTCATCAGGGACAGAAGTACATCATCGGCAAAGAGGGCAATTTTATAATCTCGCTCAATTGTTTTTAATCCCATATATATCTTTATTTTCCCTAATAAGAATAGCCAATGGCTCAATAGATCGTACATATAATAATGGAGCCAATGGACAACCTTGCCTCGTACCAGTTTTTTTTATTTGAAATAAGGATGACTCAAAAAATGGATTTATAATTTTCGCAGAAGGATCAGTACAGAGTGACATGATTTTATCTTCAAAAGGATCTACAAAACCAAATTTATTTAATACTCTTTCTAAAAATCTCAATTAACCATCGGATGTTTTTACAGCGTTGAAGGCTAGGATAATCATTTCTGATTTCATAAGATTACGCTTAATTATCAAATTAAGTATTCTACGTATGTTATCCGTTGTACCTCTGTCCCTGATGAAGCCAGACTGATCGACCGATATTAAGTCAGAAATAACCAGTTTCATTCTATTAGCTAGGATATGGGAATACATTTTAATATCTAGGTTTATTAAAGAAATCGGTCTATAATTTAATGTATTTGTTGGATCCTTACCTGGTTTAGGAATCGGAATAATAGAGGCTAACAACATCTCCTTAGGGAAGGGATTTGTGGTAGAAACTTCAGGGAATACGTTCAATAATATGGGGACCATGATGCCATTCGGTCCTGGAGCTTTATTGGATTTAAGATTTATTGAGTTAAACATTTCCATAGTGGTTATGGGTGCGTTCAATTCATTAAGTTTTACTAGAGGTATCATCGGGATAGACAATTTGTTAAAAAATTTGTCCATTTCTAAATTTGTAACCCTGGAATCTGGTAAATTATATAAAGCTGCATATGTATCCACAAAAGCTGGAGATATTTCCTTAGGACTTAAAAAACACTCATCCCCTACTATTATTTTTTGATAGCTTTATTTATATAGGTGTTTTTCAGTTTATTTGTAAGCACTTTACTAACTTTATTGTTATTGTGATACCATTTTTGTTTAAGGAATATAATAGGTTTATTCACCTCATCCAAGATTTTTTTTATTGATAGCCTTTTTCAGAGATAAAATTTTGTTTGCAATAATTTGGGTTATTTGATCCTTATTTATTCTTTCTAGTTTAGCCAACTTAATATATAGGTTGGAAATAGTTTCTTTTTTTTTTTTTTGTCTTGAACCCCTCTAGCAAAACTTTTTAGAGTGCACCAGACTGTGGATGTAGAAACCTCCACATTATCATTAGTTTCAATAAAGTGGGTGAGTTCTGTAGCTAATTCAGCGTTTACTTCATCTATTAATAATAGGCTTTTTCTAATTTTAAAAGAGTTTGGAGGTTTACGTGTTAGAAATACTGGGGCATGATCTGACACAATAATTGAACCAATCCTGAAGTCAACAACTTATTCTAGGAGATCAGGCAGGGCCGGACTGGGGATACGAAGCAGCCCTGGAAAAAAATCTATGCCAGCCCCATAATTCAGTGTGCTATGTAAAATATATATATATATATATATACATATATACACATACATACATACATACACAATTGAAATAGTTGGCTGCACTCTCGGATTTCCTTAAAATGTAACTTTTATTGAAATATTTAAGAGAATATCACTGTTTCAGTCCCTCTTGTGGACTTTCGTCATGATCCTGATGCAAGTCCACAAGAGGGACTGAAACGTTGATCTTCTCTTAAATATTTCAATAAAAGTTACATTTTAAGGAAATCCAAGCGTGCAGCCAACTATTTCAATTGCCTATATATATATACTGGAGCCCTGGTGATGCAACAGTGTATATATATATATATATATATATATATATATATATTTTTTATTGATACATTTCTTCTTCAAAATATTAGTTCTTTTAGGGTAATTAAATTATATAGTAACGCATACTCACACACAGACAATCTTACTGATGCACACAAATAGGCTCATTGACAGACAATCTCAATGACACACACAGACAAGGTTACTGGCACACACACAAATTTAGTAGACAATCTCTGATACACACAAGCTTACTACAGACAAGCTGTCACACACACGCTCACTACAGACACGCTCACTGATGCGCACACACTCTCCCTACAGACAAGCCCATTGACACACACATGCTCCCTACAGAAGAGCTCATTAACACACACACACATATTATCCCTACAGACAAGCTCACTCACTAGCAGGCACACACACACAAACTTACTAGCAGGCACACACACACAGAGGCTCCCTCACTAGCAGATGCGCATGCACACACACACACACACAGAGGCAGACAGTCACTGACAACGAGGAAAACATCCACACATACAAAGACAGGCAGACAGCCACACACACACACAGGCAGACAGCCACACACAGTCAGTCAGACGCACACAGTCAGTCAGACGCAGGTAGTCACTCACTCACACGCAGGCAGTCACACACACACACAGGCAGACAGACACACACAGTCACACACAGGCAGTCACACACAGTCACAGGAAGTCACACACACACACAGTCACACACTCACAGACAGTCACACACAGACACACTGGCCTCCCCTCCCCCTAATACACTGCTGACCCTCCCCTAATATACTGCTGACCCCCTCCCCTCCCCAATACATTACTGACCCCCCCCCCAATACATTACTGACCCCCTCCCTCCCCAATACATTACTGACCCCCCCCTCCCCAACTCCCTATCCCCTATCCCACAATACATTACTGACCCCCCCTTCCCAATACATTACTGACCCCCTTCCCAATACATTACTGACCCCCCCTCCCTCCTCTCCCCAATACAATAGATCCCCCCAAGCCCCTTTATTCTTACCTTTCCAACAGTTCATGTTGCAGGAGGGAAGAGAGGCCGCGATCTAATCGGAGTAGGTACGGCCGCCGCGCAGCCGCCGGATATGACGTCATGTCGTCATTTGCCGCTCACATCCGGGGGCTGACGGGAAGCATCTGTGCGCTCGCACAGGAAGCAGCCGCGGCCGGCGCGGCGCGGATGTGGCTGCGCCGGCCGCATAGGCAAACAGAATTTTTTTTTTCTGGTCTTGTGGCTGAGGTCAGCCACATGTCAAAGCGGCCCCAGGGCTGGCGGCCTACCGGGAAATTTCCCGGTATCCCGGTAGGCCAGTCCGGCCCTGAGATCAGGTCTAACTAAAATAAAATCTATACGGTAGTATGACTGATTAACACGAGAAAAAGAAATATAGTCTCTTGAGCCTGGGTTAAAAGTTCTCCAACAATCGTATAGAGATTTTTCAGCATAAATTCACTAAATTTGTTGGCAGAAGTTTTAATTTTTAAATCCCAATCTTTATTATTATTTTTTTTGTTTTTGTCTAGTTTTAAGTTGGGAACACAACTAAAACCACCACCAATAATTGAGTTTCCACACTTGATCTTTTCAATTTTCATAATTGCTTCTATTATCTCACCTAAAACAAGTCTTACACCATCTGGCTTCGCTATAACAAAATGCTTCCATCTCTCCTGTAGCTGTAGTGGAGGCAGAGAGCAGTGACCAGCAGATCCTGGTGGCACCAGGGCACACTGAGCTCACTGTAGTGGTTATGGTGTTTGAAATGGTTTCTTTAATTAGCGAAGTAGAAAAAAAAACTCTACAATGCTATTAATAAATGGTTCAGTGGTTATTATTAGATCCTTTTTAATAACATAGCCATAATCCTTCACAATCCCAGAGAAACACTCCGATTGGCAGCAAATTAAACACATTATTCTTTTACTGGCTATATAAACAAAGTTTACAATGTTAAACATACACACCAATTCCATTCTATTTTAAAATCTGTTTATTTTTAAATCAATTATGTGGTTTTCTGTTAAGACCACAGTCTATAATACACATGTTGAAAATTAAGATTTGTTACTTGTCCCCAATAGTAAACCATTACTCTTCTAAACATGTGTATTATATTTAATACGTAATAGGTCAATACATGGGAGTTCCTGTTAATATCTTGAGGGGATTTTCTTTTTGTTACATGTAAATATATAAACATCAAACCAATTCGGTCATTACACAGTGGCGCTAGAATAATAAGGGATACATTACACCTGCCTATTCTGCTTCGAGCATACTGGTACTTAGTCACAAAGCAAGGAACTGAACGGAATAGGCAAGGCAAAGTCAGATGTCAGGACATAATAGCGGGGCTGGAAAGATTCTCCAACTCAGATATGTTTCTAGTTGAGATTTGTGGGGGATTTTAGGAATTCATAATGAAAAATGTTGGTTTGATTGGCTCTGTCCCATTCAGCCCGACAGCCGTTTCATGTCTTCAAATGTTCGGACAGATTTCGGTCTAAAAGCTGAAACTCCCTTGTTTATTCTTCACAATTCTCAGATTAGTGAACCAATCCCAGTACTTGCCATCTAACTCTGTGCCATTTTTTTTATACAGGCTGGTCACAAACTGTGCGTTTTTAATTACATATTTATTTTTTAAATATGTACACTTAGTTGCGCTTGCTTCCATTATACATACACAGCATATAATGTATAAAGTGATATTACAGGTCCACTTCAGCCAATGCCCATTTCACATAAAACCGCTGATCAGTGGCAGCTAATAGAACCAGGCATCGTTCTGAACAATGCCCAATGGATGCCTGTGGCATCTTACTGCACATGAGGAAAGATCATCTATAGAAAATACCACGGTTTAAGGGGATATTACATAGACCCCTATTGTATACTTTATATTGCAGGGGTACCCAAAAGGTAGATCCCCAGATGTTGTGGAACTACAACTCGCATGATGCTCTGCATGTCATTGGCATACCTTTAGAATGGCAAAGTACCATGGAAGCTGTAGTTTTAAAACATCTACCACCCTGTTCTCATTACAGGGTCAAAGGTTTAAAAATAATATCAGGAAGTATTACTTTACTGAGAGGGTAGTGGATGCATGGAATAGCCTTCCAGTTGAAGTGGTAGAGGTTAACACAGTAAAGGAGTTTAAGCATGCGTGGCATAGGCATAAGGCTATCCTAACTATAAGATAAGACCAGGGACTAATGAAAGTATTTAGAAAATTGGGCAGACTAGATGGGCCGAATGGTTCTTATCTGCTGTCACATTCTATGTTTCTATGTTACAGCCCAGAAAGAATTTAAAATAATTGAAACTAAAACATGAGCTCAGAAGCAAGAATAGGAAGGTTAAGCATCTTCCTGTTAGGAAGTCTTGCTAACTTAAAATGTTTCTATACATAATGATATGGAGAGGTATATTTTTTATTGTGTCTTTTGAATTCTGCTTCACCCAGAAATACGGCACCTATTACTTGAAATTCAATAAAATAGGTAATGAAAAATAGGTTTTGTTAACAAAAATATCACAGGTTAACTACATTTTGTTTTGTTTTTTATAAAATGTATTTTCTGCATTGACATGAATGGGGCTATTAGGTGTAAATACCTGCAACGCTTTCATATTGGAAAACATTCAGTAGAAAGGACAATAGTAAACCTCTCTCCAACCCGTTTTCTGATCATACAAAGGCTACTTGCATGGCAATTTAATTGAATGTTGCAGAGTCAGAGATTTTCTCTGAAAAGGTAAAATCTCAGGAGAGCGTTTATCAAGGCAGAACAAGATTAGCGAAGCCACTAGATTCATTTCAGTAGAACCCTGCTTTACGCACTTTGGCCTACAACTGTAGCACATCTGTCTCTCATTTGCTGCATACACCACTCAGCAGAGGCAGAATCCCCCACAATCCCAGAGAAACACTGAGATTGGCAATAAACTAAACACATTATTTCTTCACTGGCGATATGAGCAATGTTTACAAAGTTATGCTTTGTTCATCGATTCTGTTCTATTTTAACATTTATTTATTTCTTAATGATTTATATGGTTTGCTGTATGTACAGCTGTATATTTTATATATCTTGAAATTATGATTGGTTACTTGTTAACAGAAATAAATTAGTTCTATTCTAAACACTTGTTTTAGATGAAGTAAACGGTAAAATAAATAGGAGTGCCGTTTAGTGAGGGTTTTCTTTAGTGATCTAAAAATAAAAAAATACAGACCGTTCGGGCATTAATGGAGATGATGGAATAACATGTGTGATACATTCTGAAAGTCAAAAACCTCTAATAACAATTCCTTTATTTACATGGATGGCATGTTAAAAGGACACCAAACACCTTAAACATTTTAGCTTTATCTTTACAAAAGTTGCAGATTTCAATTGAAATTACCACTTTATAAATGTACCTTGTTAACAATGTATCCCTTACAAAAGAACAAAATTCCAAGCTCTTTATAGTCTTTATCCTCCCTAACATATCTGCTGATCTTGGCTACCACTGGTACAGCAATCATCTGGCTATCATTCTACTTTGCAGACCATGAAGGTATCTGTGTAGGGCACACGGTGGTCACCTTTTTTTGAACACCTCTCTCCACTTTGGTGTCACATAAAATCCTTCAAAAAAAGTTCTGGTTGCTGTTTTTAGAATCCCAGAATATTCAAGGACCTAATAGTTAATAGTTAATAGGCAGGATAACGGTTCACTGCCACAAGGAGAACATTGTTGCCTTTTTAGAATGCAGGCAGAATTTGTTTTACCGTTTTACGGCACATTTGAAAATCACTGATCGACAGCAGAACAAAATGTATGAAAGGTTAAACGTGATGGACTCCCCCCTCACTGCCCCCCACCCAATTTAAATGACTATGTAACTGTCTCTAGCAACTCAAGTTGAATAATATTACTGGTGTAAGTTGGTAAAACCAATACCAACATAAGCAAAAATAATTGTACATAACACAGTTTATTTAAAGGACCACTATAGTTTTCCTGGCACTATAGTGCCCTGAGGGTGCCCCCACCCTCAGGGTCCCACTCCCGCCGGGCTGAAGTTGGAGGAAGGGGTTAAACACCGGCGCTGGGTACTCTCCTCCTCCTTTGGACGTCATCGGCTGAATACGCATGCGCGGCAAGAGCAAGAGCGCCCAACTTTCTCAATGCTTTCCTATGGACGCTGGCGTCTTCTCACTGTGAAAATCAATGAGACAGCCACTAGAGGCTGGATTAACCATATTGTAAACATAGCATTCTCTGAAACTGCTATGTTTACAGCAGGCAGGGTTAACCCTAGAGGGACCTGGCACCCAGACCACTTCATTGAGCTGAAGTGGTCTGGGTGCCTATAGTGGTCCTTTAATGAGTACAGAATGATCAACACTTGACCTGAAATATGTTAGCAGTTATAAAATGTCCATATTTTCTTAGTTTCTGATGAGGGAAAATGGCAGACAATTGAGCAGTGAAACTGCAGCAGAATGATCTATACACTAAAACTGCTTTATTAAGCTAAAGTTGTTTTGGTGACTATAGTATCCCCTTTACGTGTGACCTTCCTAATCACCTAGGTCAGGGGTAGGCAACCTTTGGCGCTACAGATGTTGTGGACTACATGTCTGATTATGCTTTTACAGCCATAGTGCTGGCAAAGCATCGGGGGAGATGAAGTCCACAAAATCTGGAGTGTCAAAGGTTGCCGACCTCTGACCTAGGGAGAGCAATGAGCATAGCGATAAGGTGTCATGCTAGGACTCAAGTATAGTTATTGGCTGTGGTGCAAATCCATATTCCCATCTTGCTGAAGTACAATGTGCCTTCTGTAGTGAGCAAAGTCATGGTATTCTGAATATGCAAATGGTGAAGACCAACCATAATAAAACAAACTGTATTTTACATTTTTAATCAATGTATTTGATCCCCAAATGCAGGTTTAAGTTTTTCCTTGCAACCCGACCAGTCACACCTGGCTGGAAATGAACTTAGGATTCTGTAAGAGAATACAGGTGTCACCATGGAGCTAGATCTCACAGATGTTCATAAAATTCCGGGCCCATATTGCTCCTAAACCGTCATGATATTCAAAGTAATATTTCAAGTTTTAGTACGCGTATAAGCACTTCCAAGTGATGAACACATTTTGAGTGCATTAACTAATGCTTTCCTTTCCAAGCAGTAGTTTTCTTATGTTAGTTGGAAAGCCTCCCGGGAAGGAACATCCCTGAAGACATAGAAATTAAATTTTCCTTCACAGCTGGACTGGCAGGGATTTCAGGCTGCTCCCCTTAGAATTATGTCTTGTTTATTTCCCTGTTTATGTTCACATGAGTGAGAATCTTGACAATAGTTGACATCTGTAGTAATGGCACTGTGGTAGGATATTTTGTGAACCTAGTACCACTCAAATCCAACAACCCAATATCACCAACCACTGTCTGTAATTTTGAATAGTACTCTTCGTGCAAACATTTTCTTCAAGCGTTAAAAAAAAAAAAAAGGTTTAAGGAAAACACAGCTCAATATCAAAATGAAAAGGGATAACCAATACCCTAATAATATATTAGATAAAAAGTGACGTCTCTGAAACTTCTCTGAAGACGCTTGGAACTCAGCTACTGGTCTTTGAAGGAGAAACAGACACACTATCTTTACATGACAGTAAGCACACATTTCCTATTTTCTGTAATACGTATTATAATAATACCCACTCTGAGGAGCTGTTACCATGGACTTAGAGGTCTTATCTTATATTATTTGCCATGTATTGTTAAGTATGTCAACTCATTTCAGCACAATTTCCTTAGCACTTGATAAAAATAACAAAAAACCTGTATTAATTATAGAGGTATAATACTCTTACTTAAGTGACAAAAACCCCAACTGAAAAGAAGGTAGTAATAATCAAATCAAGGGTACAATGAAGAGATAGCTCTCCAGTAACAGTCATTTTATTTTAGAGCTTTCAGACTATGTCTTATAGGAACTTTAGAGGAAACCTCTTAACTTATGAAACATATATCGCCATTTCCTATGTAGTAAGACTGATATCACCAATTGCTTTCATCATGTTACCCTCAAGGGCATATCAAATTCCATTGAAAAATGATTTTCCAAAAGATTTTGAATAGCTCTCAAGTCTCATAGGGTCTATTACATAACAGATTTAATAGGCCCTAGCCTGCAGCTTATGTCAGTTTATGATATATGCATCTCCACAATATGCGTTGTACTGCATGGGAGTACAACGCAATGCATCAAATACTCTGCTTTTCTTTTATTCCAATTTAAAAATTACTATGGAATTTAAACAGGAACTATGTCACCTTTCAAGCCTTCTTTGTGAAGGCAAATGGTTGTTAAAATGTTAAATAACCTTCGATGTGTAACTTGACTGCAGGCTAACCTCTGTTATCTATTAAACGACACAGCAGAAGGATCCTGTTAAATTCCGATTGCTAGCAAGACGAGAAGGCCATGTTGAAATGGTACTTATATCGAAAAAAAAATTAAAGGATCACTCTAGGCACCCAGACCACTTCAGCTTAATGAAGTGGTCTGGGTGCCAGGTCCAGCTAGGGTTAACCCATTTTTTCATAAACATAGCAGTTTCAGAGAAATTGCTATGTTTATGAATGGGTTAAGCCTTCCCCTATTTCCTCTAGCGGCTGTCTCATTGACAGCCGCTAGAGGCGCTTGCGTGCTTCTCACTGTGATTTTCACAGTGAGAGCACGCCAGCGTCCATAGGAAAGCATTAGAATGCTTTCCTATGTGACCGGCTGAATGCGCGCGCAGCTCTTGCCGCGCGTGCGCATTCAGCCAACGGGGAGGAGAAGAGGAGGATCGGAGGAGGAGAGCTCTCCGCCCAGCGCTGGAAAAGGGTAAGTTTTACCCCTTTCCCCCTTCCAGAGCCGGGCGGGAGGGGGACCCTGAGGGTGGGGGCACCCTCAGGGCACTATAGTGCCAGGAAAACGAGTATGTTTTCCTGGCACTATAGTGGTCCTTTAAATGTACAGCCAGGCTTTGATAACAAATATCTTCTTATTGGTAGCGGCCAAAAAAAAGAACATCTGTAAATTAATTGATCTTTCAATTACAAAATATAGATTATCAATATCTATAGAAACAGAACATATGCAGAATTTATGGAGGTGCATGTCACAATATGAAGTGTACAATATTTGTGACATTTATCTCGATTAATTTATCATTTATTGGATCAAGAGAACACACTGCGATACTTATGGTTTAACACCTGCTCTTTTGGGGTTAGCCATAATGAGGAACAAATATCTTTTTTTTCCTCCCCTAATTGTATATTGCTGCCAATAATGTTGACGCATTTTAAATGTCAGTAGTAATAATAATAGTGCTAAAAAAAAGATGATTAAGAAACAAACAGTAGGGGGGGGGACGGCAAGGCTGGACCACCAAGGTGGCTGGCCGCATGTCAGAACAGTTCCTGACGGTTTTTCAAAGATTACGCAGAGAAAATGTCGGCCAGACCTAAAATATGTTATGCATTTTAAAGCAAGTGCCCACCTGTAATGCTAATATGTCCTGGGACAGGTGCTAGGAAGCCCCGGAAGACGGTATCAAGACTTGCGGCCTACTTGGGCTGGGAGTGCAGTGGACGGCCGCTGCTCTGCTCCCAGGCCTGACCGTGTTGCATCATCTCTCTGGTCCTGTTTCCCCCCCTTTAGACTGGCGGGGGTTATCCCGGTCCCCACTGGAAGGCTTTGCAGAAGGCACTGATGAGGCATGCAGCAGGTGCTCCGGTACTGAAATCTTAAGATGGCCACCGCAGAAACCCCTGTGGGATTGGATCCCTCCCCCAGCCCGTGGAATGGCTCATTTATGCAGTCCCACGGGAACGCCTGAGCTCTGTTCAGGCCCCACAGATCCTACATGGCAGCATTGTGCCTCAGCTTAGAAGTGGAAGCTGCCAGCAACAACTCACCACATCCACGACTGGTTCCCGCTGTCGCTAGGTGTAAGCCCTGTGGCATTGTTATTGTTTTTAAGAGTATGTCCCACATCTGGGGCTGTAAGCCTCTGATAAGCCTCACTATTCTTAATTGTTTTATTCTCTATGCCGGGTGTCCCAATCACCTCTGCATCTTGAAATTATCTACAGTTATTATCCCATTCTCTCTCTGTTAACTAAATATAATTGTGTTCCTAAAGTTTTTTTTCATTAATTATAAAATGTGCAGATTATTGACATTTTATGTCGCATCTACATCTTCTTTTATATTGACCTCTATACTCCTGTGAAATGTCTTTCCAAGCTTGTATGATTTATAATGCACAACAAAAATAAAGAATGTTAAAAAAAAGAAACAGACAGACATTTACTGATTCTATCATACTTTCAATAATGGATACAATTATGTTAGTGCTAGGTGTGTACTATTGTCTGAATTTTGGGGTCGAAGAATACTTATACAACCCGTAAGAGTTTGAACACCTGTGCCACCATTTGACTTGCTCGTAAAAAAAACACATGTTGGAAATGTGCACGTATTTCTAGGACAGTTGAACTCAATCACAAAGACTTTATATCCGCCAAAAACAATTTGCTACCAACATCTTAAAGTGAATCTCCTGGCATATATTTTTGCAAGTTGAGAGATATTACAGCGTGCAATTGTACTGCAAACAGGACTATTATAAAGTGATCTCTCAGGGCAGATTTAAACATTAACATCTTGCATTTGTTAAAATAAAAGGATAATGCTATTACTGTCAGATTTCTGCTTTTACAGAGCTCACAGGTTTTGCCACATCTGTTGAGCAGATGCCGCATTGCCCTTCAAGAACTTGCACATTAACATTTTTGACAAAAAGCAGCTTAGATCACGCATATTACCCATGAGAATGTTGGCAGAAAGATATGATCGTGCAATTGAACAATCTCAGTTAGAAAAAGGGGCCATTCTCATGTAAGCTTACACAACGGGAGGGGATAATCTAAACGTAGTTTATGGTAAATTCTCCATCAGACTTTATTTGTAATTCTGGATGATCAATATACATTTTAATGTTCTAAACACCAAACTGGCAAGGACTACTGGCTTCAACAATAGCCAAAGTCAACTTTTTTTAATGTATTGCCATGAAATGATGCTTACTGGTTTACAAAGAAAAAAAATCTTAATCCATTATTAATCCCATTCAGCAATGGGTCTTACTGTTAATATAATCAAATCACCCAAGATAGACTTCTTCAGTGCTTGGCAGTTCTATGAATTATAGTGATTCACGAAAAATAACTGTTAAATATCATTATTTATAAAGGTCTCTATTTATAGGCGAAAAGGGTCCAACTAAGGCAGGTGTAGGGTACATTTGATATGCATTCCTTTTGACTTCTAAACTTGCCAAGTTTTAAATTTTTTCAAACGATGATATACATAAAAGTTGTTTATACAGTTTCTTATGAGTTCCACTGTTCTGTCAGGCTCTAATCAGAAAACAAATGAGAGCAAACTTTGCAAGAGACTTTGTTCCACCAAACTCTCACCCCTACAACCTTTTACTGAACATCTAAGGGCTGTTAGCTAGCTGGTGTTTATGATCTTATAAGAGATCTTTCTCTGTTTCTTTACGATCAAGTTTTTAATCTCATCACAGACCTCCTTGTATTCACATGTGGACGGGGAAGCAATCCAAGGAGTATGGTGCTACTCTGGGGAATGCATCTTGAAATATCGGTGATCTACTGTTGCACAGATGGAAAAAATTCTGAAATTTAAAATGATTGAGATGAGACGAATTTCAGTCATATAGTGGCTTGTGCTTATTTCATTTAAACACAAGGTCTCCACTGTTCATATTAATTTAGTAGCCCACATGCTGGCCACGGGTGTTACAGGATCCTACCCCTGCTTTATTATTTTATTAACTGCCCCACTGTGTGTGAACAGTGGGGTGGGTACCAGGTCCTCTTTTCCTGTATTAGCAGATGTTAATCAATAAGTATGACATATGTACAGAATACGCATGTACAGATTAAACTGAGATGTAATCACTCCCTTTCCCCGCACACTTAAAAGCCTGACATAATCTGTTTTGTATAGTATACGTGTCTTCTACCTCTTGGTAGACTTGCTGAGTTTACCAGCTATTGGATTTGACTATTATGTCACCATATATTGTTTATTTAATAGTTTTTCAGTGATTTTCTTTCTATCACACCAAAACAGTACTCAAGTATCATAATAGGGATGATGTACATATATACAAAAAAGCGATATGTGTGCACAAACCACAGTGCAATAAGTGCTCAACAAATAAATAGCAGAAAAAGACCTCCCTGAATCAGGTAGGATTTCCCCGAAGACTTCCTCCTGTCTTCAACAGAACATGTATAGAAAAAAAGGGGACGATCTGCTAAACAAATAACAAGAACAGTGCATAGCGCATAACTGTGTATATGAATAAACCAAATGTGTAGTTTTCAAATGGCCACTCACACTTTCGTTGAAATATAAATGCCTTGGAACTGAATTGCTCTTTTCAGCAAAATTGCTCTTTTCAGCATAAATGCCCTTCCAGGAATGATTCTTCCACCACTTTTAAACTCTCATGGAATAGTTAAAAGGTGTGTGCTCAAAGAAAAAAACAGAACTTGTAGTACATATTTAAAAATGTAGAAAAAATAATTTAATCACTTACATCTAAATATAAAACAATGGATGTATTCTCACTGTCACCACCAGGGGTCCTACGCGTTTCGTCCGTATGTAGGACTTCCTCAGGGACTTCAGTGACCAGAAATGACAGCATACAAATGAACAATAAACAACCCTTCCCTTCACCACCCTTTATACCTCCCCCAATGTCCACAAAACTCTTTATCCGAATCAGGTGCTTGAAATTTCAGTTCGACGGCCGATATCTATGACGTCATCCACATGCGTCCGTCGGTTTCGCATGCGTTCCACCATGCGTTCCACTGCCGAAACCCGGAAGTGCTTTATGCCTTCTGTGTATGAATCACGTATTTCTATTCCAAGTCCCTCTCATTAGAGGCAGATTTAATTTACATGGATCGGAGGCAAGAAGAAAGGGGGGGGGAGAGGGAAAAGGGAGAATTATACACTTCAAACAGTACTACAAGATTCCAAATATATATAACTAACACAGCCTCATTATACTTGATAACAAAAAACTGTATACACTATATAGTATATATGAATCTAATTAAAATCAAATAAAGATATATAATAGTAAATAAACAGACTAACATAACAAAAAATAACAAAAATAAATACATAATGTAAAAAATATAATATAATATAAAAAAATAAAAAAATAAAATAAAAAATAAAAAATATAAAAAATAAAAATAAATAAAAATAAATAAAAATGAGAATAAAAATAAAAATAAAAATGAAAAATAAAATAAAAATATAGCACACACACTTATAAGGTGGATAAAATGTGATATCCCAATTTATGTTGCATTTTTTCAAATATTCCAAAAGATATAGAGTATCCATACATTATTATTTTTCTCCTCTTTTTTCCTTTGATGAGATATTGAAAACATCCAGAAAAGGAGATTTATTAATTTTAACGTTATCATTGGATAAAATTAAGAAATTAAATTGAATTATAAAATATAGGATAGAATTCCATAAATGTAAAAAATAGAATTCGATCCATCCCCTGTCCTCTTTTTTCTTTTAGTGGAATGTCAAAGACATCCCACAAAGAGCTGTTGGTTGATTTTAAAGTTGTTCTTGATATAAAAAATAAAATAGATTATATTAAAAAAAATTAAATAAAATTTGATGAATGGAAAAAGTATACTTATGATTGAAATTTAATTGAATTCAAAAAACGTCAAATCTCAGAATGCAGATTAAAAATCTGTAAACACAAATCCGACGCAGTTGGAATCCAACAAATCCCAGTATATATAAATCTGATATAATGAGAATTCATTGAATTTCAGAATATATAAAAGGACAATTTGTCCATCCCAAAACCCATTCAAATTTAATGATACAAAAATATTCTACTATGATATTTATGATGTGGAAAAATTATTACCTATACTATAAAAAAATATATAGAAAAAATGCAACATTTACACTAATGGTGCAAAAAGGTACCTACATAGTATTAATTTTCAAAAAAGCTCCATAGGTCTATATCCAAATTCAACCCATGTGGTTGCAACGTTTTTAATTTGTTTATCCAAAAAGTCTCCCTTTGCGAGAGCTTTTTCATTAAATTGCCCCCTCTCCAATAAGGGTCAACCCGCTCTATACCCATGAAGGAAAAATTATTCCAATTAAATTTTCTGCAACTAGTGAAATGAATCGGTACTATATGTTTTGTTGACTTTTTCCTAATATTATTTTGATGTTCCAAAATTCTCTCTTTCAATTTTCGACCCGTTCTTCCCACATACTGTTTCCCACATGGGCACTGTAGCAGGTAGACCACATACCTCGAGTTGCAATTTATATTAGATTTAACTTTAAATTTCTCTTTGGTAGTTGTACTTATAAATTCTTTTTTCTGTATATACCTCTGGTTCTTGCAAGCCTTACATGAATTACAAGGATTAAAACCTTTAATATTAGAAAGTGTACCTTTGCGTCCGATTTTTAATGCGTAGCTTGGAGCTAATATATTTTTCAAATTTTTAGTTTTTTTGAAAATTATTGGTGCTTTTTTTGGGAGTACCTTTCCTAATATGGGGTCTTTGCACAAAATGTCCCAATGTCTGTTTAAAATCTTTTTTATATTCCAATGTTGTGTATTATATTGTGTAATAAACGAAAACTGATAATCTTTTTTTGGGATTGTTTTCTTTGGATTTGATTTCAAAAGACTTTTCCTATCTTTCTTTTCAATTTCTTGAATTTCTTTCTCCAATGGTGCTAATTCATATTTTTTAGTTAAAAATTTATTTTTCAAGTGTTTGGCCTGTTCATGGTAATCTATATCTCTTGAGCAATTTCGTCGTATTCTTGTTAGTTGGCTTCTTGGGATGGTTTCCAACCATTTATCATGATGACAGCTTTTTCTGTGTATGTAACTGTTACCATCAGTTTTTTTAAAATAACATTTAGACTGTATAGTCTGATTTTCAACAAAAAAGCAGACATCTAAAAAATTAATTGTAATAGGGTCTATCTCACATGTGAATTTTAAGCCATAATCATTATTACCAATGTAATCCAAAAATAACTGCAGTTCTTTATGTGATCCTTGCCAAATCATTATAACGTCATCAATAAAACGTTTCCATAGGACCAGGTTCGCTACCCAGCCATGCCCCCTCCATATGTGGTTGGATTCCCAATCCCGCATATATATGTTGGCATAGCTGGGGGCGAACCTGGTCCCCATTGCCGTACCAGTGATTTGGAGATAGAATGAGTCATCGAAGAAAAAATAATTGTGCTTCAAGATGTAATGAATGCTTTTAAGTATAAAATTTCGAAAATCTGGTGAAACACTTTCATCTCTCTCCATGACCCGCTCTACTGCAATCAGACCCTTGTGATGTTTAATGATTGTGTAGAGAGATGAAACATCTATAGTTACCCAAATGAAATCGTCTTTCCATTTTATATCTTCTACTATTCTTAAAATATGTGAGGTATCTTTCAAATAAGAGGGTGCCTCTTGGGCATATTTTTGAAGATTGTAATCTACAAATTTTCTATACATGATGTACATATAGTATGGTGTACATGCAGGCTTTTCAGTACATTCGGTGTATGAATTGGTAGAGGGATGTCAATGGAAAGTTCTCCTATGCCCACAGATAACATTTACTGTCATGTCATGTGTCTGCCACATTATCACACATTGACCTTTTTTTTTTTTTAAATGGTGCTCAAAAACAGTCCTTGAAACACTTCGGGGCCTATGTATGAATTTGCAATATTCCAAATATACGACAAACGTCATCCCTACTTGCATTACCTGCTAATTGTTTAACAGAATTTCTTTTCATTTACAAAAATTAGGTAACGAAATATGAGACATTAATTTAAATAAATTGACAAAAAAAATTTGGCAAACTTTGCAACAAAAATTCTAATAATATATTTATATATAGGTAAGAAAAATGTTACATCAGAGGCTGAGGAATGCAGTACGTAATTAAAAAGTTCACCCTTGACGCACTATGAAAACTGGTTACATTATATTTCATGTCCTTTTAAAATAAATAAAGCATATTCTGACTCATAACGAATCCTGATTTCAAAAGGCAAAATATGGGCTTTGAAATCAATGTCTTACAAGAAGGGCAGTGGGGTGTAACTCTGACTAATTCACTTCGTCACAGCTGTGGAGTACGGTTTATTTTAAAGGCAAATCTGCCCCCGATACCTAGGACTCTAACTTTAAACCCAATTGGCTGATTCTTCGGTAAAAGTAACTGAAAACTTTCAAGTTGTATCTATTATTTCCTCTTTAGATGTTCTCCTTCTGTCGGTGGCTCTCGCCTCTTTGTGGACCAGGGCGGTTTAAGTTTAAGAAGCATGGAGTTCTAATTTGAATTTCATTTTTCACACTCACAGATATATGTGTTAAAAATCAAAACATGTGAACTTCATATTAGAAATGCTGAGAAATGACTGCTGCTCTTAAAGCAAAACACACAAACAAACATGCCAATAGATTCATAGTGGTATAATAATATAGGTTTAAAAAAAAAAAAAAGACTTGTCCATCGAGTTCAATTGTTAAAACGCATTTGTTTTCAAGAGTCTCTTTTCACTTTAAGGTGAAAAGATGTAGAAAACACTAAATGAATATTACAGTTTTCAAGATCCTTTTAATTTTACTTCCATTGGTTAAATTACAAGTTGGGTTAGTCAAATTTAATTAATTTTGTCATAACATATATACATAAAGAAAGATTTATTAAAGGAAAATAAACTTTTTACAGAACAGATCATTCATTCTAATTAGGTAAAATTCCAGACCAAAATACTATGTCCATTATGGCTTATTTCTCAGAAAATGTAATTTTGGTAACTGCTAAAATTACCCTGACTCTAACTGACTACATCATCTTTAATTTAAAACGCCATCATAAAACAGTCGCAAGGTGCCAAATTAGAACAAAGTGGGGAATTTATCACAAATTGCATGCACTTCTCTAGTGCAGAATATACTTTGTTCAAAAACTTACACCAACATATTATGGATGACATTAAAAGCAGTTCAAGGTCATTTCTGGGCATTTCATACAAATAGACGCGTCGTTAGCTGTGATCTTACAGCAGCCCTTTTTCCAAAACATCAGTTTGCTGATATAATTTGCTTACAATCTTATTATATACTAAAAATCTTAAAAATATACAAATATAAAATAGTAGACCACAAAATAAAATAAACTATAGATTTTTTTAAAAATGGTCCTCCAACTGCACAAAATATAACCTCAATAACCAACAGAGACAATTCTTACATAAAACACATTTTTTTCCCCCATTTATTTTTTTATAGCTCCACACATAATGTATTAATAATGTCAAATTAATAGTTTTATTGTAAGGGTGTTTTATTAAAATGTATATTGCCATAGACAGGCAATGTTTGGGTAGGAACATTCCAGGAAAATGGAAAAGCTGTATGGTTATGGTGAAAACCACATACTGGCCCTAATATATATTTAACATCTGCTTAAATAATAGAGAAATGCAACAGCAAAAGAATTAGACTGTAAAGCTAGTTAGTGCATTATGCTCAGCCTTCGTGTAAATGTTTTGAATGTACACCAGGAATTTGAAATCCCATAATTTAATATGCATTTATGACAAACTCTTCAGACTTTTTCAAGAAAATGTTTAATAGGTTTACCTTGATACATATGAATACGTTTATTTTGTCTGGTTGTGCAGTGATACTGTTGTATCCTTGTTTTAATTCAATTTCAACAGTTAGTCTTTGCAACAAAACAACTTTAGCTCAAGTAAAGTGGTTTTGGTGCTTAGATTGTGCCCCTGCAGTTTCACTGCTCAATTCTTAGCACAATGTGTTTATTTCAGAAGTTCTTATGTCCTGCTCATTTAATTTTCCAAGCCTACAGACTTGCCTGCACCATGAGAGAAGCACCTACTTGGACAAACAGTGGAGTATTTTATCAATATAATTTGTAAAAGATACAGCATTTATTCAATAATAAACTTCCAAATGTGTTCACGTTGTTCACAATGCTTCTCTCATAAAAACATTTGATTGGACACTGCCCAGAATGAACAAAGAAAGTGAAGATTTGGAAAAAAGGGTGTGGATCAGCTTAGCTGCAGAACGTGCAGAAGAGAAATGAACTAAAAAAAAATTACTTCTGAAAAACTAATATGTGTATTTTTTTTTTAATTCTTTATTTTTGCAGTGCAAATAAATTATACAGGCTGACGAGAGGGGCCCTAAAAGCAATCCTCTGGCTTTTCCCACACTTAACATGCGGGGCACATGAATAACAAGCACAATTTTTATTTTAGTCAGCCTTAAACATTTGTATTTAAATGTAGAATTAAGTTAGAACGGTGCAATAACCATACTATGAGCTTTCCGATTAATGTAAGTACATATCATTAGTTATAACATGCTAGAAACATGGACACATGGCATAAGATAACCATTGCTTTACGGTGCTAGATTAGCTATGCTTATATTTATAAGATTTATACATATTAATGCTGCTTATCAGGGAGTTTCTGCTATTCTGTTAACATGTCAGGTAAAGTACGTGAGTGAACTGAACTCTATAATATATGTTTCGCATTAGAGATCAAAGCTTTGTTATTGCAGAGTATGCCTAGGTGATAAGTGGACATATAGTAGGTTACATCTTGAGAGTATTACGCAAACTAAGTTTGCCACCCTGAGTGACTGTGGTGGAAGGTGCTAGTGTGGGGATGTCTGGGTCATGTGGTACAGTCTTAGGTAAAGAAGGTTGGGTTCTTCTGGCTGAGAGCGGTGTGATTGTGGATCCGACACCCCTCTATGCTTTCAGCCTATGCCCGTCATGGGCAGGGTACGGTACCAGGTATTGGGATGAGTTATGAGGCATTGTGACCCAGACAAGGTCGGTGCAGTGACCATGATGTTCAATGTCTTCTTCTGTATCCCCTGCTCTCCTCTCCCTGCTTCATTCTGCTTGCCCTGCTGGTTGCAGGCTCCATAAGCACCTCTCTCTGTTGCAGGTCTGCACTTCCCACCCTCTGTGCTCCGCCGACCCGGTCTTTGCCGTCATTTTCATGCTTTCTGTGTGCTGCGCCTCTTTCGAGGCTGCCTGGGAGCGGGTTTAGGTGGATGCTCTTGCGGGTTTTGTGGAGCGGGTGCCTGTTGTCGGAGGGACAGCATTCCCCAAAAGTCAGTTAGGAGTCTGTCCAGGAATGCCAGCGTTCTAGGCATCATTTTGCCATAGTCAGGCGTGAGGTGCGCATCGTCCGCCAGTGCTGTTTGGTGCAGGGTCGCTTCGTCCTGGTGGATGGAGTGAGCCTCCAGGGTGGGGACCGGGATCTCCCCCTCCGGTCCAAAGGGGGGGGTTGCAGGATGCCATGAAGAGTTTGTCAGGGGTCCGCCAGAGCTTGGCTCAGAGAGCGGTCGCCTCTCCCCTCCGTGCTGCTTGCTAAGCCCCACTCCGTCCCACTGAGGGCTTATTCTGGATGGCTGTTGTCGACCGTACAGAGTCGGTCGATTGTCACCTGGCAGTCAATACTTTGCTGTCGGACGCTCCAGTAGTGCGGGTAAGTAGCTTAGTTTCATCGAGTTGTCCAGAGCTCTCTGAAAACGTGTCCAGCCGCCATCACAGTCAGGCCCCACCCCCAATATGTGTATTTTAACTGCCTTTAGGTACATAAAAAATATGTATTTTTTAACTTGGACTTTGCCTTTAACCATATAGGTCCATTCCCAATTCAGCTATTTCCATGATTGTGAAAGTGTGTTTAGAAGCTGTACAATTTACAACATTCTAAATGTGTTTAATTCATCTTCGAGCATTAACATATATATGAAATCTCTGATTTAAACTTACTAGCCTACTTTTCGCAATGCATAAGTAAATAGGAGATAACCGTGTTAATCCGGAGGCTGATACCCACGGTGGTGTTTTCATAAAACAAAATACACAATTCTTTAAAATTACAAGCATAAGTAAATATTCACTTCCTTTTGATAATACATAGATTTTCTTTAAGTCACAGGCACATCTCGAATGCGATCAGAAGAGACCACCCACGAAGCAGACCATTCAATACATTTTATATAGATAACGATGCAGATGAGAAGAACTTGAGGCATGCACAGCTAAAACCCATATGTAAAAGGTTAGTATAAAATACACAGATTTAAAGAAAATTTATGTAGCAAACATGAAATCCTCCAACAGCTCTGTGGGGTACTCTGCCTTGGATAGACTTCAGATGATATGTCTTCATGCACAGCCTACCCTTCATTTTCAGGATAACATCTAAAGGGTTTAATCACGAAAGTCCAAACCATAGTTAACTAAAATCCAAAAGACAACATTAAGACTAAAATAGCGGTTCTGGAAAAATTCTCCATTCACCTTCTGTCTTTTGTCAAATGTTTCCTAAATGTTGCCTGTTCGGATTTCAATGTCCTACAATTCATATTAAGACCAATTATTTATCTATTGATCAATTTACAGTTCTTTGGTGTCCGCAAAAGCGTGGACCTGGGGAAAAACCAGAGACAGTGGGAAGGAGCCCAATATACTGACTCTCCCACTTAACTCATGACAGTTAGGAGGGGTGCACTAGTAAGGAGGACATCCACATTGTTTGAAATATTAACTTTCAAGGGAAACCTATATATCCAATAACATTTTTTTTTTTTTATGGAAACCATTACAGGATAACTCCAATCATCATTACCAATACAGCCTCTAGTTGTGGTTATGATGGTAGAAATACCCTGGTGCCATTCCCTGATAATGGGACAACCGTTTTACAATTGTTATTTCACTTATGTGGTCCTGCTGGGTTCCAGGTCTGATGTAGACAGATTCACAACATCTGTCTTCTGCAGATGTTGATCCTGACGCTCATTTATTGTCTCAAAGCATATAAATATGCACAGAATTGTCATTAGCCAGCCAGGAACATCTCTAGTATCCAAGGAGTTTAATTTGGTATGTGCACGTACAGACCCCACGCACCACGACCACTTCAAAACCACTGAAGTGGTCATGGTTCTTTAAATAACAATTTTCTATTAGACAACATACATAGTGCTTCAATAACATGTGCTCTTGAGTAAGAGTTGAAGTTATTTTCAGGCAAAAAAGAAATTATTAAAATTCTGAAACAGATTTTATGATTTGAATCAAAGAAAAAAAAAAATATATACTGTCACACAGTTATTAGAGTCCAAGAATCTAATTAAGAAAAGATTTAGGTGTTGTAGATCCAAACTTGACAATCTAATGAAAAACATCTGACTATTTGGACTGGTAACCATCAAATCTAATGATGCTAAAAGGAGTGAGGTTGTTGTCCAATAGCGGAGACTCAAATTAAATGGAAGAGACATGACATGGCAGGTGTCAGACAAAGCTAACAGCTGAACCATGACTTCTAGCGCTCTGCCTCCAAGGCACAGGCTGAGAAAATTCAAATAATAAATTGGCCTAATAGCAGGACTAAGTGCCAAAACCTCTTAAAATGAAAGCAAATGTGTGTCATAAATACTTGCAGAGAGAGAATGAAACAAATTGCTCAATGCTAGCCACATATGCATTTCTGGCATCTTGACAGGTGATCCTAAATGGCTTTTCAGGGTTTTTTTAAAGTCATTTTTTCAGCTAAAGTGGTGAAAAATATTTTTGAAATTTATCCAGGTACATAACAGCCCCTCATTACTCAGAAAGTGACCCTTTCACAGAAGGCAAAGTCCTGGGGATTTTCATTACACTTGTCCATCCATGGCTGAAAATAAACAAATAATGGAATATAAAGGTATATTACCAGTTACCATATTTTTTTAGAGCAGGTGGAGGCAGTGGCGTTTCCAGGATTTATACTTAGGTAGGGCACATAAGGGGCCAAGGGCAAAAGCAGGGGGGCAATTATAAAATGTGTGTATATATATATATACACACACACACACACACCTGGCGCCTGGAATTTGTCAAGCCCTGTGCATATATATATATATATATTTATATATACACACATATATATATATATATATACACATACACACACACACACACACACACACACACACATGCACAGGTCTCAACAAATTCCAGGCGCCAGGTCGCCATGGCGACTAGACATTTCATCCCCGGCACCTGGCATTTGCCAGCCCTTTGCTAAACTGCGCAGGAAAAATTAAAGCTGTGAAGGAGCAGTAACCTTTCTGCAGTTCCTCTCTGCTCCCTTGCGCACTTTTTAGTGACATGACGTCACTCCGGCCCCGACATCACGAGAGTGCACGGGAGCAGAGAGAAACTGCAGGAAGATTTAGAGGAGACACACTGGACGCCAGTGAAAGATCCACTTAGCTAAACGTCCACTCAGCTCTCCCAAAGGTAGCGAGGCTGGGCAGATTTTAATAAAATTAGCAATTTGTGAGAAAATGTGTGTGTGTGTATGTGTGTATGTGTCTCTGTGTGCCACTCAGAGAATGTGTGCCTGTGACAGTATGTCTGTCAGAATGTGTGTATGTGTCAGTGTGTGTCTCAGTCAGAGATTGGGGCGAAGCTTACATACGTGAAGGCGATCTTTCATGCAGGGGCAGAGCTTGTGTGCCGGAAAAGCTGCTGCACAGTGGCGGAACTAACGTAGAGTGGGCCCTGGTGCAAAAACTGTTTTGGGCCCCTGAAGACACATGACCATCTGGTGGTCCTAATTGCAATGGCCACTCGATGGGCCCTGGTGTAACCACAACACCAACACACTTGCTTTAAAACATCCCAGTTCTTGCATGGCCAGCATACTCACCGGACATGTCACCCATTGAGTATGTTTGGGATGCTCTGGATCGGCGTATACGACAGCGTGTTCCAGGTCCTGCCAATATCCAGGAACTTTGCACAGCCATTGAAGAGGAGTGGACCAACATTCCACAGGCCACAATCATCACCCTAATCAACTCTATGAAAAGGAGATATGTTGCACTGAGTGAGGCAAATAGCGGTCACACCAGATATTGACTGGTTTTCGGACTCCCCGGACCTCCCTTAGTACAGTAAAATGGCACATTTGGCAGTGGCCTTTTTTTGTGGCCAGCCTAAGGCACATGTGAGCAATAATCATGCTGTCTAATCAGCATCTTGATATGCCACACCTGTGAGGTGGATAGATTATTTTGGCAAAGGAGAAGCGCTCACTAACACAGATTTAGACAGATTTGTGAACAATATTTGAGAGAAATAGGCATTTTGTGTACATAGAAAAAGTCTTAGATCGTTGAGTATAGATCATGAAAAATGGGGGCAAAAATAAAAGTGTTGCATTTATAATTTATAATTTTGTTCAGTGTATATGAGATTCGGTGTGTAATGGGGTGAAGCATGTATGTATGCATGTGTGTGTGGGGGTGAAGGTATGTGGGGAAGAAGTGTGAAAGTGGGTGAAGAGATGATGTGTGTGAGAGGTGCACTGTGTGTGTGTATGCAAAGGTGTACTCTGTGTTGATGGGAGTGTACTGTCTGTGAGTAGTTCACTGTCTGTGAGGGTGTACTGTGTTCACACAGACTGACCCATGCACACACACATACTGCCCCGCCTACACAGACTGACTCATAAACATAAACTGACTCCCACACATATAGACTGAACCCCTACCCCACACACAGACTGATCCCCCACCCACAGACTGAACCCCCACACACAGACTGATCCCTACACATAGACTGAACCCCCACACAGAGACTGAACCCCCCAAACACAGACATACACACAGACTGATCCCTACACATAGACTGAACCCCACACTGAACCCCCACACAGAGACTGAACCCCCCAAACACAGACCGTCTCATACACACAGACTGACTCCCACCCTCCACACACATAGACTGAACAATACACTGATTCACCAGCAGCTGCCTGGATGTCTCTGTGCAGAGCTGAGCTTCCTCTCCCTGTCCCTCCCCTGCGCTGCTCTCTGTGAACCAGGAGGAAGTCCTCCCAGCACAGTGCCCCCTCTGACCGCACGTGGGAAAAGAGTGGAACACAGTTCCACAGTGACAGTGCTGCTGCAGCTTGTGAAGGGAGACTCCGTACTCTAGACTTCAATTTCAATTGGGGGGAGTGCAAGGGGGGGCACTGCATGATGTAGAGGGGGCCATGGCAATGCCACTGGGTTGAGGTTATTATTTCAGCAGCAGCATGTCCTCACAGAGGAAGCAATATTTTTGCATCTATTATTGTAATGCAGTCTATCATAGATACATACTAGCATGATAAACTGAAGATTACAGTTCTGGCTTATTATAAATCCGTTAAAACACACACACACACCTAGATATACACACAAACACACACACACAATTTAGGAGTCACAGTCCCGAGTGGTCCTATCACCACTGGGACTACTATTGCCTTCACTTTCCACATCCATCAAGACTGCACTCTTCTGTTTCTTGTCTACCACCACAATTTTAGGTTGGATAGCCACTACTCACTTATCTGTCTGGATCTAGAAGTCCACAGGATCTTCGCCCTGTCATTTTCAACTACTCTTTGTGGTATCTCCCATCTGGACTCCATATGCAGTGCAGATGTTTCGGTACACTATCCCAGCAGTTTGGTTGTGCCTTTTAGTGTATGCCATCCCTGCTAAACGTTTGCACCAGGCAACTATGTTCAGGATTGTCTGCCCGTTTGTATTGATCTGATGCTAAGTGACTATTCCCTAACACACAAACTAAGGGGCTCAATGGGTACACAAAGCCAGATGTATTGTCTAATAGTCAGACAAGCAGAGGTCGGAATTGAAAACAGAAGAATAAATGTAGAACAAAGCCAAGGGTCAAGGATACCAGAATAATGGATACACAGGAAACAAGCTGAAGTCAGATACCAGAAAAGACACACTAAAGAAACACACTCTTGGGGTACACAAGACCACAACAGGGCAAGGAAGTGATGTAAGCATGGACGGTGGGACCGGAGAGGTGCGGGCCGACAGGAGGTATGACATCGTGCTGCTAAAATCAGTGCATCGCACACAATTTATTTTTATTTTATTTTTTTGCTTTCTTCTAATCATGTTGCCATTGTGTATTTTTTTTTTTTTTTTGCACACACTTCCAAACACTTAATGATGAAACAATGATATTGGGTAATTTTCCAAGATTTGTTCTTAAGCTGGTATAATGTAATAGTAGAAGGAAAAGTATTTAATTTCAGCCTTTGCTGTTCCCCTGCTTTCATGACTTATTTGAACTGTAGTATACTCAATACTATGCATGAACACTGAATAAGAGAGCAGCCATTTGTAGGTTGAACAGGTCTACGAATAGGCAGATGAAGCCATCGAGACAAATTGCAAAGTGACATTTTCTCTCCTGTATAAAATGAGACTGGTAGCAGCACGGTAACCGTTAACTCCTGGTTACCCCACTTTCTATACTCTAGCACGCCCTCCCTCATACTTGGGGACTTTAACATCCCAATCAACTCCCTCAACTGCCCTGATGCCTCCCGTCTGCTCTCTGTAACCTCCTCCTTTGGCCTCACGCAGTTGTCAACTTCAGCAACTAATACAGCAGGAAACACTATTGACCTCATCTTCACCAATCTCTGTACCACCTCTAATCTCTCCAACGTTCCATTTCCTTTGTCTGACCAGCATCTACTAACATTTGACATCATCATACCCCGTGCCAAAATTTCACCACCCTCAACTCTCCAATCTCGCAGAAACCTCGCCAACAGTTCTCCACCAAACTCAATACTCTCCTTCAACCCATCTCAAATCTAACTTGCCCTTACTCTGTAACCTCACTCTACACCTCAACTTTCTTCTCTCAACTCAACATCATGGCACCTCCTACAATTAAACACAGTAAACGCCCCCAATTACAACCCTGGCACACCAAGCTGACCAGTTACCTCCAAAAAAGTTCTAGAACTGCTGAACGCTGCTGGAGAAAGTCTCATTTTGCATCTGACTTCCTCCACTATAAATTTATGCTGTGCTCCTGCAGTCTGGCACTCCGCTGCAAAAGTAAATTACTTTAATACCCTCATAAATACACTGTCCCATCAACCCAAACACCTATTTCACACTTTTGATGCTCTTCTTTTCCCTTTTAATCCCCCCTCCTTCTACCACCTTGTCCGCCACAAACTTTGCATCTCACTTCACGGAGAAGATCTCTACAATCAGAAAAGAGATCGCTAATTTCTCTCCTTCCACTACCATTACATCACCCAATCCCTCTCCCTCCATCACTCTACACTCATTCACACCTGCTACAGAAGAAGAGGTTTCTGCTCCCTCCCGCCCCACCACCTGTCCCCTCGATCCTATTTCTTCATTTCTTATCCGCACTATGTCTCCCAATCTTGCTCGTCCCCTCACTAAAATTTTCAATCTCTCCCTTTCCTCTGGCACATTTCCCTCACCCATCAAACATGCAACTGTAACCCCAATTCTGAAAAAGCCCAGCCTTGACCCAAACTCACCATCCAACTACCGCCCTATCTCGCTACTGCCATTTGCCTCCAAGATCCTCAAGAGAGTTGTGTACACCAGACTGACTGACTTTCTCGAAACCAACTCTCTGCTTGACCACCTTCAGTCTGGATTCCGCGCTGGTCATTCTGTATAAACGGCTGTGACCAAAGTATCCAACGATTTAATTGCTGCTAAATCTCACGGCCATTACTCTATCCTAATTCTCCTTGATCTTTCTGCTGCCTTTGACACTGTTGATCATCAACATCATCTTCGCATTCTACGTAATTTGGGTCAACGGGATACTGCTCTCTCCTGGTGCTCCTCCTACCTCTGCCAGCGCTCTTTCAGTGTTTCTTTCTCTAACTCTGCCTCTTCCCCCCAACCACTCTCTGTCGGCGTCCCTCAAGGTTCTGTCCTTGGTCCCCTACTGTTCTCTATCTACAATGCCTCCCTTGGTAAACTCATCAGCTCCTTTGGCTTCTGTTATCATTTCTATGTGGATGACACGCAAATCTACCTGTCCTCTCCTGATCTCCCTCTGTCCATCTTGACTCATGTCTCTGGCTGCCTCTCTTCGATTTCCAAATGGTTGGCTGCTCACTTCCTTAAACCCAACCTGTCCAAAACAGAACTTCTGGTCTTTCCTCCCTCAAGTGTTACTACTCCCGTGTCTGTCTCCCTTCAAGTCAACGGAGCTACCATCACCTCTAACTCGCAGGCTCGCTGCCTGGGTGTTCTTTTTGACTCCAACCTCTCCTTCACCCGTCATGTCCAATCAATCGTCAAATCCTGTCGCTTCCATGTCAAAAACATAGCGCGCATCCGCCCCTATTTAACCCCGGATGTGGCTAAGGTGCTGGTCCATGCTCATGTTCTCTCTCGCCTGGACTACTGCAATACTCTTCTCAGTGGTCTTACGTGTTCCCAGATTGCACCGCTGAAATCTATAATGAATGCGGCAGCAAGGCTCATTTTCCTATCCGCCCGCACCTCTCACGCCTCCCAGCTCCGTCAGTTCCTGCATTGGCTTCCAGTTATATATAGGGCTCAATTTAAAATTCTGGTGCTTTCTTACAAGTCCCTACACAATGCTGCTCCACCCTACCTATCCTCCCTAATACACAAGTATGTCCCGTCGAGGCTCCTACGCTCTGCCTCAGACCTACATATATCCTCTCTCCGTACTTCCACCTCTAATGCTCGCCTCCAAGACTTTTCCATGGCTGCACCTCTTCTGTGGAACTCCCTTTTCTTCTCTATAAGAATTTCACCCAGTCTCCACTCATTCAAAAAAATCATTGAAAAAGCACCAGAAAACATATCAATTAAACTGTTAGAGGGTTTTCATCCCCCACCCGCCATGATTCCTCTCCTGCAACTGTCAATAATTACCTACTAAGCCCTCAATTAATACTTTTCTAACAACCTACTTCAAACCCCTACTTTTACCCTTTGTGTCACTATACCCCACTCCCTCTAGCATGTAAGCTCATGGAGTGGGGACCTCCACCCCTCTGTTCCTATGCGTCCAGTTGTCTGGTTACAATTACATGTCTGTTAGTCCACCCATTGTACAGCGCTACAGAATCTGATGGTGCTATATAAATAATAAAATAATAATAACTCCCTAGAGTTGGTGTAGAGATACCCAGGGAGTTACAGTTCTGGAGAATAGCTGTAAAAGCTGAGCAATCCACACAATCGCTCAACGTTTTCCCTGCTGCTTGTTCCACATTTAGCATTTTGCCCAGGGAACGCTCTTTATATGTATGACCCATGGTAACTATATATATTCAAAGCATAAATATCTCTGCAGCTTGTAATGCAGAACCTGACGATGTCCAGCTGATTCTAGCTACATCATATCAGAGTTATGAGATCTGGCTTGATACAGATTGATAAACATTCCTCCAAAGCACAGTCAGTGAGTCATAGTTTAACATGTTCATGTACAGGACTTTTTTTAATTGTTAATATTATTTTATTATTCGAAGTGTAATATATTTATTTATTTATTCGTGGTTGGGATCAAAGGCTGTTACCGAGATAGGCATTTGTTGCAAAAAGCAATGGCTGTCATCAGGAGAGGGGAGGGAAACCTCACTAAAATTACAACTCCCATGACTCAAGGCTGCCAACTTCTCATATATAGTTTCATACTCAATTGTACATGGGCATGCTGCACAATACAATACAACACAACAAAAAATATACAGTGTTTAATTTTGAGTAGACAATCCCTTGAGGACCGCTATAGGTGAAGTTTCCAAATATCACACTCGTTAATAAGAGGAAGTTCAATTAAGGTACAAATTAAAATTCTCCCAAAATCAAAAAACTGCTAAATGAAAATTATGCAGCTATTTTAAAGGAACCGTATAGTCACCAGAAACACTAATGTAGCTGTTCTGGTGTCTATAGCCTGTCACTGCAGGCTTTTCCTATGGTAAAGCATTAGCATTGGCTGAGATCATCAAGATTGGTTTGATGATCTCAGGATATTGTCCTATCTTCTCACAACCCCAGTGAATCAGAAAAAGCAACACAATGAGCACCAAACAGCATAAAAAAACCCTCAAAAACTTTGGGCACTAAAATAATTTATTTCACACTGATACCTCATTTTATCATTGCTCGTTTTTCAGCTCTTTAAAACATTATTATTATTTTTTGTAATATGTCCTCTTGCGGTTGATACACATCATTTGATCTTTTATTTGCCAAGTGAAATTGTTTCCTTTTACCACCTCTGGGCTATGTGTTATTGCAAGGAGAGGTTATTTAGAGGGTAAGTAAATTACATTTATACAATTTATGCTTCTCTCTAGCCAAAAATATATTTGCATTGTGCACATCGTATAAGTATTCTAAGGCGCCATAAATTCCGTTAACTATGTAGTACGAGTTAACTAGTAAATGCTAGGCACTACTCACCCCTTTTGCACCAAAAGGATTAAAATATTAGTTATACACATATACTGCAATTTAATAATGTCTCTTTCAGCTAATAAACACCTTCTTTTGACTACCATAATAAACATAAAAATTGCAGCAGACTGGCATTACTCACACCGGCATCTTACCATGGGCGTCCGCAGACTTTTCAGATTTTTCAGCTTGTTCTGCTATTTTTCGTGAGATTTAAAATGAACTGCAATACCGGCGCCGGCCAGTAGGTGGAGATGTGTATGGAGAGACAGGGATAAGAAGCTGCATCTTATCCCTGCTTCTCTCTGCTGATTGAAACCGCAGGGGAGCAGCACATGCAGGCAACAGAGGCAGTTTACAGATGAGGTAAGTGATAGATGAGGGGGAGAGATAGCCTATAGATTAGGGAAGTGAGGCATGGGGGGCACTCTATAGATTAGGGAAGTGAGGCATGGGGGGCAGCCTATATATTAGGAAGTGAGGCATGGGGGGCAGCCTACAGATTAGGGAAGTGAGGCATGGGGGGGGCAGCCTAAATGAAGAGTCAGCAAGGAGCAGGAAGGTAAAGTAAGAGAAGGAGCAGAAAGAAGAAGAAACAGAAATGAGCAGGAAGGGTCTGCAAGTAGTAGGGGCAGCAATGAGCAGGAAGGGTCTGTAAGGAGTAGGGACAGCAAGGAACAGGAAGGGTCTGCAAGGAGCAAGCAGCAGGAAATGTCTGCAAGGGGCAGGAAGGGTCTGCAAGGAGAAGGAAGGGTCTGCAAAGAGCAGAAAGGGACAGAAGGAGCACAAAGGTAAAGGAACAGAAAGAATCAGAACAAAGGTAAAGTAGAAGAAGGAGCAGAAAGGGTCTGCAAGGAGCAGAAAGGGATCAGAATGAGAAAGGATCAGAAGGGCACAAAATAAGCAGAAAGTGGTAGAAAGATAAAGGAGCCAATTATAGAAGACAGTGTCAGAAGAAAAAGAAGACTGTCAAATGAATGAGAAGAAAAGGAGATTGGAGCAGGAAGGACAAATGAAGTGAACCCTCCACTTTATTCTGGACACTACATCATAAGGCTTTGGTACCTGGGCCTGGCAGGGAAATTCTGGATCTTCTCATCTACTCAGGTAAAAATAAATATCAGTGTTAATGTGTTCACTTTTATTTACGGAGTGTCAGGAAGCACAGAGTGCCGCTGGGTAGAGGTGTCAGCTGGCACTCTAAGCCAATCAGTAGCTCCCCATTCACAAAAAAGTAAAAAAAAAAAATAATGAACCGGAAACTAGCGATTGGCTTAGAGCGTCAACTGTCCACTCTAGCCAATCAGCGGCACCCATGCCTGACGTCAATCTGCACTTCCTGACACTCCAGTTCAGATGCCGAATACCACTGAGTGACCTGGAGCAGGAGAAAGCCTTTGGGGTTAAAAGGAAAGAGAGCACCCAGGGGCTTCTTGGCATCATAGCATTTTTATTTAGTTGAAGTTGTTATGGTGACCAGAATATTCCTTTAATTTGCTTAAAGGAACACTATAGTGTCAGGAATACAAACATGTATTCCTGATACCATAGTTGTGAAAACACTATTCACCCTGGCTTTATGTGATAATGACTATGCTCCTCCCCTTCATGACACTCTCAAAAATGGGCCAAGTATGGAAGTCATCACAATTATGCCCCTCCCTGGAAAAATTCCTGCGGACGCCCATGCATTTTACTGCTCTACAGTTAGCTCGTGGGGCCTCCAGGTGGAATAAATAGCCTTCTGTAATGCAGTGTTATACCGCTTGTATTTTATTTAACTTCACACTAGTTACTCTAGTATGACCCAGGTAGATCTTATGAAAATTCCTTGTATATCATTTTATTTTCGCTACTCTGCCGTTAGGGAAACATGATAAAGATGGAGAAACACTTAGATCTACCTCTAGTATGACCAGCTCATGCCATGTATTTAGTTTATAACTACTCTCTTAAAAATGTGCCATTGTCTTCATGCCATACCTATGTTTTCCTCTGTTTTGATATTCTCATGCTTGTGTTCGCTGTTGTGGCATCATAAGCCTCTCTGTCATAATGTGCACAACACAAATAAAGAATTATAAAAAAATAATAATAATAATAAATTGCAGCAGACTCGTATCAGCAACATATAATTTTGAAGTAGCTAGACGAGATAGAGATCTAATAGAAAAGATTTTCTTTAAATGCTGGAGGAACTCTGCCAATATGCATTGCTAAGGCCAATATACCATAGAGAGAAGTATTGCAGTACTTCACTAGAAACAAAAGCGACACAACAGCAGTGGGAGCTCTCTGTTTTAAATGATGATCAGTTAGATTATGCTAGACAAACATATTGTCACATATTGATTCCTCCCCCCCACCCCAAAAAAAAAAAAAACACACATGGATATCAGCATATTAAAATGCCTGTATGGCTTCATAAAAAGTATATACAAATCTTGGACGATTTTGATAAGAAAAGCACACACATATAAAAGGTTATTGTCAATGACACCGTTTTCTAAGCAATCTGTATAGGAGAAAATAGATATACACAGAAACAAACATTAAAATCTAATAGACTATATTTACCAAGGCACGAATGGAAGACGTTATGCCAAATCTAAAACCTTCGTCAAGATAATTCCATAGCTTTCCATGATATGGTCTTGAAACGGAGTCATTTGCTTCAGAATTACTCATTTTACCTTGACAAATATATTCCAATGTGTCAGAACAAGCAGGTAGAAATGAAATTTTATACATTTGTTACTCAGTCTTTATGTTTTCCTTAGCTCACCTTTGAACTAGATAATCTATAAATGCTTAGTTTGGTAAAGTTTTTGTTAATAATATTTCAATTACATTTAGAGGTCCACGAACAAGCTCCGAGCCAAGTTCTTATTGACTTCAATCAAGACTCAGTTTAGCAGCCCAGCTCTGGGTAGTCTCAACAGGCACAAGCTGCCTGGCAAAGTTCCCTAACTTCTCAATGTGTTTAGTACTGACCTTACCGTCATAAAGTGGTGCCAAGTATCTCGGCATATTTTTCTCCAAAAATAAAAAATGATTAAAAAAACACACACATTTATGAGAATGTTTAATGTCGTCTCTAACAAATAACAAGAGACTAAACCAATCTGTCGCACATATGGAAAAATAAATGGTATGATACTCTGATAGGACTGCTGTCGTTCCATTTTGAGAAGAATAGAATGAAAGCATTTAGTGGTGGACTTTGTTTTATATTGAAGGTGTCCAGTTTAATGCTTTATTAGTCTATGAATCTAAGTAGCTGTGGGTATTTAAGAATGTTTACAGAGAGGTGCCACATTGTAACCATTAACACTGAATGTTCTTTAACGTAAGTGTAGGAATCACATAGGTTTGTCCAAGTGTTTTCTTAAGTCCTGGCAAAAGTTAGCTGCTCAAACTAGTCTTTCTAGATCTCTTTTATAAAGTAATTTGAGGGCAGCATGATATCCCTCCAAAATGTGGAGCAGTTGTACACGTGCAGCCAGCATTGGTCTCATGAATTGATGTAAGTCAGATAGTAATGCACAAATGAGGAGTGCTAAAGACACGAAAAAGGCAGACAGTCAGTCCAAATTAGTAAATATAAAACACACAGAGAAAGTGAACACTGTGGAATCAAATCTAGATTCCAATGTGGTGTTTAGGTAGTCATTGGCATGACAGAAACGAGAGTACTTTTTTAAGAACTGGGGCACACAGTGGCTTGGCCACATCTCCTAGTTTGCTAGATGTAACCCTGGGTATAAACGTAGAATTCACAGGAAGTGTTAGAGTGCCTGCGTTATTATTATTGCCATGTATATAGCACCAACAGATTCCGGAGCGCTTTACAATATCATGAGAGGTGGGAAGTAACTATAAATAGGACAATTACAAGAAAACTTACAGGAACAATAGGTTGAAGAGGAGCCTGGTCAAACGAGCTTACAGTCTATAGGAGGTGGGGCATAAGACACGTTAGGACAGGAAATATCAATCAAATAGGGTGGGCGTGAAGCAGAGCTGGAGGAGAAAGTAAAGCACTGCCCTATAGGAGAGAGAGCAAGAGACAGGTATGTAATGTAGATGTTACTCTGGGAGGCCATAAGCTGCATTGTAGTCATGTATAACATATAGCCAATCAGTACGAAGCCCAAAGTCAGAAAAAGGAAGAATAAGTCAATGGACATGAAGAAAAAGGAATGTAGAACCCTGCACATCACTTGGAAGTATTCTAAGTATCCTGGGTACCTTCATATACATTCTTGTCCTGATCACCAAATGTCTAGCATCAAAGTTAGGTGCAGTGAGTGCTATACTCTTAATGCAATGACAGCATTTCAATTGTGAGTTATCCAACCATTTCAGTTTAATTAACACTAAGAGCCCCAGAAAATGGGGGGCGTGCATGATCTCAATGGCGGGTAGTCGCACTTCATGAGAACTCCTCGCTTGCTGGGTATTTTTACCTACATATTTGCCAAATATTGCTTTCTACACAACGCTACTGGTGCCTCTCGTGCTCCTAACCGGAGCGGAGTACAGGGAATCTGCAAACTGCCGTCATGCAAGCACTGCACTGGCGGAGATCAGCTGGGGCAGAACAGCAAAACTGGCCCAGTGTCGGATACATGGTAAGAAAAATGTATTCATTAAATTTTTTGAGGGGGGGCAGAAATATAACAAATACTCTACTGTTAGAATATATGTGTTCCAACGTTATCGTGTTTCTTTAAAGAGTAAAAAGGATGATGTCAAATCTCTCTTGCTAACCGGAGGATCAGAATAATGTGATGCAGTACATGATGCAATCCAGGGCGCTTAGAATAGGTACAAAAAAGGGTCACGTTTCTATATTTTATGCTTGTATACCTTGCAGACAATTTGATGAAGCAATAAGACACAACAAACAGCAGCCAGATATTCCCAGATTTATGGCTCGGGTGAACTAATAATGTAATAAACATACATATTCATCCATTTATCAGGGGATACCAGTATAGTTTTACAATACTTGGAGTTATAGACAAAGATTAAATAGAATTACCTACAATAAAAAAAAAACCCCGAAAATTCCAAGTATTTTTGTTTCTCTGGGAGGTACACGGAAAGGACTGCGATTTTACATCCTATTCAGTTTTGTCTGAAATGGTTTATTTAAAAACAGACTGAATTAATTTGCTCAGCTGCTTTGAGGTCCTAGAAATGTATGCAAGTGCTATGCAAGCCTAATATATCAAATGTCAGATTGTAACTAATGTTAGCAAAGGTGTTGTGTGAATCCACAAGGATTTAGGATTAAAGAGAACAGATTCTCCTTTCTTCCAGCGGCAATAGCTAGTTATCTGTACAGTGCATTTAGCTAAAGCAAGCTCTGGGATGTGCTCAAATATTGAACCAAAAAGGAATTACAAATGATAATGAGTGAAATTGTTCACAATCTAAATGTACATAAAGTTAAAGTTGGTCATTCTGTTCTAGAATCATGGAACCTATTGACATAGGATATTTTACGTTTGCACTGGATGGTTGATTTATTTGCGGATGTTTGTAAGCTAATTACATAATCGCATTTTGGACAATGGAAGAATGCAGTGGGGGAGGTGGCATTTGTTAGAGGGCTTGTTACGTTTGCTATATATTTATCTCTTGTGTGCCTTTGAACAGTTGATCTTCTACATGACCTTTTTCTGTGCACAAAGCACATGTTGTAAAAAAATAAATAAAAAAAGCAACTATAAACATTAACATTCTGTCAAAATAAATTGAGATGGCTGAGTTGTAAAAGTACAAGCTATGAATAGAGAAAGAGAAAGAGAAAGAAAGAGGACCGTGTATTCTTAGGAAGTTAAAGAATAGCAGATACTACAAAGATAAGATACAAAGATATATTTGTATTATCTGTTGTTCTTTAACTTCCTAAAAATACACAGGCATCCTAAACGTAGGATAGTTGAGATCTATTAATAATGTAAATACACATTGCCAGCTGATGAAGAATCCTTTGGTGTTCCCAAGTTGATTGCTAGAATATCAAGAATATTCTGATCCAGTTGTTGTTTGCCGTTTTTTTTTTTAGGTTGCTCCCCCAGAGTGTACCCAATGGATTCAGTGTCTTTTAGTTGACTTATCATTTGTGAAGTTCAAGGTGGTGTTTACCAATACTCCGTTATTATACCATCGTTCTCATTCGCCACAACTCAGAGCCTCCTGTAGGTCATTATGTACTTACACTTGGATCTCAAGATCTATCATACTCAGCAGTGGTGAAACCAGAGTTATGGTTACCTGGGGCAGAACAATGTTTTGGCCACCACATGTAGCACCCCACCCCAGACCTCATCCATCCTTTCTCTCTGGCTGTCAGGCTAATTCAACAGTTGTAAAGACTATAGTATTTGTTCATAAAGAGTATTACAATGTTTGTAAATAAAACACTTCCTAATGAATTAGATAAAAAATAACTGGTGACGATTTATGAATGTTTTAGGAAGTTATGAACATCCAACTATAGATCCCGAACTATAGTACCCTTCCGTGAGTCTTCAGGTAAACTTAAATTAAAATGCTTTTCAAAAGTTGTAAAAACTACTTAAAACAAACTGCAACAGTGGGTCTGATCTACCATCTTCAGGCTTATCTAAAGTAAAGATTTAGTGTTTTACAGCAATTATGTCAAATTTAAAATGTCTTTAAATGAGGAAGTAATTTTAAGTAATTCTGCAAATAGAGGACAAATGCAAGCAAAACAAGCTTGCTGCTTTTCAGCTCGGCTCAGAGTCCTCGCTACTATTTGGGCGCCAAAAAGGTCTGTTAGTCAGCCGTGAAGGCGGAGCTTAACGTAAAGACGTGACAGGAAGCTCCAGTGCTGCCCTGTGAGGGACATCAAGAAATGCAACTGCTTAAGTATTTTGCAGGCGCCATCCCCCCAAACAAATATTTGCACCTGGGGCAGCCTCATTGTCAACCCCCGCCCGGTAGTTAGGCTACTGACCCTCAGCCAAGTAAAAATTAACTGCTCCAAGTACTACACCTTCAGGAGATACCTACTTGAAATGTGCTTGTACTCCAGCTGACACAGGGAATGTTTGAAGTTTGTTAAATCTATTAATAATGTAAATACACATTGCCATTGACTTTTCTAAGTGTTACTAAATAAAAAGAAGCTTACAAAACACCCTATCATACTTCTAATGTGAAAGTCTGCTAACTGTGTGATGCTATCTCGGAGTACTCCGAGGACAATTTAATTCTGAATACATAATCAATGTTTGTGCAATTTAAAATGTATATTACACTGCAAATACACTAAATACACTGCAATAAAGGATGGAATTACCTGCTCACAAACAGAAACAAAGATCATCTGAGATCACACTGTATCAAGCATGTCGAAAAGAGTTTTGTTAATCTGTGGCACTTGCCAAGATCTGATCTACAAATTCTGGGGTGTATTCATAAAAAAGTGAACTGTGGCGAATAAACCATTCTGGATTACAAAACATTTGAGTGAATTATGCCCAGAATTTGTTTGGAGCATACATGTAACCCAGTTTATTAACTTTAACGTTATTAAAAGTTTGTCTTTTTTTATTAAAAGTTTGTTTGTTTTTTTTACACTATCTCTATTTCATTAATTGTAATCAGTGTAGAAATATATAATTGACTGCTGTAGCCAACCAAACACTGGTAACTATTTATGAAAGTACAAGCTTTTAAAAGGAACTACTACTTTTTTTCTACAATTTAATAAAAATCAAGGATGTATCAATGTTAAATCGTTGGAGTAATTTTATGATATGCAAAGAGATAAAAAACATTACATGAACCCAAATGCCACAATGAAACTACTGGCCTAAAGGCAGACTCTGATGTAGTGTGCACAATATATGAGGATCTCATCATCCAAACATTATACTAATTGATTACGATAGCAGAGATAAACTGAGAGATTGTTTTTAAATCACCTTGGTGCAATATTGAAGCCACATAATGGGGATATATCATTTAATGTTGAGGAATTGTGAAGGAGTGAGCACCTGGAAGTTTTTGTCTATGTGTCTGCCTAAATAGGCATACATATACTTGCTGTGCATTACACACTCAAATATACAAATACATACACATGTATACCAGCATTGGCAGAGCATAAATGTCTTGGCCACTGTTGTGGTCGCTTAACTTGTTGCGTGACCTTTAAGACGTCGTAACATGCGTTTTAATGTCCATAGGAACATTGCTTATATTTAGGCTCTTTGATTCACATAATGTTTGTCCAACAATTCCAGAATTATTTGCTGCTAAATCAAACTAGAATTTATGTGGGTTATGGTTAACATTTAAAGGGTGGTGCAATGTACACAGAGTTAATGGAAAGTAGCTGATAGACTTTTAGAATCCTAATACATAATTTTCATATAGTTTCAACAGGGCTGATGATGGTTACTGGGTCTACAAAAAGTATTCAAATAAAGTTAAAATGGTTTCAGATAAAATGACTAATCCAGCTATATTTAAAGCATGGGATTCTAAAACATGCAATCACATGGGAGATTGCTTTTGGGAATCCTTTTTTTGGACTGTGAAATATCTAAATATATATATATATTTTTTTAAAAACATAAAAATATACAGATATGGAACACTTTCAGCACCTAGGTTGCATCATGCAAACATTCTAAATACCCAGCCATGTAAAGAGTTAAAGAGCCAAGTTACCTTGTACAATAAAACTATCACAAAGTACAATCCGGTGTGGATTTCACTTTAAAACAAGTCACTTATACATATGTTTAGCCACCGCAGGGGTAAAGACTTTTTATGAACCTACGGCCAGTTTCCCACGACACTGGCCGTTTTATTCACATTTGGTTTTTGTTCAATGTACACACTTAATGTCAATAGCAACCAAGTAAACCTTTCCAGTGAAAGGGTGCACTCTACTAAAAGTATTTTTATTCACTAAAGAAAAATACAAAAAATAAATAAAAAAATTGACCCCTTGTTCCTCAGTCAGAGAGGTATTTTAGGCACCAAATAAACACTGGATTCGAGTTCTGCATTGGAAAAATACATAAAGGTTTTCTGTTCTCTTCATGTCTTCTTCATCACTTCTTGACCAATATTTTGCAGAGAGACTTCAGATTAATTAAAAGAATACACTGAAAGCACATGTGATACTTCAAAAATAGAAAAAGAGAAGAAACAAGTGTATCAATATATATTTTATTCAAAACTGCCCAATTCAACAAAATGCTATGAAAACGGTTAACTATGCTATTCTAAACAGGAGGAACATAAGAATATCCAAAGTAGATGCTAGACTAGACTCCTCTATTTTACACCAGGGCACAACTGCCACATACCTGCCAACCTTGGGTAAAAGGTGAGGGACAGTGACACAATAGTGTGACTGGCCCCAACCGAAAGGGGACGAGCCCACCCCCCCAAAAAGATTGTTTGAATGCTCCCTGCAGTGTCCTAGCACTCTTAACATAGCAGGGGTGCATCTAAGGATGTGCTTGTTCGGACAGTTCCCAGGTGTCCCCATAATCCAAGGGACAAAGTTGGGATGGGCATTGGGATCATTAAATGTTGTGGGGTAAATTCTGCGGCACTGTACAATTGGAGGCCTAACAGACATGTATTGTAAGCAGACAAGTTGGAGGCACAGGAACAGAGGAGGTTGAGAGCCCTGCTCAAATGAACTTATATGCTAGAGGAAGTGGGGTAAAGTATCACAAAAAGGCAGGGGTGGAAAAGTAGGTTGCTTAGTGTTTATATATATATATATATATATATATATATTTTGATGACAGTTGCAGAGGAGGGATTGCAGGGTAGTTAGGAAAGAACAGTTTAATTGATATGCTTTCCTGAAGAAGTGTGTTTTCAATTATTTGAATACTGTAAAACTCCCAAAATGGTGGAAACGCCCACACTAGAAACATGTATTTCTAACGTTAGAGTTTCTTCTTGGATAGTCAGATTAAAGGGTTATCCATTAAGCTTAAAATAAAGACGTTTTACCCTTTTATCCTTTGCCAGTTTCACTACAGGCACCACTTTACCCTGGCTGAGATCATCATTACTGATGATCTAAGGCTGCTAAGCCAATCCAATGCTTCTCCATAGAGCAATCGCTGCTCCAGTCAACTCGTGTGTGAGATAACCATTAGATTGAAATGCACTCACTTACTCCTGGGGATTGGACTAATAATGAAAGTAGGAAGTGCATGGTTACACTGTACTAGTATTTGGATCGCTTATGGTTCCCTAAAATTAGATAAGAGGGGGATGGTGAAGAATTTGGGAGTCAAAGATATAATGAACAATAAAAACGGGGAACCAAAGGATGGATTTCTATTGACAATTTCATGACACTATAAGCTCCAATGGTTATGGTGCTTTGATTGTCTCTTCAATTAATGCTAATAGTATACTACTAGAATATTTTTTAAGGGGCAATCCAGAATTTATTCACAGGTTAACTCCATGCCCTCTCTTGCTTATTTCATATTAAATTGGCCCTTTTACACCTTCGTATTGACAGCTGGGAGGGTTTTCTGCCTCACTCACTTTAAACTGTAGTTAAAAGTGTGAGTTAGTGCTTCTCACAGAGAAGAATTGGTTTCAATGCTTTTATCAGAAAAAAAATTGTTGATGGATCATGCCGATTGCTGTACATGTGTTGGTTGTCCCAATGTTTTCTTAAAAAAGCATCTGATTGGACACAAGTCATTACTAATTATGACTTCACATGAAGTGGATCCAAGATGCAGAAAGAGACTCTCTCATTGTAGGAATAAATGTGTGCTTAATTTATTTTAACCATTTCAGTGCAAGGGGCCAGTGATGAAAAACAGTTTAATGAACACACCAATATATATATGTATGTGTCACATGGACCATCCATATTTTAAGTTAGCAAAAGTTTAGGATCCCTGCTTAAACAGTTAAACTGTATATGAAGCACCCAACCTTCATAGAATTTAATCGTAATGCAGCTCCAGGCATATTTATGAGACAAATCATTAAAGAGCATGGAAAAATGAACTCATGAATTACTAGCTTGTCTCAACTCCAATTATTGTAATGTAATTCTTAATGTTTTTTTTATTTATTTTTTAATTAGCAAATAGTAGTACTCATAAGATCACAAGTTTCAGCTTTAGCCAACACTTTAATAAATAAATAAAAATTAAATATCTGATAAACTAGTATATCCCTGCTACAAAGATTCACATTTGGAAAATGTTATATTGTATTTCTTTTAAAAGTGTTGAATTTCATGCTGTATTATATGAAAATGTTTCAAATCTAGATAAATTTACTTACTTGTCTTTTCTTTAAGGGACACTCCAAGCACCATAACCACTACAGCTTGACAATTTAAATCAAGCATGTCAAACTCAAAGTCTAGCACAAGCCATATTAACAAGGTTTAAGTTTATATGGGCCGCAACAAAAGAACCCTTAAATTTTCTGAGAAATGTAGGTTTATTTTGAAAATTACAGTATTTAAAAAAACAACAACAAAAAACAGCATCCTCCTCTACTAAACCACAGCACCCCCTCTACTAAATCTCAGTCCCCTCCCCATACACTAAATTCCAGTCCTCCTCTTCTACTAAATCCCAATTCCTCCCCATATACTAAATCCCAGTCCTCCCCATATACTAAATCCCAGTCCTCCCCCTCTACCCCTTTCTAGCCAACAAATCAGACTCCACTCACATTGCCGCTGCCAGTATGCGACTCCGGAGTCCGGCCTCTGGTATACCCCAAATGGCGCTGTCCGCACCCTGTGCCAAATCTGATCCTCCTGCTAATTCTTGAAACCCTGTGAAGGTGGAGCACGTTGATGTCACGTCGGAATGTGATGTGGCGTTGCGTGCCTCCAGGTACTCCACTGTCCAGTCGCAGCCAATGCAACACTGACACACACTCACTGACAGACACACACACACACACTCTCACAGACACTCAAAGACACACACAATGACAGACACAGATACACTCACAGACAGACACAGGCAGACACACAGACACTCACAGACACTAACAGACAGACACACTCACTCACTGACAGATACACTCACAGACAGACACTCACAGTCAGACACAGACACACACTGACAGACACACACAGACACTCACAGACACACACTCACTCAGACACACACACACTCACACAGACACACTCAGACAGACACACACAGCCACACACACACTGCTCCCTTATGCAGTTTAGTGATGCCGGGTGCCGGAAAATGACGTCATATTCTGGCACCTGGCTTCACTACAGACGGTGAGTGCGAGGGAGCAGTGAGGAGCAGGAACACTGAGCTCCCTCGCTGAGCCTCCTCCCCAGCCAGGTAAGTTTTAGCAGAGTAGGCACCTTCAATGTGGTGAAAGCAGATGCCTACTCTGCTATAACACCGAGCATGTGCTCGCGGCTAGCCGGGCCGCAAAGATGTCCCTTGTGGGCTGCATGCGGCCTGTGAGTTTGACATACTTGGTTTAAATGTTTACCTGGGGTCTTCAAGATGCCACTCCCTGTACCACTACTAACACCAGAGAGCCTGATGTTCCTGAGTAGGAATTACTATGGTCGCAGGGGTCGCAGCTGTGTCTGGGCCCGTCACGCAAGGGAGCCCAGATGCCCTGGTGACCCCTGCATATGCACCTTCTGTCTGTGCTACTCAGTGGCAGAACTACCAGGATCACAGAGGTCACAAATGAAACTGGGCCCTCGAGTTCTGCTGGTCAAGGGGCCCATCAGGGATGGAAATTGCCAGCAGGCAGCTTACTCTGCTTCATTTGACTGCATGCTTTTGCCCTGCAAAGAGTCTTACGTTGGTTGCACTAATTAGCCAGGTCCCTGGTAGGCTGGTGATGCTCTGCACCCCTTCTGGTAACCCTTTATGTTTTCATATCAGTTTGTTTGCTTTGTTTTGGTTTTCAAGTATACTACAATTGTCACTTTTCCATAGAGAAATTAGTCCTCATTAGCATCCCAAATTTTTTTTTAACCGTGTCCTTCTCAAAGTTAATTTAAAATACAACCTTATTGAGGGACTGAATAGATAGAAAAGGAGATTAGCAACATCAGCGAACCCAGGGCGGTGGACTCTAAAGCCTAGTCACCCCTCCCCCTCCCCCGCCAAATCTGATCCTTCCGTTTTCTCGACCCCCCCCACCCTCCCATCCCCTTCGACTTTACTCTATTATTCTGATCTCTCTCTTTCTCACCCTCTTTCTCCCCTTGGTTCACGGGGGCTATCCCCTCCTCTATTCCTTTTTTTTTTCCATATCTTATTTTTAACTCACTCAGGCACGATAGCACTAATGAGGAAACAAGGATACCTAAAGACGAAACTGATATGCCTAGAACTGGAGATCCTTACAAAGCGAAATTGCCTGGTTTAAACATAACCTCCACGATGTAAGGCAGGGCGCAAAGCAAGCACAAAGAGGAATGTTAGGAAATGTAAAAGTTATATGTTTTGTATTGATATGAATGACCTCTCAAATATTGGCTTCTGCGTAAGCCCAAATGTCGGCTTGAGCCCGCTTTACCTATCGTATGAAAAATAAAGAATTATAAAAAAAAAAAAAAAATACAACCTTATAATTTTGAGCAATAGTTTGTGTATCGGTTTCTCAGTAACAATCACTCGGCAATATTTGGCATCGGTATTCTTGGTTACTACTTAGAAACACAGAATTTTATTTATAAATGAAAACATTAGCAGTTCAACTTCAGAAAGTATTAAACATTTTTGGAGCTTTTATACCTGACAATGCCAGTCCACAAACCTCAATATTTTCCATTTTTTATTATTTTAAAATTCTTTTTAACCAAAGAGGAAAGAAATAACCTGGCACCCCTTTTCTGCATTCTGGGTATTATGTGAGGTAAAGGAGTTTTCCAGATGTCAAGGCGTTCTCATTGTATCTTCAAATTTATGATTGGAGCATTTAGGTTTATAATATTTACAAATCACCATAGGTTACAATGCGTTTTGGACGAAGAGAAACCTTCTGTGTATCCGATTTTTGAGGCAGGTCAACTCATAGCATAGATAAATACATGGAAGAAGAGCAGGGTCTACCAAGTGCCAAAAAGCTTTCTTGGGTTTTTGGATGAGATTTTAAGACACATGTTGTTAAGAGATGGGTTGCTGTAATTCTAATGGTTTAGCACCATTTTCATTTTCTGAGTGATAACATGTGTCATCTTTGCTTTCCCAACAAAACATACTCAGATCTTTTTCATTAAACTCAAGCAAGACTCGCTCGTATGCAACACTTGTGTCAGTGGCTATACACTGCTTAATAGAATTAATAAAATAAGATTATACATATATATATATATATTATAAAATAGACAATCCTTGCACTCACGCTTTAACTGCATTTGCTGGGTGCTTGAAATCCAGGGAAAATGTAGACCTTTGTAACAGTGATCAGCAATCACGGTTTTGTACTCATTTAAAAAGAAAATAACTTTATTTCAAATCCATTAAAATAAGATCGACGTTTCAGTCCCTTCTGGGACTTTCATCAGGATCAGACATAAATACATCAATAAATTAAACACATTTATATAGGCAAGAAAATCAAAGCAAATTGACTTACCCCAGGTGATGGGAGTGGTATTCTAGCATGAATGAAATCCCGCCCCTGCGTGGCGTGGTTATGTGTCTCCCGTTGCTATAGCGGCGAGGAAACTGTATCATTACTGGTAAACGGATATAAACCATCCACGGAGCATTATATATAAACCATAGACCATAGATCGCTTGTAGCAAATAAAGCTTCTATATACTAGTATATATATAGTATATAGAAGCTTTATTTGCTACAAGCGATCTATGGTTTCTATATAAACGGATATCAACCATCCACTGAGTACGGAGGATTATATAGAAACCATAGATCGCTTGTATTTATGTCTGATCCTGATGAAAGTCCCAGAAGGGACTGAAACGTCGATCTTATTTTAATGGATTTGTAATAAAGGTTTTTCTTTTCAAATGAGTAAAAGACCGTGAGTGCTGATCACTATTACAAAGGTGTATATATATACACACCTTATAAAATATAACTTTTATTTACCTTTCAGTTAAAAAAAAAAAAATGGTCAAAATGACCATTTTTTTAAACTGAAAGGTAAATGGAAGTTATATTTTAAAAGTCCTGGAGTGCTATCCTCTGTAATCAATATTTTGCACCGGGCATTACAGTGATTTTTGGTGGCGTGCAATATTTTTCTCATATTATATATATATATATATATATATATATATATACACACACACACACATGCATTTGTACTTATACATAGATAAGCACATGCACACTACTGTATAGTATAGACTTGTGAACGGTAAGATTGTACAATTCTTCTGAACAAAAAATTATGCACTACTTTGGCTAATGTGCCAGTTTGGGTCCACCAAAATTCGGTAGTAAATTATTTTGTCGGGTGGTCAGCTCTTGCTAGACAAACCCCACATAAATAAATACGTAGACTTTTTTAAAAGCCTGTGGGGGTCAATATGACTCCCACATTAGTACAAGGAAAGTGTTATATCTACTCCACGACACTACTCACCATACCTCAAATTTGGGTTTGTCTATTAAACATTGTAATAAAAGACTAGAGACTGGTCGATCTCTAGTAAGGTATAATGTGGGGAGGACAAAGTGTACCCAAGTGCCCCCTTGAGATTAGCAGGTGGGAGCACCAGTTAATAAACTGGGGTGGACCTAATGTGCCCCCAGTCTCCACCAATAGAAGGCGGGCGAGGGCTATAATATTGATAAAGAGGGACCGAGTGTCCTCCCCTACCACAACTCAGCCTAAACACGCACTTAAAGCGCTCTGACTGAAAGTGGATGGGGCTTGTGGGGGGCCCTAGGTCCCCTCTGTATTCTAAATATTAGAGTCCCACCTGCCTCCCATGGATGGGGGCTGGGACATTAGGTCTCCCCCAGTTTATTAATTTGAGCATCCACCCGGTGGCCGCTGAAGGGACTTAGTCACATGTCCCCCATCCGTATTAATATTTAATTTGAGCCACCACTACCACTTTAATGCTTTAAATAATAGCCTCACCAAAAGTTCACTTGTGCGGACCGTGATCGGTCTACCCTCTGTTCCTTAAATTGAATCCCCACGCGATGCAAGCTCCTATCTATAGACATACACACAGACATACATACTGACACACACACACAGACATATATACATACTGACATACACACACACACATACAGATAGACACATACACACATGCATACTGACATACATGCAGACACATACATATACACACACACACCTTACTTATCAGCCACCCTCCTCTTACCTTTAAGTTGCAGGAGGGTGGCTGGGGATGATGGGAGTGGATGCCTCTGGTGTCCTCTGCTCTCCCTCTTCTCTGCTCTCTGACCGGCCGTCACTTCCTCCCAGCAGCACTTGCTGTGTAGCCGCAATTTTTTTTTTTTAAAGGGGCCCGGTCACGCTATTACCCGGCCGCAGCGCTGACCGGGCCCCTGAAGATATAGGGCCCGTCGGGTGGCCCTAAATGCTCGAGCCACCTGATGGGCCCCGGTGCAGATGCACCTGCAGCAGTTTTGCCACTCCATCATGGTTGTCACCCCCTAATGGCGGCCCTGCCTGGCAACCCTAAGCGTAGTTGTAAAAAAAAAAAAAAAATGTAAAAAAAAATATATATATATATTTTTAAAATCAATGGGCCTATTCCATGGGCCTGGGCCTGGGCCTAGAGCTCCATCAGCCCCTATGTTAATCCGGCCCTGCTCCTAATAGGCAAATAGTTAACATAATTGGCCTCTTCAGGATTAGGTCGTGTACTGGCATGGAATTCGTTTTTTCGGCTGAATTGCTGATAAGCCTAAATTCAGCCGACACCAAATCTCCAAGTCTAATAAACACACATTCTTTACATGAGTAGTGAATAAAAACGATCAGTTGGCTTCCAATGTTATGAAAATGGAATGTTATAGTATTGATTCATTAACATAAATGAAGGGGGAAATTAATATTCATCTGGTTTTGTGATTGACAAGTAACAGGACAGTAAAAACATTGAAAAAGGGCAAATCAATCCAAATGCCTGGAAGTAATTTAGTCTGTAAAAAGCAGTAATTGGGCCTTCAAACTAACTTCTTACTAACCTGGACGTCTATTTCTGAAGAATATATTTTTGTTAAAAGTTTCATCTTGATGTGAGTGGATAATAGAGAGTCTTTATATAGTGTTGACAGTATTCTCTGCAGCTGCATCTGAAAGTGTATTTTAGTGGTTGAAATGTCTGACAGCAGAAGCCTTGCAGAGAAGGAACAAGAGAACTGCTTACAGAATCTGTCACTTTCCAATGCACAGCGAACACCATACCTTATACTGTTAGCAGACAGCCATCAATGTGCCAACTAGGTGCCTTGCATGCTTAGTCTCTTCATACCTATACCTCCATTCCTCTAAATTGTAAACACATGTGGCAGGGCCCCTATCATCTCTTGAAACGTACAAAACAAGTGATATACAGACATGTACCCACTATACAGCACTACAAAATATTTTGGAACGTTATAAATACCATAAAGAAAAATAAAAATAATGTTTCTAGCCAGAATACAGTCTATTTCTGGGATTCCCCATGTAGCAGTGGCAAACACAGCCTACATAAACCAGCACAGTAAATGCAAACAAACCGAGGTCAACATCAGTTAATCTTCCAACCCCGTCTTTCTCATATCAGCTCTGCAGCACGTAAAAATTATAGGAGTGATGTTCAATAGCAAGTTCTTGTTTAAACCTCACTCAGAAGCAATAACTAAAATGGCACGAAGGATTGGTACATCTCTTGGTACACCAAGGACCTTGCACTGGTGACTGCATATATTGTAAAGTTGAAATTAGATTACAACATTTAAATTTTGTAGATGAGCAGGTATTGCAAGGAACAATCACATCTTGGACAAACGATAGACATTGCACTGGCTCCTGAGGAGCACCAAGCATAGCTCAAACTCCTCACCAAGGGCACTCTACCAAAGTGGGCCACAACATCTTATTTTATGATTTTTATGTTCTCTGCCACCACCTTTAATCCTCTAAAGCAGCACATACGATGGCGACAGATTGATTGAGACAAAGTGGTGGAACCCATTCAATGCTGGGAACACAGCGCTGCCTTTTGATTTCAGAACAACAAAAGACAATGCAAACGAAACCGGAAACACAACTCTTTGACACTCATTGCAATGTTCTTCGTTATTTCACATCTCGGTTATTTTTCTTACACATAGAGAAGGGCTTGCTCACCTTATGGATAGACAGGCATATCTTGGGTTGGTTTCTTTGTCATCACAGTTTACTTTATTTGCCAACAGTCCAATCAGTGATTTACATGATGGCAATTAGGTAACAATAGTATATATTCTCAAAATATTTACCTCCCATATCAACCATTTAAAAAAAAAAATAATAGTAATATTAACACATATATATATAGGGGTGTGTATCCTCAAAGGTTCTATGTATTGCACAGGTAGCCAAGCTAGGAATCCCAAAGTACTGACAAACTCTGCATCTGCTCCAACATCTCCATTAGTGATTGAGTACAAGTGAACATAGAAGCATCCTTCCCCAGCTCCCTTGATGGATGTACTGCAGATATAAATGTAAGTGCTGGATAGAATCTCTAAGCTAGCACTTCAGCATAACATCCCAGGATTTGCTCTACACCACAGATTGTTGGACACACTCCCTGTCCCTGATACAATAATATCAGTAAAAGTGCTAGGAGACGACCCAACATTCTAACACAAGGTTTTATCATTGCATAGACACAAGTACAGGTATGCTTTCTAAATGTACTGAAATTATTCCAGTAATCATTCTGGGTTTTTTCAATTCTGCTGTGCTGAATTTTCCTTTAATTGTTAGAGAAACAAGCAAGCTCCTTACTCTCTGTTTTTGGCTAGAACACCCAACATCCAGAATGCACCATTCTTTTACACCCAATAACAGGATTTCTCTTACTGCGCACTAATGCTCAGCTTTTACAAAATAATCCCATAAAGCTGTAGGGTATTAATCAAACCTGCACATTAAAAGTCTTGTGATCTGGCATAAAACATACAATAAAATGCTGCATGTAAGTCAGTATTCTGGGAACGTTACGATTAAACACACTATGCAATGCTCCACTCTTCAAGGTCGTAAAACTCAACTTCTCGGTACAGATGTGGACTTACCTTGTAATGAACAGCTATTTTTCAGTATTCTGCATCCATTATTAAATACTTTGATCTGTACTCGTTCCCAAATATTTGGGCTTCGGCAAGATGTTTGGGGAAACCAAGAGCTGCTCTTGAGACACAAAATGTTCTTCCAGATTCAAGCACACTACACGGTGCTCCCTTACTCGAAACTGTTGTACAAATTAATTTCGCTCATCATCAGAACAACCACATGGAAAACATTGACTGCATCCATATATCAATAACAGAACCATGCAGCGCTAGAATGTTGGACCTGGTTTGCATTTTCCCTGCATAGGGAATAAAACATATAAAAAAAGAAGAAAAAAAAAAGAAAGGAAAATTGGACACTATACCATAAAGCTGTAAAAGTTAAAGAAAATCTTAGGGCTTGAAGAAGGCGCATTCCTTCATTAAATACCATTTTGATCATCTTGAACAAACCACGGAAAGACAAAGCACTTGTCGCAAACACTGATAAATCTTTTTTTGATACATATAAGGCAATCACGTCTTCTACCTATCAGTCTCAGACACACGTGAATACCTAAAGGGGTACGGACACTTTTCTGAAAATCACACTTGAAAAAACGATAATCTCCTATAGCTTGTGCTAACCCTTTTTTCATGTGGTTTCTGTTTTCTTTTAAATGTATTTTAAAGACAGGATTTGACATCACAAACCAGTTTGGTTCAGACACAGACAGGTCACATATTGGTCTGGAAGAAGACAAACAGAAACATTGGGGGGAGATATTTTCAAAGTGTGCTGTTCTAAAAGCAGATGCAAAAACGTGAAAGAGGAATGGAATATGTCTTCTGGCCCCACCATGGTGAATACCCCACTTTTAGTACTTTAGACCATTTTTTCATTACAGAAGACTTTGATAAATCACCCCATGATATGTCTTGTCCTCCACTTACATGTACTACTTTCAATGACAATGATCGAAAGGGAGCAAAGATGGAGACTTTCAGATCCCTGATAGAGATAGTAAAGACATATATGGAAGAAACATAAACATAATATAAATGACCAGAAAGTGATAATATAATAATGATAAGAGGGAATTATCATTTATTTAGCCAACATATTTTGCAGCACTTTACAATTATTAAAAGGGGATATGAAGAAGGCCTTGCTCAAATGTGCTAACAATATAGGGCAGGCATAGACAACCTTCAGCACACCAGATGTTTTGGACTACACCTCCCATGATGCTTTGCAAGCATTAAAGGTGGAAGAGCCTTATGGGGGATGTAGTCCAAAACACCTGGAGTGTCGAAGGTTGCCTATCCCTGATATAGGGATTTGAGGTAGGTGGATATATATCATTAAGTGTCTTGCTCAGGGACACTTACTGTTGAGGTGAATTAAAACCTTGGTTTCCTAGTTACCAATGCTCTACACAGCCAATATAATATAAATATTGATAGATATTAATTGTTAAAGGAACAATCCAAGCACCATAACCACTACAATAGTGGTCATGGTGTCAGGAATGCCCTGGCGGCCCGTAATGTAAGCAGTCAGATAATTTAGAATAGTTTGACTTCTTACCTGGGATCCACTAGGTCCTACTCTCTTCCCCCACTCCAGCCTTTAGAGAGCCACGGGCTCACGGTCTGATGCTTTAGCCAATGAGCTAGCCCTGAACTGCAGGGCTTAGTTAAGAAGAACCAACAGAAGCTCCTTAGCAGGAACGTCTGGCTCTCTGTTGGCTGTAGTGGAGATGGGGAGAGTTGGCCGGCACACTCTAGGTACAATGTTAGTGCCATGGCCAATACAGTGCACATTAGTGCTTATTGCATTCAGACTGCTCCTTCGATTGTCTAGCTATTTTTACATCCTTAGTTTACAGCTATGTGATTTTTATTTTATTAAAATGTTTTATCTCTCTGTTTCCCCTGACAGATCATAACTAAACATTTTATAAGTTACAAATGTTTTAACAGTGACTGCATAATGCAAAGTCAGAGTTAAAATAAGAGATCTGTACTATAGGAAACAAATGTTTACAGAGGATACGATAAACAAATATTCAGAGGATTTAAAAAGAAGCAATTGTTAAAAATCAAAGAGTACTCTAAAGAAAAATTAGTCTCAAAGGAGTATTACTGGAAATTTAAGAAAGGAGATAAAGTAAAGCCAAATGCAACATTGCTTTTGGTTTAGACAGAAAACATACCAGTTGTTATTTTTATGTGGATTTTTTTTTCCCATTTTTTTTTTTTAAGTATTGGTAGAAATTTAAGCCTACTCACAGATTTAGTCCCTCTAATTTTCCTTTTTTCCCCCCTTACACTAGTATAAAACAAAAGACCAAGTGAGTGTCAATGTGCAGGTTTGAAATTCTTCTCATGTCTTAATTCTATGATATCATGATTTAATATTTTACCTTGGAAACCAGTGTGTTAAAAAGCATTAAATAGTTGTATGCTAGAGGCAAAATATACAGGGTGTTTTCTATTTACGTAAATAATGAATTGTGGTCCATTGGCAACGAACTACCAATTTAAGGCCAAAATAATGGAATTGAAAATGATCTCTAACTTGGCTGAGTTGAAGATTTTTAATTTCGTTTTTGTTTTACAACTATTTTGGCCTAGATCCTGCAAGTCGGTTGTCAAGTTTTTATATTTTTCTGTTTAACAAATAAAAACTAATTGAATTTAGCACTAGAAATTCCATGAAATCATTATTAACCAGAAAGACATTTGTATCTCTAATAAATAACGCTCATATTAATTGACGGACCTTGGTAAAATTATTAATCAGTGAACTGGCACATTGGTTGGTAACAGAGTCATCTTTGTGCTGTAAAATATTTAGATTAGAATTCTAGGGATACGGAGTCTACTACTGCACTGAGATACCGCACAGAATGCAAACAGTTAACAGCTGCTGTCTCCAAATTGTGGTTTCAGAATTTCCCAAGGCTTGCCTCCAGGCTCATAATTTTCTTTCTTTTTTTTGTTTTCAGTCTTTGGTTCTGTGTCTCTCAAAGGAAATAATGAGGCCAAAATAAAATAATCATCTGCCCAATGCCAAAAGCAGAGTCATACAAATTGCACTGCCTAGGACAGCGTAATCAATCTGGGGAATGAATGCCACTTAAATCTGTTTCATTTAATGTCTAATGTAATAATGCTCATTAATCAGAGGCAGCCAACAAGCATCTGTTTAGTTACATAATTTGAGAGTCAATCTCTCAAACCTAGAAAAATCTAAAATCTAAAACCACTGACTTAGGAGAAAACAAAACAAAACAAAAAAAAAACAACACACAAACATACATGCACATTGTACCTACTAACTACTGGAAGTAAATCTACTGTACCAATGTTTTTACTCCAATCTAAAGTCTCAGGATCACTGGGTAACGAATGGCACTTGTATACAGGCCACTAGGTATCTGTAGCCACTGGTGATTTGTTTTTATTTTTGTACTTATTATTTAAAGTAATGACATTAACATTAATGTGTCAATAGAAACGGTTGCCTGCACTAAAAACAAATTATTAGAAGTCATGAAATACAACCGCACACTCCAAAATATTCTCTTGGCGCAAAAAGGCCAGTAGATTAGCCAGTTAATCTATTTTTAATGCACAGCTTTAGTCACTTTCCAAGAACTCTCTATGGGCATTAGGTCAGTCTCGAAAAAGTGGGACAGTAATGTCAGCAGGGCATGAAACTTTCCTACGTAGAATAATCATAATGAAGACTTTTAAAACAGACACATCTTCCAATATTGTTGTACACTATAGATAAGCACTGTTTTACTATGGATTACAAAACAAATATGAAGACCTTTATGAGTGTAAAAAAATAAAATAAAAAGGTATTAATCTTTTAAAGGTTACTCCAAACGCCATGACCATTTCAGTGATTTGAAGTGGTCATGGTGCATCAGCCTAATGTCAATTCTGTGCAATTTGTTTTGTGACAGTGTTCAGGTGACTCTCTCGGCCAGTGAATGGCGACTGCATTGGCTCCCACCTTCTGCAGCTCTGCAGAAATTGGAAGCATTTCATCAAGCAGGAGTGGAGTCTCGGGGGGAGGGACCCATGTAAGAGCACACCAGGTAAAGGCAAAAAATAACTACATGTTTGCTTCATTACCATGAAAAGTGCCAGGGTACTTCTGGCATCATTACCACTACAGATGGCTGTGCTGGCTATGATGCCTGGAGTAAACCTTTAAGTGAAGTAATAGGTTTGCACAATACTAGTAACTTAACAGCTGTAGTGGTTATGGTGACAGACCCCTTCCATGGTAAGTATTCAAATATTTAACGTTCTTTTAACCAAACATCGAGAATGAGGAGAATGAGGAGAGGTTTCTCATCTATACGATGTGGTAAAATAAAGAGACATTCCCTTCTGGAAATGTAATACATTGCAAACAAACATACAAAAAAGTAACTTTCATCTGAATTTTCTTTGGTGGAAATGTGCAGCTTCTACGGAAACCAGAAAGTCGCCGGAGTTTCACAGCCAATCAGGATTATTTCCCAGTTTTATGGGCTATATAGTTCAGCATTCGGATGTATGCTACAGTGTTATTAAGCACATTTTTACATGGATGAAGCACACACTCTCTCATGTGTAAAGGCAATACAAGTACTTGTACAGGAAGGAGAAAGCATAGATTTTGAACTAGTAAAGTAACTATTGTGCTTAGACTGGCATTTTAAAATGATTACAAGAAATCAGTTTAATTCCACATGGTCTCTCTATTCATAAACCATATTTCCATAAGGATATTTTGGAATAGTGATGAATTAAGGACGAACGCTAATCTATGTAATGAAGCAAGGAATAATGGTCTGTCATCTTTCCATTAATTATAAAAACAGATTAAAGAAAACAAGCAAAGACATAAAAATAAGCACACTAGTGTCACCGACCTAGAAATAAATGTTTCACGATAAATTTACAGCTCCAAAGGACCACTTTACGTTTTGTTTTACCTTTTAACATGATTCTCTAGACAATACTAAACAAAACTGCTAGTTCTGTTAAATGCCTGTAATCCTATACAATTTTAGAAATGTTGCCAAACCAACCAATCAATACATGGAGGACATTTCAAGAACTCTCAAAGGTCAAATCTAAACAAAAAAATATTTTTATCATCACGTGCTAATATTTTAGAAGGAATTTTAGGTTAACATAATATTAAAATTGTATTTTAGTGTGCCTAACTCTTTAGAGGAAATACACATCATCGTAAGGCGAAAATGTAAAGCTGGGAAGAAAATTCATATTCATGTAACTGCAGTGCTAGCAGATTGCAGATTGTTTTATTACGTAAAGCAATGTATAATTGATGCATTCCAGTATTTCTGAACTGCCAGTTTTATACATGGTGAAGGATGAGAGGAGATCGCTGCTGATCCATATAGTCAAACATGGTATGATGGGTAACAGTTCAATCGGTCTCTCCAGTAGCCTACAATGTTCTACCCAGGGGTCTAGAAAGTCATGTGTTGTTTAACGCGGTTTATTCAGATCGTACTCAAATGAAACTAACTCGGGCCCCTCTCCCTCCCACCCCCATCCCATGTTGCTGAAGGGGTTAAAACTCCTTTAGTGACTTACCTGAATCCAGCGCCGATGTCCCTCAATGCTGGGTCAGGCTCTGCCCTTGCTTCTCCTCACCGACATCAGCCAGCGGGGGAGACCTAATGCGCATGTGCGGCAATGAGCATTAGACCTCCCCATAGGAAAGCATAATTCAATGCTTTCCTGTGGGGATTCCGGCGACGCTGGAGGATCTAAGATATATATGATAGATATGTCTAAAAGACAGCTACTAGAGGAGGACTTAACCCTGCAAGGTAATTATTGCAGTTTATTGAAAACTGTAATAATTACACTTCCAGGGTTAAGGTTGGTGGCACCCAGACCACTCCAATGGGCAGATGTAGTCTGGGTGCCTGGAGTGTCCCTTTAACTTGCTATTGAGATTGTTTAAAAATGTGTATGGCTAAGAGACAACCCAAGTTCTGCAATGAGTTTAATTTAAAAAATTAGAGAGGACATCAAACCTGACCACTAGTACAAAATATAGGATGATAAACATTATTACATACAAATTGCAAGTGGCATGGCAGTGCACGGGGTACAAGCCAAAGACTATAAAGAAACTCATAGATTTCATGTTTAGGTGTTTAGGTGTCTAAGCATCAAAATATGTTTAGAAGACTTTAAAATGTGAAATGCGAACAATCAATCAGTTGTAGCCGTACAAGTTGGTCTATTCAATTCATAGAGAGTGATGGAGATTTGAGAATTACTTCTGAAATCGGAGGCTAAAATAATCGGCAAAAAAAAAAAAAACAACCCTCAAATGAAATGGAAAGTGCTCTTTTAGCCTTACCTTTTAAAGTTCTTACATCATCACAACTTAATGCTTAGCGAAGAGGCACCAGATTACTAATGACTTGTGAACTTTTAAAGAAGATTATAAAAAACAAGTCAAAGGTTAGCAAAGGTTGAATTGTTGAAGGCTGGACAATTAATATCCATCATGGACAATATGGCTTGCAATGGGAACAATTACAAAATCATAAACACATATATCACGAAATGCAAACCAACATTCTTGGAAGAGTTCCATCATTTGTCAAAATATATAGCATTAAATGATGCTTCTGTCTGTGCAGAAATATGATTTAACATTTCCACCCCTTCCTATTCTACTGGAGAGGCCCCAGTGAGCATCTTAATTTCCCTATTCCCTTTTTTACTATTTCCTCATAATGGTGTTAAACAAACATCTCTATTTACAAGGCACCTGAATTAGTGACAAGCCCTTAACTCATAAATACATGTCTTCTAAATAGATTTTAGGAAAAACTTTCTGGAACAAGGCCAGAATTAATGTGATTTATTTCTTTTCTAAGCTCACGTTACATACCCAGTATAGAATTTCTAGGGTCATGTTCAGCTTTTTAGAGAAGAGCAATATGTATCTGCATGCTGGGATACTTAATGGGGGAATCATTCCCCATTTATTTAAAAGAATGACAGTTTGGGGCTTTCCATTTGTCTTTGAGAGGAAGTAATAAACTACTCTTAAGTACAATGTAGTTAACAAATAATTACATGAAATGAAATAGCATAAATTCAAGACTAACAGCATTAACATGAGGCAAAGCATATTAACAATGGAACGCTTGCAATTCAAAATCCCGATACTATGTCTTGGAAGTGAATGAATAAATAAATAACTACATAAATATATACACATACACACACACAATGCTAAAAATACAAAAATATGTGCATACACAAAGTGAGGAATCTCCATAAGAAGTACACATATATATCATGACGTGAACAATGTATCTCATATTACACCAAACTGTGGACAAAGTTCACGAGAAGGCACTCACATGTAGGACTGCCCAACTTCCTCTGGTCCAGAGTATACTATCCCCATGAAACCAATCACAAAAGAGACTAGGCACAAAATTGGGTATAAAGTCTAATGCAAGTTTATTGGAGAAGCATGTGCAAGCTTTAAAAGGCTCCTATGTAACCCGAAACAGTGCACATGCGTATCCAATAAACCTGCTCTGGACTGAATACCCAATTTCGTGCCCAGTCTCTTCTGAGATTATTACTATTATTATTATTACTGGCATTTATATAGCGCCAGTATATTCCGTAGCGTTTTAAAATCAAAGGGGGAGATTTAACAATAAATGTGTTGGCAGCAAATTCTATCCAAGGTTACAGGGAAAGAGTTTGCGTACACACAAGAATAATTTAAAAAATTTTGAAAAGAACATAGAAACAAAATAGCAAATAACTAAAAATACAATAAAAAAAAAATATTACAAGCTGGAGAATAGTAAGATTAGTAAAGAGTAGTAGAGACAGATTGAAATAAAAGGAAGCTAAAAAGTCAAAGTCAGTGGTCTCTGGTGGAAACCATTAAATATTATTCTTGTAAAGAGATCAAAGGAATTGAACTGTCCCTTGTCATTTAGACTCCCTGATTGACAAGGAGATTGCGATAGAAGTCCTACGTATAGGTTTTTCACTGATACGGTTAATAGAAAATAATCAAATTACATGTGTGGTTGAGGAAGAACTATCATTCAAGCAGGAAGTGACTTTGCACAGTTTGCTTGCTATCAGTATATCGGGAATCAGTTTAATGTGGTGCTGTGGGATATCAGTAGGAGAGTAGTTAAAAAAAAAAAAGTATTGCTATAATATGTATAACATCTGGAAATCTGCCTCCTTCATACATTTGAAACGCTGTGATGCAAATCTGAAAAGAATTGGAATTTTATGATCTTTTGGTACATTCAGCTACCGAGTCACATACATTACCAGGGGAATCCTCACTCCGTTTAATTGTATGCACTATAATTCATCATGTCAAAAGTGTATATGTAATCAGTCTATGTTTGAATGATTTATAGCTAACAATGGTATGTTTATCACAGTTTTATTCAGTCTAATTATTGTTTACCGCAGGTCAGATCTTCCCGTATTAGCATAGTATTTTTATGGAGACACGCAGACATATTCCGTGTGTAAGAAATTATACATATTCCCCCTTATCTAGAGGCCCATGAATCCAAAAAAGGTTATTTGTCAAATAAGCAACATCTACTGTGAACTACAAATTGTATTTTTGTGTACTAGTCAAGAGGTGACTGAGCATGGTGATGCAGAGCTGATATAATACCGCCATGGAATATTTTAGTAGCACAAAACAATGTGCGTATCAGACACTGCCTATTTAATCTATGTAAGGCAAAGCATCCGTAAGGCACTGGAAACCTCCCCCACTGAGAGCCGAAAGCTGTGTGCCTTGAGCTGAGTCCAGCAGTGCAGTGCTTAGCTCACTGGCCGAGAGCGATCAGCTGACACCATCAGCCAATGAGCTAGCTCTACACAGCAAGGCTTAGATCAGGAGAGCCAAATGAAACTCTGTGCAGGAGCTTTTGGCTCTCAGTGGAAGACCCTTGGAGACACGACAATTTTTGGACAATCTTGTTGTGCTTTCTGTTTCTTAGTGATATTAGAGTAATTATTAAACATACTGTACTATCTATCATGGATTTTTTTTTCTTTTTCTCCTATATCTATATGAGAACCTATTATTAACCTTCAGATGTTAAGGTGGCAGCATAAAATGTATCACTTTGTATTCACTTTTATGTGGGTTACATTTATATTGCTGCATCATTTACACTTTTGTGTATTCTTATATTTATACACTTTTGTCAGCAGATATTTATGTTATTTAAGTTGTCAAACCATTATCAGACAGTTTAACAAGTTACAAAGGCACTAGTGGAATCATAGCCTCTACAAAGTGATAGAGTGATTATGCTGTTAGGAGTGTTCCTGTAAAGGGGAACTGCTATCTATTGTGGCTGCTGAAACTGGTCAATCCACTTAGTCATATCTGTGGCACAGTGAATACTGCCGATAAATTGCGGCACATTAAATTCTAGAATCAATTAAACCGTTACGCAGCTCTATAAATATATGAAGCTGTGAACAGGTGACTAGGAGAAGTTGAACAAGTTAAAAACAGGAACACTGACATTAAAACTGTAATTGTTAAAAGAAAAAGGTCCAGGAAAACAGGAAGACAAATCTGGAACAGATGAGCAGGAGCCAGGAACACTACACATATCTGGAATCAGAAGAAAATGTTTAGAACCAACACCTGGAATTATAGACATGTTCATGGGCTTGGAACACGTTGTCCAAACTGACCATTCTAGAACATTATTGAATGTAGTATCTTACACATTTGGAAGCAGTATGCACATGCTAGAAACTTCAAGACCTTGGCAGCTACTTGTAGGTGCTGAAATGATGCACAGACGCTGGTAAGTATGGGAAAAACAGAGGACCGAGATCATGAAAAGCCATCTATTTAGTTTCTAATGGAAGAAATAGGGCTGAGCTATTTGAGTAAATGGTCCTTCTTCAACATCTATGAAAACTGTTGCCACTTCCCCTGAATTTTGGAAGGGTTCCTATGCGCTACCCGAGCCAACCCTTCCACTTGAGTTTGTGACAACTTGCCAATTTTATATTAGAATGAAATAGAACATAATTCATCACCTTGACTTATTTTTCGGATCTCCAACTCTAATTTTATCGCCTAAAATAAATTAAAGAAGTTTCATTTAATCTACAGGAGTCCAAATCGCATTTTGAATTTTGAGTTCTTTTAATGCTCCTCCTATGGAAATAATACAAATGGAAATATTCTCTAGTGAGAAATACTCTTTCAGAATGTAAACATAAAAACGATGGGACAAAAAAAAAAAAAGAATTGAGAAAAAAAAAAATATTTCTCAGTTGGGGAGAGTCTGGAAATAGGTGCCTACAACATTACATTTCCACGGTTGTGAAAATGGTCCTTGTAATTTATTAAAGGTTGTTTTGCTACATATTTGTGCTGTGATAATACACAGTAACTGTCTCACATGACGCCTGAAAAAAAAAAAAAAGGGAAAAAAAAAAACAGGTCAACAAGTGATTGACCCCAGAAAATGCTAAACAGTTACTCATTTGACAGTCTGGGGATGCAGTCACCGGTTCCAAAAGGAAACTGACTCAATTGCTGGTCTTCCCAAAGAATAGGGAACTCCCAAGGTATCCATATTTGGGCAAAAACATTTCTATCTGGAAATAAGGATGATTTGAGTGTTATTACAAATCTAAGTTCAGACATTCATAAAACTGGAAAAACTGTGGGGAATACTAAACATTTTTTTTCTGGTGAGCTGCTTATTCATTCCAATATTTTATTTAATAATGACAAATTATTCTGCAATATCTTTACAAAGAGAGTACAATAATGATTAAGATATGTTTTAATTAATGGATTATTGAACCATGTGCTAGACGTAGCTATAATCACTGTATAGAAAAAAAATGTTTTTTTTCTTTTTCTTTAGCTTGCTGTATATTCAAAAACAGAAAAGATATAGGTCGCGCTATAGCAAATAAATATAAAATATTTTAATACACTAAAAACTATAAAATAAGAACAAATGTATAATAAATAGTCCAAATACTTGGTATGCTTATAATAAATTCCAATGGATAGATGAAAATTTCAGTGCTTAGTGTCCATCTCTTACTGTTTGCGGCACAGGAGTGGTATATTCAATGGAAAGACCAGGATCTTCTAAAGTAGATGTAGATGTAGTCTTGATTCAGTGGAAACCATGAAAAATAAAAAGAACAGGAAAAATCCAATAGTGTAGATTGTCTGTAGATAACTGAAAGTATGGAGAATAATAGGGAGGTAGTACACTCACCTATTTCAGAGCATAAACTCGCTCTAGTGTATATGGCATTCAGTGGCGTTTGTCCCCCACTGGTAGGATATAGGTGAAGATAGTTCCTCCGTATGAGAAAAGAAATAAAAAACACAATATAGTGCTCACTGGATAAATAAAAATGAGTAAAATAAAGAAATAAAAATACTCACATTCGGATGAGCAGGATAAACTGCTCAGTATACTCGCATAGGTGGTACAATCCCCACCTAGGATTCTTGGTTGAATGTAGACTCCAAGGTAAAGAGTGATCAGGTACCAGGAAATTAGTAAAATAAAATAAAATAATAAAAAAAAGGGTATATGGCAAAGTTATGATAAAAGGCCAATATTCCTTTATTAATACAGTAAAAAATATAAATAATAGCCAAAACGCGTTTCGCCACACAGGGCTTTATCAACTGGCAATAGTAAAAAACAACCTGGTACATGAATACTTATATAAACTTAGATAAAACATGTTAATTCAAGTCAGACGGAGGTCGGCATAATACAACATGCCTCCGTCTGACGACAGCCCAGGGGGCGGCAAAAAATTAAAATTAAAAAAAAAAAATTAAAATTGTAATTTTTTATAAATTCTTAATATTTTTTTTTTTTTTTTCCTCTCTCTCTCCCCTTTCACACATAGCCTTGCATAATTTAAGGCCTCAGTACCATGCAAGTTTTAGAGAGAGCTCTTAATTGATGTATTTATCTTTACTATACTCTGTATCAACACTAGAAAAGGATGAGAGTCCAAATTACAATTTTAACTTCTTTTATTTCGTTTCTACCACTTTGCTCAGTGGTATGTCTCAGCAGGACACTAGGAATATATGTATCTGTGTAACTATTTGATTATTGCGAGCGGCTTTTTTCCCCGCCCCTTTTTTTGGTGATGTCGGACGGAGGCGTGCTTCTTTGTGTTATCCTCCGTCCGAATCACTACATGTCCTATGGATATTTGCGGTGAATGTTGCCGCCCCCTGGGCTGTCGTCAGACGGAGGCATGTTGTATTATGCCGACCTCCGTCTGACTGCCACCTCTTCTCCTATGCAAGCAGCTTATCACGTGGTCGCGGAGGTTCGCGACCACGTGATCGTTTCCTACACTACTACACTTCCCAGCCTGCACCAATACACCATGTGATCGCATTAAATTGCGATCACATGACTTCTTTATTTTTCCTCTTATGCTCATTTATAATACTCGTTTTACTATTAAATTTTAACCATCCACATATATACTGTTTTATTAACACCATGTATCTTTTCTTTTATGATTTTATATTTCTACATTATTATTTATTGTATTGATGACGTCATTTTGGCGCCAAAATTTGAATTAACATGTTTTATCTAAGTTTATATAAGTATTCATGTACCAGGTTGTTTTTTACTATTGCCAGTTGATAAAGCCCTGTGTGGCGAAACGCGTTTTGGCTATTATTTATATTTTCTACTGTATTAATAAAGGAATATTGGCCTTTTATCATAATTTTGCCATATACCCTTTTTTTTTTTTATTATTCTATTTTATTTTACTAATTTCCTGGTACCTGATCACTCTTTACCTTGGAGTCTACATACAACCAAGAATCCTAGGTGGGGATTGTACCACCTATGCGAGTATACTGAGCAGTTTATCCTGCTCATCCGAATGTGAGTATTTTTATTTCTTTATTTTACTCATTTTTATTTATCCAGTGAGCACTATATTGTGTTTTTTATTTCTTTTCTCATACGGAGGAACTATCTTCACCTATATCCTACCAGTGGGGGACAAACACCACTGAATGCCATATACACTAGAGCGAGTTTATGCTCTGAAATAGGTGAGTGTACTACCTCCCTATTATTCTCCATACTTTCAGTTATCTACAGACAATCTACACTATTGGATTTTTCCTGTTCTTTTTATTTTTCATGGTTTCCACTGAATCAAGACTACATCTACATCTACTTTAGAAGATCCTGGTCTTTCCATTGAATATACCACTCCTGTGCCGCAAACAGTAAGAGATGGACACTAAGCACTGAAATTTTCATCTATCCATTGGAATTTATTATAAGCATACCAAGTATTTGGACTATTTATTATACATTTGTTCTTATTTTATAGTTTTTAGTGTATTAAAATATTTTATATTTATTTGCTATAGCGCGACCTATATCTTTTCTGTTTTTGCCATTTCTCCTTTGAGGATTCTAGAGGGAACCTCATACCTATAGGTTGCAGCTATCTACTTGTTTCTAACCTCCTAGTATATCACACAGCGCTGATCCATTTCCCTTTTGCTGTATATTCAACCCTAAAAGATGTAGTTTTACAATTATGCAGATGTCCACAAAGGTATAATTTCTTGTTCTGCTATTGCTAGTTATATACTGCATAATGCGAAACGCGTGATGAGAACGTGTCCATTCTTGGAGCCCAGGAAATGGCTTCACATTAATTTTGATATTACCTGGTCCAAAGATGTCATCACAGCCTTTAAAATTGAAATACCTAGTGTATACAAAGCACAAATTACGGAATTAAGTAGAGGTAATTACAAGGCAGTGTTATGTAAATTGCTACGTAAATTGCATACAGACCGGGATTAATGTGAAGCTTTATGATTTGGGATAGTTACTGTCCGCCTATAAAATGACCACAGTTTTGACATTGCTAATTTCGAACCTGTGGCATTAGTCAAGTTGTATAATCAGTTTATTTTCTTTTTGGTTTAATGTACCTTTCATTGCCTGTACTAATGTGTTACAGATCCTTACAGTTTCTAGACACACACCATTCTTGGTCCTATGACCTATGCTATTCCTTTGGAAGTGAATGTAACTGAAGAAGTACAACTGATTGGCAAGATATTGTACAATAATGCTTGTATAGGACATAGTGGATTGCTGAAATTGTAAACAATAGTGAAACGCTGAGTGTTATATTTATTCAGGATAAATCGTGTATTTCCAGTATTTTATCATTCATTCTTCATTATTACAAATGCAAACTTTAAAGTATGGCTGCTTCCCTACATCACCATCGTAGTGGTGTTTTATGTTTTTATTATTTAAATATAAAAGAGCAGATTCAATATTGCAATAGATGCTATACTTCAATGAACCATAACTGAAAAAGGGCAACAATTATTACCAAACGTGCCAGTGAAAAAGATTTGTACATAAATTAACAGCATGAAATTACACACAAAAGCTTCAATTTACAGGAGACCATTTGACAAATCAGCCCCTACTAATGGCCTCTAGAGCACTGCAAGCATTTTTTACAGGCAAAGGTTTTGCATAATGATAATGAATAAAATACGTCTCCTTTTTCCTTTTATTGATTTGTCGCAATTCTTTAAAGCATTGCATCAATTACAGAAAGCTGGGTGAAAAATACTGCATAAGGTCTTGGGGTTTGATCTCGGTTTTAAACTGCAATATTATATTTATAAAAAGGCACCTTACAAAATCATAAGCCACCATCGATAAGTATTCTTATCCATTCACCAGTACATTTCTATTTACACATCAATGTCAACGAACATAAAACACAGGCAGTAAAACCAAATCTATTTTGATTAGCACAGTATGGAGATCATATATTCTCTTTAAGTACCCTTGTTTTATTGTTTACATGGCAGACAAAAAAAAAATGGCCTCTCTTAAATTGTAACAATTATTTACATAGTTTTCTACTGCTGTATTCCTAACACTACAGTGTTTATCTCCCCCTCCTCCCCCCTCTTGCCAGTGTCCCTCGGAGGTGGGTCGCCTCCTCTGATGAAGACATCAACAGATGGGAGGAACCTAATGCACATGCGCAATGAGCATTAGGCCTTACCCATAGAAAAGCATTGACTCAATACTTTCCTATGGTGATTTTTAAAGACGCTGGAAAGCGTGAGGACGTCCAGCGTCGTTTCACAGAGTTTAGCAGGAAGCGCCTTTAGTGGCTGTCTGATTGTTGTCTAAACAAGAAAATGAAGACTTTTTTATTATTGGGGTTCTACAGTAAGATGTAAAATACAGGTACTCATTACAAACGTTCAGTGAGTGTTCATGGTGAGATTCTGCAGCATTAAACCAGATTATAAAAGGATACACATTGGAGAATAGTGTGTTATTGAAATTATACTGCCATTGACAGGTTACAGAGACATAACTATGGGTTGCCATTGCATTGCATGCTGGATTCAAGAGAGAAGGAGAGGGCCTGCTGTCTGGCTGGTGAAGGTGGAATATGAGGCACTCTGCGCCCCCTTTTCGGTATGCAAGCTGCTGTGCCACCAGACCACCAGGGAATCTACTGTCCCCCCTCCCTGGCCACAGGGAGGGGGGAATAAATATAATTATAAACAAAAACAAAAAAAATTAGCTCACCACCCACAGCCCTTATCCAACGCTACAAACACACACTGCATCCATTGCACAAATACAGACACTGCAGTCACTATACACACTGCATCCACATTCCTCATAAACTCTCTCTGCATCCACTATACACATAAACACACACTGCATCCAGTATAAAACACAATTTATTGACTTTACTAGTCCCTGTGGGTGGACTCCGTGGTGGGCCCTGTAGGCAGAATTGGGGCGAGCTCTGGGGGCCCAAGCGTTGAGCTGTGTAAGGGGCCCCTGACATTTCAGGTGGCAGCCTTGTTCAACGCATAGAACAGGTGAATTGCAAGCTGCTCACCAGGACAACATAGCTCCCCCATTCCCTGGTTGGTTGTTTCTTACTGAATTCTATTTGGAGTCAACTTGAGTATGTCTGATGGTATTGTGATTCCCACAATCACTGTATCTTACCCTATTATACATGTCCCTGAAGCTTCTTTAGACATCCATCTATCTATAGAAAACATACCATAGAGTGTAAGCAAAAGAACTGTTAACATGATATCAAGAGAAATAATTCAATAGTTCTGCACATCTATATGTGGCAAATGTAAAAAACTTGATGACTTTATTATTTTCATTTTTTTTTTAAATTGTTTGACACTTTTATTCTAGAAAAGAAAAAAAGATTGATTCTCTTAAGTCACATAGACTCTAAAAGAAATTGTCAAACCATGCAATATGAATAAAAGGTAATTTCGCACATAGTTTACACTGATCCGCCACAACATTAAACAATCTGCCTAATATCGTGCAGGTCCCCCCAAAACAACTTTGATGTATTGAGGAATAGACTCCACAAGACCTCTGAACGTGTCTTGTGGTATCTGCCTCCACAACATTAGCAACAGATCCTTTAAGTTTTTATTGTCTGAAGTGCCTACACACCATTCTTTCTGTATTTGTGTCCTTTAAGTTCTGCAAGCTGTGAGATGAGGCCTCTATAGCTCAGATTTGTTGTTCTAGCACATCCCACAGATGCTCAATCGGATTGAGATCTGGGGAGTTTGGAGGCCAAGGTAACACCTTGAAATCTTTGTTATGTTCCTCAAATCATTCCTTAAAAGGGACACTATAGTCACCAGAACAACTACAGCTTAATGTAGTTGTTTTGGTGAGTATAACAGCTCCCTTCAGGCATTTTCATGCAAACACTGCCTTTTTTGGGACACTTCCAAGTGGCCACTCCTCAAAGGGCCACTGGAGGGGCTTCCTGGCTCAGTGCTGCACAGTTGGCAGCAGTTCCATGCTCTGCATGGAGACGCAGAATTTTCCTTATAGAGATGCATTGGTTCAATTCTGATGTCAACAAAGGGGTGGGGCCAGCGCCAGCGGACCCACACGGCTCTGGAAATAAAGGGAGTTTTATTAACTTTTAAGGGTGCTAAGAGGGGGCAAGCCACCTAATTGGTTGTGTTCCTGATCCTATAGTGATCCTTTAACAGTTTTTGTAGTGTGACAGGTGCATTATCCTGCTGAAAGAGGTCACTGCCATAAGGGAACATGATTGCCACGAAGGGGAGTACGTGGCTTGCAACAACCTATAGGTAGGTGAAACTTGTCAAAGTAACATCCACATGAATACCAGAACCCAAGGTTTCCCAGCAGAACACTGCTAAGAGCATAAAACTGCCTCCACCGGCTTCTTTCCATCCTGCTGTCATCTTTTCCCCAGGTAAGCAATGCACATGCACCCAGCTATTCACCAAACCTTGAAGAAAATGTGTTTCATCAGACCAGGCTTCCATCGCTCTATGTCATCATCTTAACACACAGATGTCATCATGGGCACTGATCTCGGTCTACGGCTACACAGCCCCATACACCGCAAACTGCAATGCACTGTGTGTTCTGACACATTTTTAGCATTAAGCTTTTCAGCAAATTGAGCTACAGTAGCTCTATGTGATCGGACCAGATCTATCCTTCTCTACCATGTGCATCACTGAGCCTTGGGTGACCATACCCTGATGCCGGTTTTCACTGTCACGGATTTTACTTTCCTGTACCAAATTTGATAGGTACTAACCAGTAACCACTGCATGCTGGGAACACCCACCACAAGATACTCTGACCCAGTTGTCTAGCCATCACTATTTGGCCCTCACTCAGATCTTTTCGCTTGCCCATTTTTCCTGCTTCTAACACATCAAATTCAAGAACTGACTTTTCACTTGCTGCCCAATATAACCCACCTCTTGACAGGTGCCATTGTAACGATATAATCAATGTTATTCACTTCGCCTGTCAGTGGTTTTAATGTTGTGGATGAGGAGTGTATATATCCAATTACATATGATAAACAGTCATATACCTTTAAATTATACGATTCGGCAGGTTTTGTCACATATCAATTGGCAGAGAACGTGCCGTCTTATTTTAATAACTCACTAATGTTTATGATATTTGATTCGTTCTAAAACAGTTTATGTCTGTGACTCATTTTAGAAAATTTTAACAAGGTTACTGAAGTCAAGATCACTGCTTTACGTATAAAAAAATATAAAAAATATTAAGTATGTAAAAAATAGTGCTTTTCATCCAAAACTCTGCCCAACTAATGGGTGACATTTACAAGCTTCACCCATCGGTCGCTCAGTCCTAAGTATGCATTGATTTTGGTTGTACAGGGAAATAATATACACAGATACTTTTCTAAGAAGAACTCTGCTAAGTGAAATCAAAACTCTGCTGCTTGAAAAGTTGAGGTTTTTTTGTTTTTTTCTTCTTCCAAGGTTTTCATGGAAAGGCATTCATGTGTGATTGTTTATCCAACACAAAAAGTTTATATAGGCACCACACCATCTGCTAAGAATGTCTAGTTCCTGGATGGCCAGAGGAAATTGAAAAATGTCACTCACAGGATCCAGGCCTGTAATTGTATCTGCAAACGCATGCTAGCATTAGACATTTGTGGTATGGTCAAAACATTCCCACTATTATCTGATGAAGTGATATGACGGAAAAATCCTAAACGCTGCCTAGGTTACATGTGTGGAAGTGGAATACTCCAATTCAAGTTTTTCTTATTTAATAGTAAATATTAGAGGAACCATTATCACCATCTTTATCCATCAATTACGGGTACGAAAGGGCATATTTAATTTCCGCCCAAGTCAAAAGAATGCCAGCATTGTGTGAAATTTCCAAACACTGTTCTCAATGAAAGTTTTCACCCCATCTTAAAATTCCAGTGGCTTCCAAGAGCATATAAAAGTCTGTCCCACTGTGGGTAATCCAAGAAATGGTTGTATTAACATAATAAACAATTTCCATTTGTAAGAGAGTATTCATCCTGGATCCTTAATACTTCATTGTAGTGGGAAGGCCTGCCTTTCTATCGCAATCTCTGCAGCTACAAGGTAGTGACAAAGTCTTCTCTTAAATCCAGTTAACCGGTTGCCCTATAGGCGTTTGGATTGTAAACCACAGAAACACGCATTTTTTAAAAGAGTTTAAACTAGCAAAAAATAAGAGGTTTTATTTATTTTTATAAATCCTGCACGGCCAATCAGCCAAAAACAGAAGGGTACATCTTCCACCAATCACCAAGTTGTGCATTGAGCAGGCAGCACTATATCTAGTGATGCTAACAGGAGAGGAATTGATTAAATACCACTATATATTTAATGGGACACTATACGCTCCAGAACAACTACAGCTTAATGCTCTGGTAAGTATATTCAGTCCCTGCAGGCACTTTCATGTAAACACTGCCTTTTCAGAGAAAAAGCAGGGTTTACATTGCTTCCTGGGGACACCTGCAGTGGCAGTCACTCAGACCCTCTGCATGTAGATGTTGAACTTTCCCCATAGAGATGCATAGATGCAATGCATCTCTATGAGGAGATGCTGATTGGCCTGCGCAGAGTTTGGCATCGCCCCGCCCACTTGGTTGAGATCATAAGAATTGACGATCTCAGCCAACCCAATGATTTCCTATGGGAAAGCATTGGATTGGCTGAGATTGTCAATTCTGATGATCTCAGCCAAGGAGGGTGGATTGGGGGAGAGGCCAGAACCGGCAGACCCATGCAGTGCTGGAATGACTGTTTTTATCCTATTTAAGGTGGACAAGGCGAGCCGCGCAGCTAAATAGTGCAGCCCTCGAGAAATCTTGAAGGTGAACATCAGAGGTGGGAGTACGGACAGAAGATAGACGTAAGTCTTTAGCAGATCGTAAGGGCCTAGACGGGACATTCTTGTGTATAAGGGAGGAAAGATAGGTGGGAGCAGCATTATGTAGTGATTTGAAAGCAAGAACCAGAATTTTAAGTTGAGCTCTATATTTTATAGGAAGCCAATGTAGGAACTGACAGAATGGTGAGGCATGGGAGGTGCGGGCGGACAGGAAGATGAGCCTCGCTGCTGCATTTATTATGGACTGTAACGGCGCAAGTTGGGAGCACGTTACACCACTGAGAAGCGGACTACAGTAGTCAAGGCGAGAAAGGACAGTGGAATGGACCAACACCTTAGTCGCATCTGGCGTTAAGTAGGGGCGGATGCGCGCAATATTTTAGAGATGGAAATGACAGGATTTGGCGATAGATTGAACATGAGGCTTGAAGGAGAGGTCGGAGTCAAAGAGAACACCTAGGCAGTGAGCCTGCGTGGTGGAGCTGATGGTAGCACCGTTGACTTGGAGGGAGGGAGACACAGGAGTAACAACACTTGAGGGAGGAAAGACCAGAATTTCAGTTTTGGTCAAGTTGAGTTTAAGGAGGTGGGCAGCCATCCAGTTAGAAATAGCAGAGAGGCAGTCAGAGACACTAGTCAAGAGGGATGGGGAGAGATCAGGAGATGACAGATAGATTTGCGTGTCATCCACATAGAAATAATATTGGAAGCCAAAAGGAGCTAATGAGTTTACCAAAGGAGGTAGTATAGATAGAGAACAGTAGGGGACCAAGGACTGAACCTTGGGAGACACCAACAGAGAGGAGTTGGGGAGAAGAAGCAGAGCCAGAGAAAGAAACACTGAAAGAGCGCTGGGAGAGGTAGAAGGAGCACCAGGAGAGAGCAATATCTTGTAGACCGATATTGCGGAGGATGAGAAGTAGCTGTTGATGATCAACAGTATCAAAAGCCGCAGACAGGTCAAGGAGAATTAGGATAGAAGTGACCATGAGATTTTGCAGCGAGTAGATCATTGGATACTTTGGTCAGTGCCGTTTCCACAGAGTGCTTAGCATGGAAACCAGACTGAAGCAGGTCTAGCAGAGAGTTGGACTCGAGGAAGTCTGTCAATCTCGCATACACAATTCTTTCAAGGATCTTGGATGCAAAAGGCAGTAGCGAGATAGGACTATAGTTGGATGGGGGGGTTAGAGTCAAGATTGGGCTTCTTTAGAATTGGGGTTACATTTGCATGTTTGAAGGGCGATGGAAATATACCAGAGGGGAGAGAGAGAGAGATTGAGAATTTTAGTGAGAGGTGAAGAAAGAGAAGAAGACAGAGTACGGATGAGATGCGAGGGAATTGGATCTAGGAAGGTGGTGTGGCGGGAGGACTGGAGCAGAGAAGAAACCTCTTCCAGTGTAGCGGGTGCGAATGAACATAGAACAGCAGAGGGAGTGAAGTTAGGGGAAGTATTGTTAGGGGAAGAAGAAAGATGAGAGATCTCTTCTCTGATTGTAGAGATCTTGTCAGTGAAGTGAGTTGCAAAGTCTGAGGCGGTCAAGTTAGTAGTTGGAGGAGGAACAGCAGGGCGAAGAAGAGATTGCAGGGTTATAGGGACAGGGACCCTGCACTCAGACCACTTCAATGAGATGAAGTGGTCTTGGTGCCTATTATATTTCTCTAATTAATCACAGCCAAGTTCCCAATGAAACAAACTACCAGGAGCTTGATAATTCCTCATACAGCAATTTCAAGCCCTAACCAACAGAATACAGAAATGCAGAATTCACGCTTTGTAAGTGGTAGCCACAAAACAGAAAAAAAGAAAGAAAAAAACAACAACTTTATTTTACAGAATTAAGATTTTTATAACTGTTGATTTGACAGTGTAGTGGAATGTACACATTACATTTTACGATGTACTTCATGAGGATTTGATCACCACAAGAAATTAATTCTATACATAAATAAACCAGGTACAGGGAGAGTAAAGTCATTGACCCATCCAGCATTATTAAATCAGTTAATTAATCTGTGAGTCTGATTTTAGAAATGAGCAATGACAAGCTAAAAAGAAGCTGTAAAGAACAACTGGGCAGGTTAAGCTCTTTGTTAATTTGTTGGTCCTTTGTTGAACATGCCCAGTCTGAGTACAGACCTCTGACAAACTGAATAAGCTATAAAAGGGATCTCCGATGTTACTCTTGTGATTGCCATTGGACTAGTTCAGCTTGGATGCTCTAGAAAATGGGTATGCATTCTAGGTTACTGATTAAGTCACAACATCATGGGGCACATTTGATGGACTGGTGACGGTGGAAAATTCATTGCCCATGATTAAACAAATACCAGAGTATTAGGTCATTAGAAGGCACATATCCTTTGCTCGCTGCCTCGTTGAATACCGTGTTGACGAGCTCCAGAAAAATGCGACCTTAAACTTAAATCCTGGTCAGCTGCTCCCTCAGTTTGTTCCACCTCACACTACTCCCTGTGCAAGTAAAGGAGGAGACCTGGCATCCCCTTCAGTCTCTGGATACGGATTTCAGCCATTCAGTGGTATCTGGACAGAATAAAATACAGTGGTCATTCAAATCCACCCAGAGACTGCTTTGCAAAATCCAGTCATTGACAAATCTTATGAACAATAGTAGGATCTTGCACTCAGAACGCTTCAGGATAGATTATTTTTGGCTATCTGAACCTGGGGAATTTGAACTTTGGTGAACAAGCCCAGCACGGACGCACTGTACTCTTGCTAAACTTTGTCATACTGCATTTACTAAACAGAGCCCACTTTACTGACATGGACTAACAGTACTTATTTACACACACTGTGCACTCATTGACAAATAATGAATGGGTCTAACAACACTCCCAGCGAACACATAGCACTCAATGGCACACTGCCAGGTACACTGTACTCTGAGAAGGAGTCACTGACATACACTGACTGGGACACACTGCAGACACCATAGTTCGAGGGCTTTAAAACGCTGCCTAAGAACTCAGAGGTTATCTGTCTGAGTTTACAATCCTCCATTACAGATTTTAGCATGTATTTATGTTTGCAAGTACGTGATTACAATCACTATTCTCTCAAAGAAGCACTATAGTGCCAGGAAAACAAACTTGTTTTCCTGGCACTATAGGGTCATTAGGTCCCCCCCCACCCTCATGGCCCCCTCCCGCTGGGCTGAAGGGCTTAAAACCCCTTCAGCCACTTACCTTTCTCCAGCGCCGGGCTCCCTCAGCACTGGGGAACTCTGCTCCTCCTGCCGACGTCAGATCTGAACGCGCATGCACGGCAAGAGCCATGGGAGCATTCAAATCGCCCATAGGAAAGCATTACTCAATGCTTTCCTATGGACGTCAGCCTCTTCTCACTGTGATTTTCACAGTGAGAATCGCGGAAGCGCCTCTAGCGGCTCTCAGTGAGACAGCTACTAGAGGCTGGATTAACCCTCAGTGAAACATAGTAGTTTCTCTGAGACTGCTATGTTTACAGCTGCAGGGTTAACCCTAGAGCAGTGATGGCGAACCTTTTTGAGCCAGAGTGCCCAAACCGCAATACATGTCAACTTTTTTTCCTTAAAGTGCCAACACGGCAATTAAACCTCAATACTGAGGTTTACGTTTAGAAAAAACAACTCGTACTGTTGTCCGAACTAATTAACAACTTTTGTTTGAAAAGAACACAACAACAGAGAGTTCAATGTTCCAAATTTTAAATAATGATATAAATAGATCAAATTAAGCTTATATTTATTACTATCTCCAACAAATGCAATACATACACACACACAGACTGCTGAATACATACACACAGTCTGCTGAATACACACACACAAGACTGCTGAATACACGTACAGACAGACCGCTGAATACATACACACACAGTCTGCTGAATACACACACAAATGTGCATTACTTTCATAGTGTTGTAATGTGGCTATGCATTCAGCAACACAAGAGTTGAAAATTTGTGTGTGTGAAGGGTGCTGTGTGTGTGAGGGGTGTTGTGTGTATTTGTGTATGATGGGTGCTGTGTGTGTGTGAGGGGTGCTGTATGTGTGTATGAGGGGTGCTGTGTGTGTGTAAGGGGTGCTGTGTGTGTGTGTGTGTGTGTATGAGGGGTGCTGTGTGTGTGTGTGTGTGTGTGTGTATATGAGGGGTGGTTGTGTGTGTGTGTGTGTGTGTGTGTGTGTGTGTATATATGAGGGGTGCTGTGTGGGGGTAGGGTGCTGTGCTGTGGGGGTAGGGGTGCTGTGTATGGAGGGTGGGGTGCTGTGTGTGGGGGTAGGGCTGCTGTGTGTGTGGGGGGGTAGGGGTGGCGAGGGATGCTGGGGAGGGGTGCTGTGTGGGGGGTAGGGGTACTCTGTGTGTGGGGGGTAGGGTTAAAGGTGTTTAAAAAAAAAATAATAAAAAAAGTATGCTAAATCGGTATCCCTCCCCTCCCTCCTTCTTACCTTTAATGAAGGAGGGGGGGGGGGGAAACAGCCATCCATGGTGGTCCGGTGGTGGCAAGAACGGCTTCCGTGTCGGGAGGCAGGGGGAGGGATCTGTGAAGCAGCTCCCCTGTCCTCCCGCGCGATGCTGTGTGGAGCATTGCCATGGTATCGCGTGGCAACGCTCCACACCGCTTGCTCACAGATCCCTCACCCTGCCTCCCGACACGGAAGCAGAGTAGACGCCTGCCGTTTTGGGCAGGCAGGTGCCTACTCTGCATTGATGGCGAACCTATGGCCGCGTGCCCACAGAAAAGGCCGGGCGTGCCATAGGTTCGCCATCACTGCCCTAGAGGGACCTGGCACACAGACCATTTCATTGAGCTGAAGTGGTCTGGGTGCCTATAGTGGTCCTTTAAATTGAAGAGGTTAGCAAACTTTTTTTTTTTCCCCAGACCATTCTATCCGTAGTATTGAATAGGGCACCGTGTTTCATTGGCTCAAGGGTAGAGTTACATAGGTGACTAGATCAACGTCAGATGCACATTCTCAGCGCATAGTTAAAAAAATGATCTTAAAACCATTTAAAAAAATAAATATATATATATATATATATATATATATATATATATATATATATTGAGACCTTTTTGTTTTTTTTAAATAAAACTTTGATTAATGCAAAGTCTTTTGTGTCAACTTTATTTACTGAAAGGCATTTATAAGTGGTCATAAAATTGTGTAATAAACTGTTAATGAACATGAACGCATGTAATTTCATGACAGAACACGCACAAGGAATGACATAGATCATAATACATTATTAAACTCCATTCAAGCTGACAGGTAATAGGAGCAGGACACGCTGCAGGCAGTTAACCCTTTAATAACCAGAACACATCCAGGCTAAAATGTATTTGGCATCTAGAAATCAAATAGTTACACCCTTATCTTACCCTAGGGAACTGAACATTAAACTTTACAGAGGCCCATTTTTTTGCTCATCCCATGTTTAATGCTTGCTTGATAAAGGTAAACCACAGTAAGTGTAAGTGTTGAGGTACTGATGCTCTAATATGGATGCTGTGTATTTACTTTGCTTAGATATAGTATAGTATTATATCAACTGCCTACAAATATTATTTTACATTTAACCCCTTAAGGACACAACTTCTGGAATAAAAGGAAATCATGATGGAATATTTCCGTCATGTGTCCTTAAGGGGTAAAGAACATGCACGCTGAGGCATCTGTAGAGAAATGCAGTGAGATAATATGCTCTCGTGGGCATTACTTTCATAGTGTTGTAATGTGGCTATGCATACGGCAACACAAGAGTTGAAAATTTGCATAATATGCCCTGGCTGTGCCAAGACAGCCAGGCATTTAACGTAAAGTAAAAAAATAAAAAATGTTTGGGAACAGCTTTAGCTAGTTATCAGTTGTGCAGATACATAATAATGAAGATTGCATTATGGGAAAATAATACAAGGGTATGAGGTTTATTTTGTAGTTTCTATTACTGGTATATTCTCATAGGTTCTGGAAGCATTATAGCTCAAAAGATAAATGGAATATTTGTATCTCCAGAACTCAGCTGTCATTATGTTCTAATTATGCTTCATTGTATAGATCTTTTTATAGTGCATGATTTATTTTTTACTTATTTATTTTATTGAATAGCATTCCACAGCAGCTGCAAAGCTCTTGGTTTTCTGCCATCCTAGCTGTTCTGTGTCCCAGACCCTGTATGCATACCCCCGGATTGTACTACGAGTGACAGTGTTGCATCACTAGTGCAATACATTACCTACTTCTTGGAATAATTAGCACTTCATTCAAAATATAGATGGATAGTAATTTGGGGTTCTTAAGGCTTAATCACAGAACCCTAACCCTGCATTGAATGGCCATAGCAGAAAGCCTGAATGAGAAAATAGGTCCCACGATATATTTTGGGCTGTAGTACAGAGAGCATTTTAAATAAGAACATAACATACTATTTATTTCTCCTCACTGTACTGGCGTCACGCAGCAAGGAATGCCAATTTATACTCCTGACATAATGGACTGTTGCTAAGCCGTCCTAAACTGCTGATGGATGTTGCAATACACAATCCAGTCTGGCTCGATGGTAACAAAACAAAGGCACTTTTCATCAAGTACCAATAATCCAATAAGAAAAACATCTGATAAGTATGTTTGGTGTTTAGGAACATACAGCCAATAAAGTGTAACAAGTGTGTAATCCTTCTCCCTTGTGGCCAAATAGCTTAGACCGACAAGGAGCCAAACACAATAAATCCATTGCATGTAGTGATTAATATTTTGCTCATTGTGAAAAAAAAATAAAAAATATATATATTGTAAGTGTAGTAAACCCCGGATTAAGCAAGCTGATTGACTTTAAAACCTTCTAGCTGCAACGTCTCCTTGGTGTTCCCTTATCAGATGCTTCCAGTCATGCTCACTCACCTGTTTGACCGCATTCCTGCTCGCAGACTCCACTCCAGCAGTTCCAATGCCGGCCACTGTGACTCCGCACCTTTTTATGTTTCAGCGCGCACCGACGTCATGGCGCTAATGACGCCATGACATTACTGCCGGCCATGACGTCCGAACTCGAACATTTTGGAACCTATAAAAGGCTGACGCACACATAGGACTTTGCCTTGTTGTGGTTCTTTTGTTAGTTCCCAATAGAGCTTCCTTCCTGACTGTTCTTTTCGGTATCTTGACCTCGGCTATCTGACTACTCTCCATTCTTCTGTTCTTGACTCAGCTCTCGTACCGCAACTATTCTCTTATCTGGTTCCCTGACTCTGCCAGTATACTCGTTTTCGTGATTTATGTATTCCTCGAACCCGGCTTGGTCTTAACTATTCTCTTTCTGTCAAATGTAAAATCCGGCCACTCTAAGGTTCGGTATACGTTTTTCTATTACACCCTGCGTGTTGGGTCTCCAAGGAGTCCTGACACTTTCCCAGTAACACCTTCTCGACAGTTGAGGCCTTCTCCCAGAATTCCAAGTCCACACTGTCAGGGGGTACTTCAAATAGGGAAGACCAAAAGGAAGAGCTTCAGCTAAAACTACAGATTCAATGATGCTCTGCCAGCCAGAAGGTTAGCACAACATTATAAGAGTTGTAGTTCAGAATAAACTGATAAACTACCTTTTAATTACCCATGGGTTAAGCTGATGCCTTGTGTGAGTCCATGCTGAACGTATGTATCGGGAATCCACGCAAATTGTTCTCACTGTAATTTAGTATCATTATCCTAAATCAAGTATAGAATGAATATTTTTTTCTGTTTCATCCAAGTCCCCATATATTCATCTACATCAGCACCCATGCATTTATAGACCTCTACAACACCTATCAGTCTTAACCAATGTAAGGAGTGTCAATTCAAGGTTTTAGCCTGCAGGAGATTCCGGAGTCCGGTGGCTGGGTATGGAGAGTTTAGCATGTTGGTTGACACTGTGCCTTAGCCTTGCCTCACCCATAACCCTAAACCCAATTACCCTAAGAACCCAACTCTTCTAACCCCTAATTAACCATTTCTGAAGCTTGCAATTGAAAAGTAAACATTACTAAATTGCACATATTCATAGTCAGAAATCCCAAAACAACAAAGACCAAGTTCTAAGGAGAGAAGTCAAAGTGAAAAGCAGTTTGACCTGAGAATCAAGAGTTAATTAAAGGTATATATGCAGAGGTTTATGTACACGCTTGATAATTAAGCGCAATGCTGTAATATGCAAGGAGCAGGCCCTTAAGACAGGGAAAAAATATATTGGTGGATTTTTATCAAAGCGTTCTGTAAAGTGACGGTTAAATTCCATCATTACTTTGATCATATTTATGAAGACCTACAAAGTAATGGTTTACTTTTCATTGTAAATTCCACCAGTTTTCACAGATATTTCCATTTCAGGAGACCGCAAAATTTAGAGTGGCATCAAAAATGAGAAGTGAAACAGAACACTTTTCTGTCAGAAAACGTAGTCGAAAGATTGATAAATCCATTTAATTCAATGGAAAAGTTGTATATATTAACAAATGAGAGAGAGCCTAAGAAAAAAAAAACCCTGACATATTTAATAAATAGCACAAAAAAAAATCTCCAAAACCCGATGTAAAAGTATCAGTGACACATTGATCTATCTCCTCCATCGTATCTTAGCACTATTCCTTGCTGTTTGAAGCTCGATTTACTCAATCTTGAAAATCATCACACACACACACACACAAAAAAAAAAAAAAAAGGGAAAAAAAGAAAGAAATTTCTAACATTGAATTATTTTATTATTAACTTGTAATACCTCATATTCTTGTGGCATTTATTTCCAATGCAAACTGCTTAAATTATAGCCTGTGGCAAGGATACGAATGATTCAAAGGAACGTTGCTTTCTATTCAACGGGTAATTCACTAAGCTGTGAAATGACCGAGGAATGGTAATTTTGGCTCCGAACTCGCCAAGCTGGAAAAGGAATACATTTGGAAAAATTGCAACTCCCATTTTATTGAACAACCCTTTGTATGCACAAATGTAGAAAGCAATTACTCTAAAGGATTAATCCACTAAACAGTGAACTGTGGTGAATTGAAACCTGAATTGCAAAATCATACCAGAATAACCAAGCAATTATTATAACTCACCTATTATATTTTTGCAAAATGTAAAAGTTATAACTAAAGAAGAATGTATATATATTATTAACCAAATAAATTGTGCCTAAATTTTGGAATTTCTACACTTCTCTGCTTAGTTAATAAATCCCCAGACAATGACAATGTAAAGCTATTTCATGCACACATAGAGTTAAGGCAAACTGCAGCTGACACCAATTTTTTTAAATGTACGGTATGCATGCTTAATGCAGAGCATGTAATGGTTCTCCATGGACTAGATGTACAGCACACGTCACTACAGCATTGAGAAGATAACCAGCGATTTAACGTGAATGCAAAGAATTTTTTCCATATGAGCACATTAAGGTTCTATAACATTGAAAACAAGTATTTATCCATTTACATTCCATTAATCAATCAAATGATGCACCCTTCATGATCTTCATATATTATGCATTTCTCACTGTGTTCAGGCCCGTTGTGTGCCAAAACAAATTAAAAAGAGGCCTTTTGGCACAGTACTAGGTGAAGAATAAGTGTCTACTGCAGAGATAATGGTGGAGAAATGCTGCAGGAATCCACGTCTACACAAGGTCACATTCTGTACAGTTTTCATGGACGCAAATTACATAGTGTAAATGTTACATGTTTGTAAACTGAGATGGAAAATCTTGTCTGTTCGTGGAGTCCTTTCAAATTATCACCTCGGCATAGAAAGTAAATTCCCCGTAAGTCTGCATCCAACAGAGAACATCACAAATACATGAAAGTTAACAATTTTTGTATCGATAGTTGCAGAACTTACAATTATTTTAGATTTTTAGTCACCAAGGAAAAAAAAAACTTCTAAATCCCTACAGGTTGCCTATACCTAGATGATTTCAATATTTACCAACAGAAGTGAACCTAAGTTACCTGGCACCCATATATGGAAACCCTGTATTTCTGAATCCTAATTACCAATGATTTACAGATAGCCAGTGTCTGGAACAGGAGACAAATAGTAACCACCTTCTAAGAGATCACGCCCGCCACCTTTTATACATTGAATTACACATTAGACACCTTGGGTGCTGTGAGACACTTTATTATCGATAGTAGATTGTGGCCAATGTGAATAAGCCCATATTGTTCTAATGCCTTTAGTAATTTGTGGAAGCAAGACAGAATAAGTGTTGCTATTCGTATGCAATTCTTGTGTTGAAATCCTTCAGTCTAGTTTTATTTTTTTTATTTTTCTACTTTGGAGCATGTTATGGGTTACTTTTATATATAGTGATGTATTATATTTTGAGGGCTTCCTTAGATCCACCAGACAGCTCTTCCTATCCCTTTTGGGAGAGCAATTAACTGCAATTAGGATCTGTGCCCTGTAGAGTCGAAGATCTGTTCTTCAACACTAGCCTTTCATTGCTCAATGTCTTGCAAGATGGACTGTTCTTTACACACATGTGAAACACATTTTGCAAATTAAAATAATTACCACGAAAAGCATTTAAGGCAATAAAAATGTTACAAATAATTATTAATAGTAAAATATTAAGGGTATTCCTCACCATGGTTTAGAGTACTCTATGTTTTAATAAGACCTCATATATCAGTACTTACTAGTAAATAATTTGCCTCATTAACTTGACATAATTTGGAAATCTCATCAACATGTTTTTATTTGGTTATGTCTTTATAAAGTGACAACATATTCCAGAGCAGAAAGGTTACAAACGAGGTGACAAATGATATACTTCAAGCATGCTGACAGTCCTGCGTGTAAAGTCCCCAGTCTGCAACTACTTAATGCCACACAATGGAAATCATGGAAATTGGTCATTTTAACTCAAACACTTATGGATTTCAATGCCAGAAAGTCACCAAATTGGCTTCTCTGGTAGGTTAAGATCTAGTTATAATATCACTTATATTATAGAAAACATAAATCAGACAGGATTAAGCCTTAAATTACATAGTTACATAGCTGAAAAGAGACTTGGACCATCAAGTTCAGCCTACCTCACATTTGTTTTTTTGCTGTTGATCCAAAAGAAGGCAAAAAAACCCAGTTTGAAGAACAATTTTGCAACAAGCTAGGAAAAAAATTCCTTCTTGACCCCAGAATGGCAGTCAGATTTATCCTTGGATCAAGCAGTTATTACCCTACATTGAAAGATTATATCCTTGAATATGCTGTTTTTGCAAGTATGCATCTAGTTTGAACATCTGTATGGACTCTGATAAAACCACTTCTTCAGGCAGAGAATTCCACATCCTGATTGTTCTTACAGTAAAAAAACCTTTCCTTTGCCTTAGACGAAATCTTCTTTCTTCCAGTCTAAATGCATGGCCTCATGTCCTATGTAAAGTCGGGTTTGTGAATAGATTTCCACACAATGGTTGTATTGGCCACGAATATATTTGTATAATGTTATCATATCCCCTCTCAGGCGACGTTTTTCTAAACTAAGTAGGTTTAAATTTGTTAACCTTTCTTCATAGCCGATATGTTCCATTCCTTTTATTAATTTTGTAGCCCGCCTCTGCACTTTTTCTAGTGCCATAATATCCTTCTTTAGAACAGGTGCCCAAAATTGCACAGCATATTCAATATGGGGTCTTACCAGTGATTTATAAAGAGGCAAAATTGATATTCTCGTCCCGAGAATGAATGCCCTTTTTCATGCATGACAATACTTTACTGGCCTTGGCCACTGCTGATTGACATTGCACATTGTTGCATAGTTTGTTGTCTATAACAATTCCCAAGTCCTTTTCATGTGTTGTTATCCCTAATTCGCTTCCATTAAGGGTATACGTTGCTTGTGTATTCTTTACGCCGAAGTGCATAACTTTGCATTTTTCAACATTAAATTTCATCTGTCATTTGAGTGCCCAGTCCCCCAGTCTATCTAAATCCCTCTGCAGCAAAGTAATTATCATATAATTACATTACTTTTTGTTGTGTTCTATGACGAGAACATTTCGAGCATGAAACAACATACATTGCAACATACACACTCACGCAGGTCAAGAAACTAACCCTGTGCTTGTGACTGGTTTTCGTAGTGGGTGAAACGGTGAGTAATTTGGGACTGGCATTTTCACCGCACTCAAGAAATAACAAATATTATTATTATTTATTATCATCCACCATGTAGAAAGAGCTAGAAGGCTAAAATGTTACATTAAGTTGTTCTATTTAAGCCTACTTTGAAATTCAAAAACACGGCTTACCAATTCCATAGTTTTTTGCTGTGCAAACATACAGCCGCTTTCTCTTAATAAGCTCTTTGTATATCTGTTTTCAATGTAACGGAACTTGATGGAAAAACTATTGTCTTCTGGCAAGCAAGTGGATTTCTGAAACCAATGTAGAGAGTATTGACCCTGATAGCAATTACCCAACATCTGCCATTTTGGGTTAGTACCTTCAGCTTTACACTTCTACTTCCATGTTGGTCTGCATGGCCATCAGGGTAGCAAGGTGCCCTCATTCTCTCACACACAATGAGCGTCAGTGAGTATCCAAATACATATGAACAATGCAGCAATTTATCGGTATGCACATAGAGAGAATATTTTCTTTGTTGCACCGGAGATCTGGAACACTAGAGGACGCAAGAGGGACCTAGAGATGTGTGTGCCAACTGGTGGCCTTCATTCATAAATGAGGCACATTTAATACCTACTACTTTTGTTGTAACAGACTTTAGAAAGAACAATAAATAAAATACATAAAACAAGCTAAGTAGCAGACACCTGTATATAAGATTCCATTAGCACTGCTCTTTTTTTTAATGATATATTTTCAACCAGGAAAAGACAGAGGGGCTTTGGTTGTCTTCATTTTAAGGTTTTTAAAAATAAAATTAAAAAAAATGTATTAATGGAACCTCACATGCACATAAATGCACCTTCTGTACAGACTTAAAACTCTATGGGAGATTATCTATATATTCTTTTATCACTGTACAGAAGTATAGTACTCCGTTACCCCTCCCCCCTGCCCCCCTTATGAGCAGCAGCAATATAAAATACGTACTATATTTAGGTCTGAATTTAAATCACTGCAAGCCTATGCTTTTCCAAGGGCGGAATGGGTTATCTGATTTAATGAGAAATGAGCAGCTGTGCACTTGCAAGCAGGTTATTGCTAACTTGTTAGTGCGGTTTACAAAAACCTTGAATTTGGCATAACCCCCTCCCCGCAGGATGATGGTTTTGCACGATGTTCTTTGAGATGTCTTCTTGCATGTTTGTATAATCCAGTCCACACAATATGAGCATCCAGACAATATGAGCATCAGTCTCTGGAAGACATTCCCTTTCTCTAAAGCCATCTAGAAAATATTTAGCATTGCTCGAAACACCAATTCAATCAAGACTTTCTGTGCTTGCTTCAGAAACATAGACTCTTATTTTAGGTCCTTAGACAATGACATGTGTGTATGTATCTCAGTCTATTGGAATTCCTTGCCTGGGTGTCACCATAGTACCTTTAATCATGCATACAGTAATAATGAAGACTGATTAGGAAAGCTGTAACTCGAAGCAGCACAACTTCTCTTGGAAGCATTAACCAGGATAAAAGTATTACGCCCCGGGTCCTTTTATAGTTAGGGAGTAAATCAGCAGGCATACAGATTTTTGTACAGCTTGCCGAAACGCTCTAAACAAACATGCTGTGACGTTGGTTCCCTGGGAAAGTTAAAAAAAGCTACCATGGAAAAAAGGTGCTTATAATATGCATCATCTGCGGTTATATAAAGATTCATTATACTCAGATTTTTGAATTTCTTATACAGTGCACATTTTGAGGACTCATTATATATTTAGTAATTAATGAGCACCCTGAACATTAAATTAGAATTTTGCGGAATCAGATGTGACCAAAACTGATAAGTGAAGGGAGGAAAAGGTCACAATGATGATTATACTTGTTGGGAACTGGTGAGATGAGTTGGGCACAGAAGAAATACTAAGATTGAAAGTCTCTTACATTTAGGAAGAGGATTAGAATGAAGTTCCAAGGAACTCTGGGAGGGTGCCAGGGCACTCCGCACACCATAACAACTATAGTAGTATGTAGTGGTTTTGGATGAGTGCTTCTTTGAGATATCCCATTTCTCTGGAATTTTGCACCAAAAGCATATGCTTTTTTTTCTCTTTTTTAAATTATATGTAATACTGCACAGACTAAAAAAGTTTCATTTATGGGACAATCAATTTACTTTTCACTAGTAAAAATGAAAAGCATTTTTCCTTCCTAACATTTTACCATATGTACGCATAGACCCCACCACATTGTTATTCCGATGTTCAGATACATTCTACGTAAACCAAAAACATGAATTCCTACTGAGACACACAAGAGGTCAAAATAATATACCATCTTTCCCCGAAAATAAGACCGGGTCTTATATTAATTTTCCCCTCGAAAAACGCACTAGGTCTTATTTTCGGGGGATGTCTTATTTCGGGGGAAACGGTATCAAGCATGTGCTAGAAAGCAGATCTACATTTGGGGGAAACTTACCCAAACATAGATTAGTTTACTCGCATATGGATTCCCACGAATCTATGTTCGGGGAAGTTTCCCAAACATAGATTAGCTTACTCATGAATGTATATCCCCAAACATAAATTAGCGAACTAGCAACTGGGGCTTATTTTCAGGGTAGAGCTTGTATTATGAGCATCCCCCGAAAATAAGCTAGGGCTTATTTTCAGACAATGTCATATTTTCAGGGAAACAGGGTACATAAATATAGTATATTATATTATATGTGTACATGACAATGGCAGTAGTCATAACGTGAACAGAGAGAGAGACAGAGGGAGGTGGGAATTAATAGCAAGCTATGCCATTATATTAAATGCTTAAAATGAGTAGATTTACAGTCTTAACCCTTCCTCTGCCAGGGAGGAGTAACACAATGCACTACAAGTGTGTGCTACCACAAACAGGTTTATCCATCCAAGAAAAAGCCAGCGAACTAGCTGCTTAGGATCGTATCCTGACAGTATTCCTAGTTGGTGGTCTGCTGCGCAGAGCAGTTTCAATGTTGGGAGTGACACCTCAAGTGTCAGTGAGAGAGGAATTCTTAATTTTTGTATGAAAACCAAATCCTTCACAGTATAATTCTGGAAAGAAATGATTGCGGTAGGTAAGATTTTTACCACCAACAAAGTGCAGAATAAAAACATGGAATTAAAACCAACTTCACTTGATTCCATTACAGTTTTCAAAAGGCTGCAAACACAGCTGCAGAGCCGGGTCTCCGTTCCATTCGATTGAGAACATTGTAAAGGAACCTTCATTTTTCCAGACATTTAGCCTGAAATTAGAAATCAGAGAAATTCTCTATAATTACCCACCTCTTCCACTGGTGGCCAGGACCCCATGCACCATGATGTACAAGGCTGACAAGTATCATTATGTATTTTATAAAAACGATTATACTTATTAATTTGCTTGTTTTTATAATACAGATAAAATGTTGGCCACACTGTATTTGTTTGTAGCTGTCAGAATAATAAGGAAAAGCTGGTGCACCTTGCCCCTTTTAATTAATATTTAATAAAGTGTATAATTTAGAAATTAAATATAAGCATATACATTGTATTTTTTTTAAAGTAATTGTTTTGGCTACAGTATGTTTTTGTCATGTGAAGAATATTTTAGATAAGGATGGTCAGGCAAACATTTCTCTTTCCGTGTGTTAACGTTTAAATTACTACAAGCCTAACAAAGCTGGACAATTTTATTATTACACAAAATATCTAGAGAACTGTGACTAAATAAATAAACCAAGGATCCATTATTATCACAAACCGTTAGCTCATTGAAGGGGTTCTAGAAATTCATATTTAGAATGCCTAGAATACACCTATATTATTACCATCATTTATGTAGTGCCAACATATTCCACAGCACTTTACAATTATAAAATGGGGATATTTGACAAGTAATTTACATACAGAATATAACAGAGGCAAAAAGGTAAAGAAGGCCTTGCTCAAACGAATATACAATCTACGGATATATTGTAGCACCATTCATCCATGATTGCTAACATACCTGAAAAAGTACACCTGTTGACTGTCTGTTTGGCGTGTTAACATCCAATGCATGCTCAATAATAGTGTTATTTCTGTTTTTTTATTAATATCAATAAATATCACTTACCTGATCATCAAACCGATACGTAAGGAACTGCTCTCCCGTTGTGTCTTCTAGAAAACTTCCTTGCGGGGAAAGTGCAAACTCTGGCAAAAAGTAAGCTCCTTGGGCTTGCTCTGCTCCTTCAACCTATAAATAGATTACAAGATAATGCATTAAAAAAAATTGCACATGAATACATTATAAGTCAATGCAAGAAAAACAGCTTTCATAAGGTTGGTAGAACTCTATGGGGATCTATGTGTAAAATTAGGAGAAAATAGAAAATAAGGAGAAAATTAGGAGAAAATAGAACATGAGATTTTTTTTTTAGCAACCACATAAAAGAAGAAAATAAACAACCGAAAAAAAATGTATCATCAGTCACAAAAGAGATTTGTAATTTTTTTTAATTTATTTGGTTTTCAAGTTTAGTTTTTGAACTTGGTATGTTTAAACCAAAATTGTTCATTGTAACATGTGCATATTGCCCAAGTACCTCCATCATCAGTTATTGCATAACTTCTTTTCACGATGAGATCATACTGTGGATAACCATTTGGTATCTCAAAATCAAAGGTCTTATAATAAGTTCAATTCAATCTTCTGAAGTCAATAAAATTAAACCATTACATAGGATAATAAGAACATCTAAAGCTGGGGTTTTGCTTTGAAACTACCAATTAGCTAAATGACCCATTCCTGCTTAAACTCTTTGATGATATTAAAGGAACACTATAGGGTCAGGAACACAAACATGTATTCCTGGCCCTTTAGTGTTGAAACTACCATCTAGCCCCACCCCCCACACCTTCCTAAATATAGTAAAATTGTACTTGTATTCAAGTCTGCAGCTGCTGCCTCTGCCCCTGATCTGCCTGCTTGGCTGACATCCTCAGAAGTGGTGGAGTGAGCCAATCAAAATGCTTCACCATAGGATTGACTGAGTGTCAAGGAGGCAGATCAGGGGCGAGCCAGTACAAGTCAAACATGGCCCTGGCCAATAAGCATCTCCTCATGGAGATGCATTGAATCAATGCATCTCTATGAGGAAAGTTCAGTGTCTCCATGCAGAGGGTGCACAATGTGCAGCACTGCCACATGAAGCACCTCTAGTAGCCATGTGAGGAGTGGCCAGTGGAGTTATCACTAGGTTGTAATGTAAACACTGCATTTTTTCAGAAAAGACAGTGTTTACAGCAAAAAGCCTGAAGGTAGTGATTCTACTCACAAGAACAAATTCAATAAGCTGTAGTTGTTCTGGTGACTACAGTGTCCTTTTAATACTATTATATATCCCATTCTCCACACTGCCAACACTGTAGGTGACCCTAAACTGGCCAGCCTATCTATCCTCATAGAACCAACTCCATAGTCGAATAATCCTTAAGATAAAGTAACATTTACACTTTTTTCAGTGTGTTTATGATTGGGGAAGAAAAAATTCATTTTAAAATGAATTTCAGAATAAATAACCTTAGATCACTCCAAACATAAAGACCACATACCCAGGGCCAGAATAAGAGCCCAATGGGCCTGGTGCTGACAATTATGATGGGGCCTAATTACAGACTTGTCACGGCCCCTGGCTCACTGCGAGGTGCAGTTGCACCGGACCAGTGTGACCGCGCCAACGAACTGAGCTTACCTGCTCAGCGTGAGTCGGGAGCCGCTCTGCTGGGTTCTCCTGGCTGCCTGCCCAGGTTCAAGATGGTGCCGAACAAGCGGTTGCAGCCAGATATAGCTCTGCCCCCCAGAGTCACACACACGTTCTGCAGTCAGAGGCCAGAGGGATATTTAACCTAGGTTATTGCCCTGTCGTGGTTTTCGTTCCTGGTTCCTGAATCCTGAGAGTGCGTTTTCTTGTCCTGTGTTTGATATTCCCAGTATTTTGACCTTGGCTATTCCTGACTATTCTGATTCCTGGCTTCCCTGACTTGGCTTGTTAAATGGCATTGTATATTTCTGGCTCCCTTGACCATTCTCTGTTTTTAACGTATTAGTCCGGCCATTCTAAGGACCAGTTTACGTTTTATCATTTTCTGTTCTGTCTATGTAGATGTTACATAGTTCTGCGTGCTGGACCACACTAGCAGTCATGACAAGAATCTCATCGACCATAGACACTAAAACAGTCATACCTCTCAAGCATCAAGTATCTAATGGAGATGGTGTTGGAGGGAAACTCAAAGCTTTAAGAAAACACATACTCTATGCTAATCTCTCTCTAATTTACGCTTTAATCTTTCAAGTAAATCCATACCCCCTAACAGCAGTGTCCAGTGAAACAGGAAGTCAATGGGGACACTGGGAGAAATGGGGACACAGACACTAAGGACACAGACACTGGAAGACATGGGGACACTAAGACACTAGGGACACAGAGACATGGGGATACTGAGACACTAGGGACACTGGCTGGAAGGCATGGAGACACAGGCATGAAGACACTTGGGGACACTGGGAGACATGGGGACATTTGGGGACACTAGAGACAGTGAGAGACATGGGACACAGACACTGGGAGACATGGGGACACAGACACTAGAGACACTGGGAGACATGGGGACACAGACACTAGGGGGACTGGCTGGGAGACATGTGGACACAGACATTTGGGGACACTGGGAGACATGGGGACACTGAGACAATAGGGACACTGAGAGACATGGGGATATAGACACTGGGAGACTAGGGGACACTAAGACAATAGGGACACAGAGACATGGGGATATAGACACTGGGAGACTAGGGGACACTAAGAAAATAGGGACACTGGCTTGGAGGCATGGGGACACTGTGTCCTATGTGTCTCTGTGTCTCAGTGTGTCTCCCAATGTCCTCATGTGTCTCAGCATCCCCATATCTCACAGTGTCCCCTAGTTTTTCAGTGTTCCCTAGTGTCTCAGTGTCCCCATGTCTCCCTGCTGCCTTTTCCCCCATACTTCACTTCCCTGAGCTGTAGTCTGTCTCTGCAGACTGGGAGCTGCTGTCTGGACTCTCTGTGCTGTGCAGCTGCTCCCCTGTGGATCAGTGAGTAGAGAGAGGCAGGGAGGGATATGCTGTAACTTCCTATCCCTGCCTCTCTCCACACACAGTGACTCCTACTGGTTAGTGCTGGTATTACAGAGTAATCTCTGTTTATACTGAGAAAAATACCTGCATTTGTATTGCCAGTATTACTGCAATACCGGCATGGCCAGGCAGCCTCAAATACTGATAAAATACCAGTCAGGTGGCAAACCTGAGAGTAGTGTGTGTAAAAAAAAAAAAAGTAAGAATTTTTTTATTTTTTTTTAAATGGGCCTATTCCATGGGCCTGGGCCTGGGCCTGGGCCTGGAGCTGCAGCTCCATCTGCCCCTATGTTAATCCGTCCCTGCACATACCCACACCATGCCTCTTTGCTCAATCGTGGATATTTTATGAGCCGGTTGTGCTAATCTGAGACTTTATAATTAATACAGTAAATAAATAAATAAAAAAAACAGTGATGGAACTCTCTCTGTCTTTCTTCTACCCTGTGGTCCTAGTCATCCTGTTTTCTATTCAATCTGATAACGCAAATATGGGGCAAGCCCACTAAACAGAGCTAGCTGTAAGACTCCATAAGTATGACAAGCATAAATTATTAACTTTAGCCCATAATTGCTCAGGGAGATGCCTCATTTCATCTTGGTCTGGAAAAGAAGAAAGGAGGACAGATTTGAGAACTACTGTATTAATTTATTTGCAAATTTACAAGAATGTTATATCCTAAAGTATTATCAAAGTTAATTTAAAATTGTAAAGGTAGATTTAAATATTCCTAAAAAGACATCCCTAAATATATCACATTCAAGTTTTCTATCTAAGCATACATCTGCTACTAATCAAGCAGCATTAGCAATTGCAAATGTGGCTTTGGTGGGAGAGCTGTATGGCGTTTAATAAATTCTATCCCATTGAACTAAGATCCAGACAGTCTACATTGAAATGCTGTGCTGGGAGCTTCGGATTAATCCAATAATTTGGAGATTTAAAAACATTTCAGACAATCCAATGCTTCCCCATAGGGAAACAATGAAAGGGTATGGTACATGCGTGGCAAAATGTCGCACTGCACCAATCAAACGCTCTCAATGAGAGTCGTTTAATCTTTAACAGAGACTTGGTTATAATAGCGAAGCACCTCTAGTGTCTGTCAGAGGTGTGTTTACCCTACAATGAAAACATGGTCAGTCTTGCAAAACAGTAATGTTTTCGGCTGCAGGGACAAAAAGACAGGGACATGGCTTCCAGACCTCTCCATTAAGATGACGTGGCATGGGTGCTTTTAGTGGCCTTTTTATTTAGCCCCTCTCCCATTAACAATATGTCCGAAAAAAAAAAAAAAGCTCCAGAGACAGAATTGCTCAGTTTCTCGCCTAGCTTATTATCAGTAACGGGCAAAGGTCGGATTCAAAGAAAACCATTGCAAATATCAGCAGCTATCCAAGAGATAACTTCCATCAATCTCATACAGACCACAAAACATATGTCCTAGAGCTGCTCTAAAAGTTAATGAACTCCTAACCCTGAAATGGCATTACACCCTTTACTATTAGCTACCCCTTATGTATCAATTACTGAATATCATTTGTTCTCTGTTTGCATAGGAACAATAGAAAAAGGGTTTTTTAAGAACCCAGACATTATACTATCTAACAACAATCAACATGTGGTACCCATCTGTACAAACGATAATGTTAAAACAACAGTGAAGTCCTACATTCAATTTTTTTTAATGTTCCAGAAACAAAAAAAAAGACAGGATAAATGAAATAGTAGTTACCAGCGGTATTCATGAATAAACAAACTTGTGGGTTCAATGCAAGGTTTAGGCAATTACTCTCACAGAGCGATATGTTATATTGACGCCTTATAATATTTACTTACTTGCATTTTGCCACTGTACTTTTTTACCACCAAGAAGGGATAGACGAAATCTGTACATGCCATGATCATTGAACGGTCTTTATTATTATTATCGCCATTTATATAGCGCCAACAAACTCTGTAGCGCTTTACAATATAGGGGGGTAGATTTAACTATAAATAGGACAATTACAAAAAACTTACAGGAACGATAGGTTGAAGAGGACCCTGCTCAAACGAGCTTACAGTCTATAGGAGGTGGGGTATAAAACACATTAGGACAGGAAAGAGCAGTCAAAAGGTGGGAGTGAAGCAGAGCTGGAGGAGAGAGTAGAGTGATGCCCTTTAGGAGAGAGCAAGAGACAGGTATGTGAGGTAGAGGGGCATGCATGCACATCATCCAGGTCACGAGAATATACTGAATGAGCGCCCATTTCACAGAGTCCTTCTCTTTAAATATTGGAGTAAATAGGATGCAATAACAAAATTAACTTTTGCAACTGTACAAGCTTGCACCATGTCAAAAGCAGCACTTACCAAAACACAAAAAAAAATAAAAAATCTCTCTGGGCAGCACAAGAGGTAAATGGACACTTCACCACCCAGAAGTCTAAGGTTAACCAAAACAAGGCCATAACATGGAGGTCTCCACCTCTAGTTTCACAAGATTCCTTACACATCTTGATTTTGTAATTTTTGTCACGTCACAACGCTGTTTTAGCAATAGCCATATCGTTTGTGCAATAAATAAAATATATAAGACATTACAAAAAAAAAATTACAAGTAATAAATAAATACACACTAGACAATTTGGTATTGAGAATGTCCAGTACAACCGGAAACAGGAAGAATTCTTATAAACTTTTATGCCACCATTCTGGACAATCATCAAGCAAAGTAAATAATTTTTAAAATATGGCCCTTGTGAATGTAGTTTTAAAAACGGCTGATACCTTGTGCTGCTAGCAAATAGCCCTAGCAAAATAATGAAACAGAGTCAATACTGCAGGATGACAGACTAAAATAATTATTTACATGACTTTATTAAATAATTAAAGGAATTAAATGTCTGCTCTGTCTCCTGAAAAAATGTTTGCTTTTGACCAGCCAAATGGGTACAAAGGAAGCATAACAGCAATGCTTGCATTTATGTCACGTGTTATAACTGTAAAATTACTTGGAAGAGTCTGACCTTACGACAAGAGTAACATATTATTCAATTAATTAGGAATTACAGCACATCTTTCTAAAATCATAAATCTATATACACTTCCCCATTTAGAGAAAGACCCCTGGCTTTCCTTTCTCACACCAATTTTTATTATATAATAATAAACATCTTGCTGATGCAGAAAAGGCCAACAAAACCAAACAGGAAGCCCAATAGCCTAAACCACAAACCAGTTCAACAAAGATGGTAATAAGGAAGGTTAGTGGGTGTTTCGTAGTTTATGGCAAATCTCCATTTAGGAGCCTTTAGAGGCAGGAGTGGTTCATGAATGTATTCTGATGCACTGCAGTTGAATTCCATTTTTTTCCCTCATAATTAAAAAAACAAGTAGAAAAATGCATGGCTTTTTTATGTATCGAGCTTTCAAGTAAGATACTTATGAGTACCAAGGTCGCTAGCCAAAAAGGTGTGATACTGTGCACTCTGAATCAGGCACAATGGGAATCAGTAAACTCATAGTTCATTTATTAAAGGACCACTATAGGCACCCACACCACTTCAGCTTAATGAGGTGGTCTGGGTGCCAGGTCCTTCTAGGGTTAACCCTTTTTTTTTTTTATAAACATAGCAGTTTCAGAGAAACTGCTATGTTTATAAATGGGTTAATCCAGCCTCTAGTGGCTGTCTCATTGACAGCCGCTAGAGGGCTTCAGCGCTTCTCACTGTGATTTTCACAGTGAGAAGACGCCAGCGTCCATAGGAAAGCATTGTGAATGCTTTCCTATGGACTGGCTGAATGCGCGCGCAGCTCCTGCCGCGCATTCAGCCGAAGAGGAGGAGAGGAGGAGGAGAGCTCCCCACCCGGCACTGGAGAAAGAGGTACGTTTAACCCCTTCCTCCCCCCAGAGCCCGGCAGGAGGGGGACCCTGAGGGTGGGGGCACTATAGTCCCAGGAAAACGAGTATGATTTCCTGGCACTAAGCTAGTCAACACTGTATAGTCACACTTAGAAGGAATTTACTAACTGGTGATACATAAATAAATAAAAAAGCTCCCAATTGTGGTTAAACCACTCCACGAAGAAGAACACTATTGAAACTGCTAGGCTACTATCTGTTTATTGGATGTCACTGTAATTTGTCAGAAGGAAAAAATAAAAGGATTTTTGTGTAAAAGTGGAACCATACACAATATCCCACAAACTGTCCAAGTTTTATGGAGGGGTCGACACTTTCACATCCTATAACATCAACAATATTTAAACATAATTAAAATAAAAAAAATCGACCTGTCAAACTACTGCTTGAAATGCAATATTTTTCTTTGACTAAATATTAAGAAAAAAAAACCCTTACCCAGCAAGAATTAAATATAATTTTTTTTTAAAATGGATTGATACCTTCTCAGAAATACAATGCCATATATTTAACATAATTTTTAAACGTAACAAAACTAACAATAAGACTAACTTAGCAAGTTTAAAACAATCTGCTGATGTTATACAGCCAGATACTTCCATGTTTTTTTTTTTTTTGTATTGTTTCTCTCTTCAAAAATATGCTGTTTAACCTACCACACGCTAAAGTTACTCGTCTTTAACCTTAAAAAATGTGCACAGCATCACATGCCATGCAACTGTAATTTTATGTGTCTGAAAACTATGGTAATCTCTGTTGTGGCATTACTAGACTAAATGTTATCTATATCAATGCACGAAAAATAAAGAATTATAAAAAAAAAAACGGATTGATAAAATAGAAAAAAAAAAAAATCAAGTATAAAAGAATGTAATCCATTTTAGTAACTGAAGAATTCTTCAGTTAACAAAAGCCTTTATATGGCCAAGTCAAGTTGAAGAGCCTCTACGTCACTGGGATTGGTTGTCCTGTATGGAGATAACATTTAACCATTTTGGAGCAGAGGATTGCACAACCTTTAGTACTAATAATGTTAGGGGTAGTATCAAACCACCATCTTATCTGAAGGAGTTCAACCATTAATGCACAGTTTAACTATCATAGTCTGCAAGCTGGTACCCAATGGCTCTGCCCCAGAAGAAGTTTCAGACTGGGCACCGCTGATAGGCTGAGAGCATCATCTGAGACTCTCAGTCTGTCAGTAGCTCCCCTTAACACCTGCCTTAACTTTCGTTGCCACTTATGATTAGTGACCTTTGTGTAGTCTTTCACCCACTGTTCTAATTCTACCTCGTTCTCAGATCTTTAAGATTTGATCATCGAATAAAACTGTGCTTTCTGAGCTTGAGTTTGTGTGTGATATAGAACCAAATGTTTGTCTGGCAAAGGCCCAATCAACATACCACAATGAAAAGTTTGAATTAAGACTGACTCCTCAGTTGATAAAACCATCTTGCTCCTGTATTACATATTGAGTCAATGTTCAGCCTCATCAACACAAGTTTACACTAACAAACAAAATCTTTCACTTTGTTAGTACTGTTCTCCAAGTGCTTTCCTACTTGTTGGATAGTCCCATCTGGACTTTTATCAAGACAATTAAACAGTGAAAAAAACAGCCTTTAAATATGCAGTGATCATGTGATGTTCATTGGAAGGTGAAAACAAGGTGGAGTGAGGTCATAATTGACGTATCTGTTTGCAAATAACGTAATCAGGATAATTGGCATGTTGTTCCACAGGGATAGATGGAAAATAATTAAAAATACAAACAACACATAATAGTACATAATAACATAAATATATCTATATATGTAGTATAGAAATCATTATAGGGAAAATATCATGGCACCAGCATGTATGCTAAATTACTCAGGAGTAAAGGGAGTTATATAGACTTTTTCGCTAGTAATTAAAGTGCCACATGGCTAAATAATCCCAAATAACCAGGGAGTATCACTCCCATCACTAAGGACTCCCACGTCGGGCAGTTGATGCACATTAGGCTCAATGTAATGGCTTATTGTCTTTAAGTTATAATATCAGTGGCTAACTTAATTGTAGCCTTCTTATACTGAAATGTGACTACTTTTAGCTGCTGCAAGTAGATAATACTTAATCCTGTCTTGATAATTACATAGTCAATTCATTAATACACAGAGTTCACCATAGTCACTTCCTAATTAATGTAACCATACATGGTTAAAGTTGTTATAATCTAATTAGAAATCAGCTAAGATTACTCAACATAGAGCCGAGAATAACTAAATCATAATCTATAATGAACTAGATATACAAGCTCCTTGAAAATATCACGGATATGTACAAAATAAGTTAAATAAATTTTTACCACTGATGTATTATACTTAACTATATATCATAGTAATGATAAAAATATTTATCTTTTAGGTAGAAAGCAATATAATGGATTTTGTTCATTGAGTCCATGGGGGAACATAGTGTCAAGGGTGTAGATCCAATACACTTCCCTCTGTAATAAACATGTATCTCTGTCACCTCCTCTGGATAGGGCAGGGACATGATCAATGCCCATGAATCTAAAGGAGGGAAGTGTATGCCCAGCCTCCAAAAAATGCCTTGCCACAGGGGTATTTGCTGTATTATTCTGAATAGCCAAACTTATAGCGGACTGATGTCCCCTCATCCTCTCTCTCAAATCATTTGAAGTTTTTCCCACATAGACTAAGCCACATGGGCACACGATCGGATATACCACATGAGTTGTTATACAAGTAATTCTGTATCTAATTTTGTACTTCTTTCCAGTTCTTGGGTGTGAGAACTCTTTGCCAGGGGTCATAGAATTGCACGCAGTGCATTTGAGACATCTGTAGCAACCAAGGTTAGTATTATCCGCTTTCTGTACGATTTTAGTAAACTGATCCATATGAACTAAATAGTTCCTTAAATGTTTGCCTCTTCTATAACTCATAATTGGGCTTTGTCTAAATGAAATTTGTAATGTTGTATCTTTGCTTAATATTCTCCAATTCTCACCCACCACAGAAGCTACTTGAGATGATTTCGTATGAAAAGACTGAGGAAAGATCAAACGATTGTCGTCTCTTGATGGTATCAGTTGCTCTGTAGTTGATATATACATATACACACAGTGAGGGGGAAAAGTATTTGCCCATTGACAAAGAATTGATCAGTCTATAATTTTAGTGGTAGGTGTATTTTAACAGTGAGAGACATCATAACAAAAATAAAAAACGGAAAAACGCATGTCAAAAAAGTTATGAATTGATTTGCATGTTAATGAGTGAAATACGTATTTGACCCCATCAACCTAGTACTTGGTGGCAAAACCCTCGTTGGCAATCACAGAGGTCAGACATTTCTTGTAGTTTGCCACCAGGTTTGCACATATCTCAGTAGTTATTTTGTCCCACTGCTCTTTGCAGATCCTCTCCAAGTCATTAAGGTTTCGAGGCTGACATTTGGCAACTTGAACCTTCAGCAACCTCCACAGATTTTCTTTGGGATTAAGGTCTGGAGACTGGCTAGGCCACTGCAAGACCTTAACGTGCTTCTTCTTGAGCCACTCCTTTGTTGCCTTGGCTGTGTGTTTTGCGTCAGTGTCATGCTGGAATACACATCCACGACCCATTTTCACCCAAGATTTGATGGTACATGGCCCCGTCCATCGTCCCTTTGATGCGGTACAGTTTTCCTGTCCCTGTAGCAGAAACCCCCCCAAGTATAATGTTTCCACCTCCAAGTTTGACTGTGGGGATGGTGTTCTTGGGGTCATGGGCAGCATTCCACCTCCTCCAAACACGGCGATTTGAGCTTGAATTTGGTCTCATCTGACCACAACATTTTCACCCAGTTCTCCTCTGAATCATTCAGTTGTTCATTGGGAAATGTAAGATGGGCCTGTACATGTGCTTTCTTGAGCAGAGGGACCTTGCGGGCGCTGCAGGATTTCAGTCCTTCATGGCATAGTGTGTTACCAATTGCTTTCTTGGTGACTATGGTCCCAGCTGCCTTGAGATCATTAACAAAATCCTCCCGTGTAGTTCTGGGCTGATTCCTCACCGTTCTCATGATACTTGAAACTCAACGAGGTGAGATCTTGCATGGAGCACCAGACCGAGGGAGACTGACTGTTATTTTGTGTTTCTTCCAGCTGCTTGGCGATGGTCTTGTAGCCCATTCCAGCCTTGTGTAGGTCTACAATCTTGTCCCTGACATCCTCAGACAGCTCTTTGGTCTTGGCCATGGTGGAGAGTTTGGAATCTGACTGAATGATTGATTGCTTATGTGGACAGGTGTCTTTTATACAGGTAATGAGCTGGAGATTAGGAGCACTCATCAAGATTTATGGGCGCCAGAAATCTTGATTGATAGGGCATCAAATACTTATTTCACTCGATTGCCAACAAGGGTTTTTCCACCAAGTACTAAGTTGAAGTGGTCAAATACGTATTTCACTCATTGACACGCAAATCAATGTATAACTTTTTGGATATGCGTTTTTCTGGATTTTTTGTTTTGTTTTTCTGTCTCTCACTGTTAAAATACACCTACCATTAAAATTATAGACTGATCATTTCTTTGTCAGTGGGCAAACATTCAAAATCAACAGGGGATTAATACTTTTTTCCCCTCACTGTATATATATATAGGTTTCATTTAAAATAAATATCTTTAGAATACATTTGGAGTATCTAATCATTCTAAATTCATCTTCTTACATTTGCATGAAATTACCACATTATTTAACAATAGATCAAGCTATTTCACCATCATAAAAAATGAAACTATTTCTCTATAGCCCACACCTCTCCTTGTGCTATTTCAGCTTCACTGGTTATTGCAAGTCAGTTTAAGGAAGTGGTTTGCAATCACCTAATCACACATTCCCTTCACACGTTTCCAATGAACGGATTTTTAGAGGAAGCCTATTTATTTTTCTTTCACTCCAAGCGAATGGACCTTACACCAGCTCTCCGAAGGCTCAGAGTGTTAAGGAATTTAACTAGGAGATAATTAAAAACAGACAAAGGTCTAGAAGCTCCTCATCACCGCAAACAAGTAGATTAGCAATTTTAACGCATTACGCTTCATTAAATGGAATAAACCTATGCCAAGTAATACAGGAATCCAGCATTGCTTAGCACACGTGAACTGTCAAATAGAAGGATATATTTGCTGTTCATATTCTCTCCCCCTTACTATGCTGCCATGATGAAATACCCAACCTACAATGCCAAAAATATGGCATAACCAGAGCATCTTTTAAAGCCATTTATTGTGGAAAAATGCAATAAAAGTTTATTGATCTGTCGTCATAAATGTCCACTTTCTTCCACTGAATGCAGAAATTAAATATAATATTGCTGCAATGTAATTTCATGTAATTTCAAATCTCAGCAAGCAGAACTACTATACAATAAAAGCTGTACATTGTGAGCTTTCAAAGACTGGATTTTTTGCAGCATTGGCATTTGTAAAATAATTTGTACACAAGTCAAGTGATAAAGACAAATAACTTTTAAGACGGCCCTGCAGGGGGTGCTTTATTTAGTTCTAACTCTCATAGTGAGACATATTATCTTACTTAGTTTGCAGCTTGTGTAGCACATTTCTGACTGATACTTATAAACCTCTGCTACACAAAATGATTACATACTCCAGGTGTAACTAAATTAAGATAACAATAACAATGAAAAGGAGAACACAACTAAACAAAACATTTAAAAATGTACCTATAACATGTTAGTATTTTATCACGTGTTGCCCCGGCTACTTTTAAATGTATGTTATACATTGATATCTGTAACGGGTTCAGTCAAGGTACATCCAGAGCATATATTACACTGAAGGAGAAAAATAGAAATATTGGCCACAAGTCAGCTTTCACCTATGCAACTACACAGTTCTATATTGTAACCTGAGGCCCTATTCTGTTTGTGGAGCACTCCGGTTTCAGCATGTTTTTGATAATTCCTTTCAACATCTAGACTTCACTGATAATAGTGGATTCTCCTGTCGAATCCCCAATTCAACTACATCCACCAATATAATTTTAGCCAAGTCATGAGAAGTCTTCAAAAGGAATATTCTGACTAGATTCTTAATCTTTTGGCAATTGTTAACTGACTACACAGAGTCAGGCTTCCAGCAGAGCCAGCCTATTAACGGGATTCTCAAACTCTTGTTAACAGAAGCCAAGATGGAACAACTCATTGAGGTATATAGACCTTCATTATTGCTAGAATCCGGGAACAACAGCCAAGACACATCCTACCACCTGAACAATATTAGGTATCCCACTTCTGAAGTCCCACTATCCAAATGCTGACATAACTATTGCAAGAGCTGCACTGTTATCTCTGGTTAGCAACTAATATGGTGACATAAACAGGTCTCCTGATTCACGAGAGTTTTTGGTGTCATGTATATCACCAGAAAACACACAGAGCCAGCTATCAGCAACCAGCACATGGATTGTCAAAGCAAGTTCATAGTTCTTTTAATAAGATCAGTCATGGAAGAAGAATCTACTGTCAACAATGCTTTTTTTTTTGTCATATTTTTTATTGAGGATCAGAGTTGCCAAATAAAACAGTACGGTGGTGACATTAATACAAATACTGGAGATGCATTAGCAACTGCCATAATACAATTTAGCCATATGACAGAAATTGCTCATCATCGGCTGACGTACCAAGTACTGTCAACTATGTTAACTGGGATCATGGACCAGGTAGAGACTATTAAAATTAGAATTAACATTAGACATCAATAAACGTCTCTAGCATAGAAGGTCTTAGCCCTTCTTCGTCTTATGTCATATATCATGCCTCTTCTTAATCCATTGCTGGCCTCACCTACAGTACATCTCTAGAATACATTCCTTTATTGTATGATGCTGCCAATATTCTAATCCACTAACTCATCATCTCCCTCCTCGACAGCTGCTACATCCTCCTAGCTAATATCCCTGTAACCTGCCTGTCCGCACACTCCAAGCTCAACAAAACATTGCTGCCAGACTCCTCAGTGTAACTCTCTCTGCTAATCTCACCACTGTCTTGCCATTTCCTCCTTCGTCAAAATCAATGCCGACTCCCGCGTTAAAAATACACACTACTCACTCAGACAGACATCTCAGCATATAAATCCCAATACTACTACTATCCATCGCCTTCATTCACCAATTACTTCTGTTTCTCTTCTTCTATCAACACTTCTCAATCCTGTATAAAAAGATCTTCCCCCTTGCAACACTCTCGTTTGTCTGCATATCTTTAAAATATATCCATCCTGTAAGTTCAAATCTCCAAACATATACATAGAACAAGGATACTTTAGAAAGGAAATAAGTGCCTTTTAAATTTTAAGGAGGAATGACTTGTATATGTAGATGACTCGTTAACTTGGAAAATGTTTAATGTAAATGCTTACAGAAACTAAGGACACAAACAGCTATGATTGTAGTCATATGATAATGACGCACTGTGTGAACTATTTTGAAAGTATTTGTCAATTAAGTAATGGAAGCAATTGAACATATTTGTTGCGGTTTTTGATCATGTACCTTTTTGCTCTGTCTCAACAATAGTAAACTTAAAGCTAGTGACTAATGCCCACATATGGTCTCCTTGGTCTAGTGACTGTGAAACTAGCCTAATATTATTTAAAAATATATATTTATCCTTTTTTTTTATGTAGTCATCCCAGTGTGAACCATTACTATTCAGTGTCGTGTTTGGCGTCACCAAGACCCGTTAAAGATCTAGATGAACCAGACTACTTGTGCCTAAAAGGATAACCTATCACTTCCCAGGATTTTTAATACCTTGTTTACGTATTACAATATTTGACTAAAATGTATTTTATGTGTAAAAATTTTTTATTAAAAGGTAGAAATCCACACCTATTCATCCTGTAACTGGGAGCCTCCATCTTAACTCCCTGTAAGTCATTATAATCGTTGTTCTTTACACCTGGCAGTCAGCATAGATAAAGCATACACAGAAAGAGAGATATTAAATCGTAGAGCCTTTCCACTCGGCACAGGGGCGGGCTGGGAAGGGGGGCAGGGAGGCAATTGCCCCCCAGGCCGCCCTAAACCAAGGGCTGCTCGCACCCAGCAAAAATAGGAAAAATCTGAATCCCCTGCCTCTGGCTCCAGCCCTGCCTCTGGCTCCGGCCCTGCCTCTGGCTCCGGCCCTGCCTCTGGCTGAGGACTCAGATTTTTCAATTTACCTCCCTCTCCCTGCAGCCTGCAGCCAGGACCTCTGGGGAGTCTGTGAGAAGAGCAGAGGAAGTCACGCCCCCTCCTCCTAACATCATCAGGAGAGGCCGACTGCTGCTGATTGCTGCTCCTGCTGGCTGCTGCCCACCCCTCCCTGGCCTAAGGTAAGACACTTTAGTTTTTTTTTATTCCCCTCCTCAGCCCCTGTCCCCTCTTCAGCCTCTCTCCCCTCCCCAGCCCTGTCCCCTTAGTCAGCCCTGTCCCTTAGTCGGTCCTCCCTCCTCCCAGCCCTGTCCCTTAGTCAGCCCCTGTCCCTCCCTCCCCAGCCCTGTCCCCTTAGTCAGCCCCTGTCCCCTTAGCCCCTGTCCCTCCTCCTCAGCCCTGTCCTCCCTCCTCAACCCCATCACCCTTCTTCAGCCCTGTCCCCTTAGCCCCTGTCCCTCCTCCTCAGCCCTGTCCCCTTAGTCAGCCCCTGTCCTCCCTCCTCAGCCCCATC
>OW240914.1:79813861-79913591 GCA_933207985.1 Pelobates cultripes | reverse complement strand
ACTAAGCCATAGTGATTTAAAGACAGTGATCACTTTGAGCACTGCATACAGATCATCTGTCAGTCTGGAGTCACTAAATATAACCCCAGAAACAACAGATACATAGCTTTGCTTACACTAAAAATGCAGAACATTCTAGGTCATCCTGACAACATTAAAGCCCACTATTTTTAGAATGGTATGGAACATCCTAATTGCTTAAGGGGATAATAGTGTCAAATTTTATACTTCTCATATTTTTTTTCCAGGGGAGATCAATTCTAGGCTATTGTCATGTGACATAACGAAAAAAGAAGCGAAGGTTGAAAGAAGATTTAAAGCAACAATGTCAAATTTGCACTTCTTGTTTATAGAAAAAGGGTTTTTGTTTTTTTTATGTATTTATTTTATTTTTTTATCTGGCTGAGCAGCCATGTTGTGTCAGGTTCTACTGTTATCTGACCAACTTTTGCTCAATCTAACATGTCTGCTGCTGCAGGTACACACAGAGGAATCACAGCAGCAGGCAAGTTAGGATGAGCAACACTTGGTCAGATAGTATCGTATAGTACCCATGTGACTCAACCAGGTAGAGGGAAATTGTCTCCAAAATAATCAATATAAAATAATCGTTAAGTTTTATTTAAAAATTTTGGAAAAAGAGAAGTGAACATTTAATGACAGCTAACAGACTGCATTCCAAAGAGCAACAAGAAAATGGTTGTAAATTAATACATTTACAGATCCTATCAATATCTTACATGTACAATTTGTTTTAACTAGACATGTGCAATTCATTTCGGTGAATTTGCAGGAATATCGGGCAATTCGGACATTCGGATACTTCCGAATGTCCAAATTTCCGAACTGTCGAAGTTCCGAAGATGCCGAAATTCCGAAGTGTCAAAGTGTCAAAGTGTCGAAGTGCCGAAGTGCCGAAGTTCGGAAGCACAGTATTGCCTAAGTACGAATATACTTACCCAGTGAAAGAAGAAGAATGTTACACTGTATACAATTTTAAATAAAAAGTATACAAACATAGCCAGGATTCAGCTGTAAGCATTTGCAACACTTACAACAATCAAGTAACACACATTCATGTAATGAATATAATGACAGGAATGAATAAGTAGATAACTCCCTAATTCCCACGGTATTAGGGAGCTATCTACTAAAAGGCTCAAAGATCTAAATTGGTCTTTCAGACAAATTTACTAATACTAAGTAAAGATTACTTAGTATTAGTAAATTATGCCCCTACACGCTATAGTAGAGGCATGTCTATTAACAGTTAAAAAAAAAAAAAAAAAAGTCCCCCCTCACGAGCCCCCCCCGGCCCCCACCCCTGAGCGGTGGGTGGGGGCCCTAATGAAAAATAATGGGGGGAACCTATTTTCCTCCCCCAGGGACCCCACCCTTGAGCAGCGGGTGGGGGCCCTAAATACAAATAAGGGGGGACCTAATGTCCTCCCCCCTGGCCCACACCCTTGAGAGGTGGGTGGGGACCCTACAGTAAAATAAGGGGGGGGACCCAACGTCCTCCCCCCTGGCCCCCACCCCTGAACGGTTTTGGGGCCCCTAAATTGGAACAAGGGGGGGACCTAATGTCCTCCCCCTGCCCCCACCCCTGAGCGTTGGGTGGGGGCCCTAAATACAAATAAGGGGGGGACCTAATGTCCTCTGCCCTGGCCCCCACCCCTGAGCGGTGGGTGGGGGCCCTAAATACTAATAAGGGGGGGACCTAATCCATAAAAAAAGTTGGCTTCTGCGTAAGCCCAAAAGTTGATGTAAACTCGAAGTGCCGAAGTTGCTGAATATCCGAAGTGTCGAAGTGCCAAAGTCCCGAATTGCGAAAGTCCCGAATTTCGGAATGCCGAACTGAAAATTTTCCCCATGCACATGCCTAGTTTTAACAATCTATATTGCTTGATAAAAGAATAGAAAATTAGTCTCTTGAAAACCTGCCTTAGAAATGTGTCCATTGTAATCTACTGCAGATCAAACTATGGCATAAAGAGTTACTCTAACTCTTTATAACACATTGTTGTTGGTTTTTTTTTTGTTTTGTTTTTTACTTAAAATGCATATTAGGCATTACTAATAGCCCCCCTCTAATACCTGAAAAAAGGTTACATTTATCTGAAATCCAGCACTGGATTAAGTTCCAGGTGCTGATCTACACGCCTCTGTCTGATGTCATCCCTGTCCTTACATGGTCCAATCACAGGCTTCTCACAGGCATGTGTGCAAACTAAACTTGATTAGTTGGGTTTTTTTTTGTTTTGTTTTTTACCTCCAACTTATTTAGGAAATGGAGAAAGGCAGGAAGGTGCTCACACAGGATGAAAGGTGGGAGGGAGGAGGAGAGAGCTATCTTCCCCTTGCAGGCACTATGCCTGAAAGTGACAAGATCTTTACATCTGCTGCCAGAGGACACACATAATTATGCCCAGAATTGACATTTGGAATTTGGAACAGAGTTCTGTGCTGCCTAAGTCATGTGTGCCAGGAGTGTAACTGGCCCCCTGCACCAAAATATATCTCAGTATGTGCATCCTTTGAAGCAGAAACACAGCACAAATAGACCCCCTACCACAACGACCACTTAAAACCACTGAAGTGGTCTTGGTGATTGGAGTAGGGTTGGGGTAACATTTTACCTTAAAGTATTGGTAAATCTATCAAGCACTGGCTCTAGCATACATTGTGATGTCATCATTTAAAAAAAAAAAAATGTTTGACAATCTATAGCAAACTTTGTGTTTCATTTTAAGTTTTAGTAAAAGTCACATTTTAAAATATACAAATATAGACAAGCCCGCAGGGACACAGTTGATTGCAAAAATTGGCAAAACAATTAGATAAATGACAGAAAATCTTATTTACCAAAAAGAAAACAGAGTAGTAGAACAATTCACTTGTCACATTCATTTTCAAGAATGCATCACGGTCCACTTGTGGGGTGAAGGGGTTAACTCAAAGAATATGGCATGTTCCAGACATTACACATACATTAAAAGATGAGGAGCATTGACTGCAAACTTCCGAACAGACAGTTATGGGTACAAAATGAATGTCTACTAATGCTGATGTCAAAATGACTCAAAGATTGTCCTGAGTTAACATTGCTAATCTTGCGAAAACAAAACACACTGATCAGAGGACTTTAGAACAGTTTATATGAAACTGATCAGGCTACAATTAAAAGTATCCAGCGCTATAGAATTCAGATAAAAACATTGCCATTTTTTCATCCTTCAATTATTTCAGATTTTCGGGATACATTCGCAGAACACAAACAGATACATGTTACAGCAAGTAATTAGTTTCCACATTGATTTAATGGTTCAACATGGCAGAAACAGATACACTCTTGTATTGTTTGGTCTCCTGCCATGAATGTGACTGGAACATCAAGCGAACGTATTTTTAAGTAAGCCCAAGTGGTATCTGGCAGCAAGTGGACTGCAGATTTGATACTCTGCTCTGACTTTTGTGTACGTATTTCCAAGATGCTTGATTTTGGTTTTATCGAATTCCCACAACAATGATGTCCATTGTTAGCTGTATACGAAGTGCTGATAAAATGAACGAGAAGTAAATTACAGTTAAAACTGATACAACAGAACAAGAAAAGAAATTCAATAGGAAACTGAAATTACTAACGCCCGAGAACTCCGCAATCAAACTAGACAGGACCTCACAGACATTAGACTTTTTTTTTTTTTTTTAATCTTCCTTATAGCAATACCCAATAGGAAAACTGAGCTTGGTATCCCACTTACTATTGCTTACTATAGCCCACTAAAACAGACAGGCACACATACATACATACAGACACATGTACAAAGACACATACAGACAGAAACAAGACACACATACATACAGACACACGCACACACACACACAAGACATACATATAAAGACACATACAACACATACAAAGACAAGACACACATACATACACACACACATATATATATATATATATATATACACACACACACACACACACAGACACACACATATATATATATATATATACACACACACACACACATATATATATATATATATACACACATACATACAGAGACACATACACACGACACATACAAAGACACATACATAAGACACACATACATACACACACATACAGACAGAAACACACAAGACATACATACAGAGACACATACACAAACAAACACACACAAAATATTTTAGTCACCCTCCTGTTTCCTACCTTTTAGGTTCAGGAGGGTGACTTTCCCTGGGGTCCAGTGGTGGCTCAGGTGGATGGGAGTAAGAGTTCCCACTCTGGCTCCCTGGTCCTCATCCCGTGCTGTCTGTGTGTTAGCTGGGAGGAGTGACGTGCAGTCACTTCCTCCCCAGCGTGTGATGTAATCACAGGGGGCCAGGTCGGGCTGTTAAAGCGCCCAGCACTGACCAGGCCCCCTCACAATCCACATCCATCGGGCGGCCCTGACAGCATGGGCCACCCGATGGACCCCTCCATATGCGGCCCCGGCGGTTTGCCACGCGGGCCGGGGCCGCAAGTGGTGATGGCAGTACCCGGTCGCAGGTGTAACGCTGGCTCGCACCCGCCCGCCCGCCCAATCTATTAAAATTAGAAAAAAAATTAAAATCCCTACCGCTCAATTGGAATCCTGAAACGCCCACTAGTGATGATTTAGACATTAATGGCTGTGTGAGGAGTTATTTTGAGGGGAGAGCATTTACACTGTTATACAGGCTGCACACTTACTACTTTACATTGCAGCAGAGTGTCATTTCTTCAGTGTTGCTACATGAAAAGATATAATAAAATATTTACAAAAATGTGAGGGTGGTACTTACTTTTGTGAGATACTGTATGTATCTGAATCAGAAATGGCTTTACATTGGCTAAGATCAGTTTATTAACTGCATACAGTTGGTACCTGACAGAAAATAGTCATGGCACTGGGTAACTTAACAAAAAAAAAAAAAAGTGAATTAAGCACATTGACAGAATTACGGTGTACCCTGAACTGGCTCACTTTTGAAAGGTTAACCATAACTTATCTAGAGATTCCATAACTTAATGTGGCACTCAGCACTGAAAATCACCTACAAACTTGTTTTAAACTTTTAAATGTATATTAAAGAAACACTATAGGATCAGGAACACAAACATGTATTCCTGACCCTATATTGTTTAACCCACCATTTTGGTAGCTTGCCCCCCCCTTAACCTCCCTATAAAAAATCTTATTAAACACCTTATTTTCAGCGCAGCGCGGGTGCGCCCGCGCTGGCTCTGCCCCCTTTGTGACATCTTCAAAATGGCCAATTTTTAGCCAATCCAATGCTTTCCCTATTGGTTAAAATAGGCACAGGGCGGGGCCAAATGCAGTTTTGGCCAATTAGGAGCTCCTCATAGAGATGCATTGAATCAATGCATCTCTATGAGGGAAATTCAGCCTCTCCATGCAGTGTGTGGAGACACTGAACGCCAGGGCTGCTTTTTCGGCAGCACTGACCCAGGAAGCTCCTCCAGTGGCCATCTAAGGAGTGGCCACTTGGAGGTGTCCCTAGAGTCAATGTAAACACTGCCTTTTCTCTGAAAAGGCAGTGTTTGCATGAAAAAAGCCTGAAGGCAATGATTATACTTACCAGAACATTATGCTGTAGTTGTTCTGGTGACTATAGTGTCCCTTCAAAGATTTAAACAGACAGGAGACGCATAGTCCCTTGTCTGTATGAGTTTGGAAGGAATGGAGGGATGAGTAGTTCACCCCTCTGCCTTTTGTACAGCTCCATGGCTGAACTGCCACAGCACTTACACCTATTGGCTGAGAACTAGGAAACTTTTGCCCCTCGCTGTTTTTGCGCGAGCAATGTAAGCGGCAATATAATCAGCGCACTGTGAGGTAAATCTCACAAACCACCAAAAAAAAACTATAAATTTAACGTTTAGGCAGCTTCCCTCCCACCCTTTATGTAAATTTACTTTAATTAGTAGCACAATTTTATAATGTGCTATATGGGTTATTAAAAAGCCACGATGTAGTGTAGTGGTAAATGCCAGGAATGTTTTGCATTTATATGATTAGTTATACAGTTGTGTTGTAAATAAAGTATTTGAAGATAAAAGATGTTTTTAAACTCCGTTCAGTAAAGACTACGACCTTTCTCCAAACATTTGTTTCTGTGTGTTTATTTTATTAGTAATGTTTCCTTTCCATAACACACAGCAAATTACATCAACACCTAGTTCAGTCCCGGCACAACATTGCATTGGAAGAGGAGCAGAAGTATTGTTTTGGGTTCTCACCCTCCTCCCTATGCCCTCTCTATACTCACTGAGAGGTACAGAGCTTAGACCAATGGTGAACGCAGAGCCAAAATGGAGATGCTCAGCTGTACAATAGAGCTTAATACAATGGGCGGGGGGTGGGGGGTATTTTACTAAATATGGGGATTACTAATAATGATATTACAAATTGTGGGACGCAGCAGCTCCCCTTTAGGTATACAACTAGCATACCTTCCAACTGTCCCTACATAGGAGGGACAGTCCCTATTTTGGGTCTGAATTCCCGTCCCTCTTTGCTATCCTTACGTTACGCTTTCCTAGGAGCTCCATATTATTGGTGTGTAACAGAGCTCCACAGCAATAAGTAATAAGAAATTCTGAGTAATGTGCTTAGAAATCAGCCTGTGTAAATAAGATACATTCTTCTTTTTCTAAATTACAGTTTAGTTTCATAAACTGTTATTAGTAAATCACCTAAAATTTCTCAGAACAGCCCCCTCCCCCCTTCACCCCACATACACACCATTAAAGTGTCTCTCTTTGTCCATGTTGGGAAGCATGCCAATTGTTTGCAAACATTTATATGAAAATTGCGTTTAGCTGCACTCCTAGGTGGCCATGAGAGAGATGATGTTGATCTACAAATTATAACTCTGAAAGCGTTAAAATGTGGGAACATTTAAAGATCTTCATATCAGCTCTGTTCTGTGTTTCCTCTGCACAACAGTAAGTTTACATTATTGTGGGGGCAGCATTTTCTGATAAACTGTAAGGACTATGACTAATGTTTCAAATACATCGTAACTAGGAAAAAAGGGGAAAAAAAGCAAAATAATCTTTTGACTGCAGCATTAATCCAATAACTTTCTTTTTTAAGCATGAAAATAGGTCTAGAATCTTAAACTAGCCAGAATAACACAGCAAGCCAACAAAATTATTGGCTACAAATAACGAACAGTTTTAAGTCATACGGCTAAAATCCAACCGTTAAGCAGGAGTTTAACATATTGGAAAAGTGAGTCAGACTTCCAGTTAACCTTTGGCAAACTATACACCAGCTTACACTTGTGATGACATAAAACAGGCAAGGGGATTATTAATTGTATATCCTGCAATATTAAAACTATGCATGATATAACTGCTTGGATCTGTCCAACAGCAAACAACAAGATATTTTAGTTAAGCTTTGTAAGAGGAAGCAAAGGTTCAACCTGCTGTGTGGTAATCACCAGCATAAAAACTAAAAGCCAGATGTCAATTGGGGTTAAGGAGGACCTTTCGAAGCACATGACGTTATAACCCCATTACAACACAATGAAAAAAATACTGGTACGGTGAATTTACAGTGTCACTAAACTGTATTAAAAAAAGCCTAACAGAAGCAAAAGGTTTTTTTTAGGCATCGAGTTCCAAATGATGTAAAACTGGGATGTGTGCATCGCTACGGAATCTGATGGCGCTATATAAATAATAAAATAATAATAATAATGTGTCTCTGAAATCACATGCATACCTCAGCTGATTAGGATCGTATTGAAAGTAGAAGTGGGTACCTTTTTAAGGCTCTTCTTAAATGACTGCAAACTAGCAGAGAGTCTGATGGTGGTAGGCAGGCTATTCCATAGGAAAGGAACCGCCCACGAGAGGTCCTGCAAGTGCGAGTTGGCCGTACGGGTGCGAGCAGCGGTCAGGAGGTGGTCACGGGCAGAGCGGAGGGAACGAGGAAGGGCATACCTACGAGGAAGGGCATACCTATAAGAGGGACTAGAATTGTTCAGTGCTTTAAATGTATGGGTTAGCACTTTGAATTGACTCCTATAGGATACAGGGACAGGCCAATGTAAGGTGAGGTGTGAGAGGACCGACTAGAGAGGAAAATCAGTCTAGCTGCAGCATTCATTACAGACTGTAGCAGGGCAAAACGGCTTTTGGGTAGACCAATCAGGAGGGGGTTACAGTAATCCATGCAGGAAATTACTAGAGCATGGACAAGCTCCTTGGTAGCATCTTGTGTAAGAAAGGGGCAGATGTGGGCTATGTTTTTAAGTTGGAACCTACAGGATTTGGCAACAAACTGGATGTGAGGCTCAAAGGCGAGGCCAGAGTCAAGTATGACGCCAAGACAGTGTGCTTGCAAGGATGGACTTATGTGCATATCACTGACTTGAAGGGAGAGTGAGAGAGGAGGATCAGTATTAGGAGGAGGAAAGACATTAGGAGAAGTGGTCATGGTGGTTGGAGCCTGAATGTTCAACATTTCTGCTTAAAACCAAGCAATTGTGTGCCGTGAGCAAGTTACACCCCCGGTCCATGTGACAAAGAGCTAGGAACTCTGTTCCAGACTATCAAATGTCAATTCTGTGCAAAAACAAAGCTTGTATCTTGGCTCCCTTCTTAACTGCAGCAGTCCTTCCTCCCCATACCCAACGCTACTTGTTTTTTCCCTTTTCCGTGCCTCCCTTCTACTCTCCCTCTCCCCCCCCCTTTGACAGATCCAAATGCACATAGATAAATATCATCAGCTTTGCACCTTCCTGCTGGAAAAGACCGGAAGTGACACAGGCACCCACTGGGATCTAGGTAAGTTGCCAAACTGTGCTAAAATGGTTTGACATGTTACCGTGGAAGAGCTCCAGAGTACACCTGTTAACATAGTTAGGTTTGCCTGGAGTCTTCCTTTAACTAGACAGGATTAAAAATGAAAGAGAGTAGAAGGGTAATTAACCAGTCAAGCCGTTATGTCTACTTTTAAATTATGGGCCGAAAAAAAGGCCAGAATGTTTGCAATGAAATTAAAATAGAAGAAAGAAAAAAACTGATAAGAGATTGCATTCATTTTATTAAAAAAAACGTTTAAAGAAATGTATTTTAATAGAATATCCCTGGCTTTTAAAACCAGACCATTGTGTTTGTTATTGAGCATGGAAACATATTACTCACTTGGGTAACATTTGGCATTATCTGCCACTGGCTTGAATTGTAGTTACAGTTAGATCAGTATTATTCACGGTGGAATACGGAATATAACCCCTATGGTTGACGTCCAATATACTATAGATCACGCCGGCACGCCTGTGTAAAATTATTTGAACTGTAATGTTACTAAGATGTAAGCCTATGTTATTTTTAAATTCAGAAGCAAAAACTACTTCCCCAGGAAAAACAGAACAGATTACTCTTTGTTGGCCGGTCTTTTACTATAGGGAGCACTGGACAAAGAATTATAGCTTTTGGCAACAGCAGATCAAAACGCCATAGGGCCAGGACTGGGTGCCAAATTAAAGCCTCCACTTCCCATTGTCTCAATGCAGAGTGTGGTAGGAAAGAATCAAAGGACACCTTGATATCGAGTATCCTAAAGAGGCCCCTCATTCCACGGGCATTAAAGGACAACTGTCACCTCAAAACTATTTTTAATATAAAAATCCTTTCATCAGGTTTTCAATGAGGTGCATGTATAAGAATTCTGTCATATACTAAAGGAAGGGATGAGTTTCTCTCTCTCTTTTTTTTTTTTTTTTACAAATACTTAATGTAATAAATATATATTTCATTTTAAAACTTAAATGATCACTATAGGCACCCAGACCACTTCAGCTCAATGAAGTGGTCTGGGTGCCAGGTCAATCTAGGATTAACCCTTTCTGCTTTAAACATAGCAGTTTCAGAGAAACTACTATGTTTACTTTAGGGTTAATCCTACCTCTAGTGGCTGTCTCATTGACAGCAGCTAGAGATGCTTCCGCTCTTCTCACTGCGCACGCGGCTCTTGCTGCACATGCGCATTCAGCCGATGACATCAGAAGAGGGAGGAGAGTCCCAGCGCCGAGGGAGCCCAGCGCTGGAAAAAAGGTAAGGGATTAACCCCTTCCTCCCCCTTCAGTGCAGCGGGAATGGGTACCCTCAGGGCCCTATAGCAGTGGCGGACTAAGGGGGGTGCCACCTGGTAGGGGGGTGCCTTGACCCTGGTCTTGGGGCAGGAGGGGGCTGTGTGAGCTGTGCCCCATGGCAGCTGGGGTGTCACACAGCTCACACGGAGACCAGCAAGATGAACTGGCCGCACGGGAGGAAGAAGGGGCGGAGCTACGGATATTTAGGGATGGAGCCTAACCGCGAGCAGGGGCTGCTGTTAATGCTGCACATGGAGGTGCAGCAAGAAGAAATCCCTGCACCTCCACCTACCAGGCTCCAGGGAAGGACTTCAATGAATCCACTCCTCCAGCCCACACTGTAAGTAAGTATAAGAGTGTGTGTGTGTGTGTGTGTGTGTAACTGCCTGAAACTGTGTGTGTGTGTGTGTGTGTGTGTGAGACTGTCTGAAACTGTGTGTGTGTGACTGTCTGTAACTGTGTGTATGTGACTCTCTGTAACTGTGTGTGTGTGTGTGTGTGTGTGACTGTCTGTAACTGTGTGTGACTGTAACTGTGTGTGTGACTGTCTGTAACTGTGTGTGTGACCGTCTGAAACTGTGTGTGTACCGTCTGAAACTCTGTGTGTGTGTGTGTGTGTGTGACCGTTCGTGTGCGTGTGTGAAACTGTGTGTGTGTGTGTGTGTGTGACTGTTCGAAACTGTGTGTGTGACTGTCTGTCACGTGTGTGTGTGACTGTCTGTAACGTGTGTGTGACTGTCTGTAACCGTGCACTGCCCGTAAACCGTGTGTGTGTGTGTGTGACTGTCTGTCTGTAACTGTGTGTGTGTAACCGCGGTGTGTGACTAACCGCGTGTGTGACTGTCTGAAACTGTGTGTGTAACTGTGTGTGTGTGTGTGTGTGTGTGTGTGTGTGACTGTCTGAAACTGTGTGTGTGTGTGTGTGTGTGACTGTCTGAAACTGTGTGTGTGTGTGTGACACTCTGTCTGTAACTGTGTGTGTGTAACTGCCTGAAACTGTGTGTGTGACTGTCTAACTGTGTGTGTGACTGTCTGTAACTGTGTGTGTGTGTGTAACTGCCTGAAACTGTGTGTGTGTGACTGTCTGTCTTGTGTGTGCGCATCTATAACTGTGTGTGTGTGTAACTATCTGTCTGTAACTGTGTGTACGTGTGTGTAAGTGTCTGCCTGTAACTGTGTGTGCATAACTGTCTACCTGTAACTGTGTGTGTGTAATGGTCTGCCTGTAACTGTGTTTATGTGCGCAACTGTCTACCTGTAACTGTGTGTGCATAACTGCATGCCTGTAACTGTGTGTGTGTGACTGTCTGTGACAGTCTGCCTGTGACTGTGTGATGCTGCCTGTAACTGTGTGTTACTGTCTGCCTGTGACTGTCTGCATGTAACATTGTGCGTGACTGCCTGTAACTGACTGTGTGTGTAACTGCCTGTAACTGTGTGTGTTTGTGGCTGTAACTATGTGTATGACTGTCTGTCTGTGACTGTGTGTGTGACTGTCTGCATTTAACAGTGTGCGTGACTGTGTGTAACTGCTTGTAACTGTGTGTGTGTGTGTGTGTGTGTGTAACTCTCTACCTGTAACTGTGTGTATGACTGCCTGTGACTATATGAGCGACTGTGTGTGTGACTGTCTGTAACGGTGTGTGAGGCAGTGCAGGGATTTTGTAGAGGGGACAGGGGTTTTAAAAAGTTTACAAATTTGTTCAATACATTTTTTAAAAAAATGTAAAAAATATAACACATTTTAAAAATTTAGTAGGTTTTTTTTTTTTGGAGAAGCGGGGGCATGGGGGAGTGCCAAACCCAGGACCCGCCCCGGGTGCCACATGCCATAGGTACGCCCCTGCCCTATAGTGCCAGGAAAACAAGTTTGTTTTCCTGGCACTATAGTGGTCCTTTAAAGAAAAAATTATTATATTAAAAATTGAGGCGACTGTTGCAGTGCCTCTCCCAGCGTGGGAGCAGCTGTCCGACCAATCCCGATTTCGGAAGATCGGCAGACCGACAAGGTAAGTGGGAGAGATCTGACACCAGGTTTGGAAAGAAGAAAAGGATGTGTATTTGATGCCCCATGTTTATTCCATTGCTTGTTATTTGTTCTAATCCAGATGAGAATATGCGAGTACAAACATGTTAGATTTGTGACAGCAATATATGTTTCTTCCAGTGTGAGCCAGCAGTGCTGGCCTGGTTGTAGTTCTGCTGAAATTGAAAGACCTATTTATAATTATGACACCAATGAGAGTCAAGTTATTTTAGCCAACCCTATTTAAAGAGGTTAATTTCACAGAAACCTTAACTGTATTGTCATCAACCTATTTATAAGGTGTCATTTTACTCTTGTGTACAATCTAAACTCAGTGTATAAAATGTGAGAATGTGGGCCAGAAAATGGTTGGGATATTCTCCTAAACATGACACTGGACCTCTATGTGTAAAACATTCTGGTGTATAATAACGTGTAATTATTACTAGAGTTAATCCGATCAGGAAATTAGGAATTATAGTGCGTTTTTTTAAATTTCCACAATCATTACATGTATTTGACTGTTGTTATGATTATATTTTTATCATATTATGTCACCATAAATCTGGCCAGGGTCTCATTCTGCCTTTTAACTTGCTGTGGTTTAGTGGAAAGTGAAGGGAGATCTGTTCTTCCTTGTGGCAGGCCACAGTGTCTCAACTCCTACGCCTCATATTCTTACTTATTAGACTGAGATTCCACTACACATAAATAATTGTGGATCCTTTTATTTTGCAAATTGTCTAGAGTTTCTATTTAAACAGGCTTAGCATGGATAACAGAGTTTTTTTAGCATTGCATATCGTGCATTACAGGGCAAGTAGTTACAGGGCATGTATTTACAGAGGCACAATCCCTTCCCAGCACTCTTAATATTAGGTGTTCTTATCCCTATAAACAGGTAGTGATATCCTATACTACTACCATATGTCTCCCTGGTTGTCCACTCCTGCTAACACAGGTTGCATTGTAGTTCAAATCATTCAGTACTGTGAGTGTCTGAGCTATGTGCAGGAGCGTGTCTAAGTAGTCAGGCTACTGGTGAAGCACTCTGCAAGTGTATTTATTGTTTTTTTTTATTATTATTATTTATTTTTCATACGATAGGTATAGCAAGTACGATACAACGTACAGGCTTACGCAGAAGCCAATAACAAATATAACATTCTTGGACATACAAAATGTAACATGAGCGCACATGACAAGCCATTTTTTAAACCTTTTGTGCCTTGCCTCCCATCGAGGATTTTAAAAATCTTTATGTTTCCACTCAACAGGTGAGACAACTGCACAGAAACGTTCGGGCTTACGCAGAAGCCAACATAAACATTGCAAGTGGCTAAACAATCATATCAACTAGGCCATGCGAGTCCTTCCTGCGTCCCTGTACAATCGTTGCCCCATCAAGGGAGCTTTCACCTTTCCTTCAGGCATATTGGCTACAGTTGGGACCCCATCTGTAACCCTACGTTTTATAGCTACCCCTGCTCATGGGCTTCCCAGCACCTCCGGCAGCTTGATTATGCCTGGCGTAGGAAAATACTTGTCCCTTGAAAATCAAGGGATAAAAAAAAGGAGAAAAAGGAAAAAAGAAAAAGATATATAGCAGGAAATGGAACAAGAATTAAGAATACAGTATAGAAGTAAAGTGAGAAGAAATAGCTAAGTCAAGAAAAAGAGAAGAAAGAAGGGAGAGGAGAAGAGGGGGGGGTGAGGGGGGAGAACCTCCATTCCCGCAGCAGCACATCCAAAGTACTCTAAGGGGGGGGGGTTCAGTAAGCGGACCTAGTCCATACTCTGGTCATCACCCTATCAGTCACCGCTCGAGCCTACTGGGCTATTGTTGTATTTATTGTTTTATGCAAACACTACACATTTTTGAGCATGGAAAAAATACAGCATATTAACAAGGTCAAAACCAATCAAATGCATTAAAGTCCCTTTAAGTGTGAAAAAAGTTGCAAAAAGGAACGTCCTGTCTCATACTTCTCAGCATTAAGAGGTATGAAATTGGGACAATAGGACAGTCCAGAGAGAGCATGACTCACATCACTGATGATACCCATAATGGATGGACCTGACAAGACTGAAAGAACCTCTCTACCTGGTCCCTAATCTGCAGAACCTTGTGGTCTGCAGGGTCATAGTGTCCATACACAGAGCAAGTGCGTCTAATGCCACACTTACGCTGCCACAGGACTGTTCCCTGGTGTCCCCAGATGCCAGTATGCCTTTTAAATATCAGTAATTATACTTAACACAAGTATTCGAGTGCTTTGGTCTAAATAAGCCAATATAAATTATTTAAATATTTGCTGGGAGAGGTTGTTAACCACTATAATAAACACACACACACACACACACACACACACACACACACATAGCCTGATGAGCACAGGGTATTTATATATTGTATGTGGGTGTCAATGTTTGCTTAGAGCTAAGATGGGATGTAATGTGGGTGGGTGGATGGGATGTAATGTGGGTGGGTGGATGGGATGTAATGTGGGTGGGTGGATGGGATGTAATGTGGATGGGATGTAATGTGGGTGGGTGGGTGGGTGGGATGTAAATGTATTGAGCATGCAGTCTTTTAAATAAATATATGGTTAGGGAAAAAACAAACATCCATTGAGAAGGTCTGATCTGTTTATACGAGAAGATCGTCAGGGAAAATTTAGAGATTTTTTATATCCGTACAGCCAATAGAGCTATTCTAGTTTCATTGCCCACATTTACCAGCTTAGTGAATAGTTCATCTTAAACGGTTAGTTTGCAGGACTCTATATGGCTAAGGGTCCATCTTCAAGTTCTGTGTTTTTTCGCACTACTGTAAAGAGAGATACAAATGGTTTTCTGCATAATATGTGCTGGTCTGTATTAAAACATGGGCACGTTGGGCTGTAGCCCAGGGGCCCCACAGGCTTGCCTACTTTGCAGTATACTATTCCAGGAAATTTATTTAGAACCTTCAACCTTCTTTATTAAAACATTTATATGGACTAATCACCTTACTATCAGCTGTTATCTGTACATGCGATCTTACTGTTGCGAACACATATCTTGACTTTGATGAAAACAACGTACACGTACTAACTGTACATAAGAAACAAAATCAACACACATAATTTTTGTGGAAGCTGTACCCCTATATTAATGTTGTTCTAATATTTTTAACAGTCCATGTAATTTGCCTCCCCCTGCTATCTACTAAATGTTAGTGTCCAATAATCTCTGCTGTCCAGCATGTTTTTAATGTTTAACCCCTTAAGGACCAAACTTCTGAAATAAAAGGGAATCATGACATGTCACACATGTCATGTGTCCTTAAGGGGTTAAACACTAATTTTATCGATAATTAAAATTTTCATTACTGTGAGTGGTTGTGTAGACAGGGCTGTAACGGATCACCTGGCACCCCGACCTGGTACCTCCGTTGCTCCTAGCGCTTAAAGAGGGCTCCAAGCGCTCTGCCGGACACCACAACCACCATAGACCCCACGAACCGCCGCAACTTGGTTGGGGTCTCGCCGTCTCCTACCCACCCTAGACCTACGACAAGGCTCCAGGTTCCAGTGGGTGAACCTCTCCTCCAAGAGAGTGAAGCAGGAACAAGCTCTTACAAGAGCTTAGCAGTGAATATAGCAAGAGAGTATGCAGAGCATAGCAATACCTTGTAGTGATATAGCTGGTTACCCCCAATAAGAGACAGGACTCTAAATTGAGGGTGAAGAAGAACTGACTGTACTGGCACATACAGCCTCTTTTATTCACAATCCACAAACATAGTACTGCCCACAGGGTTTTGAAATACAACCAATCAATCCGTACAATACACACAGACACTCCAACACAAAATCCTCCCCTCTACCTGTGATATGATTACTGAACACAACGGTTAATCTAATTATCACAGGCAGAGAAATACAGTATTATAAAACATATCACAGGGACCCCAAAACATGCAATAACCCCATAAAAAGTATATCCTCGGAACCGGCTATATGAAAAATAATTACTGTATAATGTGTGTTTAATTATCTTTGTACTGTACTCCAATAGCAGCACAGAGCATAACACCATTAACCAATCAAAAACAAGTATGAGGAGGCTAAATTACAATTGTCGTCAAATAAATGCAGTATATTTAAAAACAGACATTTCAAGCACACTTATGATGCAAGACATTTGGATGTTTACATTTCAAAATCTGTGTTTATCATATATGCACGTGTGCTATATTTAGAGGACTGCAGTGTGTGTGGTATACAAACATATGTTCTGCAAAGTCTGGTATGTGTATATCAATATTTCGTAACATATTGTATTGATATATGGAATATATTTCACCTGGTGATTTTTGACAAAACTTGTAGGGGACACGCACATGGACACATTGAATTCATATCTGAATACTCATCCTTGTTGCCTGTTAAATACTTTTATATTCCATCAGGTATATGTTGGAAAAAAAAAACTTCCTGCTTTGTTAAGTAAACCAGATTTAATACAGGGCTTGACAACTTTTTACATACGATTTAGAAGAATTTTAACGAATGCTATTAAGTGCCAATGTAGGGGGAAAAAACGGCATCAGTCACACTTCTAGAATGCCCATACTTGCACTTAACTAGCTATAAACAAAGACACACATACACAACTAGCAACTCATACACACACACACAGACACAATGAGCATCCCTATATACATCCAGACACACATATACATATATTTTAATTCTCCCTAAAACTCTGTACTCCCACTGCTGCACACCTTGGTCAGTGATGAAGAGACATTCAAACCATAATTTCAGTCCATGGTGTTCTGCAGGAAGTAGGATCTCTCTGTATGACACAACCGTAGTATGAACTTCTGGAATCACCTTGTTCTTCCACACAGCATTCCGGACTGACAATCCTGCAAGGTTAGGATATCATATCCCTTCCTCACAGCAATTTCAGTCAGGATGAAACATTAGATCGAGGCCTTTCCAGAAGCTGCCACTGCATTTGAGGAACGCAGCGACAGCACATGACAAACTGGAGCAGTTGGACCCTTGTTTACGGCAACACAAAATTATATAAAATGTTATCACTGATAATTGACAAACGTATATTAGCTTGCCTTTTGGGTAGTACCTATTGACAGATTTGAGACAAGTTTTAGGCCACTTGTGCAGTTATAAAGGAAACCTTTGCATGAATATACCGTAATAGCCAGATTGGACTCACGAAGTGTTGGCAGCAGATAGCCCAATGTGCAAGACGTGAAGTCCAAGAGCAGAATAGTGCATAGTTATTAAGAAGGTCCACCAAGAGCAGAATAGATATATATATACACAAAAGGAAAAGGCCTTGGAGGACCAATACAACAATTTTAGGTGGACATCATGTATTAATAAATATAAAGTTTAGTGATCAGGAAGTCGGACACAAGGGAAGGGTTTGGAGGTAGATGGAAGCAAACTGCAATTTGGATCACGAATGCAGATGGGTCAAACATCACCCTTGTTCTGTGGGGGCAAAGGACTGTTCAGCAGTTTTGGTTCCACCATTATTCTGGATGTACTTAATATGGGCAAGCCCTTGAATGCCTTTGGCAGTCAAAAGTTTAAATAGTACGATATCAATGTACATACTTAAATGACTCAATTTAGTTAGAAAGACAAAATTATATTAAAATGCCATTTCAAATATCAAATGTTAATTTTGAACAGAAAATCTATTCATAACCATGTGAGTTTAGTAACATATGCAGCAAATTATATTATTAAATACTTAATCCAAATAAATCTTAGATTTCATTTTTGTATAGTAAAACCATCTCACAGATCGGTCATTAAAAACAATCTTGTTACTTCTGTATCTTGTATCAAAATACACATACAAGTAGCTGGAAACAAAACCAAGTACGACTTGGATTCAGAGTAACTGGGGACAACATCCCTTAAATAATTAAGAAGGATAATAAAGTATGCGGGCAAAATAGCCACAAGGTATCTTGTTAAAGGTAAAAGAAACCTAGCAAACGTTATAAACTGTGGGGGAAATAGTTTCTTATTTAATTGTATTAATAATTTCCTTCCTAAAGCCAAATACCTTAAATAACTTGGGTAGAAGCAGGTCAACAGTTGCAAAAAACAAGGAACATGTTAAAGATCACTGGAGATTTGCACCTGATGCAAAGAAGTTTGTCGAGCTTGACGTTCAGCATGATATTCGAGTTGCTGCCGTATTAGTCCAATGATATAGAGGAAAAGGTACATTTCTTATTGGAATAAAATAAATTTGTATTAACGGGCTTCCGGAATTCCTCCATTTATAAAGGAATTCATGGAATATTAACTAATTAAGAGTGTGTGAGTCACTTTGTTTAGCGATCTAGCAGGATGTTGATAACTTTCTTGCGATCCCATGTAGATCAAGGAGTCTATCTTCTTTCTTCACTATATGTCCCACCAAGTTAATTTATAGTGATCTCGGATGTGCCATTCTGAAAAGGGGGCCGGCTATTTAACCCTCATGCTCAGCTTTAGTTTGCTACATACCCCAAGACTCACCATTTAATAGGGAATTTATAAAGAAAAGAAAACAACTATGCTTTACAGGGGAGGGATTCATGGCATACTATCAGACAAGCCTATAGATATAAAGTCAAGAACAGTTCTAGAAACCCTTGACGAGAGCAGAGATGAGATGGTCCACAAAGCTAGAAACTCCAACCTTGCAATGATGTGTTAAACATGTCAAACACCGTATACCAGAATAAAAGGCTCCCGACTGGCTCAAGGCTGAAGATATCATTTGTGGGGATTCACATACAGAAAAAGAACATTTATGTCGAGCATCTCTTTTGCATTATCTTTACTATTTTTTATTTTCTGGTCTCCATTGTATTGGAAATTGTGTATTTAAATGTATTTTCTCTAAGATACATTAAAAAGAATAGGTCAATGAGCCCATGGAGAGCCCATTTAATATTTGCTCAGTCTGAGCCTCTCTGGGGGAGAGGCACTGCATTGCTTTACAGGTCATAAGTCACATGTAAAATAATAAACACCTCCTTGTTCTCAGATTGTGGCTTACATCATGGCTTTTTGACAGACAGTTTTTTCATTCAGCTCATGACAAACAAAAGGGATTGGACAGCTGTGCTATGTATTGGATACAAATATTTACTACACTTTTGACATATCAAAGTCATAGTTGTTTTAATGCATTTTTATTCTTAAAGGGATATTATAGTGCCAGGAATACAAATCTATACAAATCCACCCCCTTCCCCCCTCTCCCCCCCACCCCCCCTCTGGCCCAGTACGTATTATGCTCACATCATAGGAAAGCATTGCTATAATGCTTTCCTATGTGGATTTGACTGCAGGTGGATGTCCTCATGCAGGGCGTGAGGCTGTACAGCATCAATTAGGTGACCAAAAGACACCTAGCAAGCAGGAATTACCTCTTGTGATTGACAACCACTAGAAGCAGTCTTAGTCCTGTTTCTCTTAAACTACAATGATTTACATTGCAGGACTAAGTGTGACAGGGACATTGCATCCAGATCACTTCAATGAGCTAAAGTGGTCTGGGCGCCTATAGTGTCTCTTTAAATGCCCTTTGTATTCCTCAGTTTAAAATTAAGCATGAAGTCAAGGAAATTAAAATCAATATTCATATATATATATATATATATATATATATATATATATATATATATATATATATATATATATATATATATATATATATATATATATATATATATAAAAAAAAAGTTTTGGGTTTTTTTTACCTCTAAAACTGATCATGTTTAAAGTATTCTCTTTCTCCTATTTCCGGAATACATAATTCCTAGAGCTGTAGTTCTCATACCAAACAATCTTGCTATATAAAGTGGTTTGCCTGAAGCCAGAACCTCATTTCTTGTACTCAACCTTCTGACAGCTGTTCAAACATCTCGGGGCAAAAAAAGCATACTTTATGTATTTGAAAGTACAGGAAAGAGTAAACCTGTGTACATTTCCTCTAAATTCTATAGCTAGTGGAGCCACACAAACATAGGTTTACGTATTCGCAATGTAAGTGCATGCTCGCTGAATGAAGGTAAATAAATGCCAACTAGTTTTAGAATGCTTCAACTCTCCAAGTTAACTATTAGCTTACCTAAGAATGACAACAATGGTGCTTTTGATTATATATTTACATAGCTCACACACACATACGTACATTTTATAACACACTATTCTAATAAATAGCAGGGTTTTGTGTTTGTTTTTAAATTAAATTTACTTTAGATATGGTTTCTATTGTGCTACGGCAGAGGGTTTTAATTTTTACATTTTTTTCTGTAACAGAACCAGACACTAATGGAATTGTTCAATAAACACCATGATAGGATAATTCATAGAAAACACCTAAATTTATCCTTGCCCCACTTGGGCATTACTGACATTTCCAGCCAATTTGTTGTAATGGACAATGTAGAAAAAAAATAAAAAAAAGAGCCTGTTAGATTCTGTACAAGACTGTATATAAAAGAATGATTTTATCAGCTACTGATCTGGCCCTGCACTGCAGTGTTTAGCTCAGGAAGACTAAAGTAAGTTCCTAAGCAGGAGTTTCCAGCGCTCCTGGTTATTGAGATGAGGCATGAAACAGCAGCCAGCAGATCCCAGGTAAAAAGCCAAGACATTCTAAAATAGTTGACGCTTTAAGATGGGGGGAGGGTGGAACCAGGGCAATCCTGGAAGTGTAACCGCTATAGTGCGCTACAGTGTTTATGGTGCTTGGATTGCTCCTTTAAACTTCAGAGTTACCAGAGTATGATCCACTACATGCTTACTTTTAAAGAGCAAGTGTCACTTTTAAAGTTAATTTTATTTATTTTATTCATTTAAAATTGGACCAGGCAAAGCATACACATTGTTTAAAAATGTGGAGAAAATGTGCTTGCGTGAAATTTGTTTATGGATGCCCAAGTGCTCACGGGCATGCCCAAGACATCACAGGGATGCAGAGTAATCTGTGTGTGGAGGACCAGCGGAGGTCAGGACATCCATTGCTTTATTAACTGCAGTAAACACTAATAGAATTTACTTGGGTGATGGAACAAGGCACTTCTCTGGAGGTGACAGTTCCTCTTTAAACTAAGGCGTTCATAGTCTGCTACCAATTTAAGTTGTTGGCACCTAACAACCGGTTATATAGCATTCCAAAAGTAGTAATGCTATTATTAATGGCAAAAAATAGATTTGATGTTTATCCAACTGGTAACGATTGGATTATTATCCAAAGAATGTAAAAATCCATTAACTATTCAGGGATAGGTATGCAGCACTCCACCATCACCTTTTATTTCAAGCCCTTGTAAATTCAGAAGAGGGCGGTTCTGTAACTATAGCTTCTCTTAAGAGATTTATCTCTATGATCCTGGTATGTCAGTGATCCATTTTTAAGGCCAGATGATAGACCTCCAACACGTCCTAAAAACAGGTGGGGATGGTGCTGAAAATACCCCTTATAAAAGAGATGCCAAGTGTCAACAGGTTAAATGGACATTCGCTCATTAATGTTCCATCTTTGGTATTTGTTCCTGGAGTTTTAAATCTCAAATCCAATGTGCTGGGCCTGTTACGATGCCTCTGCCTTTAATGTGGTTATTTTGCACTTTAACATGCAGATAACAGTCACTCTAATTTTAGTTTGGCATTACCGGTCAAAGACTGATAAGGGTCCATACAGCACAGTCATTTTGGCTGAATATGCTCTTAGCCAGAATGTTGTTATCATACTTTAAATTAAACACCAGCTCAATATCCCTACTGCTCATATTGCCCAATACTATATAGATATGCAAAACTAATGTAATGCAATGTATCAGAGGGTACATGCATATGATTTGGATCAAACAAACTGTTTAATTATTTGTCTATCTACTCCTTTCTAAATTGATTGTGAGCATGTCTTCTGGAAGTAAATCACACCGGACACATTGCAGGCCTATGAAGAACTTCAGAGTGGCCTTTATTCCAGGGGGGTGCAATTCCCTTGTAAAGCAGAAATACGTCATGTACAGAGTCACAGTTAACATAAAGTATACATTCATCAATTGGTTAACAGTCTAAGGGGTCTTGTCTAAACCCACCCTACTGGGCGTGACCCCAGCATCATCACATGACATTTCTTTGTATCCCAGCCCCATTCCAGCTCCATTTTACTACATGTGGCATGTTTCTATAGAGAGCTTTTAGTTGCACAAATGAAGTGGGGGAGGAGTTAGTAAAGGAAGCTGTTCCTTTAACACAGGAATTTGTTACACAAGGCTTGCTCGATGGGAAGGGTAGCAGGATGGGAGGAATTTACAGAGGAAATAGTTACTGAGCACACAGAGGGGGGAAGGGAAGCTTTTACTCTAGCAGCCAGTTTTACACAGTGAACACAGAATAAATAGACATTAGTAAATAGACATTTTATCCATTCAAGTATTTTGTCCATAACACATCGTTTATCTAAAAGCTCAACAGGGTCATTACGTGCATAAACATGTGGCGGAGAGGAGTGGATGGTCCACAGTTCCAGGCTGATGGAACGCAAAAAGACCTGTGTTTGGCTTCACACAAGTGAATTGAGGGAGCCTCGAACAGAGAAGAAATAGGGTGAAGTATCTTCGGAGGCAGAAGGGGAAGTGACGCGACGGTGCTCCATGTGTAGTAAGAGCTACGTTCAGCAATACTGATTACAGTTAATTATCCCCCTATTAATGGGGTATATACGCAGGAACAAAGAAACAGGATTTTAAGTTACATTTGCCCGGCTGAGGAAGCCATTTATAGGGGGTGAAATGTGTTAAGGATATTTGTAAGGATTTACAAAGTTTTTTATGGACATTGTTATATTTGTTTTATATTGTTCTTTTGTTTTTAATTATATACAAATAAATATTTTGGAAGTTTTAAAAGAGGGAGTGTTGTCCCCAACCACAGAGTGTGCTGTGAAAGAGCCTTATTTCAAGCTCCTGTTTTGTGAGTATTCCATTTGTCTGACTTCTATTTACAGGGAGTGCAGAATTATTAGGCAAATGAGTATTTTGACCACATCATCCTCTTTATGCATGTTGTCTTACTCCAAGCTGTATAGGCTCGAAAGCCTACTACCAATTAAGCATATTAGGTGATGTGCATCTCTGTAATGAGAAGGGGTGTGGTCTAATGACATCAACACCCTATATCAGGTGTGCATAATTATTAGGCAACTTCCTTTCCTTTGGCAAAATGGGTCAAAAGAAGGACTTGACAGGCTCAGAAAAGTCAAAAATAGTGAGATATCTTGCAGAGGGATGCAGCACTCTTAAAATTGCAAAGCTTCTGAAGCGTGATCATCGAACAATCAAGCGTTTCATTCAAAATAGTCAACAGGGTCGCAAGAAGCGTGTGGAAAAACCAAGGCGCAAAATAACTGCCCATGAACTGAGAAAAGTCAAGCGTGCAGCTGCCACGATGCCACTTGCCACCAGTTTGGCCATATTTCAGAGCTGCAACATCACTGGAGTGCCCAAAAGCACAAGGTGTGCAATACTCAGAGACATGGCCAAGGTAAGAAAGGCTGAAAGACAACCACCACTGAACAAGACACACAAGCTGAAACGTCAAGACTGGGCCAAGAAATATCTCAAGACTGATTTTTCTAAGGTTTTATGGACTGATGAAATGAGAGTGAGTCTTGATGGGCCTGATGGATGGGCCCGTGGCTGGATTGGTAAAGGGCAGAGAGCTCCAGTCCGACTCAGACGCCAGCAAGGTGGAGGTGGAGTACTGGTTTGGGCTGGTATCATCAAAGATGAGCTTGTGGGGCCTTTTCGGGTTGAGGATGGAGTCAAGCTCAACTCCCAGTCCTACTGCCAGTTCCTGGAAGACACCTTCTTCAAGCAGTGGTACAGGAAGAAGTCTGCATCCTTCAAGAAAAACATGATTTTCATGCAGGACAATGCTCCATCACACGCGTCCAAGTACTCCACAGCGTGGCTGGCAAGAAAGGGTATAAAAGAAGAAAATCTAATGACATGGCCTCCTTGTTCACCTGATCTGAACCCCATTGAGAACCTGTGGTCCATCATCAAATGTGAGATTTACAAGGAGGGAAAACAGTACACCTCTCTGAACAGTGTCTGGGAGGCTGTGGTTGCTGCTGCACGCAATGTTGATGGTGAACAGATCAAAACACTGACAGAATCCATGGATGGCAGGCTTTTGAGTGTCCTTGCAAAGAAAGGTGGCTATATTGGTCACTGATTTGTTTTTGTTTTGTTTTTGAATGTCAGAAATGTATATTTGTGAATGTTGAGATGTTATATTGGTTTCACTGGTAATAATAAATAATTGAAATGGGTATATATTTGTTTTTTGTTAAGTTGCCTAATAATTATGCACAGTAATAGTCACCTGCACACACAGATATCCCCCTAACATAGCTATAACTAAAAACAAACTAAAAACTACTTCCAAAAATATTCAGCTTTGATATTAAGGAGTTTTTTGGGTTCATTGAGAACATGGTTGTTGTTCAATAATAAAATTAATCCTCAAAAATACAACTTGCCTAATAATTCTGCACTCCCTGTAAAGGGTGCAGTGCAATACTACTCTGTGTCTATTACTACATAGGATCGATCTGTATCACATTTGCACCAAGAAGGGGTGGTCGCTTTGTTGGACCAAGCTGCTACATTTACCAGAGCTAGGTTTATTAGCTCTAAAATTTGTGAGTGTTCCATTACTGCACATACGCATTAGTTTTTTAAGGTTTTACACTATATTATATATTTCTTGTAAATGTGTAAACCATGCATGATTTTTATATGGTATATCCTTTTATAGCCTTGTATTTTTACTCTTTTAGTGAATTATTGTTACATAACAATTTTAATGATTTTTTTTTTTTTTTTTTATATAGCGTTAGTACCGACTGATTATAATTGGATCTGGTCCACAGTTCCCTTTCTATCTGTACATTTGTATTGAGGGCAAAGATTAATATATTAAAACAATGGGTTCCAGTATTTTCTACAAGTCCTAAGAACCCCTGTCCAGAAAAGAAACAGGGAAGTCCATATCTTCTACCAATATCTATGTGACTTCAATACCATTTTGTTAGACCTGAGTTTGTCCGACACGTTGGTCCCATGTGCTGTCATTAGCACTCCAAGCATGTATTGATATAATGCCCCCTGGCATGGCCAGTATATGATAACATTAAGCTCTATAATGAGAAAATCTGTTCAACTCTGGAGTGTGTTGTTAATAAAATAAATCTATTTTAATATTCTAAAATTCCAAAACCAAACACCATGTAAACTATAGATTGCATGGGGGAAAAGCATAGGTTATAAAACCACTGAGCATTACCTCTGCTATAAAAACGACGTGATAAAATATATCCATGAATCCCAGCAATATTACATGTATAGCATGCAAATTATTTGTTTTTCATAGAGATAGCGTCAGCTTTTGTCATCAAGCACAAATGCCAATTTACCCCCTTCCATAATAAGACAACATTAAAAATAACGCTATGTCCACTAAAAAGTATATTAAAACTGAAAACGCCCTTTCCAGAAATGGCAGCGAAAGAGGTTACAGACTGCCAGCATTCCACCCTAATAAATTCCCATACTCCTGGCCGTGATCCCACTCGCTTTCTCCCCACTTACTCATCGTATTGAGGACCCTGTCTACATTTATTTACTTCTTTAACATGATTGCAGTTCCCATTTAAAAATTCTACTTAAAGGGAATTTCCATCATGTTGCTTTTTGCAGTTTCAAAAATTTCTACTCGGGCCTGTGTTTTTGGAACTTGCCCAACTAGAGTTTTAAGCTGATGTTCCACTTGGCGATGCTACACGGAGGATCAAATAAAACCGAAGTCACTCATGGGTAACTCACTGGCTATATTTGAACTCTCTAACTATTGAGGATTTTATCTGGATTTTTTTTTTTTTATTATTAATAAAAAGTATAAGGAAAAACACATATGGTAATACAAACATTATCAGACCCTCCCCCCTCCCCAGAATACCCATTCAGTGATTTTATTACAAAGAAAAGGGGGTAAGCCAATAACAGTGACATGGATAAGTGACCAGGAGAGGTTAAAAGATCCTAAGATGTATAGCTTGGAGGAAAGACGAGGATATGATATCAACATTTAAATATATAAAGGGAATCAACACAGTAAAGGAGGAGACTATATTTAAAAGCAGGAAAACTACCACAACAAGAGGACAGTCTTAAATTAGAGGGGCAAAGGTTTAAAAATAATATCAGGAAGAATTACTTTACTGAGAGGGTAGTGGATGCATGGAGATGCCTTCCAGCTAAAGTAGTAGAGGTTAACACAGTGAGGGCGTTTTAACACGCTTGGGATAGGCATTAGGCTATCCTAGCTATAAAATAAGGCCAGCGACTAATTAACTAGATGGTCAGAGTGGCTCTTATTTGCCGTCACATTCTATGCCTCTATGGAGACACTTTACAATCAAATTTTTGGGAATGTATAAAGCAGGGCATTCGATTAAATAAACTCTTTGCCAGAGAAGATGGATTCTTCCTCCTAGGGTATCACATCTACCATATTGTCCTGGACATTTAAAAATCTTCATACCACTAGGAAGATCCAAGTGTTTTCCATGTGCAGTTTGTCAATGCATATACGGTTTGGCACGATTAATCCGGCAACCGCATGACAGGTGCACAGTCGGATTTGCCGGCATATGCGCTAACCTTACCCCAACCCCCATTAAAACACGGACACAGGTTATACTGTTGGAAATAATTTGTCCACAGCTTTATTAAATTATTAATAAATAATTAAGGAATAACAAATGGGGTCATTGCCAACAAATCTTAATAATGTTAACCTCCCCCATATACATAACATACCCCTAGCAATGACCCCACAATAATAACAATAGATAACAATATAAATAACATGTTAACACAGAAACTGGCCGTCCAATTTGACCACATTTCCACCAGGTTAAATTGTAGGGGTGTACCGAGACACCGCTACCCACCATATCCATTGTAGGGGTGTACCAAGACACCGCTACCCACCATATCCATTGTAGGGGTGTACCAAGACACCGCTACCCACCAGTTCCAGTGTAGGGTGTACCAAGACACCACCACACCCCCAGGTTCGGAGCCACCGACGGGCTCGAACCTACCAACCACGTGCAACACTGCCCAATCCACACTAAACCTCAGGATGCCCACTTTCTCCTCCATCTACCCTCCGATTTAACCAGGCCATTCCCCGCCGCTGTGAAAAAACGGGAAATCAACTAACCTAACCAAATACAGGGAGGGTGGGAGGGACAACTGACAGGTAAGCTTAGGTTCAGTTAAAATGGCCACTTCATATAATGGCTGGTATAAATACTCCCCTTATGGCTCCGCCCTACCCAGCATGCTAGCTGTCACTAAATTCCTGTGGCTGCTATGCCTACCTCCTGGCTCTGTCAAGGCCTATTCCTCTTAGCTGCGCTGATCCATGGGCTACATGACAGGTGCACAGTCGGATTTGCCAGCATATGCGCTAACCTTACCCCAACCCCCATTAAAACACGGACACAGGTTATACTGTTGGAAATAATTTGTCCACAGCTTTATTAAATTATTAATAAATAATTAAGGAATAACAAATGGGGTCATTGACAACAAATCTTAATAATGTTAACCTCCCCCATATACATAACATATCCCTAGCAATGACCCCACAATAATAACAATAGATAACAATATAAATAACATGTTAACACAGAAACTGGCCGTCCAATTTGACCACATTTCCACCAGGTTAAATTGTAGGGGTGTACCGAGACACCGCTACCCACCATATCCATTGTAGGGGTGTACCAAGACACCGCTACCCACCATATCCATTGTAGGGGTGTACCAAGACACCGCTACCCACCATATCCATTGTAGGGGTGTACCAAGACACCACCACACCCCCAGGTTCGGAGCCACCGACGGGCTCGAACCTACCAACCACGTGCAACACTGCCCAATCCACACTAAACCTCAGGATGCCCACTTTTTCCTCCATCTACCCTCCGATTTAACCAGGCCATTCCCCGCCACAGCTCAGGACTTGACACCTAAAGCTCCTGAGCGACCCCCACCACACCGGAATAAGGCCTGTTGAATGCCTTCCTGAAGGCCCAATTTAAACAGATCACACCTTACATCCTAAAATGTACCCCATCCCACCTGGAGTACCCAGGGAGCTTTCCTCCCAATTCGTTGTGTCTCACTGTTACACCGCCCCCACATCTGATAAATACCGCCATCAATTTTTTATTAAGTCGTCCTCGACACCGAGCTACCACGGCCGGGTACGTAGTATGTCTCCAATGTAACCAAGGAACCATCTCGGACCGCACCACCACCACACCCGTGGCCAGCTCCCATAGCTGGTCCACCTCCCTCTGCCTCCACCTGATCAATTCCTTTTCCGGGACCATGCCAATATCCAGAATGTCCTGGAAAGTACCCTTTGTTACCTCCCGGAAAAATTTCTCCCCTAATGTCTTGCCACCAAAATCCCCGAAAAACAAAACCACTCCTGCTCCACCAATTTCAAAGGAAAGCCCAGTTACGTTTGAACTGAAACGCGGCTCCCATCTGTGCCCCTTAGATATAAGAATGACCCACCAACCATGTCACCAAACCTGAAACGAAAGTAATTAGCGACAAGGCATAGCCCCAAACACAAACCCATACGTCCATAGCCATTAAACCAAATAGACTGGCCTGAAACAGGACTTAAACCGTACTGACTCCCACCTGCCTAAACGTTTCCCTAGGTCCTCACTTAAAACCAGGTGGGGTGCCTCTGTTACCGCCATCACCTGGGAAGAATGGGTCCCAAAGTGCCCGGGATCCAAACCCAACATTGTCAAACCCCTTCGAACAAACACCTGCAGGAATTGAATCGTGACAGCACCGATCTGTCCCCTTTTACCAGTAAGCCACCCGGGATGTCCGGGCAAAGCTCCAAGTAGCATGATGCGCTTAACACCGGGCGTACCCCTGACCCCGGCAGGGAATATAGCTTTACCAAACCTCCTTTACCAGACACATTCGTTGTTGAACAACCCTACTGAATCGTTACCTTAACCGACTAAGGTTCGACAACCAAGTGTAGAACTCCCCAACACCTGCCCGAAGGCACTCACCAGTTCCCCAATCCAAATTGCCCCAAGCCTCCGAGAAGGCCACCGCAAGCAAACTCACTGCAAAAGTAGGGTAATACACCACCAGGCGTTGCGTTACCCAAGGAAACCCGCCGCCCGGCACCGACATATTTCATATCTCTCCGTAAGACCCGCGATGCCTGACGGACGTGACAACGTTCCGTCACTTCCTCCCAATCAGTCAGTTTAAACCCTAACGACAATGCCACCATGCTCCTGTCCATTGCTGATGGAGCTAACGCTGAACAAACAAACGGCTTAGGAACCACAGCAAGGTATCCCTTTGCCCCTCCTTTGACTGGGCCCCCACAGTGAAACCAACCGCCTTGTCCCACATATCTCAAACGTTCACATAGGCAGTCCCTCTGCCCGGTGCGATAGGATTCTGTATTGATCCTCCAAGCATGGCGTCTCGAGCTGCCACATTTCCTCCAGACTGGACAGTCCCTCCTCCCGCGCCCCCTGGGGCCGCCATTCGCAGCTTGTCCCCTTGTGCGCGAGCCAAGTAACCAGCCCCTACCTTCCGCCAACCAGGCACGTGGCGTGCCTGCATCCGATACCTGAACAGTGATACGAATCGCCGCCATCGGCGTACCTCCTGAACTGAGGATCCGGCTGGATGGTAAACCACACGAACCCCGCCGTATTGTGCGTGAATTATGACTTTTCATCCCTTAATCCTTCACCTTTTAGAGCCACAGCCACTCCCAATTGAAATAACTCAAAAGATGCCAACGTCGAATAAGAGGACTTACCTTTCATGCCTCCCACCACCGCTCTGCGCACCACCTGCCTTCCAGGTATGCCCCGGAATCTATGTTCCCAGAGGTATCTGTGAACAACTCGATACCACCCGCAGAGGCTCCACAAGTAGCCTTCGCCATGAAATGGCTACCGACCCAGTCCTCGCGACTAACCCGACATGCAACTTGAAACTGCCTTATGAACAACTGCGATTTCTCAGTGACCTTCTTGGACCTGCGAACCTTCAGCCTGAACTCCCGAAGTGCAGTCAACTGAACCCCAGGAAATCGACACTCACCTACCACCGAAACAATTTCCAGTCCAAGCAAAGACGTGCGGTAGGATTCCCGTGACCGTAAGGTATGTCCACAACGGCCCGGCCCAGCCGAGCCCACACAGCAAGCTATCTTACAGATAATGTACTAAGGAACCCCTTTCTGATTCCTTTTTCACCTCCCACTCCCAGACGGATCCAACTTCCCGAGTAGGAACATGAATGGAACTGCCCTTTGGCAAGTAGAGGTTACCAATAGGAACCTGCAAACATGCAACCCAAAAGATGGAAGGGTCGCCAATAATCAACGCGTCCTGTTCCCCCAAACCAACTCGACGGCAAGGCCGAATGATGCCAACGATACAGAACAGTTCCGCGGCGATGTCCTCATTTACCGATGCCCCTTTTGGGTGCGATAAGTTTTGTATTGGACAGAATTTGCCCGCCCATTTCTAGGGGACCACCCCCCATGGAGACACCCACAGGTCCGCTAATGGCGCGGAAGTTCCCCCATGGACTTGATATTCGCCCACCACTTTTCCTGGTCCCTCGACTTTGAATGGAATAGCGTAAACCCCCTCAACAATCTCAGCCATAAAACTAGCGCATTCATGGGAGGCTTACTGCCTTAGCCACAGCAGCAATGCACTGATCATCACTGGTGCCGCTCCGAGCCGCAACCGCGGGGCTGAAGCCCTGCCGAGTACCCTTCCTGCCTTAGGTTTTCCTTTTTTGACGCGTCAGTTGACACCGTGACTCCCACCGCCTCCGGAACACCCGTATCAAAGCCTACCCGACGGTCCCCAGTTGTACTGACCTTTCTTCTGTCCAGCCAGCACAGCACCTCCTGGGGGTGCGCCGTCAGCCCCCGGAAAGAGCGCATTTCCTGCACTATCATTAGGAACCACCCCTTTTAAATCAATGAACTCCTCAGCGGAAGACAGAATTTTTTATATATATATATATATATATATATATATATATATATATATATATATATATATATATATATATATATATATATATATATATATATATATATATATATATACAGGAGTGCAGAATTATTAGGCAAATGAGTATTTTGACCACATCATCCTCTTTATGCATGTTGTCTTACTCCAAGCTGTATAGGCTCGAAAGCCTACTACCAATTAAGCATATTAGGTGATGTGCATCTCTGTAATGAGAAGGGGTGTGGTCTAATGACATCAACACCCTATATCAGGTGTGCATAATTATTAGGCAACTTCCTTTCCTTTGGCAAAATGGGTCAAAAGAAGGACTTGACAGGCTCAGAAAAGTCAAAAATAGTGAGATATCTTGCAGAGGGATGCAGCACTCTTAAAATTGCAAAGCTTCTGAAGCGTGATCATCGAACAATCAAGCGTTTCATTCAAAATAGTCAACAGGGTCGCAAGAAGCGTGTGGAAAAGGCGCAAAATAACTGCCCATGGCCAGCTGCCAGAGCCACCATTTGGCCATATTTCAGAGCTGCAAGAAAAAGCACAAGGTGTGCAATACTCAGAGACAGGCCAAGAAAGGCTGAAAGACGACCACCACTGAACAAGACACACAAGCTGAAACGTCAAGACTGGGCCAAGAAATATCTCAAGACTGATTTTTCTAAGGTTTTATGGACTGATGAAATGAGAGTGAGTCTTGATGGGCCAGATGGATGGGCCCGTGGCTGGATTGGTAAAGGGCAGAGAGCTCCAGTCCGACTCAGACGCCAGCAAGGTGGAGGTGGAGTACTGGTTTGGGCTGGTATCATCAAAGATGAGCTTGTGGGGCCTTTTCGGGTTGAGGATGGAGTCAAGTTCAACTCCCAGTCCTACTGCCAGTTCCTGGAAGACACCTTCTTCAAGCAGTGGTACAGGAAGAAGTCTGCATCCTTCAAGAAAAACATGATTTTCATGCAGGACAATGCTCCATCACACGCGTCCAAGTACTCCACAGCGTGGCTGGCAAGAAAGGGTATAAAAGAAGAAAATCTAATGACATGGCCTCCTTGTTCACCTGAACTGAACCCCATTGAGAACCTGTGGTCCATCATCAAATGTGAGATTTACAAGGAGGGAAAACAGTACACCTCTCTGAACAGTGTCTGGAGGCTGTGGTTGCTGCTGCACGCAATGTTGATGGTGAACAGATCAAAACACTGACAGAATCCATGGATGGCAGGCTTTTTGAGTGTCCTTGCAAAGAAAGGTGGCTATATTGGTCACTGATTTGTTTTTGTTTTGTTTTTGAATGTCAGAAATGTATATTTGTGAATGTTGAGATGTTATATTGGTTTCACTGGTAATAATAAATAATTGAAATGGGTATATATTTGTTTTTGTTAAGTTGCCTAATAATTATGCACAGTAATAGTCACCTGCACACACAGATATCCCCCTAACATAGCTAAAACTAAAAACAAACTAAAAACTACTTCCAAAAATATTCAGCTTTGATATTAATGTGAGTTTTTTGGGTTCATTGAGAACATGGTTGTTGTTCAATAATAAAATTAATCCTCAAAAATACAACTTGCCTAATAATTCTGCACTCCCTGTATATATATATATATATATATATATATTTTTTTTTAAATCCCCTTTATCAAATCTTATCCTCCACCTTCAAGTGCCCCCCAATGTCCCCGCGAAGGACACGTGCCCATTTTGTTGTGCCACGCCTGGAATATTGCCACACATCTAACTGTTCTCCTGCCCCGTCAGATGTCCCCGGCACCGGTACACCGTATTCCCCTTCCCTTACCCGGCACGCCGTCACCACCACCCTTACTTCGGCCTCCCGACTGCGCTCTGGTGACCCCACCCTTCGGCACTGCGGGGACGGCCCCTTTTTTCCTTGATCATGACTCTAAAATGATTTATGCATTTTAAAAAAGTGTGGTGTGTTTATAGACTCACCGCCCGAACCTCCGTCTGCGCTGTCCTTCCATCCACCTTGCCAGGCTCTGGAGTATCCGGTGGATGCCGACTCCTGTCCGCGCTGGTCCAGCCTCAAGCCCGTAGAAGTAACACTCCTCGACCTGCTTCTCCATCCCTCATCCGACCTCCCGCTGCTGCTGTGCCTGTCATTGTCGTTGCGCTGCTCCCTGCCGTACTCACACCTGCTGATGCTCCTCCTGTGTTCCTGCTCCTGAGAACACCCCCCAGGGGGCTCCCGCTTGCCTCTGTGCCTTACGTCCATTTCCTCTCGTCTGCCCTCTGCTTGCAGTACCTGGCCTCTCCCAGGCCGCCTCATCCACTTGTGGCCCCTTTAATTAATCCTGGTTGCTGGCCTTCCCCTCCATAGCTGCTCTGCTGTGCCTGTGAAGACTCCGCCTGCTGCTTTCACTATCCGCTTCCTTCACCTCTGACCTGACCCTGGCCCCATCCAGGGCCGCCTCCGTCTGTGTCCCGCCGACCTGGACCCCCCCGCCTGCCCATTGGGGGGGGGGACCGCTTTTACACTGCTGGGCCCTTGCATCATTCCCCCTGTCACTCAGGTATGCCACCAGGGGCAGACTCACCAGGACGCCTCTTGCCGCTCTTCCTGCCTGGCGGCCATCATGTCATGCTGGATTCCGCCGTCCTTTGTGCTTTCCCGCCCCCCCGCCTTATTGCAGGGGGCGCTCTTACTGTGCGGCCTCATCCTGACCTGCCGTCTTGCCTGACCGGCGCCGCGTCGAACATACGGCGCCAGCCGCCCTCCAACTCCTGCCTGCTTTCCGACCTCATTCTCAGCCTTCCCCTTGCCGCCTCCTGACAGGCTCACGGGCTGCCGAACTAACGATGTCACTCACAGGCTGCCGCTGGGGCGTCCTCGCTCTCCTTGCTGGCCTCTGTTCCACCGCCGCGTGGGGGGGGGGTAGCAGACGTGCTTGGGGCCCCCCAGCTGCTCCTGCAGCCACCAGCCCCGATTCTGCCACAACCTTTGCTGTCTCCTGTACCTCCATGCTGCCTCTGTTCTTCTATGCTGCCTCCATGCTGCAGATGGGAGTGAGCATGCAGTAGCAGCAGCTCACTCCAGCCTCTCCTGTACCTCCATGCTGTCTCCTGTCTCAGTACTGCCTGTTCTCCATGCTGCTGATGGGAGTGATCATGTAGTAGCAGCTCACTCCAGCCTCTCCTGTATCTCCATGCTGTCTCCTGTCTCAGTACTGCCTGTTCTTCTATGCTGCCTCCATGCTGCTGATGGGAGTGATCATGTAGTAGCAGCTCACTCCAGCCTCTCCTGTACCTCCATGCTGCCTCCTGTCTCAGTACTGCCTGTTCTTCATGCTGCCTCCATGCTGCCTGTTCTTCATGCTGCCTGTTCTGCTATGCTGCCTCCATGCTGCTGCTTTCTCCCTCCAGGGCAGGCAGCTTTCACAACTGACAGGTAAGCTTAGGTTCAGTTAAAATGGCCACTTCACATAATGGCTGGTATAAATACTCCCCTTATGGCTCCGCCCTACCCAGCATGCTAGCTGTCACTAAATTCCTGTGGCTGCTATGCCTACCTCCTGGCTCTGTCAAGGCCTATTCCTCTTAGCTGCGCTGATCCATGGGCTACAGGACAAGGCTGACAGTTAGGAGCCAGGTTATATTTGTTGTAGAAGTGTGCCTGATAAAATGTTTTTTAATCAATTAACGCTGCGTTCTATGCCGCCGCGCATTAAATGAGCCTAAACTCCGTTAGGGCGGCATAGTACACCCTAAAGATCGTTAGCTCCCATGTACCTGCAGACTTACCTAGACTGGTGATCCGCGGCAATCCCGGTCTGTGAGAGCCATGTGAATGCGACGGATGTCGCAATCACATGGTCGCAAAGCAGTCTATGAGACTGCCTGCAGGGGGACTGCCCCTGGTGTCTGAAATTAAAAACAAAGTTAAAGGACCACTATAGTAACCCAGACCACTTCAGCTCAATGAAGTGGTCTGGGTGCAACTACTATGTTTACATTGCAGGGTTAATCCAGCCTCTAGTGGCTGTCTTCCTGATGTTTAAAGGAAGCTCTGGCCATGTTATAGAATATTGAATGCATTCTACATGCATTAGTTTTCTCTGCTGATCTTCTCACCACACTCCACATTACTCAATGTTTAATTGAACAATGGTAAGACTAAAACGGATAGAATGTTGCATATATCAGCACCCGATGTCAGACAGCAGTGATACAATTTATATTGTACAGCTGATATCCCATAAATGCCTCACTTACCACTGAGCAGTTTATACATGGGGGGAAGTGGGCAGTGGTGAAAGGAGGTAATCTTAAATTACAGCATACGAACCATGATATTTCCACATAGACTTACTAATTACACTAAAATATGAAATTACTAAAAGATAGTAGACAGGCCACTTGCTCTGTCACAGCCACTTATGATCAGTGTTTAACTAGAGCATAGCAGCAAGCTATTCTCTATGGGAACGGGCAGTTTACCAAAGAAGAACAATTATTACATGTAAAATAATTAGTAAAAAGTACAAAATAAAACATAAAATTGAAAGGAAGCCTAATCATACAACACTTTATCGACGTGATGTACAGGATTAAGCAGATGTCATCTTCGGGAGATGTGTTTATGTATGAATCATACTGTAATGAAGCTTGGTACTCAGCCTGAGTATCTCAGTTTACTGCTCTCCTTTTCCTCGCAGAATACCTTCAGTGTTAAGAGCTCACCCAAACAACAGCTGAGAGTTGATGAAGGATGAAATAGAGTGTACTTTATTCAACCAGCTCACACACATTTATGCACAGTCAATGTGTATTGAAACAGCAGGGGTGAGTCATATTATACATACAATTCCCTCCAATGCTGCACTCTGTCTGGGCTGATAAGGGTTAATAATGTCAGTTCAGAACTAACAATATCTTCTCTCTGGAGTGTCCTCTCCATACATGGGTGCCAGGGAATCTGAGCAAAATTTCCATTCCCAATATAGTATCCCCCACAAAACAGATATACATGGATAGCTCACCCCCTGAGCTAGCATCTGTCCAAAAAGAGCCCTGATTGGAGGCACCTAGCCCAAGTGACAATACTTTAACATTCCACCTGGTCTCACCTATCCTCCAATGCTGCACAGAGTTCCACGCGGTTTCATGGTTGCTCTTGTTCTTATTTCAAGGGGTTCCTGGAGTCCTTAACAAGGTAGCTCCCCAAATCCCTGGATGTCTTTTCACCTTCCTGACATCATATGCGATTTGTGGTTGGGGCACCAAGCAACACCTGATCAAAGATTCACAATCCTGAGCGTTCCCCCAGCTCCACCTGGAGGTTAGAATGAGCACCCTGAGTCCCATTGTACCCTCTACCCACATTGACGAAAACCATTTTGTGTGTTTTCAGAGGATTCTGGGACAGAATCCATAGAATGTGGGAATGAGGCTTGCCTCCAAGCCCCTCCACGAGTCCCAGGAGCAGAGATACATACTATTTCACTTACTATAATATTATATATCGTATGCACATTTTATTAGCAGGACACTAAGTGAATTACATTCAAAAATTTGAAGTTAATATGAAATTGTCACCAAATGCAAGAGAATTTAATTATAAAAGTCAGTTAAAATTCTGATAAGAATATAACACACTATTAGAATACTGGCCTAAAAACAAAATGTTGATGAAACTGGGAATCAATAATTTAACAAGATTAGACAAGCTCATCAACACGGCGTCATGGAGTCTGTGCCATATGAGGTATGCCACTGCTCCTCCTTCTGGTGTCCTGTCAGACACTGGTCGCTGCATATTTGAGCCTTCTTATGGCTCCATCTCCCGAGGCCGGCTTGGTGACACGGATGTTTGTGCATCATCACACTGATGACACACAAACACGTCATAGGGTCAAATCAACCAATCTCTGCCCACTTAAAGCTGTATGTACCCTCCTGAGCTGTTGTACTGTGCCCTGTTGTGGTTTCCTTTTAGAAGTTATTCTTGAGCGCCTTTGTCCTCGTTATATTCATGAGCTTTTATGACCATGGCTTATCTGACTATGCTGCATTCTGTTTGGCCTGTCTTATCATAATTTCTGTCTCCTTGATGTTGGCTTGTTCAATACTACTCTATATTTGCGTTAAGTTCGGCCACTCTAAGGCCCGGTAATACACATTATTCTCTTTTGTTTGTTGAATCATTGTTTAGTTAACTTAGGTTCTGCATGATGTGTCATAGTTCTGACACAGGTATGACCACTGATTTCATATAGGTTCATTCAGATACCATCCTGCAAAATTGTCAACTAGCTGCCCTTGACTTATAAGTTCTTGCAAATTCTGTTACACCAATTTTTCAATGGAGATTGAGTTAAGCTGCCTAACTGGAAGAATTGCTGAAAACAAAAAAATGTTAGGGGCAAAGATTAAAATGAAAGGTCGTGCTTTAGCCAAAGAAAAAAAGACACTAGACGTCCAAAAGGTTGGTTTTCTTCACAGTGGTGAAAAAAAATCTAGCAAATTCCATCCAAACTTTTGGCCTCCAAACTGACCAGATCAGAAATCTGGAACACAAGCTATATATATATATATTTATATATATATACACACACACACACACACACACACACACACAGAATAAAAAATGTAAATTGTACTGTTAGAAATAAAAATACATTTTAAAAATATTATTTACACCATTTCGTCTTGCTCCTTTGCTAGAATAGACATGGTACACATGGTTAAACAATGAAATAAAGAGTTTAGATGTTTAAATGAAGTTGTCTTCTCTTCTCTTAACTACAGTAATTATTAATTTTGCAAACCCATCTTATGTGATAAACTTGTCCAATTTCTCCAATGAAAATAAAATAAAAAAAATACTCAAAAAAAAAGGATCTCAGTGGCTTTGCTGTTCCAAAGGATCTTCTGCCAAAGGATTTGCTTGTGTTAAAATGTGCAGGTGATACGGACATGCCTTATTCTGCCAGGAGAAATGCAATGCTAATTAAACCTGCTTTTTTATGGAAGTCGTTTTATTTTACCTGCAAATAGTGGAACAAAGTTTGGATACAAGACATGGCCTGAATCTGAAACAGAAGGAAAATTTATTCCAAAAAGGAAATTACCAGAATTAGAGGGCATGTGACAGAGTTGGAGTAAGCACATAAAAGGGATCGGTTACCGAGTCCACGTTATATAAATGGTAAAAACTGTCATTTTGATCAGTAGTAAGGCGGGGGGAGGCATTATTATATTTAATCTTATGGCAAGAGACACAGTACATTTTTGGGATTAATAGAAGGGAATACGGTTGGCCAGGCACCGTTAGTAGCATGAAAAAAACAAACCAAAAAAAAAAACCAAACACTGTGAATACCTCGTGTTAAGAACAGCTGTTAAAATAGTTGCTTATTTAACAGCAGCCATTTTGTAATTATGGTTGGCTCCAATGCACTAAACAACTGCCCTAATATCACATTTGGCTCCAATGCACAAAACAACTTCCATATTGTCACACTTTAATGGTTTAAACTGTGCAGGTGAAATCATCATTAACTGTATTGTTTACAAGATATACTGACCTTGTGCTAATCTTACTCCTTAACGACAATGAAGATTCAAAGTAAGCAGAATGACTGCATGTGCAGTCAGCCACTCTGAAATGATACCATCAGAATCTCCTTTTCCTAGCAGGCACATGTTATATGAGAGTTTTAAGAGGCCTATTTGTGACCTGGAGGTAGAACATATGCACATGCAGTGGTTCAGGATCTTCGAATGTGTAGCCATTACTGCTATGAGGACAGTGTGACAAAAGTCATAGAAGTAAAACTCAAAATGTGCAAATGAATGTATATTTTAATATTAATGACTTTTCTTCAATCAATTTGCCAGTTATTTGACTTTGATTAACAGACTGATACCAGACGGGGGTGGTGGGGAAAAACCCAATGTTGAATTTGAACTAATTCGATCATTTCCTAATGTTTCTTTCTTAAAAACTTTTCAGATCTTTAAAAAAGTTGAAGCACTTAATTGCCAGTTGCTTTAGCTCCACTCCTCTCTACTAAGGTCATCCACAATTATATTCCTCTAATACCTTGATGTGAACTGTTGACCAAGCTTCCAAATATTTTTAGTGAGTACGGTATAGCACTTATCTATACAGAATTGAATAAATGGTGCAAGGATTCTGGCTCTACCATGCCAGTAATGCATCCAATAAAGAAAATGATGTCCAACATTCCTTGTAATTTAAATAGATATTCCTATTGAAGAGTTGCAAAGAAAAGTTGCAAAGAGACCCGTACTGCCCTGTCTGTTTATATAAGTAACAGATGCATTGTTGTCAGAACAAATTTGAATAGGAACAAAATACCTTGTGAGTCAAAAAGGCAGGGTTCAATTCTTTGCAATTTGAAGAATTCGTTTTTTCTCTTTCTTTGTCCATCTTCCCTGATTGCAGTCTGGTGATAGATTGCTCCCTTGCCTTTTCTCAAGGTTTGAGAAATTATTGCAATCCAGTTACAGTAGTGAAAGGTAAGTCACTTTTTGAGACAGCCTAAGGTTCTCCAAGTTCTCCAACACTGAATCTGGGAAATTATCTCTGGATAAAAAATTAAAAAAATAGTTTTTGATTGTAGAGACTTGATGGAACAGTTCTATTCTGTTAGGATATTGTTTGGAAGAGGTCATATTCTGTGCTTCACCTAGTTCTCTGCAGGGATAGCTTCAGTCACAAACCCAGAAAATACACATTGCACTTTGAACAAAATCTTTGTCAATAGTCTAAAGGTTGACAATTTTATATTAATTTGTTTATTTAAATGAAGAAAAATACCATCGCATATTGAATCTTGAATCATTTCTAGAAATGTTATTTTCCTTGATGGAACAAATTTGGACTTTTATATTAGATAAGAAAGAAATGTAAATGGTGGTGTTAAGGTGTCTTAAAATTATTTGTCTGAGGATGCCTTTACTAGCCAGCTGTTGAGACAAGGAGTTATTGTGATGCCTTTATGTCTCAGGAAAGCATCTATAACCACAACGATATTTCAGAAAACCCATAAGAGTTTTAGTTGTCCCAAGGAGTAGAACCTTAAACTGAAAAATGCAACAGAGCACCTCCTTGCTGAATGGCAAAACAAAGGAACTGTCTGGACACTGGATCAATTAGAATGTGCAGGTAAGCATCCTGAATGTCCAGCACTACCACCATTTCTGGAGATAACTCCAGGCGGTGATTTTATAGTCTCCATTCAGAACAGCTTTTCCATGAATCAAATGATAATCTTTAGGTTTAAATTAACTGACTGAAGGTTCTGTTGTTTTTGTCCAGAAGATAAATGGACTTTAAGTTCATCAACGTCTTCTTCTCACTGAGTTAATTATGTTAGAAGCCTTGCCCACAGTTCTGGACTGAGCTGAATCCACCATTGTAGGAGCATAAGGAACCAATATGGTAAAATACATTTTACTATGCTATTGCCTTTGTTTTCTCGTCTTGTTCTGAGGCAGACCCATCTTCTCTTCAGCCACTTTAATAATGCATTAGTTTAGTTAAAATCCACACAGTCTTCCTATTTCAAATGGATGAGGAGAGAGGCGACATCCTTATACCATGATCCGGATCTTTGGCGGAGGTAGACTGAAACTAAGAAAGGAAGGTAGTAATGTCCTCTTTTTTTTATGGACTCTGCTTACTTAGCAAAGGTGCCACAATGATATCTGTCAGGTAATGGAGCATTACATGAGATGAGGAGATGTAGCAGGCTTGTTTAGCCTTAGTAGTTTCTTTGGAGAGTTTATACATTTGTAACATAATAGAATATACTTGACCTTTCCTCCAATACAAATAAATAAAAAGGAGATGGTTTTCTAAAATAGAAGTAAAAAGCTATATGTCAAGTATTCTTCATCTCCATGTGACAAAAACGGAGATAATTACCTTCCGTAGATAGAGGAGAGTGCCGCTCGGCAGTCTTCTGCTATCATGCCTGGCTTTTGCGGCATGCTGGTGGATGCCGGCCGCTGCGGATCCACGCGCAATTATATAGCCCCCACATCCATCCACAGTGAAGATGACGTCGACATGCGGGTGATGTCACGCAAAAGATGAACACGCATGTTTTGGGGTCAAGGGCTAGGTACAGCCAATCGGATCTGCAAACGGGTTATTTAAACTCTCATATTCCCTTAGCTCATTGCCTTTTCGTGGTTTCCCCTAGTTGGTTATCCGAGAGTGTGTTCCGATTGTGTTTTTCTGGTTTTTGACTTTAGCTCCGTTTTGATTTCCCTGATTTCTGGTACCCTTGACTTTTCCTTATCGCTGTGTATCGTTCTGTATCCCTGACCTTGGATAGTTTTCTGACTATTCTCGGGTACGTTAAGTCCGGCCATTCTAAGGTCCGGTAAGACGTTACCCTTAGTTCTAGGGTGTGATACTATTCTGCGTGCTGGGTCAATATAATCCTGACAGTATATGGACATACCTTAAAGGGTCAAGATACCAAGAAGGTTTAAATAGATTAATAAAAAAAATTTTTCCCCCCAATTACTATTTTATTGTGGTAATAAAGATGTTACAGGACATGAAGAACATCAGCAAAACATACTACATTTATAACATACAAGTCGTCAACTGCAAAATGGGATCGGTATATAAAGCATAGATTCCAATCACATGTGATCAGTAGCTACGGACATGAACAGCAACAGACTCAGACTAAGAAGACTATGTTTGAATAAGTGCTGTTTATATCATAATAGGCAACTAAGACCATAAATTAGTGAGCCTCATCTGAGAGGCAATTGGATACAGTAACCAAATGCCATATTGGGTAAGAAATCTTACAGTTGGGCAATAGAAGTCTCAAAGTTGAGTCTATGCTTAGTTGCTTAGTGAATGTAAAAAAAAAAAAAAAAAAAACCTAAACAAAACACTTGAAAAATGAAACAAACATAAATCAAATAACAAGAACATAGAAGGCACAGAGTAGGACCTATAATGGAAGTCATTCCCCAAAGAGGCGTACAGTCCCCCTATCCTTAGGTTACAGCAGCAGCAGATTTGCACATGCCAGCATCCTGTGTTGCCAAACAATGAAACGGATATATGTTGTCAATGTCCCAATGAGGTGTAGGATTCCATCAAAGGTATGGAAAGTCCAAAAGCCGGAGGTAAAGGCTGATGCCCCTGTGGCAATAGTGAGACTGAAGAAATCTGCCATTATCTTGTATGCCAAGTTGAAGTCCTAGCCTCCATCGATACTGTATAGCATTGGCCCAGAGCAACTTGGTTATAGGGCGTAGTGACTGCCTCTAGTGTAATGTAAGGAAATTCACATTTTGATGCCAAGGTCCACCATATCCTTGCACACATGAAATTTAAGTTTGCTGGGACAGCTTCTTAGCACTATTACCACAACAATAAGCGATAGACTTCATGAGAAATACTACATTGGGCCAAGAACATTGGGTTCCGGGGTTACTGTTCATATATGGTTTGGTCAGGTCAACCTCCTGAGAATGTGGACATATAGAGGTATGTTTGAGTTTTGGAGGCAGGCCATGGCAACTTCATGGGGAACTCCCTTTCTAAGGCTTATTGCCTCGACCAGAGTTCCACTGACTAAGCCGTTGGGAGGACTCCATCCAGCCAGGAGGTCTTCATGCGCCTGACTGGGACAGACCTGAAATACGCTATAGAAATGCTGAGCAGATTGGAACTGTAACATGATCTGCTAAAGCCTTAATTGGAGGTAGCATGGACCCCATGCAATTGATTACCTTGCTACTTTAACAGACTGGGTGTCTGGGGACTAGTTATGAATTGTTATAATCACTGAAGGTGTCCTGCTGAAAAAGGAGGGATATTACTCTGGCTGGGTACCGAGCTTTGTTACAGATTTGTATCTATTATCAATGCTTTGCTAAGTTACTATGTAAGTTACTTTTGCAGTGGATTCTCATTTGTCTAGAATGATATGTTGGCATCCCTTAATTTGAAGTAAGAGTAGACTGGCCTGTTTCTCACCTGTGTTGTTTCTCTTTCTGTTTGATAGAACACTAACGCCCATAGACTGCATTCCACCAGTGTTTAGGAAAGGCCAGCCCAGGTAGTGGCCATACTGGATGAGGCAGGCTTTATTTAGTGAACAAAATTAATTTAAGTATGGCGTATAGTAAAATATCGTGTCACTATTACCCAAAAGGGGCACATGACTTAAAAACATGTCTGTCTTGGCTGTCTGTGTTTCACATCTGTTGTGAAAGCGTTGTTTCTATACCTTTTTCCTCTACATTCGTATTGACTCCACTTTGAGTGCAAGTCATTTTTCATGTGTGCAAAGTCAAATTGAAAGGGACCCTCCAAATGCATCGTGGAAAGATGCCACAAGTGCAGTGAGTAAAAATTATATTGCTACATGGAATCTAACTTTGCAAGACTTATATACTAGGATGAATTGCTTGGGTAGCAATAGACTTGTTTGCCATGCATGGTGAAAAAAAATATGTATGGTGGGGTCGCCCAGACTCCTACCACATGTAGCTGTGATGCAAAGGTTATGTTTTTTTTTCCTAATTTGTGAGGATGCTTGTATCTCACTTCAGGGTTACACAACTGTAATGCTGTCTTGTCAAAACAAAATAACCTATTCACAAAAAACAAAAAACACAAAAAAAGAAAATTAAGTTTGCAGGGACCAGATTTTTAATTGAAATTAATTTTCAAACTTTCTCAGTCAAATACAGTTAAGAGAGCAAGGAAAAGCTGGGCATGAACTTTCTGGTCTTTAGCATGACATTTCCTAAATATCTAGAATATGTTAAAGAGAGATAACTAGGGTTTACACAGCTGCTATCCTTCAGGTTTTTGTTGAAGCCAGGAACGCACCATTCTTGTTTTTATGCAACCAAATTAGAAAGATTTATGTTCAGTGGAGCTGAGCCTTTTTAAGAAATATTTCCTCTGTGGCACCACTTCATAGTACAGGAAAGAGGCAGTCATGAAAATGAAGGCTAAAATGAGGCCAGAACTGCATATTTTGTTTTTTGAGATTTCAGAATTAATCTTTTATCAAAACTGTCAACATGAACACCTGATGGCAAGTATGCTTTAAAGCCAATTAAAAAGAGAAGGCCTAAAATTTGCTTTAAACTTTCAGAGGTACCATTTAACAGTCTAGTCAATAAAATGCCATAATCTTATTTTCAAATACTGGACCGCTGCCTTCTAGATGTTTGCAGTTGTTATGATGACTGGAAGTTGGGGTGAAACGTTTGACGGTATGAATATATATGGTTAACCTCTAGACCTCAGTTCATCAATGTCAAGCATGCCAAGTCACATGATCACTTACTAGGATATGAGCATTTAAAGAAAAAAACCTACCTTTTTAAAGCGTTACTTCAAGCATAACCACCAATATAGTCCGCTGTACCCTGCCCCCATTTCCCAGTAATGTAGTGAACCATTTAGCAATGGTTTTCCTTTTACCTGGGTCATCACGGGAAGCAGACTGTCCTCTATGGCCGGTGACAACACACAGTTTCTGCCGAGCTGCAGAAGCCAGAACTGGATATTACTGGTCTTTGGTCTTTCATTGACTGAGAGAGTGACAGGTGACTATAGGAATATGAACCAAATTGACAATAATAATTCTTGTTTCAGGATGACTAATGACACCCCAATGATGCAGCCAGAGATGGAGTTACATATCCAGCAGCAGAGGGGCTAACTAACTGAACTGCAACTCCCATGATTTTATGAATGAAATAAATAGGCTGAGAACATGGGAGTTGTAGTTCAGCAACATCTGGAGGGCCGTGTAGTGGAGCTGCAATATTAAATCCCAAGATCTCCGCTGGTATAGAAGGTAATCCAAAGTAAAGCGCTGGAAAAGAAGGCAATATCCCAAATCCCCCAGTAACCGGACGAAACACAGTTCAAGGAGTCAACTAACAATTTTATTCACGGCTCCAGGAGTCAACTGACAATTTTATTTACGGCTGTTAGCCTATGCATGCTCTCTATTCTAAAACACATGAATAAATTTTTACACCAGGTTAACACAGCTATTTCAGACAACCTTTAAATGTTCTGCAATATGACCTAAAGTGGCTAGGTTTGCCACAATGCTCCCCCAGAACCAAGCCGGCATACACAGTCTGATCCCAATGGATCGGCTTGGGGATGTCCGGAGAAGTACTCACAGATCACTTCTCAAGGTCAGTCTGTCTAGATAACCCGTCGGCGTTACCGTTTTGCTTTCCTGGGTGGTAATGAACAGTGAAGTCAAAAGGCTGCAGCGCCAAACTCCAGCGCAGCAGCCTGGCATTGTCCCCCACCACACGGTTCAGCCACACCAACGGGTTGTGATCTGTGAGTAGGGTAAAAGGTTGTCCATATAAATAAGGCTGCAACTTTTTGAGGGCCCACACCACGGCCAGGCATTCTTTCTCAAAGGCGGCATAGCTCACTTCACGGGGTAATAACTTTCGGCTTAAGTAAGCTACGGGATGTTCTCCGCCATCTGCTCCAACTTGTCTCAGCACTGCTCCCAATCCAAACATTAAAGCGTCTGTGTGGACAAGAAATCGTTTAGTTGGATCAGGAGCAGCAAGTACAGGTGCATTGGTTAAAGCAGTCTTGAGTTGTTGGAACGCCTGATCACACTCTGGGGCCCAGATGACATGTCGAGGAAGGTTTTTGCGGGTCAAGTCAGTCAGGGGTTTGGCCAGGGCACTATAATTGGGTAAGAATTTTCGGTAGTACCCTGCAGTACCCAGGAAGGCTAGCACTTGGGTTTTTGTCCGGGGGGTAGGCCACTTAGCTACTGCTTCAATTTTTGTTGGTTCAGGCTTTTGCTGTCCACTCCCTACCCGATGCCCCAGGTACTGTACCTCTGCCATCCCTATGTGACACTTGCTGGGCTTTAACGTCAACCCTGCCTCTACGATACGGTCAATGACTGCTCCAATATGTCGCAGGTGGTCTGACCAGGTCTGACTATAGATGGCGATATCATCCAGGTATGCACATGCATACTCCTGAAACCCATCCAGTAGCCGATCCACCATCCGTTGAAAGGTAGCCGGAGCGTTTTTCATCCCGAATAGCATGACGCGAAACTGATACAAGCCAAACGGGGTGACAAACGCCGACTTGGGGATGGCATCCTTGGCTAGTGGAATCTGCCAGTACCCTTTGCATAAATCTATTGTAGTAAGGTACTGGCCTCGTGCCATTTTGTCTAGCAGCTCGTCTATCCGGGGCATCAGGAAGGCATCAGACACTGTTTCGTCATTTAGCCTCCGGTAGTCTACACAAAAGCGTGTTGTGCCATCCTTCTTGGGTACCAGCACTACCGGCGCTGCCCAGGGGCTATCAGAATGTTCAATAACCCCTAGCTGCAACATTTCCTCAATTTCCTTTCTCATATGTTCCCTGACCACTTCCGAGATACGGTATGGGGTCTGCCGCATAGGTAGCTGTCCGGGGGTCTCAACTCGGTGAGTAGCAAGCGGGGTGTACCCTGGTAAATTGGAGAAAGTGGCTCCCTTAGCCGCTATTAACTCCTGTACCTGGGCACGCTGCTGAGGACTTAGCCGCTCCCCCAGCTGAACACCTGTGGAGGCCTCTGCCTGATCTTCCCGCTCTAATAAGTCAGGTAGCGGAAGATTCTCCTGATCCTCAGAGGCTGAAGCGCATATCGCTGCCACGTCCTCTATCCTCTTATGGTAGGGTTTGAGCATATTCACATGGAGCATGCGTCTCTTCCAAGTCCCTGAGCAGGGGCCAATCACATAGGTGGTGTCACATCTCTGTTCCACCACCTGGTATGGGCCTTGCTGGATGGCCTGCAGCTTGTCATTGCGAACAGGTTTTAAAATCAAAACTTTGTCCCACGTGAAAGCTGCGGTCTATGGCTCCCCTATCATACCAGTGGCGCTGGCTTTGTTGGGCCTCCTGGAGGTTGGTCCGTACGGTCTGGGTTAGTGCCTCCAAGCGGTCACTGAGCTCCAGCACATATGGTACAATGGGTGTCCCATCTTTACTACTTTCCCCCTCCCAGTGCTCCCTAATTAAATCTAAAGGTCCTCTCACCCTTCTCCCAAACAGTAGTTCAAAAGCAGAAAAGCCCGTGGACTCTTGAGGTACCTCTCTGTAAGCGAATAGCAGATGGGGTAGGAATCGCTACCAGTCCTTATAGGCCTCTCCAAAGGTACGGAGCATCTGCTTTAACGTCCCATTAAACCTTTCACATAACCCATTAGACCGCGGGTGGTACGCAGAGTTCACGATAGGTTTAATGCCACATATTCTCCATAGTTGGTGGGTCACCTCGGCCGTGAACTGCATACCCCTATCCGATCTCCTGGGGGAACCCCACTCAGGAGAATACTTTCATTAAGGCCTCGGCGTGGATATTAGAGAGGGCTACTGCTTCGGGGTACCTGGTGGCCTAGTCTACTATGGTCAAGATATATCTCTTGCCGGAGGGACTGGGTTTTGGTAAGGGCACTACTATATCTACGACCACTCTACTAAATGGTTCGTCGATGATGGGCAGTGGGCATAATTTGGCCTTGTGGCGGTCACCCCTCTTTCCTCCTTGCTGACAGATGTCATATGTTTGGCAGTACTGCCGCACGTCCTTGGATATACCCGGCCAGAAAAAAGGTGTGGGTCAAGCGGTATCGGGTGCGAGTCATCCCCAGATGCCCAGACAAGGGGATGTCGTGAGTGATCCGAAGAAGTTCCTGTCTATATTTCTGGGGGACCACTAGCTGTCTACTAGTCACATTCACAGATCCCCCCACTACCCTTTCAGAGATGCGGTACAGTAACCCCTTTTCCCAGGTATACTGTTCTCCCTCAAATCTGGCCTGGTGGGAGATAACCCTTTCCCTGTATACTTTTAACGTGGGGTCTATCTGAACCTTAGCCTCAAATTCAGTCGGGGTATCCCAGGTAACACGGGTTGTAGGAGGATCCCGGTCTTTTACCTGAGCCTCAGAGTGCATTGTTGGAGCCGTGGTGCGACCCTGTTGCCTGGTGGTTACTGGGTGAGCCTCTTGGAGTGGAGCTTGAGGAATAAAGGCGGAAGTCATTCGACCCAGGTCGTTTCCCAATACGACATCCGCTGGCAGTTTCTGCATTAGGCCCAACTCTACCATGCCCTCCCCAACACCCCAATTCAAATGTACTTTTGTGGTGGGTAATCTGTATACCGTTCCCCCTGCTACTCGCACGGCTACAGATCTGCCGGTGTGTGCGGAGCCTGGAACCAAATGAGGGGCTACCAGAGTCAGAGTGGCTCCCAAATCCCAGAGCCCTTGGACCTCTTTCCCTTCCAGGGTTACTAGCTGGCGATGGTGTTGCCTGTTGTCTGTGGCTTGTACCGACATCACATCGTGTAGTATCCCCAGGGGCTCTTCGGTCTGATTAAAAAGTATCTCCTGGGTTGCTGGCTCCGCTTGGTAGTGGTGGGCGGCTGCTCTTGGTGCTGGATTCTGCCGTACCTGGCTCTATGCTTGGCAGCTCCGGTTCTGGGTACACTCTCTAGCCATGTGGCCCCATTGTTTGCACGTATGGCACTGTATATTCACTCTGCCATTATACCTGGATGGTGGAGTGTGCCCCCCCCCCCCCGGGGTTGGCCAGAATGGGTTTGGTGCAGTAGGGGTAGCTGTATGAGGTTGAGCGGTGACTGGCTTGTATCCACCCCTGGGAGGCTTGGTCCAGTTTGTGGGCCCACTCTGCATGGGAATCTTTCTCTGGTTTGCGCAACCCTCGAAACTTGCGCCGGTATGCCTCTAAGGTAATGGCGTATCTTTCCCGTATAGCCTGTTTTACCCGGGCATAATCTTTACTGTCCTCCCTGGGTACAGCACGATAGGCTTCAGCTGCCCGACCTGACAGTTTGCCTGCCAGTAAAGGTACCCTCACTGCCTGCTCCAAATCATGCAAGTCACATAGCCTCTCAAAGTCTTGTAGATACCCATCAATCTCATCTTTCTCTTCACGGAACATTTTAAACACATGGTATGGGATCTTAGGCTTTACCTGGCTGACGACTGAAGCAGTAATAGACTCTGCTCTGGGAGGAGCATCCTGCGGTCCGTGTGCCATCACATACTCCTGCACATCCGCCATCAGTACTGTCAGTATTTCCAGGGGTACTGGCTGGGGTAAAAATTCCATCCTGGTCCTCATTTCCTTTTGGAAGGGGGTTTCTTCCATGGCTGGTGGGGGTGTAACGCTGCGAGCTCTGTCTCCCTCCATCAATTCAGCAATCAGCACAGCTTTTGGCTTATTGCTGACTATCTTACCCCTGGCTTCCAATAGCTCCTTTAACGTCTGCCGTTTCACTGCAGTGTAGTCTTTCTCCATTCACCTCTGTGTTCGGTTCTTTGTTGTATCCGAATTGCCATTCACTTTCCTGTTCGGTAGTTTCAATTACCTGAACACCGCTTTTCGTCTGTAAGGTTGGATCCCGTCGCTTGCCACCAATTGTATTGGAGCTGCAATATTAAATCCCAAGATTTCCGCTGGTATAGAAGGTAATCCAAAGTAAAGCGCTGGAAAAGAAGGCAATATCCCAAATCCCCCAGTATCCGGACGAAACACAGTTCAGGGAGTCAACTGACAATTTTATTCACGGCTGTTATCCTATGCATGCTCTCTATTCTAAAACACATGAATACATTTTTACACCAGGTTAACACAGCTATTTCAGACAACCTAACTGTTCTGCAATATGACCTAAAGTGGCAAACCTAGTTTGGGGAAGCCTGCACTAGAGGATGGGATTTGAATACAAATAACACCTCCAGCTGTGCCACTCACAGTCATTGTATTTTAAAAATAAATACATTGCCCACCCCCACATCCACTGGTTATGTTATATTAATACTATAGGCACTTAAATCACTTGTTTGGGATTTTTAGTGGAGAGGGTTTATATTTTCTCTTTACACAAAGTTCCATATGTATCCAACATCCTGTTTCCTTTTACTTTGCTCTTCCTCCTTGCGGCCCAATACTGTCTTCATCGCTCACTTCCTACAACTTTGATGACACAAGGGATGTGTGTTCCTTAGCAATGTGTGAATTGAAATGTCTAAACAACATCTATAATGTAAAAGGTGGAGCAGACAAAGGAAGACTACTTACCAGCTCTCTGAAGCTTTCACTAGAGAGCTCTGAGTGCGGTACAAAGTCCAATTACATGTTAACATTTTGCAAACACTTTATCAACAAGTTATGACATCATTTTATAAAAAAAATAATATTTTTTTGATGGAGCAGATCTTTTTTATTTTATTTTTAAATGTTTAATGGTGAATAATTTAAGCAATCTATAAAATATAAATTAAGATCCTCAAACCTTTTCCCTTTAAGTTTGTCATGGTATATAGACCAACTGCACAAAATGTATGGTGCACTCATAAAATGTCACAACCTTATAAAATATTGTATAAAATCATATCCCAACATGCAGCTCATAGGAGATTTACAGTAACATACATGCAATGCAATTTGGCATACTACACTGCTGAAACAGCTATATGTATGTAAACATTGAATAGAACACTAAAAATCACATTACTGTGCAAAACTTAGTCTGGCCGGTGTCTCTTGAAATACGGATTGTGTTTTTGTCCCGGATTAATATGGACTGGTTCCCGTACTGCGAGTACCACATGCTCTGGGGGCCTGACAGCCGACCGAGAAAGTCACATGGTGTTTGAGCTCCTCTGGGAAATCCTCTAAATAGGGCCTAAGATTAAACTTTATAGCTCTTCTTTTGGCTGTAACCTTGCATCCAACCAGGGGCAGCACCTTACCGATCCTCTGGCACTCCTCTGCTTGTACTCGGCAAACACTGTCTGTGCTAGACTTGCCAATGGCCTGTCATCACACACGAGGATGGGGAGGTGACCGATCCTCATCCTTGACCTACAGCTTACTAGCTTGAAGCCGTGTTCTTTCCCCCTTTGGACTGGTGGGAGATATCCCGGTCCCCACAGGTGTCTTGGAGCAATCACAGTGCCGACAAACAAAGCCTACCAGACACCGGGAGAGCTGAGGCCTAGCAGCCAAGATGGCCACCATACTAGGGCCTGAAGCCATGTGTGCCTCACAGCAGTCATCCACACCCGTGGAATCGTTTATTTATTACTGCTATTTATAAAGTGCCAACAGATTCTGCATGTGCTGTACAATTTGTGGAGAACGTACAATATACACAGACAAATACAAGAAGTAGAGAGAGCCCTGCCCGTAAGCTGATATCTAGCCATTGGAGCTCTTTTATACAAAGTGCTTAGCTAGATGGCCTGTGAGCTTAGAATTGAAAGGATACCATGGGGATTTGAGAAAAGCTATATGGAGGTGAGCCTACCAGTACTCCTGTGGACGCAGATGCGGCTCCCCAGAGTCATCCCACAAATCAAAGCTACGTGTATCTTCAAACCTCACGTGTTCCCAAGATGGCGATGGGAAGGAGAAGGTACAAGAAGCCAAAGTGGAGGTTAACTGCATTACATCCAATGCGCACTAGCCACTGCCTACCCTGAAGGCGAGGCACCTGGCTCCCTCAGCCTCAGCATTACCAGCCTGATCTGAAAGCCTCACTTGGATGCTGCTGGGGGTCCAGAGCTGCGAGAACAAACTCTCCAGGTTCATCTCAAGACATGGAAGAGGAGCTCGGTATCAATCTGATTTATCTACCCTGGACCATACGTGGCATCGGCTGACAGAACTAGGTAGAGTCCTCAACGATTCCTGCTGATAGCATGGGAACAGTGGAGACTGTTTGTCTGATCTTATATGCTGCCATTACCCTGTGGTTTTCTATTATTGTATGCTGACTTCACACATTTATGTTACTCTATTTAGTGATTGAGACTAACTGGGTTTCCACTATTGATTTACCAACATTACTATGTATACCTTACTCATAAGATCTAAAAGCCTTACCTTAGACAACAGCCACAATCTCATTTAGTATCTGGATACTACTTAGCCTTCCTACGTTTTATTATAAAATTGTGCATTGTTGTCAATATGCCGTCTACCTGTTCCACTATGTTTTCCTATCTACCTTGCAATTGTTATTGTGGCATTGCAAGCTTGCATGTATTACCTTGCACAAAAAAAATAATAAAAAAAATGAAAGAACACCATAGATGGTGAATATTGCAGGTTGAATTCAGGAACGTAGAGATATTATTTGAGCCGTGTGAAAGGCACCCTACAATTCCTGGCATGTAAGACATAATTCGTATAATATGAAACAGTCCACCTTAGATGGAGTTGTTACAGTAATGCTGACGGTGAAGCAGGAAAGCCCAGGATGGTCAAATTCCACAAAATACAAAAAAAATAAAAATAATTTTGGCCCATAAATTTGCAAGTAATTTGGAAAGCATAATATATAGGTGAAAGCAAATGCTCTTAAAACTCACACTTATAATTTCAGGCATTAGAGGTGTACTTTAATATAAACGGTTCCTTTGAACCTTTCAAATATGCTTTTCAAACCTGCAGCACTCTCACCCTTATTAGTTTACTACTTAAAGGGACTCTCCAGGCAGAGGATTTTACTCACCTGGTTCCAGTGCCGGGAGCCTCGTGAAGCCGCGCCCCCTATTTTGTCAAAATGACGAAATAAGTGGGCGCGAGCAGCGTGCAATCAGACGCTTCCATTTGGAAGAGTCATTGCCCCCTTGTGCGGTTTCCTCGCACATGCGCACATACTTCAGAGGGCGGCATTCATGCCGCCCTCTGAAGTCCTGAGCGCCCTACCGCGCGGCGTGCGCGGCCGCGAGCTGAGCTGACTGACAGCTCAGCTCGCGGTCTTTGCCCGCCCCCTCTCCTCTGCTGACAGGCAGAAGAGAGAAGGCGCGCACACAGTGCCTTCTCTCTTCTGCACACGTCAGACGTATTTTAATACGTCTGACGTGTACAAGGCCTTTTTAGGGCCCTACATGATAGGAAGTCCCTCTGGTGGCCGTCTGAGTGATGGCCACTGGAGGTATTCCTATCAATCAATGCAAACACTGTATTTTCTCTGAAAATACAGTGTTTACATTATATTGCCTGCAGGGAGCTATAGATCATACCTGAACAACTACATTAAGCTGTAGTTGTTTGGATGACTATAGTGTCCCTTTAAATCATCCTCAAGCAGAGGCCACATGAGCTTATTAAAGGGATACTATAGTGCCAGGAATACAAACTGCATTCCTGTCACTATAGCTCGCTTTGCCTCCCCCCTCCCTCACGCCTCCCCCAACCCTCGCGCCTCCCCCAACCTCATCCTCCCCTTCATGGCAGTGAATAAAAGGGTTTAAAAAAAAAAAAAAAAAAACTTTATTTACTTACCTGATTCCAGCGCTGATGTCTCTTGGCGCTGGGTCACGTCTTCGCCTTCTCTGATGTTCATCGACGAGCGCCCACATTAAGCCTCTTCATAGGAAAATCACTGAATCAATGCTTTGCTATGTGGAAATAGTTGACGCTGGAGGCCCTCATGAAGATGCCCAGCATCAGTCACCAAAAGTCCCTTAACAGCCAGGAAGCGCCTCTAGTGGCTGTCTGGTCAATAAGCTGAAGTGGTCTGGGTGCCTATAGTGTCCCTTTAAGAGTTAAAAAAAAAGTATATATATATATATATATATATATATATATTTATTTATTAGGAGGAACGGATCTGTAAGTATGCTTTAAACTTATATCCTCACATCCATAATGGTTTTATAATGAGCAGTGATTTTCTCCATTTCTTCAAGTAGTTACCTTGTGTCCCAATACAGTTTCTTTGATATCAAAAGACTGCAGGAAACTAGCCAATATATCGTACATAAAGAAAACAGCAGCCTTTCCGGTGTGAAATCAGAGAAACGGAAACTATAGTACTACTTAATACCACATCAGCTCTGCATCTTCCGTACGGCTTTCACAGAACAGAAGTCGCTAATAAAAAACACCACTATATAATACATATGTGAGAAATTTGTTTGGTTCCTTCACAAAATACTAGAACTCTTAAAACAGGCCGACATATAATTGTTCTAGCAAAGGTTACAGAAAGCTCTGCGTGGATTTGGAAAGCTACATTTATTTTTTATAGGGCTGGATTATTCAAGCGGCTGATAAGACTTTATATTCCCATGCACAGAAGAAAAAAAGAAACAAAAAAAATCTAATGATGTGCTAGCAAGACACCGAGGACTGTATAATGGAAACTTCTCAGTCTGTTATACATATGAGTTCCGAAACAGATAGATTACGTTAACAGATGGTATTAAAATTGACAGCACGTCTAAATTTAATTATTTGGCTGCCCCATGGGATGAACAAGGATTAAAAGTGGCAGGAGATGGGAAAGTTGAGTGCAGAAAAATTCCATAAATAAATATTACTTATCAAAAAAATAAGATTTTGGTACACATCAAAGAGGAAGAGAGAGGAGTCATTCCTTTTTATTGTGCTCACCCAAAATAAAGAGACGGGCAATGCTTACTAAAAGAAGCCACTTGCAATACAAATTTGCAAGAACATTAGAGAAACTTGGATATTAGCATTATGTAAATTCACCTATGTTCTAAGGCTGCTTCCAAAAGCCAAATTAAAAATTCTGGCCATTAGCTCAATTTTTTGTTTGTATTCTTTGACCAATCAGTGATGTATAGGTTGACATAATAATCAACTTGGACAATCACAATAAACTCACTAAGATTTACAGAATTCCATATTTGGAACAGCATTAGAACAAAACATTTTTGGTGCATTCCATATAGTGCAAAGCCACAGTCAGTGCCGATGCAAGTCTTTTCAAAGGTGATATTTTATTTTTTTGTCAATCTTTATTTTTGTTGTGCATGTGAATAACAAAACGATTGTGCACTGCCATAACAGCAACCCTATACAATCCAGGAATGAACATAATTTAACATGAGTATGACATAGGAACAAATTGGCACAATTTTAGGAGAAGTAATTCGTAGAATAGAAACAGGGTAAGTACACTCGTCTAGTACAGCAAGTTTGTGCTAGTCTGGCATCACATAAGTGATAAAAGAGAATGTTTAAAGGGACACTATAGTCACCAAAACAACTTTAACTTAATGAAGCTCTTTTGGTATGTAGATCATGCCCCTGCAGGATCACTGCTCAATTATCTGCCATTTAAGAGTTAAATCACTTTTGTATGAAAAAAATGGTTTCATTTTCACTCAGATGTAACTTACTTTAAACGTTTATATCTCATGCTCTGTAAATTATAATTTATTCACACACAGGAGACTCCTGCCAGGTTAAGCAAGCTATTAACAGTGCAGTAAATAAATAAAAAATTGAAATGAAACAGAATTTGCAATAACAAAAATCTAAACATTAGATCTCTCGTAATAGGAAGTGTTTAGGAAGAATGTGTAAGTCACATACAGGGAGGTGTGACTAGGGCTGCATAAGCAAAGTGATGTAACTTCTAAATGGCAGAGAATTAAGCAGTGAGAGTGCAGGGACACGATCTATACATAAAAACTGCCTTATTAAGCCAAAGATGTTTTGGTGACTATAGTGTCCCTTTAAGTTAGGCATGGTTCTCTACATGCTGAGCTACATTAGTAAACCTGGTAAAACATCTAGACAAGGCAGGAAAGAATAACAAACTTGATATAAAACAACCATGCAGGAAGGTTAGGGAGGATTGTTGATAATAAGAAGAGAGTACTGCTGTAAAGATAAGCAATATGTTTATTGTCACAGTTATATTCAGTTGAGTGTTTAACAAGGCAAAACACTTTGATAGGCTACTAAGCTAAGATAAGATGCCGCTGGGTACTTTACACAAACCTCCCCCCGCGACCAAAAAAAAAAAAAACAGGACATGACTTCCTGCACCGCTGCATGGTAAGAGCAAGGTACGTGCTAAGTGTCTACCAGTCTCAGATCAGCCGACACCACTTGGATGTCAGGATAAACAAATATTCCCCATGCCGATCACAGAATCACCACTTTCCCTCTCCAAACTCTATAGTGGTAGCCAATGTACAGACAAGTTGGGACCATTCAATAGGAACTTCCAATTCCACTAACTTAAAATATAAACAATTTTCTATGACTTCAAATGTTGACATCATCACAGTAGAGTACAAAATGAATCAAAGACATTACTACGCACACGACCTTCTTTGTGCGATCAATCATTGAATTAAAAGTTTGCAAGGAAACGGTTTGAAGTCCTTCTAAAAAAGTATCATGGAATATACAATTAGTAGACCAGGTGCTGGTCATTTGATTTTGTTGCTTTTGAATGACAGAATGGAACATAAATATTACATAAATCACATTAAAACAGAAATATCTTCTAGAATAAATGGAACCATTTGAGTACTTTTGGTGCTACCAGTGTGTACTCCTGTCCAGGTAAGAAGTACATTCATAAATGTCAAAATACAGCAGACATGCAACGATATGAAAATTGAAGCTTAAATCCATATTTATTCCACAAATTAGTGGCTTTCTCTATAGTGAAATGTAAATGTATTGTCAGAAAATATAATTATTTATTAGGAGTAATGTTGGGCTGGTGCTGGCTCTTTTTGAGCATGAGTCTGCAATAAGTAATAAAAGTAGTATATTCCAAGTTATATTTACACTTTATATCCTATATTGCAAAAGCGTCTGGAACCTTGCATTCCAATGACGCAACTAATAGAATGAGGATTCTGGAGAACTAAGCTTGGCTTCCTACCTCACTAATGACAATAAGCAACCCGTTCTCAGTAATTCTATCTTGCTAGCACTGCTTCTCCTGAGTTATGATCAGCAGAAAAAAAAAAAAAAAAAAATATATGATAATATAGAATATTCATTTTAGAAGTTCGTTGATTTCCATGGTGATCACTCGACTTGAATGCTACCTCACAATTGCCGGTTGTAAATACCTGTAATTGTAAATCACTGCTAGCATACCTTACCTCCCCTAAGTCTAGGATGTCATATAGTTGGTGTGTCTGAATGTATAACAAAGCTTTGCAACAATAAACCTCCCATTACAATGGGTCTTAAACTACAATAAATGTGTTTAGAAATCAGTCTGTGTAAATAAGATACAGTTACATTTTAGTTCCATAAATTATTAGTAAGTTGCCTTCAATTTCCCCAAACAGGCACACCGTTGTCCACACCCCCACTCACACCTCTAAACTTAAAGTGTCCCTTATTGTCCTTTTCAAATGTTGGGAAGTATGTGCTAGTGATTACCGTAGATGTGCACGTACCCACATACATAAAGTGTTTAGCACATGGCTGTTTTGGCTTTGCACTCCAGACAATAGATTTAAAACATAAAAATGACAAGAGGCTGTTGCGCAGACTGTCAGCTGTAAATTCAAGGTATTCACATCGGTTTCTGAAAATTTTTTAGGAAACCAAAAGTAACTTCGAAATGGTCAATTCTAGCGTCACCCTCTAAAGCCGAGCATCAACGTTTTTGTTGTTTTTGATAAAAGCACATTCACCTTTTACTGGCTGGTGGTGAGGTCTGGCTGCGAGTGTATAGAGTGTCAGAGCGCAATGGGCCACAAATATGATTTCTGAAACATCACAAATTGTGGGTAGTGTTGTATGATACAAACACACCTACCAAGGAAGGTGATACGTTGGTGAAATTGGTACTACCTAATTTGTTTAAAGGAAAATGAATGTGAACAATAACTATAAATAGATATATTAAATTTAAGCCTCTTTCTTTATTGGTTTACATTCAGCCCTTCTTGTTTTAAAATAAAAAAAAATATATACAAAATGTAACTAAACTTCCCTGTAGTACAGACTCTTCGTAGCAGCCGCTCCACCCATCGTGACTATCTCTGACTCAGCACAATGCTTCTCATAGAAGGATAGCGGACCTACAGCATATGCATGCCAACACCGTGGTCCCCTAACCTACGCATCTCACAGAGAAGCACTGAATCCAGCGGTTTTCTATGAGAAGCATTAGTTGCATTCTGCAGTATACAGACTCCAAATTTAAAGACCTTCAAGAAATCGGAGGTTTAGAGGAGTGTTTTTGGTCAAACGCATGCTGGAAATGTTTTAGATGCAGTGATTTTAGTGGTTAGAGAGTGTGTCTCTTACTACAAGAACTATAAACACTACAAGCAAAACTTACCATTTACAAACCGCCAGCATCGCAATCCATTAGGATTACTTTGTTTAAGGATGAGCGTGGGCATCAGCTGCATCTGTAAACCGTTCTCTACTCACAAATAAATGAACTAAATGAGGACTAAGAAAAAATGAGCACCCTTCAAGATATTTAGTTTGTGGTATTATTAGACATTTCACCTGCTGTTTTCTAAACACATTTCTCCTGGTGAATACATTTATATTTCTCTTTATTATTAATATCCAATGCAGGATAATGTGTAAAATCAGACAAACAATAACCAATAGCACAAAAATAAAATAAAAAAAAATAACCCACAAAAACCCATGGGGTCAGAAAATGGATTCCTGGCATTTCAAACCATCAGAGCACCAAAGGGGTTAAAGTTTATTCTGAACAGCTGACTAGACGCACATTTTTGGTCAATTTATGGTCTGCGTTTTAAAAAGCGGGTTTGATCACTTTAACTCTGTATGCCCTCTCATTAGCCTGCGCTCTTCAATTTCACACCGCCTGTTCTTTCAATTTATGACATCATATCTGGATTGTGTTCTGAGCAATACTGTAGGCAGGTTACCCGGGACTCCACTGAGCTCAACTCTCTAACCAACCAGAAAAAGTCTGCAGCTATATCAGCATTCAAAGTAAATGATGTCATAGGGGGAAGCTTAAACTCAGACAGTCAACAACAGAGGGGGAGGAAAGAGACTCAAAAAAAGTCAAAACAAAATCCCATATTGAAGGCTCGGTCACAAGGAAATGGTTTAAATGTGTGTGTCCTTCTTTCATAAGCTGGAAATAAAATGTTGTTTCTGTTTTATTTTATTTCAGCCATATGTTGTACAATAACTCTCCAGGAATTTTATGAGATTATTTTGTCCTTTTTTTCCCCCCACTACACAACAATATAATTAACAAACAAGCAAGCATTGATGGGAGATCCTGTATACATATATAGAATATTAATACGGCATTACAAATTTGCATAGATTATTTTTCACTGTAGTAGTAAAATTATATATGGAGCTGCTTGGATTAACTAAAAATGGGGAAAAGTAGCAAGAATATTATTATTACCTACAATCTCTACTCTAACATTATTATTACCGGTATTTATAAAGCGCCAACATAGTCTCCAGTGTATTAAGATTTACAAGTTCCTGTTAATAAACAAAATTAGAGATTGCGTTCTACATTCACAATATAAAAACTGTGAATCCCACAAGTACTATAATAATTATAATGCACAAACGCACTGTAAATATTTTTTTTCTGCACTCAAAGCTGTTTTACCAGGAATAATAAACAGTTACGCAGATATTCTTACAGATAGTTCAAAGATCTCCTGGTGAATAGATGGTATTACCCAACTCACTGTTACTAATATTAATGACATCAGAAGCATGAAAAAAAAAGATAAGAGGAACCTGCCTGGAGAGGACCTGTGGAATTAACGCATGAACAGGTTATCCAGCTGGTCCGTTAACCACATGAGCCATTTTGGTGGCTGCACATTCCTTGAGCTAAGTCACATGTGGAAAACATTATGGAGATACTTTTGGAATTGATAGAATCAGTAAGTCCAGAGAGATCTATATAAAAGAATCCAAAAATTGAGAATTCCAGCATTGAAATGTTAAGAACAATGCCTCCTGGGAGATCTCAAGCCAAAACATTAACCCTTATTGGACAGAAGGGCGCCCTGTGTTTGAAAGAGCTATGATTCAGCCCCAAATGTAGCCCCTTTGGAACATTAATGGCATTCCGCAAGCTACTAATCATTATATGCTAGGGATCTAACACTAGCTTTTATTCAACGTGCCCATAAAAAAACCTGGCAAGGTTAACTAAAGCTTTTTTTTCCCTCTTTCTTTTAAATTGAAATAATAGTTTATGGACTCCTTGATACGATTTGTTTTCTACCCAAATAAAATTATCTTTGTCTATAATTACAGATACAGGCCCTTAATGTGGGCTGAGTCTGTTCTTCTTGGCGGTGCCTGCAGCCTATATGACAACAATAAGATTGCCATAGTAAGACATGGCAAAGAACTATGTCTACTGGCTCTTGAAAGTTCACATATTTGGAAGACTAGACAAATATGTTTGAGTGCAGGCCTTTTCTTTTGGAGGAAAAACGGCAATACTGGACAAAAATAAAAAAAATTTTTTAAAAAAAACAACCAAAGCATTTTTAACCCGTCAAGAACCATGGGAATAAAAAATACAATTTGCTGGCCATGACAATAGCACTGAAAGAGTTTAACTATATGCATTCTGCAAGCCACAGAATCACACCCAACTCTAGTAAACAGCAAAACAAGGTGTAAGTTAGACATTCTTACCTGGTAACCGAAAAATACCGACACTAGCCACGCTGCCACCATTACCATGGGCATCTTGATATCACAGCACCTCCTCATTCTCTTTTTAATCTGTCAAAAAAAAAAAAAAGGTTAAAATTGAAAGTCCTGATAGATTAACATGTCACAATATCATTCCTTCCTGAGCTTAGTAAAAACAAATGGATTTACTTCAGGCTGGTAAAACGGGACAGCCGCATAGACAGAGAACATCTGGAGAGATCGCCCGTTGTGTGACCGAGACAAGGAGATTCATTTCCCTTTGTTATTAAACTTGAGACAGCTTTAGGGCTGTAGACACATAGAAACGTAAATTTTGATGGCAGATAAAAGCTCACTGCCCGATCTAGTTTGCCTATTTCCTATCGAGAAGCCCAGGGTTTATTTTTGCATTCTGTTTTTCGATTCACGCAGGACACATTCTTATGTGGTTGTTGCTTCTGCTGGTTGGAAACTGGACGCATCTGCTATTTTTTTAGCAAAGAAATTTTTCTGAAGGTATTACACATACATTTCCCTTCCTTTCAGCTTAGGTTTCCTTGTCCTTTCTTCATAGAAAGGAACCATCTTACACCTTGATAAACTCTGCAAGAGGCCTTGAAATGATCTAAAACGTGAACCAAGTGGACTCAATACCACCATTTTTCTACCACTAATTACATTTTAGGTGCATCAAAGTATTTTAACAGCTTTCACACAATATTTCCTTATTTTGAAGTCATTTGAAAACATAACCTCTAGATCATTTTCTTCTCTTGGTGGAGTCAGTAAAGCCTCATTCATTGTGCAGTTACAAGGTTACCCTTTCAAGCGAGAACTGTCTAGAATTAAGTGATTTTCAAATGTCAGGCTAAAATAGCAAACTGATAAAATTCAACTACGCTTCCAGTTCAGCAATTAATTTGAAATTCAACCTCCCTTAGTAAATAGGTCTTGGTCGTAAAATGAATTGGTTGGTAAGTGAGGATGCGCTAGGGAGCATGCACAAGAGAACGGGTCTACGTCTGGCGGAAAATACCCCGAACATAGACCAGCTCTCTAACGTGGGGAATCCTTCAAATCCCCACGCTAGAGAGCTGGTCGTAAGTGAAAGCCGTCGTAAAACAGGTAGGTCGTAAAGTATGGACCACCTGTTCCTCAGTTTCCATTGGCAAACCCCTCTAGCTCGTAAGAACCAGCCACCACTCAAATGTGTCAGTGTGTTGAAACTACGGCCTCAATTTAATAATTGTGGATAAGCTTTTCAAATTATTTAATATTTTTGGATAAAAACTTTTAAAAATATATTATATACAAAAACAAATCAATAGATCAAAAATATCAAAATATTAAATCATTTTAAAAGCTTACCAAAAATATTAGGTCATTTGAAAATGTTATCCAAAAATATTAAATTGAGACATATTAGTAGCATTGAGTGTTACTTTATTTGGAGATTTGTAATGAAAGGTTTATACCTGTTTATACCTCTAGGGGGCTTTAAAGCACCTTTTGCTCCTGAGCAGATATATTCAGCAGACAAAGACATGTCACCTTCGGTGGATCCATGCAATGCAAAAATCCTACAAGTGACAGTGCCACATTAAAAAGCAACTTTAACCTTAACACTATGAGGCTTATTGCGAACTGTTGGGAATACAATCAAGATGAATTGCACAATAATTACTTGTATGCCATAGGGCTCAAATTGCAGTCTGCAGATAGAGTAACTTCTTTGTAGTCTGCCATTTGACAGTGCTTATCAATTTAAAACAGAATTACAAATTTTGGACAAAATTGCTGATTTGGAAAAATTCTTCATGTCCGCTATGGTGCCAGCTTAGCTATTTCTGCATGAATTTAGCAATTCAGCTTCCAACAACTCACTGTTTAGCAAGTAAACCTTACTGAGTGTACTTCCTTCATAAAAACATTAATCAATGGATATATTGTATCTGAGATAGCAAGCTCCCCTGGGTTTACCTATTAATCCCTATGCCTCTTTGAAAAAGATCAGCATATTTTTTGGCTATACCCACAGTGTGAAAACAACAAAATAATGGAAAATACATTATATATATAGCTGGAAATCAACAAGAAGAGCAACTATTGAGCTATGTGGCTTGTATTGCAACATGATTAAAGGAATAATAAAACCTAAGATATAAGTTATCAGATATATATAAAACAGGTGTGTAGTAAATGGTGCTAATAATAACTAAAATTGCAGCTGAAATGCACTGTGGAATTAATCATGTCAAACAAGACAGGATAGAAACATAGAATGTGATGGCAGATAAGAACCATTCGGCCCATATAGTCTGCCCAATTTTCTAAATACTTTCATTAGTCCCTGGCCTTATCTTATAGTTAGGATAGCATTATGCCTTTCCCACGCATGCTTAAACTCCTTTACTGTGTTAACCTCTACCACTTCAGCTGGAAGGCTATTCCATGCATCCACTACCCTCTCAGTAAAGTAATACTTCCTGATATTATTTTTAAACCTTTAACACTCTAGGGTCAGAAATACATGTTTGTGTTCCTGACCCTATAGTGATCCTTTAAATTTGAAATTCGCTTCAAATGATTTACCAACAGAGTTATTCAGTCTAAAAGGGAATTTCAAATTTAAGGTCAGAGTAGCTGAAATTAGGGCATGGCTGACATTCTTTCAAGTTCTGCTATTTGGACCTCTACAATGAAATTCCCTATAAATCCCAACTTTAAAGGAGCACTATAGTGCCAGGAAAACAAACTTGTTTTCCTGGCACTATAGGGTCATTAGGTCCCCCCAACCTCAGGGCTCCCCTCCCGCTGGGCTGAATGGGTTAAAACCCCTTTAGCCACTTACCTTTCTCCAGCGCCGGGCTCCCTCTGTGCTGGGGAACTCTGCACCCCCTGCCGACGTCAGATCTGAATGTGCAGGATATGATAACATTATACAAATATATTTGTGGCCAATACACAATCTATTCATAAACTAGGACTATACATAGGATACAAGGTCATTAATTTAGACTGGAAGAAAGGAGATTTAGTCTAAGGCAGTGATTCCCAAACATTTTAGGTTCAAGGCGCCCTTAATAATTCAGTATTTTTCTTATATCTGTACTTTGGCATTTACTGGAACTATAGTGTAATGTACAGGGTTAGTGTTTGAAGGGGTGCTTGTATATAGTTATTGTGTTTTAATACAGGGGGTGTGTTTGTATGTAATGTTTGCGTTTGATTGCAGGGGTGTGTCTAAATGTAATGTTCACTTTTAAATGCGAATGTACATTCGTGTGAAGGATTTGTGTTTGAGTGAAGGGGTGTGTTTGTATTTATTTTTTTGTTTGAATGCAGGGGTGTGTGTATGTAATACTTGAGTAGGTTGCAGGAGTGTGCTTGTATGTTGTGCTGGTGTTTGACTGCTTGGATGTATGTACATACACTGACACATATCCATACACACACACAGATATTCATGCACATTAAACACACAGATGCATATAAATACACCGACACATACATTCAAATTCATATAGACACACACATACATTGATACATGCCCACGCCATGACACAGATAAACACACCGACATAAAAACATACACACAGAAGCACACACACATTTATTTATTTTTTATATATATATATATATATATACATACATATATACACACATACACACACACATACACACACACACACACACACACACGTGATTTTTAAAAAAGATATCTCCAGCCACCCTCCTGTTAGCTTACCTTATGTGCAAGCAGGGTGGCTTGGAGTCCTGCTGCTGGTAGGAGTGAGGGGTCTGGAGCGTTTTGTGCTCCTCTCCCCTCACACTGCGGCTGCCTCCCTGCAGGATGCTGGGAGGAAGTGACAGGCTGTCATTTCCACCCAGCCAGCCGACATTACAGGGGTCCAGTCGCGGTCTTAAAGGACCGCGGCATCTGATCGGGCCCCGGTTCCGCAGTAATGTTTCCCCAGTGCTATAATCATAGCACCTGGAAAACATTCCGCGGCACTCCTGTGTGCACGTCAGGGCACCGCGGCACACAGTTTGGGAACTGCTGGTCTAAGGCAAAGGAAAAGGTACTTTGCAATAAGAACAATAAGGATGTGAAATTCTCATGTGAAGAGGTGGTTTTACCAGAGTCTGTACAGATGTTTAAACAGCAACTGTTGAATACTTGCAAAAAACACAATATTCAGGAATATAATTTTTTAATTTGTGAGGCAATGGCTTCTTGATCCAAGGAGACATATGACTGTCAATTTGGGTCAAAAAGTAATTTGCCCTAGTTTGTTGCAGAATTGGAAAGTGTTTCAAACAGTTTTTTTTTTTTTTTTTGCCTTCTTTAGTACCAGCAGTAAAAACAGATGTGAGAAATGCTTAACTTGATATACACGTCTCTGTTCACGTACCTCACTAGGTAAAATTGGAAATATATAAAAAAATCTTTCTAATATTTTAGAAGATATACATGCATCCTTTCTGTCACTTGCAATTGAAGTTTGAAGGACCATAATTTTTTGCACTATAACACTTTAATTGGTTATAGAGCAAAAAGCTTCCATGTCCCTGGGACAAACTGCAACTGCAGAGATGTGCAAAAATAAGTAAATAAATAAATAAATAAATAAAACACTGCAGCCATAAACCCTCAGGCCCCTCCCCCTTCCTGCTCAAAACCACTTACCGCTGCTTGTACATATACTTTTATGGTGTGAGCATTCACAAAATATATATACACTGTACATGTCCCCGCTACCTTTTATGGATCTCATGGAATTCAATGAGAGATATTGGCAAAGCTACCAATAGCTTCAACCATAAAAAAAAAAAAAACTAAACAAATAAATCAACAGTTTAAGACGGTTAGAATTTGTGCAACAGCTACTACTGATATGTGAAGTTGTTTCATCATTCCTTATTGAATAACCTACACCAGGGCTAGGCAACCTTTGGCACTCCAGATGTTGTGGACTACATCCCCCATAATGGTTTTACCCCCATAATGCTGGCAAACCATCATGGGAGGTGTGGTCCAAAACATTTGGAGTGCCAAAGGTTGCCTATGCCTGATGTACACCATTGTCACGGTCAGAACTATATATTCCGTAAACCCATACAGGGGTTTTATCAGAAGCTGTAGATTTGAAGTGCATGAAACAATCTCATGAAGAACATATTTTTATGCATTACCACTTTAAATTTACTTTCACCATACCGCCTAAAAGGAAAAAATAAAAAAAAAGTAGGTGTCATCTCCAGTCTGGAATGTGCCTTTATTTACATGGCAATGTCAGGGGATAGAGCATATTTACTAACAATCTTTTAGTCTGCCTATAGCAATGCGAGCACAACTTATGTGCAATAAATATTTTATCATTTTAATTTTACTTTTGCCTTCTCCATTAACATTTAAAGCACCGTCTAAGAGACAGAACTCCTTTCCCACTTAAAATGCAATATTATTACCCATTTTCTCAGTATCAGTCATGCCTCAAGTGATTAACCAAATGCTATCTGTAGTACTGTAGATATTCACTTCCAATTAGAATATTGTGAAGCACACTTTCATTTAAGGCAGTTGCTGTAAAGGAATTATTTGACTCTGATCCGGACAAAAAAAAAGGGGAGAGGAACATATTGCAAAATATACAGATGCATAGGGCCTATAACTAGCGATCATGACCTCCAGTCAATTTAATCACCTCCAGAGGGATTGTTCAAGACTAACAGGAAAATCAAGACTGCCAAAGCAGACCTATTTAATGTCGCAAATAGTGAAAGGGAATTCCACCTTTTTTTTTTAGCATTCCACTAGTATTAAACCATAAAGGGTCGTCTAGTGTTTATGCCCCAGCTATTGTGGAAAACGATCATCAAGTCTTTAAAACTAGTATAGTCTACAGCTGAGAAAAAGAAAAAAAAAATTATAAAAAAAAAGTGAACAGTCTAGACAAATGAAATGAAAACATATGAGTTACGTGGTCAGTTTTCATTAAGTCAAACAACTTGTCAAATTGTTATCAAACCCCGTAATCCTTATTCACAGGAGATGACTTTAGAAGATGGAAACCCACTTATATTTTCTATATCTTTGGGATCCTATAACAAAATGACTTAGAAAAAGTAAACCGTGATAATGAAAAGAAAAAGGGGGGAAAAACAAGTTAAAAAAAAAAAAGTTTAAAAAAAAAAGGGATTTTCCCCCACCAGACTTCAAGACCAACTAAACATTATCCTCACTCCACCTGTTCTAAAGGATAAATGCAGGTAGCTGTAAATAATATAGCAGACAGACATGCTACCAGTGTGCAATTTGTTTGGGCAGTCCAACCATTAATTGAAACAATAAAAGTAATATGCATCTATAGTATAGGATATTGGTTGGCATATAAATTGTGTCCAGATGTGATTGGGTTAAATGGCTTAAAAGGAACACTTGTAGCAAATACATATTTGTATTCCAAACCTATAGCCCAGATGGTTCTCCTCCACAGTGTAAAATAAAAAAAATAAAAATAATAATTAAAATAAAACACATTACTTGGGACTGCCATGACCTCCTCCTTGGGTTGCGTCATCCTGAAAGCATGCCACATAGAGGACCTTATGGTCATGCACCTAAGATTCTGCCTTAGAGAACCAGTGAACTCACGGATTCTTTACAGACAACCATGACAGCAGTGTGCATGTGCACATGACGCCACTGTATGTTACAGTATTGGAAGTTGGGAAGTAGGATTCCTAGCGCTTTCAAGCCCTGCAATTAGTGAACTAAAGGGTTTGAAGGGGGGCAGACTGTAGGCACTATAACAACATTAATAAGATGCAAAAAACAAGTACAATTCGTATCTTTTTTTTCCAGCTACATCACTAGACTAATACGGCTACAATCTCTACTTGAACATTAATAAGATAAAGCTGTTAAAGTGTCTACAGTATCCCTTTAAATATTTTGAACGACGGGGATAGTAAATGCGATCTCATAGCCACAAGAGAGGGAAAGGAGTGTGGTAGTCAACACTCGTTTGCCATTTTTAATTCTATATGCTATATCTCATTGCGTTAAACTATGAATCACCCTTAAAAGGACCACTATAGGCACCCAGACCACTTCAGCTTAATGAAGTGGTCTGGGTGCCTGGTCCATCTAGGTTTAACCCTTTTTGCTGTAAACATAGCAGTTTCAGAGAAACTGCTATGTATGCAATAGGGTTAATCCAGCCTCTAGTGGCTGTCTCATTGACATCTGCTAGAGGCGCTTCCGCGCTTCTCACTATGATTTTCACAGTGAGAAGACGCCAGCGTCCATAGGAAAGCATTGAGAATGCTTTCCTATAGACTGGCTGAATGCGCGCACGGCTCTTGCCGTGCATGCGCATTCAGCCGATGACGGGGAAAGGAGGAGGAAAGTCTCCAGCACCGAGGGAGCCCAGCACTGGAGAAAGGTGAGTGTTTAACCCCCTTTTTCCCCCTTCAGCCCGGCGGGAGTGGGACCCTGGGGGTGGGGGCACCATCAGGACACTATAGTGCCAGGAAAACGAGTTTGTTTTCCTGTCACTATAGTGGTCCTTTAAAAGGGACACTGTAGGCACTGTAACTGCTTCATCCCATTGAGTCTGGAGTCCCCTGGTACGGTCCTTCCATTTAGCGTGAAACCTTTTTAAAAGGTTTTCATGTTAAGCAAGCGTCCCCAGCAGAAAAAAAATTTACCTGCATATCTCTCACTTGTTCTATTAAGTCTGGTTCTATTCATGCAGTTTTGTGACTTGACATAATATAGTATATCACAACTGTGCACACTGTATTCTCAGGAGTGCACAAGGTAACAAGTCAGCAGTGAGGGATTAGCATGCACACCTTTCTGCTTCTCAAACCACTCAGTGTTCCATTACGTTGAGACAATATCGGGAGAATTAACAATCTCACCAAGATAGCCCTGCGTAGCGTACGGCACAGGAGAACTAATGAGGGGAAATGTGGCAGTGAGACACTGCAACTTGGAATTCACTCAAATATTTTAAAAATATCAACTAGGCCATGAACACAGCTGGAAATAGCCATCGGATACTGTATGCAACTATGGGTTAGAACAGTTGATCAGACATAGGCCTTAAGACAAAGGTCTGGGCATAACACAGTCTTTGTATTGCGAGGGAGCAGACCTGCATTAGGGTATTACTTAGTAGATCATAGCACAAGCTGTTTTATCAGGATTCATTCATAAACTCAACAGACCTTCATCTGCTTCTAGATTTGGGTTTCACCAGTGGCACCTAATAAAGCTGCAAATCTGCTCAGGTCCATTATTTAATTATGGACTCCAAGTATGAATGCTGTGTATGTCCTTCTTACTCCTGTGAAAATCATACTTACACCATACTGGGCTGAATTTGCTTAAAAAAAAAAAAAAAAAAGGGATGCCCTGGTTCATATGCTTATGTTTTCTCCTTCAGCATCAGAAGTCAGGAGGAAGTGGAGTGAGCATTGTGGGGTTCCTGCTCACTATATGAGCCCTGCACCCCTCCACACATGGTGTGAGGAAGAGGAAAGGAAACTCCTCAGGGCATCCCTGGGGACTCGTACATTTTATTTCCAGCTAGTGGGCCTCTTCCTTTTGCCCTACCCAATAACTAGGGACTGCTAAAACACCTTTATCTGTGTTTTGAGTGGCTTTGAATGTGGTTTTAAAGTGCAGTGCACCATTTTAACCCTTTCAGTGCTGGAACAGAGAATGGTAGAATGGGGTGAGATTAACAATATGTTTAAGGCTTGGGAAAAGTGATTTCACTGGGTGCCAGGAGTGTACTGTGCCTCCCAATACGGGGAGATATGCGATAGAGGGATTCAGGAATGATGGGAGTGGCTGTCAGAGCTGCAATTCCACATGACGGTAGTCATGACAGCAGAATAAGGAATGTTGTGTGTCCTGGCATACCATGAAGGTCAGCTGCGGCAACACCAGGTATCAAACCACCTACTACAGCTGTTACTCCCCATGCAGGAACACCATCTGTCAAACCATCTACTTCAGCTATAACTCCCCCTGCAAGAACACCATCTGTCAAACCATCTACTTCAGCTATAACTCCCCCTGAAGGAACACCAGGTATCAAACCATCTACTGCAGCACTAACTCCCCCTGAAGGAACACCAGGTATCAAACCATCTACTGCAGCACTAACTCCCCCTGCAGGAACACCAAGTATCAAACTATCTATTGCAGCTATAACTCCCCTTGCAGGAACACCAAGTATCAAACCATCTACTGCAGCTCTAACATCCCCTGCAAGAGCCAGGTATCAAACCATCTCCTGCAGCACTAACTCCCCCTGCAGGAACACCAGCTCTAACTCCCCTTGCAGGGACACCAGGCATCAAACCATCTATTGCAGGGGTCCTCAAACTCCGCCCCCCCCAAATGTTGCTGAACTACAACTCCCATGATTCTTTGAATTACATAGATAGCCAGAGAATAATGGGAGTTGCAGTTCAGCAACATCTGGGGGGCCGGAGTTTGAGGACCCCTGATCTATTGCAACACTAACTCCCCATGCAGGAACCAGGTATCAAACCATCTACTGAAGCTCTAACTCCAACTGCAGGAAAACCAGGCATCAAACCATCAACCACAGCACTAACCAGGCCTCCAGAAATACCAAGCAAATAAACCACGTACTATAGAACTAATGCATTCTGCAGGATTCCAACGTAACTAAATTCCTAACAGCAGCATTGACTCCCTCTGCAGGATTGCCTAATAACAGACTCACTAATCTCCATAGCTGTGCAGCAGTCCATTACTATGGAAACCAGTAAAGAATATCAGAAGATTGAAAGGTATGTTTACTTTTGGCGCACTCTTCAAGCAGAAGGAATAAGCTCTCTTTGGCACTTACATAGTTGTGATCTCCATCTCTGGTCAAGCACCAAAATGTTTTATAAACATTATGGGATGTACACTCCATAGCAGCTGACAGACCAGAAAAGATATATTTTCCCAACAAGGAAATATCCATTGAATTTGAAGCATTGCTCATATAAACTCAGATACTTGAGGGGCAATGTAATAGTGTTGGAATATTTGGACAATGTTTACTGAAAAGGAGGAATACTCTCTCCAGATGCTATAGATCATGTATACTGAACTCTGGAGGTTGCACAGAAGGACGATATGTCTGGGCCTGAGTACCAACATGTCTGACAATTCTGCACTGTGTTTGTGGTTTAATTTTTGAGGCTGCAATATGTATCTCCAATAAATGATGTTACATTAAGTTATGTTACTTGCACTGTTTTTGTTTGGTCTAAAACTGTCTGAGTGCCATTTAAGTGTGATGTCATATCTCAGCTCCTGCTAACACAACTCCCAAGATGGCAGACATAGGGCACTAGCGTGCATGGCCACCAAAAAGGATCTTTGCCTTCAATGCCATCTCAGCCGCCAAGGACCATATGCCTGATATTTCTAAACTAAGTATGGGACACAGAAAATAAATGGTGCCTGAATACTATATAGAAATGCACAGGGACATTTATGTCCAGTTATGACAACGATATATAATTTAAAGACTATGTTTTGGTAGAGAGCTGAGTGTTTTGGTGCTTCACACAGATTTGAAAAATGCAGGAGCAGAACACACTAGGTGAGTTGGAAAAAAATAAATCTCAAATTAATCTCTAATTTAATACCCAAAGTAAACTGCAAGTCAGTTTGAGAAAGGCAATACTTCTATTCTTTGGTATTTGTTGGGATATATTAACTTTATGCTACATTTTATTACAGCAGATACGTTTATATAAATAGCAAATGTAACAATGCAGTCAAGAAGAAGAAAACAATATATACATGTATTTCTGCAGGCAAAATTCAACCACTTGGGACACTAAGTAAGTCTGCATTATATTTACATTAAAGACATTAATTTAAAAAATAAATATATCATCTATTTTTTTTTTTTTTTTTAATGATGCCCCACTTAGAAGAATACAATCACTTTGATTCTGAGGATACAGATATAAAGTGGACATCCAGCAGGGATGCCATTTGTCCCCATTATTCAATATGCTGTTAAGTGTGACTGCAGAGTGGGTGCTTCAGCTTCGAAAACTAGTCTTTCTGATACATAAGTAGTGAAATGTACTCATGAATTCTACCTGTCAGACTTGCAGTGAGTTTACGCCACTAAGAGGCACAGTAGCTCTCTGTAACCAAGAAAGCTAAAGTACCAGTAGTATGCTCAGGTACCCAAAGTGATCTCTAAGTCTATTTAGATATATTGGTTATATATTTGCACATTCAACCACATTTGAAAATATTAAGTTCTGCCTTCAAATGATGTGGTTATGTAGTGCGAAAATACTTCCTTTTGAAATAAATAACTATACTAATGCACCTGCCAGACCATTACTTGTGCTTAAACAAGGGTACATTTTGCTGTTACCTTGAAACCTGTACAAAATCATTTTGGTGATGGTATATTTTTCATTGCTCTATTGATAAAGGAATGAAGAATTGCCCTTGATCACACATTTGTTTCCAATAAATGACTTTTTTTGTTTGTTTGTTTTTTAAGAGAATCTTCTTTACAGATTTCAGTAGTATTTCAATGTGATAAAGTTGTAGAAATGTAGGAATGTGCATAGTATAAGCCTATGGGCTGGCAAATCACCATTTGGGACTTACAAATTCTACAACAGCTGCAAAGCCATAACCTAAAAGGTATAGCCAAAAGATTGTACTGTCCTGTGGGTTTCTGTATTGCAATCCCTGTGTCTAATTAATCTAGACTATAGATAACCTATAGATACCCTTCATTCGCAATTCTGTGTTAACCATTTCAACAAATATGCTTAAAAAAAAGGGGGGGGGGCCTTTGTCATTAAAAACTATTTTCACAGTTTCTGAATGCTTTATTTCAGTACATTTGATGTAAGTGAAATTGTATATATACACATATATATATATATATATATATATATATATATATATATATATTAATCAGCAATGCATTCCTAGAAAATGAGTCACTTATCACCCCATTCCTGTGCTGAAAGAGTTAATAAAATGTGGCTGCCACAAATTACTTTGTATGGAAAATGCATCTAGCTGGTAAACCTTCTATCGTAATGATAGGAAATGACTTGATAATTTAATGTGTTGCTGAACCGTGGAATTTGAAGAGTTAAATTAATAGAAGTCCCTATTTATTCAAGCTCAGTAAAGTTCTCGCTGAACCCCTTGAGGATGCTATGTATAGCTGCATCTCTGCTTAGCAGACAGGGAACAGTCAATCTTCACTCAGTAACTCCCTGCAGGCTCCAATGGGTTAAATTCCTTGAAGACAGCAAGGAGATCCATATCAAGGGTACAATGCTGAACTTCAGAGCTTCCTAGTAATAGCAGCTGCTGGAAAATGGACAAGGATCTGCACGCCTTGCACTATTTAACCCTTTCGGTGCCAGATGTGTGAGAGAGAGAGACACACGCACACTCTCTCTCTCTCAGATTTATTTACTGAGTGAGAATTCAAAGTGAATTTCAAATTTAAGGTCAAAGTAGAAAAAAAAAATCTCTAAGTCCAGTTAATTAAAAATTCACTTTGAAATCTCACTTTAGTAAATAACTGAGATTTAACATGTCAAAGACTTGAGTGGAATGTTGACTGATCACAGAACTTGTGCATTACTTTCCCATGTCATCAAAATATGGCACCTTCAAATATTATTGTAAATAAATACAAAATAATATATTTAAAAAAATTTTTTTTAAATCAACACATTTTAAATGGCAAATAATGAATTGGAAAAAAAAAATACATATAAAAAGAAACTGGACATTTAAAGCTTAGGTAAAAAAAAAAGTGAATAAAATAAACTATATCTATATCTAGTAAATGATAATAAGCAATATGAAGTAAGCCAACACTACATTTACAGGGCTTCACATTGCAAACAAATTCCTGGACAAAAAATTAGCAAGTTGAACTCATTAATCTCACTTATAAAATGACACCATAGCACAAGAGTTTGACAACTCACCTTCTGTAAGGTTGGCTCCCACGTCTACACCACTGCATAAATATCTACAGTATACAGGGATAAGACACACTGTAGGCAGTGCAAGGAGAAAAGGATCTTCAGATCTTCATGACCTCCTGTGATCTTTCAGGACCTGGCTGGGAGCATAGGCCAATCATTGCAATCACACAGTGTACGGCACAGCTGTAACCCCCAGCAGGAGACTCACAGCTCCTGAATACAGCTTGAAGCTCCTGCACCAGTCAAGCAACTGAATGCAAATGCAACAGGTCCCACCAGTGACAGACTAAGCATTTGACAGCCCTGTCTAACACCACCTACTGGGCGTCAGGGGGTAATGCAAGGAGGCGCAGAATTAAGGGTTCCCTATGGAAAAGCAGCTGTGTGAGCAGACAGACATGTTGCTGTATTACAGTAGCAGAAGCCAAAATAAAAAAAACAGGTTTTCTGGTAGCTCTTAGTATTTAATAGGCCCCGGGGCAACCTGATCTGAAGGCTTTCCATCTCAATTTCTCTAGAAAGTTTCCATTTTAACCTTTGACAGCCAGAGGGGGACAGCAATGGATTGCAAATAGCTGTTGATGTAATATACGGATTTTATTATAACTGAATTAAAAGTAATAAGTGATCCACGGCACTATGGATTGGTTTCCCATACTCTGGCGCTGGAAAGAGTTTAATTTAAAGTCTGTCTATTTATTTAAACATAGCATTGGTAGCTCAGCGAGCTAAATGAGATCTCCAGGCATCCTTTCTAAGCGAAGTAGTTAGTGCAGGGTTAATATGGCTGGAAATCAGGTGGCAAGACGCACATATTTACAAAGAATGTATGCACTGCTTGCCCTGGCACCAAATCTGGTTCATTGCTATGGAGGCCCAATTATTACGCATCACCTAGGGGGTTATAGTGAGCTGTACTGTGAGCATACCTCCCAACATTTCAAATGGATAAAGAGGGACACTTTAATTTTAAGGGTGTGAGAGGGTGTGGTCATAGGCAGTGCTATTCTGTGAAGTAATTTGTCCAAATAAAGGGACTGTCTCCAATAAATAGGGTCACTTGGGAGGTATGCCATGAGTCCTTTTAAAAATCTTAACTGTTTATTAGCCAAGAGTGAACACTGGTTTTGGGACTCTTAAATGAGTAATACTTAAAATCTACACATCATATCTACCAACTTTGGGAGGTATGAGATCAGGATTGGTGACGTTGCCAGTGAATTGCCTCGCAACATGGGCCCACCCAAAAAAGGGCAAGGTCCGAACACTGAAGGTGCCTCTCTGGACAGCACTCAACCTACAGGACCTTGCAGAGCTAATGTGCTCTCTGTAGGGTTCAGGTGCCCTTTAGAACACAAGCGCGTCTAATTACGCAATCATGATCTGCTTCCCTGGAAACAACAAAATTGGGATGGCAGAACAAGACTGTTGGGGTGGGGTGGGGCTGACACTGTCATAAATAACATGCCATCACATTTAAACAATAAAATAATATCACCTTAGTTGTGTCAAAGTATTTGTAGTTTGAAGACAGCTGTACACTCAATAGAGAGGATACTTAGTAACTCATTACTGCAAAAAACATCCCAGATGCTGATCCACATGGCCATGACATCTGCTGTGCACTTCTATTTACTCCAGAAAATGTGTCATACAGTGAGCATACTTCCAAACACTACCATGGTCACAGGTTAAAATTATTTAAAGCAGACCTGTGACCATCTGGGTACTTTGCATAATTTACTAAGACCCCCGATGCTGGCATCATCACTAGGGGGGCAGGGAAAGGTGAGTTTTACATACCTGAACCTGCACCTCACAGGCGCTGTCATCTGCTTTGGGCTGGTCTTCTGCTCCAGGAGCTTCAGCTGTGAAGAGCCCACTCCACTGTTGTACTCTCGCGGGATCCTCAGTAGATAGATCTAAATTGGGGTAAATGACAAGACTTGACGGCGGTAGCTCAGCCAGGTATCAAGCCATGTCAGGCATAGGAGAAACATTGAGACAATGTAGTCCCTAATCTGTTTTAGTATATCTTTTGACTGGGTTGGAATTTCATTGAAAACACAGACAACATGAGTATTTCAGGAAGATTTTATCATTAGGAAATATTCATTTTGCAGGGCAGGGGAACAGTGCCGCTTTAAGTAAAAATAATGAACTATTAAGAAAACAAAACAAGTGAAAAAAGCACCAAAAAGGAAAATACTCTTACAACATTGGCACCTAATGTATTTTGAACTCTATCATAGCCCTTGTTTGTAGGCAATAATTGCATTGGATGTATTGTCTTTGAAGCTTGCAATTAGGAGTCTAAAAAAATGAAGCTGGTATATTAAAATAGCTAACCCTGTTCTCATAGTTAGGGCTTTCTTTTCCCACTACTAAATAAAAATTGCTATTCAAAGTGTAATATGTTCTTTATTTGATTACTATTGTGACTTGCTCCTGCTATTCTATTGATAGTCAATGATAGGCTTGTAGTACATTGATTAAATTAGCAGTTCCACGCATTACCACTGTTTAGCAATTTAACTCGAGGTTGTCCTCCAAGTGAACATCATCACTGCCTCACTCAGTCCTCCTCTGGCGTGGCGCCCTAAAGGAAAGTTTTGCGGGTGATAGGCTGAGAGTGTGAGCCTATGTAAGTGTGACAAACGCCGCTTTCCACAGACGTTTGCCACAGACTCCTGGAGTAGTGTGGAAGCTGACCTCCTGCCCACCGACTATGGGCCAGGTCAGCGACTGTAAAAACCCATCTTTTATTCCCCCTGGTTCGGCACTTTCCATTTGTGCGCATGGAACCAAACGCTAGCTCCCTGGCAGCCGTTCGCATGGATCAAAACCGTGAATAAGCTTCAGGGGGACTTAGCTGTGAATGTCCTGGAACTATTTTCGGCATGAAGACTTTGCGGTTCCCGGTCGGTCCCCAGCGGCACTTAGCCGCGATTCTATGGAACTATTTTGGGAATAGGACCAATGCGTGCGGTCAGTCAAATTATCACTTCTAGGGAAAAACCTGAACCCCTGAATCGATCTTGGTGATTTTTGGATATGTTGGTCACCCAGATTGAGGATATCAGGGGATGTAACTTTTAGGGGGTTTTATGTATTTTTATGGTACTTTTGGGGTGTTTGCGAAATATGTGTTTTTTTGTGCCTGGAGATAATTGAGTTTAATACAGTGCTTGACTCAATTATCTCTCAGGCATAGGGGCGGGATTATCTTGTTTTGTACGGGAGTGTCCTGGACCTGAGAGCCAATGTAATCGTGTGTATGTTTTTACTGTAGTCTACTCTCAGGTCTAGGGGGCAGTGCCCCTTGCATGGTGACCTGCATATAAGGCCAGTTGTGGCTGCCAATAAACGTATTCCAGTTTGTACTCCCAGAACAATGTGTCGTTTGGTTACTGGGAGGGTGTCAGGATTACTAGTTGATCCAGCACGTAGAATTGTGTCACACAGATGACTAATAGGTAATGTATTACCGGGCCTTAGAATGGCCGGACTTAACGTACCAAAGAGTAGTCAGGATACTTGCCGAGGTCAGGGGATACAGAAAGAGACACCATGATAAGGGAAAGCCAGAAGTCAGGGATACCAGAATACAGGGAAGTCAAAATCAAAGCCAAAGTCAAAAACCAGAAGAAGCTTGAATCAGGAACGCGCTCTCGGACAACCACAAGGGAAACCATGACAGGGCACTGAGCAGGATGAGAACTGGGCCTAAATACCCCTCCTCTGGATCTGATAAGCTGTAATCGGCCTTTGACCCCAGGTTCCCATTTGCATAATTGCTGCGCAGCACAAATCCTCATGTGGATTTGATTGCTGCTCATTACAAACCCTCATGTGGATTTGATTGCTGCTCTGCACAACTTTTCCTGTCAGGACAGTAATGTTGCTTGGCACAACTTTTCCTGTCAGAACAGTTAATGTCATTAATCACATTTTTATATGTGGATGAATACATGACAAAGGAGAAAGTGCTAATCACTAATCACTGTTCCAGTGTAGAGGATTCAACGGGGAAAGTAAGGACTAGAGCTCCCAGGACCGAGTGTCTTCCAGTGCCTAGGGGTCTCTAGAGCTAGTCCCCTATTCAGCTCCAGGAGGGAGCTGTTCCAGGACCCCAGTCAAGCCACGGCGACTGGGGCAGAAGTGCTGCGGTTTGTCCCCTGTTCCAGCTAGGAAGCGGTCCTTGGTGGAGGTACCCAGCTAGGGGTACAGGGAGCTCTGTTACAGTAAGATTACTCGCAATGGGCAGCCAGGGATAGGCTGAGTGTATCAGTTGACGTTCTCAGCCAGTTGCCCTGGCAAACTTTCCTGTACCATTTAACACTATAATTAATATTATGACTGGCATTTATATAGCAGAAACGTTTTCCACAGTGCTTTAAAATATAGCAAAGGGGAAATTTAATGATTAATGAGACAATTACAAAATGTTACAGAAAAAAATAGTTTGCTGAGGACCCTGCTTGAAAGAACCTACAATCTAGAGATGTAAGATAAGACAGGGTGATTCCATCTACCATACGAATTTGATTAAGTTGTTATGGTGGCTGGAGTCATTTGGGAATATTACTTTAGGGCAGGATTGCCCAAAAGGTAGATCCCCAGATGTTTGAAAACTATAATTTGTATGATGCTTTGTTATTCTAAAGGCATGCAAAGCATCATGGAAGTTGTAGTTCTACAACATCTGGGGATCTACATTTAGGGCACCCCTGCTTTAAGGGTTCTTATTTTAAAACTGAGAACAGATTTTAGCATATCATGACAATGAGATAGGGAGAAAATATTAAGTCTTGTCCTAGCACAGTCTCTTAAATTTGGCATGAAAGCAGCTTGCAGTAATAAAATAAAATTTATTTGAGTTCCCTTAATACTTGGAACTCTGTACACCGTAAAAGGATATGATCACCAAACTCACGTTTTGTTCTATTTTGCCAGGTCAATGGTGCAGAGGCATGAATAATACTACAGATCTAGTAATAACTATCATCTGACTTGTCCTTGGAAAATGTTAAGTTTCCATTAAAAAAATATATATGTGCAAAGTAAGATATAGTTTTCAGTGGCATAAACCTTTATTGGAGTCTTGATAAATTACCACTCCCATTTCTTACCCAATTCTGCTGAGCATAAAAATATAGTGTTAAATGTGAAATTTGTGCCACAGCCAGTGGAAACACCTTCACGGTCGACATATCTTTCTCTCACCAGAGAGGACCCAGCTCTGAAAATGACTCACAACGTTTGTAAGTTTGAGTATTGCCGTGCAGTTGTTAGAAATCTTTTGCCAGTATTTATTTTAAGGTTAAGTCTAACATTCTTATATGTCAATTAGGTTTGTAATCCCAGGATGCATTTTGGCCTATTCTAGGACAAAATTGTTACAGCTAGTGATTTGGTAAGGTACGTAAACTATTGTCTATGCTCTGCCAAGAGGAAGATATTTATAAAACCATTAAATGGAGATAAACTGGAAAACCACAAAATGGCTACAGGTCAAAATTCACATGGATATAAAAATATGTAATAATATCTGATGGGTAAAGAAAATGTAGGATTTTGTAACAGTTGAAGATGATTCAATTCAACTCACTACAATCTGGTGTTTAATGAATGGGATCCTAATTCTATCCCAACAACCGATATTAGTTAGCTGTGCCCAAATTACAGCAAATTAAAATGTAGTCCAGCTATTTGGACTTCGGTTTTGCCATTTAGAATTTAGTTCTATAAAATTCTGACATCTGTGAATTACCGTGTCAGTGTTTTCTTTTTGTTTCTTTTCTTAGACTATCCGATGTACAAACAACTCAAAAGGCAAGATATGATAAATAAATATAGCTGGACGTTTTATAATCTTTCTAAAAATTGGTTTAAGAAATTGTAAATAAACTCTGTAGGAGTTAAAGGGACACTATAGTCACCAGAACAACTACAGCTTATTGAATTTGTTCTGGTGAGTAGAAGCCTTCAGGCTTTTTGCTGTAAACACTGTCTTTTCAGAGAAAATGCAGTGTTTACATTACAGCCTAGTGATAACTTCACTGGCCACTCCTCAGATAGCTGTCAGAGATCCTTCCTGGGTCATGGCTGCCAAATATGCGTCCAAACATTCAGTGTCTCCTCCCTCTGCATGCAGACATTGAACTTTCCTCATAGAGATTCATTGATTCAATTCATCTCTATGAGGAGATGCTGATTGGCCTGGGCTGTGTTTGAATTGTGCTGGCTCTGCCCCTGATCTGCCTCTTTGTCAGTCTCAGCCAATCCTATGGGGAAGCATTGTGATTGGATCAGGCCACCACTTCTAATGATGTCAGCAGACTGCTTGTTTTTCTGGGTCTAACAGCATGCAGAGTTACAGCTTCAGGCTTGAATACAGTAAGATTTTGCTATATTTATGGAGGCATGAGGGGTGCAGGGGGGCTAGATGGTGTTTTTTACCGTATAGAGTCAGGAATACATGTTTGTGTTCCTGACCCTTTAGTGATCCTTTAAAGAAACTAAAAGCAAAGCTAACACAAACAGAAACAAAATAAACGTATTGTAGAGGTCACAGACCAATAAAATCACATACAGCATAAAGCACATGCCAAGGCAAATTATTCAAGGTGGGCAAGAGGGTCCTAATGGGTTTTCCTCTTACTTTTATTATATTGTTTTATTGCAATTTCCACAGCTTTGTGTTCACAATCTGGATCTAGAATCATTCAAAAACATTGAATTTGAAATATTTGCAGTAGGTCTTGTAAAGTGTGGTGTATGTAGGGACATATATATTATTTTTGGTAGAAAATCCCATGCTAACGTTATAAAGTGATGATTTCTAGGCCGGTTCTTTAAACAATTTTAACAACCCAGAATTTAGGGGCAATGCTGCTTCAAATGAAAAGATTTGAAGGGTTATTTATGAAACTCCTGTTTGCAGCAAATTAAATTAATACCTGAATTGCAAAATGGAGACTAAAACAGCTCATTTGTAGAAATTCCCCAACTCGACTTTAGACACAGCTTTTCTACTTTAGATATTTGTTTCCTTTAGATTTTAATCTGGTGAATAAACTCTACATATAAGCAGTCATGTCATCACCTAAAACAAGTCTAACAGGATTATATACCAAAGAGAAAATTTAAAGTGAATTTCAAATTTCATGCCAGAGTTAGAATAGCTGACTTGAAATATTTTACATAAAATTTTAAATTCACCTTAAATTCTTGTTTGAAAGGTGAATAACCCTGTAAGTACAACAAGTATACAACTGTTAGGCCAACACCTCAATGTAGGACCTGTTAGCGGCTCCTGTGACTTGTTTAACCTGCACTCACAAGTTTTGGATTGCTACAAAGTACACTTGCTTGTCCTTTTACCCCTTGTAGATATCATGTTCCTGAATGTAAAGCAAAACATTGCTGATTTATGTTATGGCGAGCTTGGAAAATCTTCTATGTGTGAGCATGCTCAGGAATAATTTTAGTGTTTGTATTCTTACCTCTTGATTTTTGTAGTTTGTGATGGAGAGAGTTTTTGGTTTTCTTTTACTTTTCAAATCACTGATATTAATCAGGTTTTTTTTTTTTTACTAAACTCAGAGTGATTTCTGGATTTGCAAAATTCTATGAAAACTATTCAATTTGAAATCAGGATATTTATCAAAGATAAGTTCAGTAGTAGTGTGCTGGTTTGCTTCGAATTAGAATACCTTATTCAATACAAAATGCTCCCTGGCTTAAAATCAGCAGCTAGAAGTACAAATCTCAAATAAAGTACAGGATACATTAATGTATCAAAAACCAAATTCCTACCCGATTTACTCCTATCTGTTCTAGTAGGAGGAGTATTTACAAAACAAATACTGTCAAACCTACAAAACATCTGTAGTACAGGTGGTCCTCATTTTACGACCTACCTTTTTTACGACGACTCGCACCTACGACCAGCTCCCTAGCGTGGGGATTCAAGGGATTCACCGTGTTAGACAGACTGGTGTATGTTCGGGGAATTTTCCTCGAACATAGATTTCAGCGATTCCCTGTGCTATTGAGCTAATCTATGTTCTGGGGAATTCCCCCAAAACTTAGACCTGCTTTCTAGCGCAAGCTTGCTAGCGCATTCTCACTTACCAACCAATTCGTTTTACGACTGGGTCGTAAGAACGGAATCCGGTTGGTAAATTAGGAGTGTCTGTAGTTGCCACTAGTAGCACAAGCAGCAAGCAAGCAAATAGTTAAAACAATTTAAATGAATATGACCAAGAGGTATGATATCTGCTATTTCTTAACAACATTGCCAGTGGTGTGACGGTTAACAATGTAGCATATGCACGCTCATTTCTTCCTTAAAGCGGCACTGTCATGCCGAACTTACCCCAATCAATTCCTCTTCTATTCCTCGGTCAGGATCTGTTCTTCATTTCTTCCTGTCTGCTCTAGTTTTCTTTAAAACATAAGACAAAGTAGGGACTATTTTGTCTTATGGAGGTTTTCTGACCTGTTATGACCAGCGGAGGAGCAATGTGCTTCATTTCCGGTGGTCAGAGCAATTTCCCACAATCCTCATCTTTCCTCCGTGTTCCCGCGAAGCCTTCTTTAATATTTCCCTAACGTCCTGTCATTTTAGACAGAATGCTGAGTTTCATTCAGTAGAATGAAATTCCGATACGAACAAAGTCCCGAATTGCGTCCTAACACGAATGGAGAAACTGTTCTCATTCTGTTATAATGGAATTCGGTAGTTTTGCCGGCGTTCTGTCTAAAATGATAAGACGTTCGGGAAAAGTTAAAGGAGGCTTTGTGGAACACGGAGGAAAGGTGAGAATGGTGGGAAAATTGCTCTGACCACCGGAAATGGAGCACACTTTGCTCCTCCGCTGGTCATAGCTAGTCAGGCATAGGAAACCTCCATAAGACAAATAGTCCCTACTTTGTCTTATGTTTTAAAGAAAACTAGAGCAGACAGTAAGAAATGAAGAACAGATCCTGACAGAGGGCGAGAAGAGGAATCGATTGGGGAAAGGTAAGTTCGGCATGACAATGTCGCTTTAAACCTCTTATTTCACATTGAATCAACTTGTTTGTTTTTTATTTATTTTAATTAGTGCAATTTGTTTGAGTTCTTTTTAGAGCTTCCCGGGAGTTAGTTAATAAAATGGGACAATAATGTTTGTTTTATTATAGGGTACAATAATGTTTGTTTTATTGTAGGGTACAATAATGTTTGTTTTATTATAGTGTACAATAATGTTTGTTTTATTGTAGAGTACAATCATGTTTGTTTTATTGTAGGGTACAATAATGTTTGTTTTATTATAGCTTCTATTTCATTTGCTACTTAACACCAGCAAATTCTGAACAACCAAATTTCTTTTGTTCTGTATTTCAAGCGTTCAGTTACGAATTTCAAGAGTTCAGTAGTATATAAGGTTCTGCAACCTTGGGCTCATTCACGTCTAATCAGAAGTTACCTTGCTAAAGCTGTAGTTTAACTAATGTTGTAAATGATGATTTGATTTTTGCCTCTGAACACCCCTGAATTTTTACAGCTTATTTTTGCTAATCCATACTAGATTAAAATCTGTTTATCACATAATAATACCCTGCAAGCCTGTTATATAGTACCTTCCCTTATTTATCATGCTTAATAATCGATCTGGTATTTAATAACTAGTGCTTCTGCTCTTTACAACTTGTCAGGTTTATTGTCTTTTTTTTTTTCCTTTGTGTGTCTTTATCTTTGTTATGTCTTAACCATGTTTCTGATTCCAGGCTAGACGTAAGTCTTATAGCTAACATTTCTCTGACCTGTTTTGGTCCAGATCCAGGTCTAAAATATATATTCGCAATTTACGCTTGGCCTGAATCAATGTAAACAAAAAGTAGCTTGAGACAAAAGAATATCCGTGTCCTGTACATGTCCTTGTTTGGTCTTAGAAGAGATGAGTACTATGTGTCCATAAAATGGTAACGTTTGTTTTCCACCACAAATTAAAACACAGCATGTCCCAGGACAATTATAGGATAATAATACACTGGTAGAACCACTACTCCCACGATTCTATGTTCAATGATATTGTCAAAATATAACTGGAAATGTTTAAGGCACAGTTTAGGCACCATAACAACTTCATATAAATTAAGTTGTTATGGTGCCTGGAGTGGTCCTTTAACTAGGCAGGTTACATGCTGCACATCTTTTATTTGTGTAACTATACCCTACATTTCCAGGTTATTTTTTTATCAAGGGTATGTATACTCACCTACAATGAGGTTGCCTTGGGTGAATGTCTGATAAATTGATTTATTAAATAGCACGAGTTCCTCAGCAGGTCGCTCTCCAGCTAAGCATCATGGGAGTTCTCCAGACGGCACCATTGGTTTGTGTTATGGAAGGACATAAAATGTATCTCATTTTATACATTGCCTCACTTTCTATAATAGATGCCTTTTCGTACAGTTCTTTCATTTAAGTAAACATTTTCCATCTAATATCCTCCAATGTGATCCAAAAAAATGTATTGTTAAGAAGTGAAATATTTTCCAAAATTGATTTGGGTAGCAAAGTTAAATGGACACTATAGTCACCAGAACTACTATAGCTTAAAGGATCACTATACGGTCAGGAACATAAACAAGTATTCCTGACCTTATGGTGTTAAACACACCATTTAGGTAACTTGCCCCCCTCCTTAGCCCCCTTAAAAGGAATAAAACTCACCTTATTTCTGCTGGCACTGGCACTGGCTCCGTTTGTGACATCATCAAAATGGCAGATTTTTAGCCAATTCAATGCTTTCCAATGGGGAAAGCATTGAATTGGCTAAAATAGGCACAGGGGTGGGGTCAAATGCCGTTTTGGCCAATCAGGACCTCCTTATAAAGATGCATTGAATCAATGCATCTCTATGAGGAAGATTCAGCGTCTCCATGCTGAACGTCAGGGCTGCTTACTGTGCAGCCCTGAGCCAGGAAGCGCCTCCAGTGGCAATCTAAGGAGTGGCCCCTTGGAGGTGTCCCTAGAGGCAATGTAAACACTGCCTTTTCTCTGAAAAGGCAGTGTTCGCATGAAAATGTCTGAAGGGAGCTTTTATACTCACCAGAACAACTACATTAAGCTGTAGTTGTTCTGGTGACTATAGTGTTCCTTCAATATAGTGATTCTGGTGTCTATAGCAGGTCTCTGCAGTGTTAGTGCTGTAAACACTGCCTTTTCAGTGAAAAGGCAGTGTTTACATTGCTGGCTAGTAACACCTCTAGGGGCAATAACTCAGATGGCCACTAGAGGTGCTTCCTACTTAAGTGCAGCACTTGCATTCAGCACTGAACATTCCCCAGAGAGATGCATTCGTTGTTTTGTGTCGCATATGCAATAGACTCTCAATGCTTTCCTATCATCAATCTTGAGGATCTCAGCCATGGATGAGGAGCCAGGCGGTGCATCGAGACTGGTGTGGCATGGGTAAAAAGTGAGTAAAATAATATTTTTACTGCACAGAGAGGAGACAGAAATATATCTTTGTATCTATGGTGTTTCTTTAAGCTTCAAATGTGAACTATTACAACCATCAAAAATCCCATAGTTCAGCTGTTTAAATATATATATATATATATATATATATATATATATATATATATTAATGATTTCTTCAGCTGCACAAAAAAAAAAATGAGTTTGTTGTGTGTGTGGAGCTCCCCCTTGAGGATATTGAAAGGATCTGTATAGACAGGTTTTGAAAAGAAACTGTACGGTTTGAGAAAGACGTTTATATCATTACATTTACATTAATACAATGTATATTGGGTTTTTGGTTTTCAAACAGTGTCCCAGTTTTGGGAACACACTAGGGGGTATCTGTGTTTCTTTACAAGTTATGTTAAATGATTTATTTACCTGGCCTTACTTGCTTACCTTTTTCTCTTCCTATGCTGCCAGGGCAAATCAACTTCCAGACACATGGTCACCCTTATTATGTGCAGGGCCAGTGGCGTATGTACCGCGGTCGCAAGGGTCACAGCTGCGACTGGGCCCGGCCGCCCTGCGGACCCCCGCAACTGGGTACCACCTTCCACATTTTGCGGCCCTGGTCCGTGCAGCAAACCGCCGGGGCCGCATGTTAAGGGCCACCCGATGGAGAGGGTCAGGGTGGGGGGGGAGAGGGTCAGGGTGGGGGGGGACCCACGGATCAGTTTCGCACCGAGGCCCTATGGATTGTGTGTACGCCACTGTGCAGGGCCCTAGATAAAACAAAATATTTGTAGTGTCCGAACATACCACAGTGATCCCCTGCACCCCCCTACCACAGGTCCACTTTAATTTGACTAGCAACTGCTGATGACAGTGATTCAAGATGGAGGCACTCAGTTTCAGAATAGAACAGTGTGAATTTCTATTTTGGCAGTCATGAGTCTCCTCATATGTGAGTTTTTCAGGATCTACCATTATTCTCTTCTAAAAGGTAGTCTAAAGTACAAAAAGTGGGGCAATCACCATAGAACCAGCAGACATATTCCATTGGTGACTCTGCCCTTTTTACATTTTTGCACCAATTTTTAAAACAGAACATTTTGATAAATCGCTTCCGCTACATCATCTGAGAAACTTTCTTAGGCAATCACAGAAATATTTTACAAACCAAGACACCATTGGGCTAAATAATACCATAACACAAACATTGTGAAAAAGCCAGTGACCAATATCATTGTCTATCATACAAGTATACAGTTATACAATCAATTTCAACAATAATACATATAAAAGGCACAAAACATAATAGTAAGACTCTGTAAGGGCTATTTAGTAAACTTGCAATCATGGAGATTTGTCAAAGGAATTGCAAACTGTATCCTATAATAACCAAATTCAAAATCAAGTAAAGCGAATTTTTTAGTTCAGTTTATCATTTTATCACCAAACTCTAAGGTACGTTATTGTCTAGCCACCCACCTCTAACCAGTGTAGTAAATCCACTTTATGTAATGTTGTGCGCCATTCTAGCAATTAATTTGGCAGAGGTCGTTCTGTTTATCATCACAAAAAACACACGGTTCACCATTCTGGCATCAAATTTGAGGAGAGCCGCCCTCAAACGAACCAATATGGTTTTCATGATGCTGAGTGTTGTTTCAGCGAGAAGAATGACATAGAATGCTGTACCCAAACTACCTTATATTGCCAGAATGACACAACCACAGCATTATTTCCTGCGTTGCACTTCTCTGATGTACTGGTGTCACTCTGATGACGTCAGCTCTACATAAGCTCAGTACACAAGGAGATCTATGCCCTGTCATGATCTTTATAGATCTTTATATGTGTCCTGTATTGTTCTCTGATTGTCCAGTTATTGACTTTGGCTTGCCTTTGATTACTCTGATTTCAATAACAACAATCTCGGGTTGCTTTGCCGTTGTGTCGCTGTTCTATACTCCTTTGACCTCAGCCTGTAACTTGACAATTATATTTCTCTTTAAGACCGGCCACCTCTAAGGACCGCTATGTACTGTCCTTTGTATTGTTCTGTATTTGTGTGTTGGGACTCTAAGATCATGACTTTCATACATCTCTGACAGGAAGATGGGTATGAAGAGATGGACATATTAATTTGCAATTGAAGCTACTAGACGGCCACTTGTGAGATGATTGAAATTTACCCCTGGTGCCCCTCTTGCCATTGCATCTTGATTAGTTAAGAACTTTGAAAAAATGGTTTTAGAGGAAAAACTGTTTTCCATCACCCCTGCCCTGGATGATATTCTTAGTGCACGTCTGATCAAATGCCAGTTTATTAAATATACATAAAAGTAACTTCAAAATTCCAAAGGGCTCAGAGGTTCCACATTGTCTTTCAGTTTATTATCTTTGAAGTGTGACGGTGGCAAATAAAATGTTAAGCTCACAGTACATTACTTCTCTGGATTTGTCATTTGGGGAATCTTTTTCATGTATGTGAGGAATTTAAGCAAATGCATTGCCTTACTTAAATTTGACGGCTGATAAATGTAATGATGGGCTGTATTAGATAATTAAAACAAAATGACATTGCATGTGATACAATCCACATGATACATCCCAGCTTTAATCTGGTTTTTATCACTGTAAAAACAAAGTTTCATAAGGAGAAAAAAAATAATAATTTGCAGACATTTGGGAGTTGAGAGTCATAACCCCGACGTGAACTTTTGTTTAAAAATAAAGTATTTGTAATTAACCTCATTCAAAGAGGTCCAGCATTGTGAAGTGAAGGGATTAACCTATAAAAACTGCAGTGTGTGGTTGTTGTCCCATTTTACTTACAACATTGTGTGTTTTAGAGCTTAAATTGTATAACAAAAGTAAATAACCTTCCAAACGCTGATTGATAAGATATTTAAAGAGTAAATAATACATGTCAAGAGTGTTTCTGAACCCGTGCAAAATAAAAGCTGTTGTTTAGTGTTTCCCAAACCGGTCCTCAAGATCCACCAACAGTCCAGGTTTTGTCAGTATCTTCATTGGAATAAAACAGAAAAATACATAAATCCTGGACTTTTGGTGGTCCATGAGAACTGGTTTGGGAACCACTGTGTGTTATTTAAATTAATTATTTTACTTTTTGGCAAGGGTTTTCGGCAGGTAATTTGACCTAGGCCCCTGGCTGTTGTTCCTTGGTAAACCGGTGTAGGGTCTACAGACTCATTCACAGAAATCGGTCACTAGAATAACATTGGCAGTGTGATACAGCGCCTAGCCTGGCAGAAATTAAACAACGGAAACAGGAAAACTATTTGACGGCTAAGGTCACTGCTATAGTTTACAATGCTATGAAATCATTTGAAAATGTGTGGGCTCCTTGGAAGGAACTGGAAATATAGGGGAAGACTGGGGTCTGGGTTTGCAGCTTGTGTGAACAGAGGGCAGGGTCTTGCAGTGGGTCCAATGGGTAATTGCAGCCTAGATGACTTGGGCCATCACTATTTATACAGGGCTAATAGAATACTGACTTCTTCCAGCAGCTGGGTCATGTTGGTTTTTATATATTTGTTTATTGCTTATGATTTGCTCACGCTTGCACACTGAAGATATGTTAAGCATGGTAACTGGCATTAGCACGGCAGATGATCGGTATTAAAGGAATGGCTTGTAGGCTTTCGCCTCCCATAGAATGCAACCCAACTGTGCTGTCCATAGCAGAGCACTTTTTCCATGCAAAATGCCATGTTTTTCTAATTTCCTTTTTGCTGTTTTTCTCAGTTTTTTTCCTTCCGTTCTGATATAAAATGTAAAAATACAGGGGGAGAGGGGGAAGGGGGCAGAGCCAAGCTACTGAACTGAATGGCGGCATGCTGTCTGACCTCCGGACCAAACGGCTACTTTTACCCCTATTACACAGCTCAAAACCCACATACCGGACACCAAACGGATGCCGGGCTGCTGCCAATGGGATGGGTCAGAAAACTAAAAAGTCCAAACCCAACAAGCCACAGCAGAACGTGAGCAACGGCAAATACTGGAGACAGGATCAGAGTGCAATGGGCCCAAACTTGGCTACCTTCACCGACGATTGCTCCAACATTTCGGATGATTTTATACCCGGAATAGAGGTGGAGCCCCCACATGCCCCAAAGGCCCCTCACCCGACTCCTCCACAACCTTACTCACCCCCAGTCACCACAGTGGTAATGAAGGAACTGCTGGCTGGGGTCCAGCTCGCTATACAGGCCCAAATACTCGAAGATCTGCAGGGCCTGACAGGCCGCAGGAGCGCCCTGGAACAAGACTCCAACCAGAATACCAAGCACACAAAGCACCTGCAGCAAGTAGTACACAAACTGCAGCAGCAGAATCTTAAATATGACCAAAAATGTGCCGCATTAGAAGACCAGAGGGTAGGCATGCACATTAAAGGGACACTATAGTCACCCAGACAACTTCAGCTCAATGAAGTGGTCTGGGTGTCAGGTTCCTCAGGTGTTAACCCTTCAGATGCAAACATAGCAGTTTCAGAGAAACTGCTATGTTTACATTTGGGGTTAAGCCAACCTCTAGTGGCTGTCTTCCGGACAGCCACTAGCGGCGCATCTGCAACGCTGGAGGCATATTTCACCTCCATCATGCAGAGCGTCCATAGGAAAGCTGACGTTGGACGGGGGAGTTGACGTTGGCGGGGGAGAAGAGGTCACCAGCGCCGAGGGAGCCCGGTGCTGGATTAAGGTAAGCTGCTGAAGGGGTTTTAACCCCTTCAGCGCCACGGGAGGGGGACCCTGAGGGTGGGGGCACCCTCAGGGCACTATAGTGTCAGGAAAACCACTTTGTTTTCCTGACACTATAGTGATCCTTTAAAATCCGGGGTAACGCAGAGGAGATGCCAGAGGCCAAAATACCTCACTTTGTACGGTGACTCCTAACAGCCCTCCTAACCCCTAAGCACGCCAAACAGGTGACTCCGGAATGGATGTTCCGTCTCCCAAGGCCTGCCAAGGCTCCAAGCACATTACCCATGGATCTCCTGGTACTCTTCCTCAGTAACAGAGATAAAACAGCGGTGATGAACGCAACACGAAACAATCTCCTTACCTATTCAAGAACATGTTGCTATCATTCTACACAAACCTGGTCCACACTGGCCTGGCGCCGCCCTCTCCAGCCCTTCACATCTCTCCTCTGCACACAAAACATCACCTAAAAGTGGAGAGGCCCACAAGGGGTGCAACTACATCACGAAGACTCCTCGTACACCATCCATGACATGCAGGGCACAAGAGATCTCCTTCTCACGCTGGGCCTACAACAGGACTCCTTACCCCCAATGAGACCGCGAACCACCTCCGCATCACCTGGGATAGGGGACCCTGCAACGGTTCTTCTGTTTGTCCCCCGATGGCTTGAGGCAGAGAACTATGCAGCAATCATGACCTGATGGGACTTTGACGGCAAGAAATGCCAAATCCACATTCCTATGGTCCTCCTGACCCAAGGACTAGCCCCAGGAGTTCACGTAGGGGAACACTAAGTTCACCACAGTTTAAGGTGTACAGGTTATGATGAGCAAGTTGCTCTTTAGCTAGGGTGCACTCTAATAGGCTTTAATGGGTCCAAATCAAAATGCACACTTATTTCCTCAAATCCAAGAGCAGTATCCAGCTCGCACTCTCACTACACCTACTGTACCCGCAACTACAAAGCTACTTACACCAGCAGCCACACATAGACTGGGCCACTACGAGCCTATCTTCCTGGCCCCCCTCCCCCCCCAGGGTCAAAGGGTAATTAAAAAAGAAAAAAAGAACAGAAAAAAAGTCATATTCAGACCCTTCACTCAGTACTAGTTCAAGCCTATCTAGTCTGCCCAGTAAGCGAAATACTTTCATTAGTTCCTTGCCTTATCTTGTAGCTATTATTAATATTATTATTATTATGTTATTATTTATATAGCACCAACAAGTTCCGCAGCGCTTTACAGTGGGTGGACGAACAGACATGTAGCTGTAACCAGACAAGTTGGACACACAGGAACAGAGGGGTTGAGGGCCCTGCTCAATGAGCTTACATGCTAGAGGGATTGGGGTAAAGTGACACAAAAGGTAAGGATAGTATTAGACTAATGAGAGGAATCAGTCGGGAGCTATTAACAGTTTAATTGATACGCTTTTATGAAGAAGTGTGTTTTTAATGATTTTTTTGAAGGAGTGGAGACTGGGTGAGCATCTAACGGAAGAGGGAAGTGAGTTCCACAGAAACGGTGCAGCCCTCGAGAAGTCTTGAAGGCGAGCATCAGAGGTGGGAGTATGAACAGAAGATAGACGTAAACCTTATGCCTATCCCACGCATGCTTAAACTCCTTCACTGTGTTAACCTCTACCACTTCAGCTGGAAGGCTATGCCATGCATCTACTACCCTCTCGGTAAAGTTATACTTCCTGATATTATTTTTAAACCTTTGCCCCTCTAATTTAAGATTATATTTCCTCTTGTTGTGGTGGTTTTTCTTCTTTTAAATATAGTCTCCTCATTTACTGTGTTGATTCCCTTTATGTATTTTAAATGTTTCTATCATATCCCCCTGTCTCGTTTTATCCTGCAATCCATGAACTAGTTTAGTAGCCCTTCTCTGAACTCTCTCTAAAGCATGGGTCGTCAACCTGGTCCCTAGTCAACCTGGTTTCAGGATTCCAGGTGGGCGGTAGGGATTTCCTCATTTTGAGAGATTGGGGGAGCGGGTACCTGCCATCACCATTTGCATCCAAGGAGTTCATCGGGTGGCCCATGCTGTCAGGGCCACCCGATGGATATGGATTGTAAGGTGGCCCGGTCAGCACTGGGCGCTTTAACAGGTATGTGTCTTTGTATGTATGTCGTGTGTGTGTGTGTGTGTGTGTGTCTGTCTGTATATATGTGTGTATGTATGTGTGTCTTGTCTTTGTATGTATGTGTTGTGTGTATGTGTCTTTGTATGTATGTGTGTCTTATGTATGTGTCTTTGTATGTATGTGTGTCTTGTGTCTGTATGTGTGTGTCTTTGTATGTATGTCTCATGTGTGTGTCTGTATGTATGTGTCTGTGTATGTATGTCTCATGTGTGTGTCTGTATGTATGTGTCTGTGTGTATGTATGTATATGTGCCTGTCTGTTTGTATGTATGTGTCTGTATGTGTGTCTTGTGTGTGTGTGTGTCTGCATGTATGTATGTTTGTGTGCCTGTCTGTTATAGTGGGCTATAGTAAGTAATAGTAAGTGGGCTACCTAGCTTAGCCTTCCTACTGGGCATTGCTATAAGGAAGGTTAAAAAAATAGAAAAAAGGAAAAAAAAAGTGGGAAGGGGAATTGAGGAGGGAGAGGAGGGGAGCTGACGCACCGATGAGAAATCATATTATGAGCAGACAGAGAAGTCATCTAAATATCACCGAAAGAGGAGACCTTTGTTTGTTTCTTACGAAAATCGAACGCGATATCAAATATTTAGTCACGCAACATCAACCTCAAGGATCTCATTAATCACTAATAAATGTAATTTCAATTTACTTTATTATTCTCTCATTAAACTTTATAAAGTTAAAAACATTATAAACATGCATAAAGTAGAAATAAAAAGATAAATGTACGTACATTTATTTATTTTTAAACACCCTCCTTTCTAAAAAATATTCCGCACTTGCGCGAAAACTGGTGGGTGGTAAGGAAATTTTTCCATCAAGAAAGATGCATTAGTGGGCAGTAGGTAGAAAAAGGTTGACTACCATTGCTCTAAAGTATCAATATCCTTCTGAAGATACGGTCTCCAGTACTGCGTACAATACTCCAAGTGAGGTCTCACCAGTGTTCTGTACAATGGCATGAGCACTTCCCTCTTTCTACTGCTAATACCTCTCCCTATACAACCAAGCATTCTGCTAGCATTTCCTTCTGCTCTATTACATTGTCTGCCTACCTTTAAGTCTTCAGAAATAATCACCCCTAAATCCCTTTCCTCAGGTTGAGGTTGAGGACTCTATCAAATATTCTGTACTCTGCCCTTGGGTTTTTACGTCCAAGATGCATTATCTTGCACTTATCCACATTACATGTCAGTTGCCACAATTCTGACCATTTTTCTAGTTTACCTAAATCATTTGCCATTTGGCTTATCCCTCCTGGAACATCAACCCTGTTACATATCTTGGTATCATCAGCAAAAAGACATACCTTACCATCAAGACCTTTCTGGGTTCAGAAAATATTTTAGTCTTAAATGTGACAGTTCCTCTTTGAAGATGCAGTTTTGCATCCTGCTGTATAGTGTAGAGTTGTATGGTGTAGAGTAGTATAGTTTAGAGTAGTATAGTGTATAATTCGGGCATCCTAACTGTATAATCATATGGCATGCTCATGGCTTGCACTGCAATGCTGCGTCTTGTACTGGATGAATGTAGCTTAATTACTGCAGTTTGACTTCCTGGTTGTGCCTTGAGCAGAGATTTAGGTAACACGGAAAAAAATCTGGCAAAATATTTCCTAATCATTGATATTTTCTTTTAAACCAAACAGCAGTGTAAGGTCTGCAGCAATCGTGCCTTTGAGTTGGATCAAGGCATCTTACTGGTTCAATCTTCACTTTTCCTCCCAAGTTTTGGTTGTATCCCAAAGCTGTAACCTGTGCTGTAAAGGTTGTTGTGTTGAAATACAAGGTACGTCAAGTAATGCCATGTAATTCCTGTAAAGAAGAAAACACGTGCACTCCTTTGCGGCTCCGACTTTCAATGTTGTCAGAGCGCAGGCTGAGAATCTCTGAGCCTGTGCTCTGACTCACTAACTGAGCACCGGAACCACAAGGGAGAGGATGGTTTGATCTTGTTGCGCGTGCGCGTCCTTGCGCCAGGGCCGGTGCTTGGATTTTTAGGTACATAGGCGAAGATGCATTTTTCCGTCCCCCCCCAAAAGGTGCGCTCTGCTCCACTCCACTCTGTAAACACTGACAGTCACACACTCAATGACAAACACACAGACGTCACTGACAGACACAGACTCATTGATCTGACACACACTTATTCATTGACACTGACAGACCCACACTGATTGACACTAATTGACAGACACACTGATAGTCACACACAGACTCAATGACAAACATACTCTCACTGATTTGACAGACACACACTCATACACTGACAAACACACTCATCATACACTGACAGACACACTCATACACTCACATGCACACACTCATACAATCACTCACAGACACACACACACACTGTCACTCACAGACACACACTCAGTCACTCAGACACACACACACTCATACAATCACTCACAGACACACAGAGCACTCACACACACACACACACGCTGTCACTCACAGACACACGCTGTCACTCACAGACACACACACTGTCACTCACACACATGCACACACACTCATACAATCACTCACAGACACACACACAGACGCACTCACTCACACACACACACAGTCACTCACACACACGCTGTCACTCACACACACACGCTGTCACTCACAGACACACACACTGTCACTCACAGACACACACTGTCACTCACACAAACACACACGCTCAGTCACTCAGGCACACACATGCACACACACTCATACAATCACTCACAGACACACACACACACACAGACGCACTCACTCATACACACACACACACACACACACTCAGTCACACACATGCACACACACTCCTACAATCACTCAGACACACACACGCTGTCACTCACAGACACACACACAGACGCACACAGTCACTCACAGACGCACACACGGTCACTCAGACACACTCGGGTTGATGACGTCATATTCCGGCTCCCGCGGCATCAGCAGACAGCGCGCGAGGGAGCAGAGGGTGGAGATTAGAGCTCCCTCGCCGCCTCTGATCACAGCACTGCTGCGCCGGGGGTTGAGATGGTGGCCTGGCAGGAGGGAGAGCTTCCCTTCTGCCGGTCACTGAAATATTGCGCCCCAGAGTCCGTGCACCCTAAGGCGGCCGCCTGTGCCGCCTTATGGACGTGCCGGCCCTGCCTTGCGCTATGGTGATTCGGCTGAACCTGATCATGTGACCGACGCTGGGAGTTGCGTCTGATACGTTAGATATGGTCACATGATTGAACTCACATGATTATACCCGGAAATGTAAGTACCTAGCTTTGCTTTGGTGCTTCTAATTGTGGTTAAATTATCTTATTTTATTAGAGGTTATTTGGTACAACTTGTTTATAATTAAATAATTAAATTAAATGATTGATGAATTGAGATCTTATTGGCTGAGTTATGCTGTGTTTTTTGACACCCCTAATATGTGAGATGATGATTGGAGAGACAATTATGTTTTGTTAATGTTTTTATTATTACTGATTGATGATGTTATTAATTAATTATCATACCACATGTTTTTTCACTTGTTAATTGTTACATACACCTATATATTGTGTGTTGTGTATGTGCTTCAGTAGCTTGACAAAGGCCCTAAGGGGTCGAAACGTTGCCTTTTGGTTCCTGGTTCTAATAAAATGCCTTTGCTTTGGAATTCGTTGGAGTGCCTGGATTACTTTCTACATTCAAAACTCCTGTGCTGTCTGACAGACTCTCAGACTACAAGGTCAGCATCAGGGGGTGGTGAAAGGTAGACAGAGTCACAGGGGGAAGGAGGACAAAGAGACAGAGGGGTAAGAGAGAGACACAGGGAAAGGGGGACAAAGAGACAGAATAGGAAGAGAGACACACAGGGGGAGAAAGAGATAGGGGGGAAGAAGGACACACAGGGGGAGGGGGAGAAAGAGACACGGGAGAGAGGGACATAGTAGGAAGAGAGAGAAAAAGGGTGGAGAGAGACACAGGGAGGAGAGGGGAGAAAGAGACACACAAGGTTTGTGGGGGGCAAAGCTGGGCTGGGGGAAAAAGAGACAATGAGTGGCTGGGAGAAGAGAAAGAGGCACACAGAGAGTCTGGAGTTAGAAAGAGACACACAGAGGGGATTTGAAAGGGGAGAAAGAGACAAAGGGGTTGGGGCTAAGACATACACAAAAGGGGCTGGAAAAAGAGACATTCAGAGGCTGGAGAAGAGTAAAAAGGACACACACAGGGGCTGGGATGAAGTAAAAGATACACAAGGGGAGCTAAAAGAGAATTACAAGGGTGGCTGTAAGAGACACAAAGGAGAAAATTTAAGACAAGATACACTAAACGAGGTAAAGTTAAGAGAAAAACAATAGAAGATGCATTTTTTTGGCCCCACTAACAAAAAAGTGAAAAAATAGAGTTGCAATACATGCACACTGTCACTTATACACATGCACTGTTTACCTGTGTATGTGCCTGAGAGTGTGTCTGACAGAGCGTATCCTTGTGTGTGTGAATGTATGTCTCTGTGAGCATGTTTGCGTTTTTGTCTGGGACCCTATGTGTATGGGGTAGCTGCTTGAAGTGTGTTGTGTGTATGGGGGTCTGCCTGTAGCCTTTGTGCATTCTGTTTATGGTAAAGCTATGTCTCTTGACTGTGTGTGTATGATGGTGACTGTGACAAGGTGAGTAAAGGGGTACCAGTGGCATATAGAGCATGACAGGGCGGGGTTGTGAGAGAGAATAAGGGACAGGGAGTATGACATGGTTTGATGAGGGAGTGTGACAGGGCGAGTGGAGGTAAGTGTGTCAGGGCAATTGTGGCATGGTAGGAGGGTGACAGAATTAAGGGGGGTTAATGTGACAGGGAGAGTTGTGAGAGGGTGAGATTAACAGGATTAGGAGTGGTTAATGTGAATGTGGATGCATGAAGAGGCTGACAGTGTGTGTGTGGGGGGGTGATAACAGTGTAGGGATGGGTGAGAATGTGTGGGGAGGTGACAGTGTGAGGGGGGTGTCTAGTGTGTCTAGGGAGGCTGTGTGTGTGAGGGGGGTGATATTGTGTGTGTGAGAGGGTGATGATGAGAGGGAGGGAGTGGGTGATGATGAGAGGGAGGGAGAGGGTGATGGTATGAGAGGGGGGTGAGATATGAGAGGGGGGATGATATGAGAGGGGGGTGATGGTGTGAGGGAGTGGGGGTGATGGTGAGTAAGGATACCCTGGCATATCATCAAAATGGTTACATCCTTATGAGACTAATGTCTCGTTAATTCTGCAAGTATTTATAGCCATGCATTCTGTACAAATCAATTGATAAAACTACCACAGGTAGATCAACAGCTGTATGAAATGGGAGGGGGGGGTGATGTGAAAGCTAGGGGGCTGATGTTGAGGAAGGGGGGCTGATGGTGAGGGGGGTGATGTTGAGGGAGGGGGGTGATGGGGAGGTAGGTGATGGGGAGGTGGGGGTGATGATGAGGGAGGGGGTGTAACGGATCACCTGGCACCCCGACTGGGTACCTCCGTTAAAGGATGCTCCTAGCGCTTCCTGAGGACTCCAAGCACTGCAGCAGACACCACAACCACTGAACCGGAGAAGCATATGAATCCTCTCAAGCATATGAATGCTGTAGACAGTTGAATAGGAACCATACGAATAGGTTTACTCTCCTAGCAATCAAACTGGAACAGCATACAATAAATCCTTCCCCCAATAATGAGCAGACACTTCACTTTGAGGGTTAAAACAGGAACTCCCTGTACTGTCACATACAGTCTCTTTTATTCCCAATCCACAAACATAGTACAGCCCACAGGGCGTTACAAAACAGCCAATCAATCCATACACTACACCCAGACACTCCCACACAAAATACTCCCCTCTGGCTGTGATATGATTACTGAACACAATGGGTAATCTAATTATCACAGCCAGAGAAATACAGTTTCATAAAACACATCACAGGGACCCCAAAACATGCAATAACCCCTGTGATAAAGTGAAGGCAGATGGGCCTTTTAGCCCCAGGGGAAGTACGTGTAGTTTGTGTGTTGCACAACACAAAGCATTGTTTAGTTATGGGCCCCTGGGGTGGAGCATTTGGAGAGAAGGGTGGGCCAATGCTCCACTCCACAGTTTAGTGGTTTTCTGGGGAGACATAGAACCAGGCCAGGGTTTTTTGGACCCTCTCCAACCCACTGCTCAGCTGCAGTTAATGAGCTGTTGCAATGGGAATAAACCCCTCCCGGCTAGGCAGGAAAAGGAGAGGGATTGCTGGCTTCCTCCCAGGAAGCAGGCAGGAGAGAGGCTGTTCTCTCCATATAGAGAGTCAAGGAGACTAGGCAGTGGGAGTGCAGAAAGGAAGCAGTCAAGGCTGGCTTGGAGCACTGGGAGTGCAGGAGGAAGCAGTCAGGGCAAGGCTGGCTTGGAGCACTGGGAGTGCAGAAAGGAAAGCAGTCAGGGCAAGGCTGGCTTGGAGCACTGGGAGTGCAGAAAGGAAAGCAACAGGCTAGCTAGCAGAGTGTTTCTATCTAATAAGGTTGGTGCAATATTGTTTTGTTTAGTTTAACCCTGAAAGATAGGGAACCTAATGTCAGTTAGTGCTCAGATGAGCTAGATTTTTGTTTATAGGGTTTTCTGTTACATTTATGTTTTCATTTACTGCTGTATCCTGTGTGAACTTACAAATAAAGTGCCTGGAGTATATGCAATTACAAGAACTGTGCATGTTTTTGCCCTAGAGGACCGTGCTACCTGCTGACAAGGATCACAATATGGTGGAGAATGCGGGCAAAGTAGCACAGTGAGGGTCTGTGGGTGTGCCAGTCATCTGGTAGTCTGCTTGAGCACTTTTATTTTGGCAGACCTGCTAATCAAATAAGTAGCACTGCACCTTTAAGACTGTTACCCGCTTGGTGCTATAATGGAGGACCTGCTGAAAGCTGTGGTACAGGCAACGGCTAAACAACAAGGCACAAACAGTTTCCTGGCTGCACAGGTTAAGAACCTGAGGGACGCTCAGCAGGAGCATAGAGCTGCCCTTACTGAGGTTTTGCAGATTGCCCCCTGCAGGGAGCGTGAGGACAAGGGACCCTGTAGCCAAGCTACTGACCTCCTGCATGAGATGACATAGGCAGTAGAAGAAGTCTTCAGCAAGCTGAAAAGCATGGAGGCAGCAAAGCGTGATGTTGAGAAACACGCAGGAGAGAAAGAACAGGAATTAAAAGGCAAGAAGGATGAAATTGAGCCTGAAAGAAGTGATAAAATGGAAGAGGGTGAAAAGCCAGCTGGATCCTCCAAGGAACAAAAAGAAGAAAAGTTGGTAAAGAGTCCAGCAAAGCTAAAGGAAAAAGCGGAATTGCCAAGAAACTCTGATGGTGACACTGATGTCATGCGCCAGAGTAAGAAAGAGCAGAAGAAT
>OW240914.1:79769756-79810290 GCA_933207985.1 Pelobates cultripes | reverse complement strand
ACAAATGCCTTCAGCATTCCTCATCCTAAATATGTTCTCTTTGGGCTAGGGAGTGTGCCTCTCATTAACCGCCAAGGAGCTGCGGTCTGCGGTTAACCACCAACTAATTGATGGTCACGGGGGATCCACGTTCGTATACATTTCCCCAAAGGGAAAACTACCGAAAGACTCACGAATGAGGACCACCTACATTCTGGCGTGTGGCCTCAATTAGAACATTGATCTTGCGGTTAACCGCAGGTTAAGTACCCCCTTCTGGGCGGTCTCCATTCGTCTCCCGAACGGCCGAGACAACCATACTGAGAGCGGGGATTTGTGTAAATATGTATCCGACACACGCTCCATGAGTTCTAGGTCGAGGTCCCGCTGTCCATTGACCAGCCTTAAAACATGGCCGCCATCAAGGGTTCGCGGCAAAAGTACTGAATAAGACTTTATATGGCAGAAACTCCCCGTTCTGTTCGTGGGATCTGGGCGCAATTTGTATACCTGATGCGTCCAGATCTGAGCTACCGAATGAATAGTCGAATGAACTATATTCCCACTAAAATGTTGAAGTTATGTATTTTTATGCTGTTTTCTAGGACACAATAAAGCATGGTCTTTTGGGCACTTGGAGATAATTAAATTGTATAACTGTTGGACTCATTATTTCCAAGCTGGGCGGGTACTAGTTTGAATGATACATTGTATTATGATTGGTTGAATCTTTGTACTGTACCTGTATCCCATCAGGTCCATAGGGGGCTGTCCCTGGATCTGGGGACTTGCATAAATTGCCATGCTTGTGTGCCATTAAAGCCAGTTCGTCTTACCCTCAACTCGCAGCCTCGACTCGTGTTGTAGGGATCCAGGAATCCTAGCTTTATTAGAGCTAGTGGGATATTCTACATTTACAGATTTCTACCGATTGAAGCACCGTTCGACTCTCCGACTTCGGGAACCAGGACATCCAAGCGATCCAACCTCCTGCTAGACCGGAGGCAATCGTAACAGTATAGATCTGACCACTAATGGAATTAGGAAGGGCAGAAAGAGACATATGAATATAATAAATACTACTCCTCCTACTAATGCCTTAATCCCTCCAAGCTGCTCATACCAACTTCCAAACCAACTACTAGGATTATACCCATTCCAGACCTTAGTAGGTACATGCGTCAGTTTAACCATGTGGCTTGTAAGTTCAGCCACTGGTTTGGTTTGGAAGTTGGTATGAGCAGCTTGGAGGGATTAAGGCGTTAGTAGGAGGAGTAGTAGAAGTAGAAGTCCTCATTTCTACTCTTCGACTGTGCGACGGCACCTCAGCTTCCTGATTGTGAGGGCTGCAAGGATTGTCGTTCTTCTGATCCTCACTTTTCTTCACACAGGTCCCTTCAAGACACTCTGGCTATGACACGTGGGTAGGTGGTGAGACTTTATTATGGCAGTCAAAACACCTACTTGCTGATATCTGTTGTTACTTTCAACTAAGATGTCCCAATATCTCCTCGTATTATTTCTCACTCCGACTGAGCTACCCGCTTTAACCGGAACTTGCAACGATTTTCAGAATCTGGAATAGCTTGCCAAGAATCTGCCAGTGGTTTAACCCTAGAATGATGAATCCACGCAGTCACTTCTGCCACCTTTACAGCTGTTGGAGTAGATAAAAGAACAACATAAGGACCCCTCCACTTTGGACCTAATGGAACAATATTCTATTCTTTTATCCACACTTGATCTCCCGGTTGATAGAAATGAACAGGTGGATTTATGTTCACAGGTAACCTATCTTGCATCCATTTCTGTACTTCCTCCATAGTTTTACCCAACTCTACAACCTGCTGCCAAGTAATTCCTTCACCCAACTGATTCAAGTCCCCCCTTAGATTACTGAGTATGGAAGGTGGATGTCCATACACGATTTCAAAGGGAGACAGACCCATTCTTCTGGTAGGAGTACTACGTATCCGCAACAGAGCTATTGGCAAAAGGACATTCCACTTGAGCTGAGTTTCCTGACACATTTTAGCCAATTGGGTTTTTATGGTTCTGTTCATCCTTTCAACCTTTCCAGAACTTTCCCTTCACCTCTCCTCCCCTCCTTCACCTCCTCTCCCCCCCCTTCACCTCTCCTCCCCTCTTCACCTCTCCTTCCCCCCTTCAGCTCTCCCCCCACCTCTCCTCCCCTCCCCTGTAGTGGCGAGCTGCTCTGCTGTCCAGCGGTGCCCAGCCGGACTGATAGGAAGGAGTGTGCACTTCCTGTCAGTCCGACCGGTTACAGGAAACAGAAATTCAGCGCGGAACAGGAGTTTGTTTCCTGTAACCGGTCGGACTGACAGGAAATACACACTCCTTCCTATCAGTCCGGCCGGGCACCGTGGACAGCAGAGCAGCTCAGCCATGCTACAGGGGAGGGCAAGGGAGGAGAGGAGCAGCCGCAGCCGCCTGAGGCTCTTAACAGAGCGCTCAGGCGGCTGCAGCATTTAAAGAGCCAGCCCTGCAGCGGCCGGTCCTAACAGAATTTAGGGTGGCCTGGGGCGCAATTGCCTCCCTGCCCCCCGGCCCAGCCCGCCCCTGGGCAGAAGGGTAGCTGGATTCAAATTATTAACAGTTTTGAGGTGTACTCTTGGATTTTCACATAACATAGCTTGATATTTGGTCATTCGACTGTTACTAAACCATGATTTCCTTTGTAATCCAATAGGGTCTGTACTGCATGGGGTGCTCGCACATAGAGTTCCTGACCCAATGTGAGCTTGTCAGCTTCTGCTACCAACATGGCAGCGGCGGCCACTGCTCGCAGACAAAGTGGAAGACCACTGGCCACTGCATCCAACTGTTTGGACATATAAGCTACAGGTCTTTGCCATGATCCCAAATACTGAGTTAATACTCCCACAGCCATTCTTCTTTGCCCATGTACGTACAGATAGAAAGGACGCGTGTGATCTGGTAGACCTAGGGCTGGGGCACTCATAAGTGCTTTCTTAACATCCTCAAATGCCTTCTGTTGTTCAGAGGTCCACAAAAAGGGGTCATATTCTGTGCCTTTCACAGCTTCATATAAAGGTTTCGCCAGTATCGCATAATTAGGAATCCATATCCTACAGAATCCTGCTGCTCCTAAGAATTCTCACACTTGTCTTCTATTCTTAGGTATAGATATCCGACACACTGCTTCTTTTCTTTCAGGTCCCATTATTCTTTGACCTTTGGAAATATGGAATCCTAAATATTTGACAGTTGACTGGCACAATTGCGCTTTCTTCCTTGATACCTTGTATCCTGCTCTCCATAGAATGTGAAGCAAATCATAAGTTGCTTGTTGGCATATCTCTTTAGTAACAGCTGCTATCAAAAGATCATCCACGTATTGAAGCAATACACATTCTCCTGGGATGGACTTGAAATCTTGCAAATCCTGACTTAATGCAGATCCAAATAGGGTAGGTGAATTCTTGAACCCTTGAGGTAGTCTGGTGCAGGTCATCTGACGCTTTGAACCTGTAGCAGCATCTTCCCATTGGAAAGCAAAGATACACTGACTCTCAGCAGCAATCCGAAGGCAAAAGAAAGCATCCTTAAACATACTCATTTTCCTGGCACTATAGTGCCCTGAGGGTGCCCCAACCCTCAGGGTCCCCTCCTGCTGGGCTCTGGGGAGAGGAAGGGGTTAAACATTCACCTTTCTACAGCGCCGGGCGGGGAGCTCTCCTCCTCCTCTCCGCCTCCTCTCCTCCTCTTCCACTGAATGCGCATGCGTGGCAGGAGCCGTGCCCGCATTCAGCCAGTCTCATAGGAAAGCATTCATAATGCTTTCCTCTGGACGCTTGCGTCTTCTCACTGTGATTTTCACAGTGAGAAGCACGCAAACGCCTCTAGCGGCTGTCAATGAGACAGCCACTAGAGGCTTTAGAGGCAGGATTAACCAATTTATAAACATAGCAGTTTCTCTGAAACGGCTATGTTTATAAAAAAATGGGTTAACCCTAGCTGAACCTGGCACCCAGACCACTTCATTAAGCTGAAGTGGTCTGGGTGCCTAGAGTGGTCCTTTAAGGTCTAGAACTGTGAAGTAGGTTGCCCCACCTGGTATCAAAGCAAGCAGATTATAAGGGTTGGGTACAACTGGGTGTATATTGACTACTGCATCATTAACTGCTCTCAAATCTTGTACAGGAAGATATTCATCTGATCCTGGTTTCTGAACAGGTAATAATGGAGTGTTCCAGGGGGAAGTACATAATTTTAGGATGCCATACCTTACGAACATATCCAAGTAGGTCTGTATGTTCTTCTTAGCCTTGTGAGGTATATGATACTGATGTAGGCTCACAGGATAGGCCCCAAGCTTTAGTTCAATATGTATAGGTGGAATATTACGGGCAAGCCCAGGTGGATTATTCTCTGCCCATACTCCTGGAATGTCAAATAAAGGTTCATCACTCTTAGGGTTTACACTTGTAATTATGGAGTAGAAGCGCCATCCTTCTTCCTTTGGCACCGATACCGCCATTATGCCTGGTAATCCATTAAACCTCAGAGACGTTGATCCATTAGGTAGAAAAGTTATCTGGGCTTGAAGCTTCGATAATAGATCTCTTCCTAGAAGTTGAATCGGACACTCTGGCATATATAGGAACTGGTGCTTCACCAAATGGCCTCCCAGAATGCAAGTGCGACATTTAAGAACCGGTCTAGCTGCGCTTCTCCCAGTAGCTCCTATCACAGTTATAGTTTTTCCTGAAGGCGGAGCCACCAGTTTAGTCACCACGGAATGTTCAGCACCAGTGTCAATCATAAAAGAACTTCTCGTTCCCCCTATTGCTACTATAACTGCAGGTGGTTCCCTTATTTACCACTATAATGTCTTAAAGCATAGAACTTGGTAGGGCTAACCATACAGCTATCTTAGCCATAATTTTATATAGTTAGTAAGAGATCCTCTATTTAACATATATAAATAATTGAGAATACAATATAAAATAAGGATTGTCTTGGAAGCAATAGTTTTGTCTTTTTGGATAATTATTATATAAAAATATAAATATAAAATCCATTATAGCAGAGTTTATAAGATTAAATTACATGCTTGCTAATATCATTAATAGGTTAACATACCCTTCTGAACATGTCATCATGTCAGCCTCTCTGTCATTTTAAGATGGAGCAGCGTCTGTCTCCAAGTCTCTCCTCTGTCTTAACATTTAAAAGTACACCTATTTATACCTTAGGTGTCTCCATTTTAGGGTTGCCGTAGTTCATTTACTTTATTCAATTTAGGACCTCCCTTAATTTGGCAAACATACAAGGCCATAACTAAAGGGTGTATACGTCATGGAAATTTTCCTGACTTAGTTCAAGATGGCATCTTAAAGTCTGAATAGGTTATCTGTTGTTTAAACTAAGTCGTAAGTGTACAGTCGTGGGAGATTCCCGGATTTGGGGAAGTTCCATTAACTTGGGGTTACCACAGTATATTGTGTACTGCAAGAGTCGTAGTATAGCCTTGAAGCTTGTTTATGCATTATTATTATTGTAATTCGTCTGGGACAAAATGGCGCAAACATATTATGCACTGAGGTTATTGCTTAAAGAAACAGTTATGAAAAACAATATGTTCCATTTCTAACACCTTGTCAGTTTGCAATATTTCTTAAAGACAAAGTACACAGTTTAAGAAATACATAATTTCATTCTAAAACTTGTAATATTTGCATTTGCCCATAACAGTCATCCAGTGACCACAGAAAAGCGTTGGTAGACACATTGCATCAAAGTGCCTCTTAATGACCAACTACATGAGGAGAGGGACCATGCTTTGTTATAAGCATGTCCATACACATATTACAATGCCAGGCTTTCAATTTGTTTCCACAAAGCAAAATGCAGTTGTGGATATAAACTCACGACGTATCGTAAGAAAAACAGTTTGAACACCAGACTGAGACTCGAGATCAGTGAACAGTGGACCAAAATATATAAATGAAATCCTATCAATTAATATACTTTCAATATATTTTCTTTAAATTACTTTATTCTCTGTATCAACTATGAAATATTAAAGTTAAAACAATAACATTTAAAAGCCAACTTTTAGTGTGGATAGGAATTACAAGGCCGTTCATAACGTGAGATAAAGAACAGCTTTTTAAAACCGAATAGTCTGTGAACACAAAATGACCTTGCGCTGAAATTTCACTTGCAGGGGTAAAAAAACAACAACTTTTTTTCTTTTTCTTTAGTTAGTTAATTAATTAATTAAACGTAGTTAGAACCTCCCTCAAAGTCCCGATGACTTTGCAAGAAATATGTCGTCCTTAAATACTGGGTAAGTCTATTAAACAGTGACATAGCATTGTTACCATGTGTATTATGTTGTCACAGCTATAATGTGCAGTATTACAAACTATTTATAAGTGTTGTGCAAACTGTTCATTAAAAGCCAGTGGTCTAGCGAGCTATAGAACATTTATTTATTTATTCTTTAAAGCTCTGACATCAATCAGCAAAGCAATATTGTAATGGTGTCCATTGCAATCTGCTGTCTTACTTGCTGCTCTCAAAAATTCTGAATATGTTCGGAGATTTCTTGGGCAATAATAAATCCCCAAAAAACAACAACTTTGCATTTATGCTAAACCTGCCTGTTGTAAACGTATTCTGTATATTTCTTGTCATAAGTACTTGTACTTGAATCTGTTTAACAAAGCTGTTTATATTGTGGTAAAAATATATATATTTTTATTATTATTATTTATTTTATTTATTTTTTAACATTGCTTAATTTTTAAAGATACCTGCATATTTAATTAAATTTCATTTATATGTCTTTAAGGCATAAAATATCTGCAAATTAAGATTATATATAAAAAATGCATGTTCTGGGTGTTCCCGTGATTCCTTTTCTTTCATTTATTTTTCTTTAAGTCTGGAATCTGATTCCTTTTGGGATCAGCACCCCTCTGAGCCCCCCAGTTTCAGAGGCTTCTTTGGAGGTGACCACTGAAAAGTATAAATTCTATAAAATACATATGAGGGGGCTTCGGACAGTAATGTCATTTTAATTATACTTTTCATATAGCAGATATGTGATATGCAATGTGATTTAATATATCAGAGTATTATCACTTTAATTGACACTGCATTTTTTATGTATTATTCTTTATGCATTATTATTTTTCTTTTCTTTTTTTTTAGTTTAGTGTCTGTTTAGAATATTGCAGGCTTTGCAATATCAAATTAATTTTGCATTATATATATTCACAGTGCTCTTACAACATATTATTAAAACTAGCCTCTTTCAGAATTGTAGAATATGTGGTGGAACTGAATCCCCATATATGAGATTTAAAACTGTATTTTTAGTTCTACTCTGTGCCCTAATCAGTATTTATATACATAATTGCGGCAGCATATAGCTTTTAAATAAGCAATTATTTCACCCTTCAGGAGTGGTTGACTGTGGACTTTTTAAAACCTATTTTTTTTTTTATAAATTTCTGGCTCTGAGAGAGCAGGCTGCTGAATGCATGTAAATGCTCTTATTGCTTAGTCTATATACTTTTATTTATAAACAACATTGATATATTTATACATAAACAACTTTGAAATTTAATTTTATATTTTATGAAAACCTAGTTTATGAAATTCACTAAGATTACATGTGTCTGATCTGATTACATTCAGTAGTACAATATCATTGTTCTAATTTCCTTACTGCTAGTACGGTGGGATAGTACCACTGATTAAAGTAAGCTTTCCCTTTTAAAATTGGTGGACTTTAATCCTGCCATTGCACTAGACTAAATACTGTACCTGAGTAAGCAAAGTCATTATGTGCAGGAATTGTGCGCTTTAAATATTAGAATACTTATGCTATTCTAGTGAATTGGCCTGGCTGCTTAACACATCATTTAATATCTTTTGGTCACATTTAAAGCTGTAAATGTATTTAACATTTTTATTTAAATAAGCCTTTAATAATTTCAGTTTAAAAGTTATTAGAGATCCTATATAGTTACAATTTTATTTAGCCCTGATTTATCTTACATATATATTATTTTTAATTATTTTATAAATATTTATTTTTGCAGAGCATTTAGAGAAGCAAAGGATGTATAACCACCTGTTGCCCTTTTTTCTAGAAGGGTAGTATAATTTCAACTCTGTTTAGGAAAAAATATAAGCTAGTTATCATATCATATATTATATAATATTACATATTATATAATATATATGCTGCAGTGTACTGCATTGTACTGCACTCAATGTATTTAAAAGCCATGTATTTCTCTTTATGGCTGTATGTAATAATGTTGTTCATAATTTGGAATATAAAACAACTACTTCTCAATTCCTTGGAATGTTTACATGTCTCTGTATCTCCGCAACCTTGGCTAGAAATTCCAGACTCCAAAAATAGTTATGCTGTTATAATTCCTGATTTTTAATCAACAGCTAGCGTAACTGACAATATGGAAAATATCACTGTTTTACAAACTTTTCTTATATAGTGGACATTAGAATCCAGAACGCAGTAATGCAATAATTAAAAATCCTGTCTGTCTGTTGCTTATGTGGCATGAATGTTTTCATTAAGCCATAATGCAATTTTCTTTGCATTCTTGGAATTAGACTTCCAATTTCATCGCTCTGTCTTATCACTTTTCTTTTGACAACATTTTGCATTAATCTTTTTCCTGCGCATGCATACTAAGCAGCTACAAAGAGAACATATCCCCCTGTCTGCAATCCACTGTCCTGGAACTAATGGGCCATGCTGTGCTGGTGTATTAGGTATATCAGGGAGTTTACCAAATATGTATATTTATTCTCTTATGATATTAATTAAGATCCACAATTTCAGCATTGTATGCTAATTACGATGTACCTGGCACCTGAACTCAAAGTGTTTTGTTCACATTAAAATCATCTCTAATGATGAAGATCTCTCTCTGAGTCTGGGCTACAAATAGCTCAATAGATTCTTGATATTTCAAGACTTGTGCCATGACAAAGTATTGTGCTTTCTCTTACGTATAAGAGGTTACCTAGGTATTTTTTATTTTATTGTTAATGCTTCCAAGTACAAGTCCCTTCATGGTCGCCAATTGTAACCGCGGGTGGTTCCCTTATTTACCACTATAATGTCTTAAAGCATAGAACTTAGTAGGGTTAACCATACAGATATCTTAGCCATAATTTTATATAGTTAGTAAGAGATCCTCTATTTAACATATATAAATAATTGAGAATAGAATATAAAATAAGGATTGTCTTGGAAGCAATAGTTTTGTCTTTTTGGATAATTATTATATAAAAATATAAATATAAAATCCATTATAGCAGAGTTTATAAGATTAAATTACATGCTTGCTAATATCATTAATAGGTTAACATACCCTTCTGAACATGTCTGTCACATATTCATCCGCTTATAGAAATGTGGTTAATGACATTTACTGTCCACACAGGAAAAGTTGTGCCGAGCAGCAACCTAATCCACAGAAGGGTTAATGCTGAGCAGTAATTGTGCAAATGAAACCTGGTGTCATGTATTCATCCGCTTAGAGAAAAGTGATTAATGACATTTACTGTCCACACAGGAAAAGTTGTGCCGAGCAGCAACCTAATCCACAGAAGGGTTAATGCTGAGCAGCAATTATGCAAATGAAACCTGGTAACTGACTTTGGGGTCAAAGGCCGGTTACAACCTATCAGAACTAAAGGAGGGGTATTTAGGCCCAGTTCTCAGCCTGCTCAGTGCCCTGTCGTGGTTTCCCTTGTGGTTGTCTGAGAGCGCGTTCCTGTTTATAGTTTTCTACCTGGTTTTTGACTTTGGCTTTGTTTATTGACTTCTCTATATTCTGGTATCCTGACTCCTGGCTTTCCTCATCGCTGTGTCCCTTTCTGTGTTCCCTGACCTTGGCTAGTATTTTTGACTATTCTTTGTACGTTAAATCCGGCCATTCTAAGGACCGGTAATACGTTACTTATTTGTCATCCGTGCTGTACAGTTCTACGTGCTGGATCAAACAGTAATCCTGACATTACGACAGGGCCATAGATCCTGTAGAACTGTGTCAGCACATAGCTGCTTGCGAGAGGAAATTAGAGGAGAATGATCACCGCATGGATCAATTCACTCAGGCTTTAAGTACGCTTCTCGCTAGAACGGAGCATCTGCAGCCTGCAGCGTCTCCTCCTATAGCACCTCTACCCTGTGTACCTCCACCCACTGTTAATAGGACTCCTTGCATCTCCTTATCACCATCCCTACAGTTTGATGGCAATATCCAGGAATGCAGGGGTTTTCTTAATCAGGTGGAGTACCATTTTGAGGCCTCACCAGGGTCATTCCCCACGGACAGAGCAAAAATTGGTTATCTAATGAATCAATTAAAGGGCAAGGCCCTTGCCTGGGCTAATCCGTTGTGGGAGAGTAATCGGAGCATAGCTCATAATTACCAGGAATTCCTTGCCGAATTCAAGCTCACGTTTGAGCCATTGGGTAGAGAGGATGACGCCTCCACTGCCCTAATGCACATCAGACAAGGTAACCGGTCTATCTCGGATTATGCTATTGAATTCCGTACCTTAGCTTCCGAGGTAGACTGGACTAACAATGGGTTAATCTCAGCATTCAAAAAGGGTCTCTCAGAGACTATACTAGATAAGATAGCCGCTAAAGAATTACCTAAGAGTCTTAACGAATTTATTACGTTTGTCATGCATATTGATAATAGGTTAAGACTCAGAGAAGTCACCAGAAGCAAGACCAGACGTACGGCTATGTCCCTAGCACCTCAATTCTCTAAACCTGTTTTGTCTAACCTCCCTGTACAGTCCGAACCCGAACCTATGCAGTTGGGGTCACTAGACTGTCAGAGGCCGAAAAACAGTATAGGAGAAGGGAGGGGTTATGCCTATATTGCGGTAGAAAGGGACATATGATAACTAATTGTCCAGTGCGTCCGGAAAACTTCCGCACCTAAGAACCTTAAGGGGACAGATCTTAGGTGTGATGGAGTTGTCCTCTAACAAAAACAAAAGTAGATTCCTCCTTGAGGTATCTATTTCCCTTGATAACAAGAAGTTTTCTTGCAGTGCCCTAATGGACTCAGGTGAGGCTGGAAATTTTATTGATGTCCAGTTTATTAGGGGTAATGAGATACCGGTCAGGGAGAGACCTACGCCGCTAGCTGTAGAGGCTATTGATGGTAGACCACTCACACAACCGCTTATAACCCACGAAACTGTCCCTATTACGATCTCCATTGGGGCCTCCCATAGGGAGGAGATGACGTTTCAGGTTATTACTTCTCCATCATGTCCTATCATATTAGGGTTTCCGTGGCTGAGTAAGCACAATCCCTATATTGACTGGGCTAATGGGGAGATATTAGAATGGGGTAAAGAGTGTATGGGGAGATGTATAAAACCAGTACTAAAGAGATTGGATACTATTGACCTTCCCACTACCACTCCCCAAACTCCTGGAGTTCCCATACAATACCGAGAACTTCAGGAGGTGTTTAACAAGGCTCAATCCGATGTATTGCCTCCCCACAGAGCATATGACTGTGCCATTAACCTGTTTCCAGGCGCTATGCCACCTAAGGGGGCAGTTTATGCCTTATCTCCCCAGGAGAGTAAAATAATGGAGGAATACATCAAAGAATCCTTGAGCAAAGGGCACATAAGAAAGTCATCCTCACCAGCTGGTGCAGGATTCTTTTTTGTTGAGAAAAAGGGTGGTGAGTTACGCCCTTGCATAGACTACAGGGCACTTAATAAAATCACTGTAAAAAATGCATACCCTATTCCACTCATTTCCGAATTGTTCGATAGACTTCAGGGAGCTAAAGTATTTACTAAGCTTGACCTTAGGAGCGCTTACAATTTGGTTAGAATTAAAGAGAATCATGAGTGGAAGACGGCATTTAATACCCGTAGTGGACACTATGAATATCTGGTAATGCCATTTGGGTTATGCAATGCCCCGGCCGTATTCCAAGACTTTATAAATGATGTACTCAGGGAATTCATTTACTCATTTGTCTTGGTTTATTTGGGCGATATTTTGGTGTATTCCCCTGATCTTCAAACTCACCACTCCCATGTGAAACAGGTTCTGCAGACGTTGTTGAAAAATAAACTTTATTGTAAATTAGAAAAGTGCATATTTGACCAGCCTGAAGTCCACTTTTTGGGTTACAACATCTCTGCATCGGGATTTCAAATGGATCCTAAAAAACTAGAGGCTGTACTACACTGGCCATTACCCTCTGGTTTAAAAGCCATTCAAAGGTTTATTGGTTTTGCCAACTATTACAGAAGATTCATCAAGGGATTTTCTTCTGTAATAGCCCCAATCACAAATATGACTCGCAAAGGGGTTAGTAGCACGGTATGGTCCAAAGAGGCTGTGAATGCTTTTGAGACTCTTAAACAAAGATTTGCCTCTGCGGACATACTAAAACATCCTGACACCAGTAAACCTTTTATATTGGAGGTTGATGCATCCGAGACAGGGGTAGGGGCTGTTCTCTCTCAGAGAGAAAGCCAGGGAACACCATTGCATCCTTGTGGCTACTTCTCCAGAAAGATGTCTCCTGCTGAGCGCAACTACGATATTGGCAATAGAGAACTGTTGGCCATTATTCTTGCCCTCAAGGAGTGGCGACATCTTTTGGAGGGTTCCAAGGACCCCCTGTTGATCATAACCGACCACAAAAATCTGGCATATATAGGGGATGCCAAACGTTTGTCTTCCAGACAGGCTAGATGGTCACTGTTCCTTTCACGTTTTAACTTTCTCATTACTTATAGACCTGGTTCTAAAAATACCAAGGCTGATGCCTTGTCCAGGCAATTTGATAATGAGTCAGCTCCGGAACAGGTGACATCTCCTATTATTCCACCAGAGTGTATTATTGCTACTACTGTCCTCTCACTGTCTTCTCCACTGCTTGGCACCATACTGGAGGCCCAGCCTCAGGCGCCCAGTGGTAAACCGTGTGATAAACTGTTCGTTCCCCTATGTGAAAGGGTTAATATCATGAAAGTGTTCCATGACAATATAAGTGCTGGACACCCGGGCATCAATAAGTCCACTGCCGCGATCACTAGATCATTTTGGTGGGATTCACTCAGGAAAGATGTAAAGAAGTATGTGCAGGCATGTTCTGTGTGTGCAGTTTCTAAGGTGACTCATGCACTTCCTTGTGGCCTGTTGCAGCCTCTTCCTGTTCCTGAGATTCCATGGTCCCACCTATCCATGAACTTTATTGTTGAGCTTCCTAGCTCTGCTGGGTTCACTACTATTCTCATGGTTGTAGACCGATTTTCTAAGATGGCTCACTTCATTCCTCTCAAGAAGTTGCCATCTTCGCAAGATTTGGTCCTAATTTTCATACGTGAAATTGTCCGTTTGCATGGCATCCCCCACAATATTGTGTCTGATAGGGGCTCTCAGTTTGTGTCCAGGTTCTGGAGGGCGTTTAGTAAACAATTGGGGATTGATCTTTCCTTCTCCTCCTCCTACCATCCACAGACCAATGGTACAGCTGAGAGGGCTAACCAGTCATTAGAAGTTTATTTGCGTTGTTTTATTAATAGCACAAAAGACAATTGGTCCGAACTACTCCCGTGGGCCGAGTTCGCTAGAAACAATGCTGTTCATGACTCCTCTGGGCACAGTCCATTTTTTGAAAAAGACTGGTATGCCTAATGCAACACACAGGTTTGAGGGAATCAGACTTAGGTAAATTGCTCAAAACTGGATAAATACAGGAATTCACCACACCTGTCTTGCACACAATATTTTATGTGATTTAATTCCTTTATCTTTCATTACCAGAGAGAACAGTCTCATATACTGTTTCTCAAACATTTTGGAGTTGGTATGTGTAAAGTATAGTATCTGGTGCTCACTCCATTTACTCTGCCTATAGCAGATTTAAAGGTGTACACACCATATAGTTTTACTGCATTTATTTCATTTCTTCCAGCTCCTTTCAGACAATATTGGAGTTGATTTGCAAAGCCATTTTAGGTGGATCAGCTCCTGGAACATATATACCAACTAAGGTTGTTATATTACTCTTTCCTATTACCAAACAGTCCATTTTTTGTCAATAATGGTAGGCATCCTACGGTTCTCCCTGCGGTATTTTCTGATACTGCCATTCCTGCTCTGGATGAGCGTCTGGCCTCCATTCGGGATACCTGGGTTAAGGTTCAAACTGCTCTAGGGGCTGCTGCTGAACGCTTCAAACATTTAGCTGATAAGCGTAGGAGTGCCAACCCGGTGTACCAAGTGGGGGACCGGGTTTGGTTGTCATCTCGCAACATCAAGCTTAAGGTCCCTAGCATGAAGTTTGCCCCCAGATTCCTTGGTCTCTATAGAGTGCTTCGTAGGATCAATCCAGTGTCTTGCTCTCTGGCTCTTCCTGCATCTTTAGGGATTCCCAACACTTTTCATGTGTCCTTACTCAAACCTCTTGTCTGCAATAGATATACTGTTCCTTGTGTTCCTCCCCCTCCGGTGGTGGTGGGTGGTCAGGAAGAGTATGAGGTATCTTCTATCGTGGATTCTAGGTTTTCTCGGGCACTTTACAGTACTTGGTTGTTTGGAAAGGTTACGGTCCTGCTGATCGTTCTTGGGTTTCGGCTCCTGACCTGCATGCGGGCCGTAAGATCCGCGCTTTTCACGCTAAATTTCCTCTCAAGCCTGGTCCTGTCCGCCAGGTGGGCGTTCTTCAAGTGGGGGGTAATGTCGCATATTCATCCGCTTATAGAAATGTAGTTAATGACATTTACTGTCCACACAGGAAAAGTTGTGCCGAGCAGCAACCTAATCCACAGAAGGGTTAATGCTGAGCAGTAATTGTGCAAATGAAACCTGGTGTCATGTATTCATCCGCTTAGAGAAAAGTGATTAATGACATTTACTGTCCACACAGGAAAAGTTGTGCCGAGCAACAACCTAATCCACAGAAGGGTTAATGCTGAGCAGCAATTATGCAAATGAAACCTGGTAACTGACTTTGGGGTCAAAGGCCGGTTACAGCCTATCAGAACTAAAGGAGGGGTATTTAGGCCCAGTTCTCAACCTGCTCAGTGCCCTGTCGTGGTTTCCCTTGTGGTTGTCTGAGAGCGCGTTCCTGTTTATAGTTTTCTACCTGGTTTTTGACTTTGGCTTTGTTTATTGACTTCTCTATATTCTGGTATCCTGACTCCTGGCTTTCCTCATCGCTGTGTCCCTTTCTGTGTTCCCTGACCTCGGCTAGTATTTTTGACTATTCTTTGTACGTTAAATCCGGCCATTCTAAGGACCGGTAATACGTTACTTATTTGTCATCCGTGCTGTACAGTTCTACGTGCTGGATCAAACAGTAATCCTGACACTACTCCTGTTAACAATGATTGGTTAAAATATCTGTTAGTGGTTTTGCTAGTACACCACTAAGCTCTTTTAATAACTGTGGGTATATTCCATCAGGTCCCACTGACTTATTTGTCTTTACTTTCAACAGTTGAAATAGAACCTCTTCCTTTGTAAACTCACATGTAACAAATTACTCATTTGTTCTTTTTCCTAACTGAGGCCCCTTTTCTTCATTTTCATCTGTAAATACTGAACAAAAATATTCATTGAGGCAAACAGCTAGACCTTTATCCTCTTCTACATACCTTCCTTCTTTTGTTTTTAATCTAACTAATCCTTGTTTTACTTTCCTTTTCTCATTTATGTATCAAAAAAAATATTTTGTCCCCTTTTTTACTGACTGTGCTATTTTCTGTACTGTGTGTGATTTGGAAGCTTAGCCTCTTTCTGTCTAATCTTATGGATCTGTCTATCTTCCTCACTCAGTTTTTTTTTTATAATTACTAAATGATAACTTTTTGTTTTCTACTATTTTGGCCACATATGTGGAGTACCACAGTGATTTCTTAATTTTTTTTGCTTTAACTGACAAGCCTAATGCAATTTTCTGTTGCCTTCAGCAGTGCAACTTTTAAATAATCCAATTTCTCTTGGACTCTATTTAAATTGCTCCAGTCTGCTAATGACTCCTTTACACGTATTCTAATTTTAGAGTCTATTTCTCTACAGTCTAACACTTTTGTTTTTGTGTGGTGTGACTCAGTCACTGTTCTTATATTAAACCACACTGACTGATGATCACAGGATCCTAAACTTTCACCTACAGTAATATCTGATACCAAATCTCCATTTGTTAACACTAAATCTAGTATGGTCTCTTTACGAGTTGGCTCCTCAACGACTTGTTTTAGAGACAATCCTGGTAGAGAGTTTGGAATATGTGTGCTCCTGGCACAAGCAGCTATTTTGGTTTTCCAGTTCACATCAGGAAGATTAAAGTCACCCATGATGATATCTCCCCCCTTCATTGTCATTTTAGCTATAAAGCATTGTTTTAAAAGACACACTGGAATTGAGTATTAACAGTGATTTGTTACCTACATAGCACCAAGCACACATAGGAATATTTGTCAAAATGATCTACAGTTGGCACTTTCTTACCTTAATCTGTGGAATTGTTATAGTGACTTTTGCTATAACAGTTTTAATTTGACTTCTGTGACAAATCCAGTGCACGCAGTATGCATTGTGCGACGAACGTGCAGTGGCAAAAAAAGTACGTGTATCCTTTGGAATTAGTTGGTTTTCTGCATGAATGGGTCATAAAATGCCATTTCATCTTCAACAAAGTTACAAGTACAGACAAACTCAACACGCTTAAGCCAACAACACACAAACAATGATAAACTTCCATGTCTTTATTGAATACATCCCATTACAAAATTCACAGTACTGTAGAAAAAGTAAGTGAACACTTGGATTTAATAGCTAGTTGATTCTCCTTTGGCAGCAATAACCTCAACCAAGTGTTTTCTAGTAGCTGCGGATTAGACCTCCACAAGGTTCATGAGGAATTTTTGACCACTCTTAACAGAACTGCTCCAGCCACATTCTTAGGATGTTTGGTGTGATCAGCTCTCTTGAGGTCACTACTCATCTCTATATGGTTAAGGTCCTTGCTTTTCCAGCTTATATTGTGAATATTTGATTGATATATTAAACATGTACAAGAACAATACAATAATTTGTGTGTTATAAGTTAAAACAGAATGTGTTTGTTTATTACTACAACTTAGATTTTAAAACAAATGTATATAAAAAAAAGCAGTCATTTGTAAAGGGTTCACATACTTTTTCTTGCCACTGTATATTTTATGGTCCCAGCACATTGTGGTTACACTGTTATGTTTCTGGGTTAACTGGGTTATAAAGGCCATCATACACAAATACCTTACACAAAAGAACACAATCCACATCATGCTCATCCAATGTATTTGCATGTGGATTCTGTGGATCTGTAGGACTGAAGCAGTGTTTCAGTTGTCCCTCACTGCTGAAATGTTGAACTACTGAGAATCCATCACCGTGAATCCTCTAGCTATGACAGTAGCTATGTCACAAAAATAATAGAGTTGTGCCAAAGGGAACTCAGTAAGGATAGAAATCTCCCATGAAGCAGGGCAAATTCATATAATCCTTAAGTCTTAAAGGCAAGGAAGATTACTGCAACGCTCTTCAAAAGAAACCCAATGATGAATACAATAACATATTTTTGCTTAACAATATGCATTTTCAAAACATCAATCATGTGAGACCCTCCTGAGGCTAGATACGAAGGCAAGATTCATGAAGTGTTCTCAGAGATTCCACTGACAAAGGGATACCAAACATGATTTTTGTTATACTTTATAATGGGTCTCTAAAATGCATAAACTTTCTATATATAGCACACAGTGCACATTTCCCCCCATATTAGCATTGTGTGCATCAGAATTTATTCTTTATATATTTTAATCAAAATGGTAGCTTTCTGGTAGCTACAAATGCTATTGTAATTCTGAGCTGATTATGTTATTCAGGATATTTGTTAAAATGTGTGTAAAAGACAAATACCTATACAGTTTAGGAGTAACATGTCATTTATCCTGGATTAATTATTATGGTATTTAAAGAACCATTAAAGGAACCAAGACCATTTCATCTAAATTAATTGATCTGGGAAGAGTGGTCCTTTAGTTTTAACCCAGCAGGTTAAAATATTGCAGTTTTGTACAAACAGTGATGTTTCCATTGCAGGGTTAAACAGACAGCCACTAGAATCACTTCCCCTGTGAGAACTGAGTCAAACGCGGTTCTCAGTCAAAAGTTGCGACTGCAGCAACATAACAGCCTCCCAGTGCCTGTAGGGTAGCAATAGATTGGCTAAGATTATCAGGATTGATTGTCTCAGTCATGGAGGTGGGGCAGCTGCAGAGAGGACTGTGTTGATGGAGAAAAGGTAAGTAAAACTACCTTTTTTACTTGACACGGGGGGAGGGGCAGGGGGAGTCATCTAAGCAACTTTAGCATTAGTAATACACATTTGTATTCCTAAAATGTCAATGTTCCCTAAACTTCCTATCTTATCTTTTGTTTTCACTCATATTAGATTATTTTGCTTTATCTTTGCAATATGGTTGTAGCGGAACTGCAATATTTACATCAATATCTCCGCTGGTACACTTGTACAATATCCATGAGGAGCGTAGCTCGGCAATCTTATCCAAATTCCCCAATAACCGGACTATACACAGCTTTGGGAGTCAACTGGTTTTTATTGAGCCACAGCTGGATTTTATACAATTCCCCATGCAAGGTGTTTCTTTAATTACATTCCAGGGGTTTTCCCCTGGTGGACCTTAGTGGGAACAGGGAACAAAGACACATTTCCCTTTCTGTACTTGGAAGATAATTGTGTAAGGACAATTCTTTAATTAGATTATCTCCCAAGTACAGAGAATTAAACAATATTTCAAACAATCATAACTCCTATAATATTAGTCAGAACTCCACGAAATAGCAGGGATCTGAGCGCCCATTCTGTTGGAATACCGCTCAGATCCGTTTGGTAGAATAGGAACGCCATTCGAGTGAAGTTTAGACCGGTCAATCACAATGTGAAACCCCAAAACAGTTCCATGCGGTTGTATGCTTTGACCAATCTTCTTTCGGGAGTTTTTATCATTAACCAAATTAATGCAACTGTTTGTATATTAGGTGGTCGTGTGCCTTGTGTTCATTCGTTTAATTCCGTCGAATGCCGCTCTGTATAGGTGAAGAGGAACAAAACTACGAAAGGATGGAAGTTCAGCAGTGTTCATGCCATCAGTTACATGCGCTCAACGACCAAACACCGCTGTATATTTGTGAGCAAAGATGGCCACTGCCATGTGTTCGGTCATACGAACGGGGGCCACCCATTCGACCATTTAGAATCTTGGTGTGAACATTGGAGGCACATGACTCCCATGGGTGGTCTCACAGTTCGGTGGTTGGTTCGACTGACAAAGAATATGTCTTTATTCTGTTGGTGAACCTCAAATAGTCGAACCAACTCAGTCTTTCATACAAATAAGTGGCTAGTTTTGCAACAATGGTATTACTGGCGCTTTCTATAAAAAGATAATGCTAAATTACACATAGTGCAGAGGCACAGAGCCTGAGGGGAAGGCAGAGAGCCACATGGAAATACACAATGCATCCCCCCACACACACATAGAAACACACAATGCATTCCCACACAGACACAGAAACACACAATGCATCCCCCCCACACACATTAAAATACACAATGGATCCCCACACACACGTAGAAACACACAATGCATCCTCCCACACACATGGAAATACACAAAGCATCCCTCACACACAATAAAAACACACACTGCATCCCCACACACACAATAAAACACATAATGCATCCTCACACACAATGAAACACACACATAAACAAATAATACACCCCTTACACACACACATAGTAACACACAATGTATCTCACACACAAAAAGAAACACACAATGCTTCTCTCATACACAAGGAAATACACAATGCATCCACACACACAGTGAAACACACAATGCATCCCCACACACACACAATGAAACACACAATACATCCTCAGACATAATGAAACACACGACACATAAACAAATAATACACCCCTTACACACTCACACATAGTAACACAATGTAACAATGTATTTTACACACAATGAAACACACAATACATCCCTAACACACACATAAACAAACAATGCATCCCTAACACACACATCTCCCCTTCTGGCCCATGCAGAGCAAGCCTTGCTGTAAGCCCTCACCGGCACGCTGACACTTAGTTCCAGAAGAAGAAGGGTAGGGCCTGGAAGGCTCTGCGTTCCTCCTGCGAGCAGGGTGCTCCAGAACGTTGCCATGCATTACCATGGCAACGTGGACAGGATTGTCAGCCTGCAGGCTAAAGTGAACAACAAAGAAAAGGTAGCATTAGGTGAACATGGTGACCACCTAGGGCTTTGGGCACAGACAGGTGCCCGTTAAGCTCCTTTCTGGACCTGTAGTTCAGTCTCTGAGCCTCCGGAAATCAGCAGGGAGATCAAAAGATATTACACTGTGCTTTCTCATTTTGTTATAAATCAGGTACAGAGCACTTTAAGAGTTCCCTTGCGGTCCCCTTGGTGCTTCTCAATGACATAGAGCACCATAGTTGGCTCTCTGCATCACTGAAGGAGCACCAGAACTGTAAAGGTGATCTTATAGTTGTCTACACCAGATAATAGAAAAAAAGAGAAATGAAATGGAAAACCACCAGAATTGAATATAAAGGTGGGAAACCTATTCATTCATGAATCTATACCTCCTAAAATATAAATGTACTAAGTATAACGGGTTCTAAGACCTTTAATAGAAAATGACATACATATTAAAACAGGACTGGCTATAAAAGTTGCCAGAAAAAAACCCCTAGGGGATATCAAGTGGGTGAAATAAATATTCACAGATACTAACTAGAATACATCCCAGTTGAGAGTGCTATGAGATACCTGGTAAAGAGAGAACTGTTGTACAGGGAGACAGAAAAAAGATAATATCTGTATATAGTAGTCTTAACCAGGACTCAGTATCAAAGCGAAGGGATGAGAAGGAGGGGGGTGGGGGGTAAAGATAGGGTTAAATAGAAAATATAGCCTGGTAGGTGATGATATCCCTACATGTGGTGAGACAGCTGCAAATACATACACAATGTGCTATCAATAGGCAGAAGGCAAAAAAGAGTGGTATAAATGCTAGGCTAAATGCCAGAGATATTACCAAGAACATAAAAGCGTCCCACTCATGTGCCCCAACTTGCCCTGGTGCTGCTAGCTGTCTCCCAAAATACAGGGGAGATCAAATAAACTACCTGCTGCTTCGAGGCAGCCTAGATGCTGACCCTATAGCCCCCACTCCTGTCTGTCTCAGCAAATCCTAAACGGACATAATTGGAATAAACAAAAGGGATGGCTAGTTAGAAAAAAAGGAAATAGCAAAAGAAGCACACAAAAAGAACTCAAAATAAATGCATCGGCATAGCAAAATTGCTCGACGCGCGTTTCGGCGTATCTAACCGCCTTTGTCAAGAGCTGAAAAGTGTCTGTATGAATGTCCGTGTTAAAAAGGTAAGTAGGTCCCGCCCCTCAAGTCAGGACTGCCAATCGCCATCGCAGACGTCACCTGTGCCGGGTGCCGTAAATTGGTTACTCCCAGTATTTCGCATTAGCCAATGGGGCACCCGAGGGCATGGACGGGGGCGTGGTCAGGCTCCGACCCACATAAGATGCACAATAGGTGCCGATAAAGCTGTAAACTTAGAAACGCCCCTTCGGTGTACATCAACTATTGGTCTCCCATCTAACAAATGGGAGAGACAGGGGCGGGTTCAAACACCATTCACATTATAGTCCGATCGAGTGATCGCTGTGAGAAAGTGGTTATATTGTGGTAAATAGATGTTAATACTTATACCCTGATGGAAATATCAGGTTATGATAATAGGCAAAAGATGTGGACAAAGACATTGTCCTTGCACTAGAGGGGATACAATGATCCTTCCCAAATTAGTGCTCATTTGTGCATATTAACTATAGTCACAGACCCACAAGATAACAATATATCTCCACCTGTTGAAATTGGTATTCTTGGATAAAATATCTTAGTAGAGAAAACAGATGGAGATATTGTGTAGTTATGTAAGTAATGTGAACAGTGATCTGAAGTTTTTACCAACATTGTTCCACAATTGAGGCAGGTACCAAATTAAACAAAACGAAAAAGAAGAAAAAGGTGATGAACCCAAAGTAAATAATATGTAACTAAAGTACTTAATGATATCACATCAAAAATTAAACGTCACAAAACCATGACCTATGACGTCAAGACAGGGAATTTTTACTTGATATGAATTAATAAATTCATAAATTAATAAGGTGTAGGGAAATGACTGCAGGTATACACTCCTGAGTAAATGCCCACTTAAAGAGAAAAATAGGATCTTCAACCACATATATGTATATACACTTCTATGTACTTCAGATGAGCAGACACTCTCTTTCAAATGAAAGGAGAAAACGAAAAACCCTCATTAAGTCCTTTTGGGTGAAGGGTGTTAAGTTTGTAGATCCATCTGCATTCCTTTTGACGTAGGATTTTATCGAAGTCTCCTCGTCTGGACTCACGTTTGACCAGCTCGAGACCACAAAAGCGTATATTTCTAGACAACCCATCATGATGTTCTTTAAGGTGTCTAGAAATGGGGGTCTCTACACGGTTTTTGGTACATCTCACGTGTTATTTTATACGCTCCTTGAAGGGCCTAAATGTCTTCCCCACGTAAAGCATTTTACAACTGCATGTGAGGAGGTAAACTACTCCCACTGAATTGCAGTTAAAAAAATGGGAGATTTGAAAGGAAAGTTTTCCCTCACTGTCTACTACTCTCTTAGAGTCCCTTAGGATGTATTTACACGCTACGCATTTCCCACATTGAAACGTGCCCACTGGGATTTGACGTCCCAGCCATGAAGGCTGTAAACTCTGTTTACATGAGTAGTGGCTGGGGGACAACAAGTCACGGAGGTTTTTACCCCTCCTGGCTGTGATGGTAACCCGTGGGCCAAGTACTTCTTTCAAGTGTGGGTCTCTAAGGAGGATAGGCCAGAATTTTTGAAACGATTGCTTTATTTCATTCCAACCGGTATCAAATGTTCCGATCATCCTAATGGTTTTGTTGGTACTAAGACTAGCATCAGATGTATCAGACAAAAGTTCTTCCCTGTCCGTCAGCAATGCTCTTCTATAGGCTCTTTTTAAACATTTGTTGACGCAGGGATTTGGCCTTGGTTTGGAAGTCTTCCAGGTCGGAACAATTCCGTCGAAGCCTGAGGTATTGACCAGTTGGAATGCCTTGTTTAAGAGGCTTAGGGTGGTGGCTATCCCACTTAAGAAGAGAATTGGATGCGGATGGTTTCCTAAAGAGAGTAGTTTTAATGGAGCCATCTCCACATATCGAGATAGTGAGGTCCAAAAAATTCAGAGAATGGCCCCCAAATTCAGAAGTGAAACGTAGGTTGTCCTCATTAATATTGAGGAGGGCAACAAATTGATTGAATTCATCAGCATCTCCCTGCCAAATAATCAAGACATCATCGATGTACCTATACCATGATGTAATCTTAGACATGAAAGGTAATAATGTGTCGATGGTCCTGATATGTTCTTCCCACCAGCCAAGGTGGAGGTTGGCATATGATGGAGCACAAGCTGTGCCCATCGCCGTGCCTCTCACTTGGTGGTGGAACTTCTTATTAAATGAGAAGAAATTGTGTGTTAAGATGAACTCAAGAAGATTGACAGTGAATTCAGTATGTGCCTGATGTTCAACACCTCTTTTATTCAGGAAATACCTAATATGTTCAAGCCCCCTTTGATGTGGAATAGAGGAATATAACGCTTCAACGTCGAGACTACATAAATTGGATGTAGATGGGATATGTAAATTCGTAAGGAGGTGCAAAGCCTGCTTTGTGTCTCTAATATAAGATGGCAAACGTTCTACAGAGGGTCTAAGGATACGATCAATGTATAGACTCCCATTTTGTGTCAAATTGTCAATCCCCGAGACTATCGGGCGGCCTGGTGGATTCTGAATATTTTTATGGACTTTAGGGAGGCAGTAGAAGGTTGCTATTCTCGGACAGGGGTTAAGGATAAAACGATATTCCTCCTCAGACAGCAACCTTCCCCTGCGTCCCTCGTCTAAGATCTCTTTATAATTCTTGAGGAAGGCATTTGTGGGATCTGATTGAAGGACCGTATAGGTGTCTTTATTACTAAGAACATCCTGTACCATTTTTTCGTAATTGAGTCTATCCATCAGAACCACATTGCCCCCCTTGTCCGCCTGTTTAATGACAATGGTGTCGTTATCCTTAAGGGATTTAAGGGCACGTTGTTCTCGATAAGACAGATTTTCGTTAGGGAAGGCAGAGAGATTTTTTGCTTCTATGTGGTCAATCTCATTTTTTACTGCTTCGAGGAACAGATCAATGTTCCTATAAGCCGAAAAATTAGGGGTGAACCGACTTTTGGGCTTTAAATCTGTATGTCTAGACGAATTTTGCATATTTTCGTCCAGAAGCGCTACCAAATTGTTAAGGCAATCAACGTCCCCAGGAGAGAGACCTAGTGATCTTGCTCTTTTCTCTTTATTTAGTTCATGAAATTTATGTAGGGCTAATTTTCTCACAAACAGATGTAAGTCTTTAACCCAAACAAATTTATCAAACGGGGGAGTTGGAACAAATGATAGACCTTTTTCTAAGACAGTACGGTGGAAACTCTCAAGCTGAAATGATGAGAGATTAATAACTTGTAATCTCAGGGTATTGGGAGAAGTCACAGTGGATTTAACCACTAGTGACGTCTCCTTCTCCCCCGTCGTCCATCTCTCCCCCCTTGGTTTCTTGATTGGTAACGGGTCTGATAGTTTGGGTATTCCTCCTGGTGTCCCATTTCTAAAAAATCAACCCCTTTCTTTAAGATACTACGTGGATGACTGACACTGCTGGGGGTTGTAGTTGAAGTTTGTAAACCCGAGGATACTGAACTAGAGTCAGTGTCTGATGAATCGTATTCAGAGGTCAGGTTATTTTCAGAATTCTGTCTATAGCGTCGATTTGGGAATTTATAAATATTGCCAGTTTGATAGTCCCTAGAATCCCTAATGAACTTCTGATGTTTCCTAAACTTAATGGATTCTTGGTATTTGTCTAGATTGAGTTTTAATTTATTTTCCAAATTCGCAAAGGTAGCTTCACCTTTAAACTGATTCAGTTTCTCAATCTCCTCCCCTAATTTAAGATTAGTGTTCTCTAATTTTATTTTTTCGAAGGAGCAAATGATTTCCATAAATTTCTGAGAGCATATACCTGCCGCCGTTTCCCATTCTTTCATGAATTCAGGATTATCAGTATATGCTGTCGGTATGTTCCGTACTCTCAAACCCCTAGGGATCATGTCTTTTTTAATATAATTTTCTAGTGATGAGATCTCCCAGCAAGTTCGAATTTGCTGTTTATATAGTTTAGTCATAGAATTGAATGACTGATTAATATCTAAAGGGGATTGTTCATTGACTAGAGTTTCATTAGAGAAAACATTTTCTGCATCTCTACACCAATTATTAAAATCCTGTCTATTAGAAAGGAAGCTGGTCATGGTTATGAGGACAGTGTAAAGTAAAGTGAAATGTAACCTAAAGGTATTAAAACCTAAGAATTAAATAGAAAAAAGGGGGGGGACAGAGTTTGTAGGGTGTTGAGATTTAGTCAACTCCCCAGAACTCTGTAGAGGTTACAGAAGGTATAGGGGGCTTAATCCCTGCAAGTTATGAGAAAAAAAGAGAAATGAAATGGAAAACCACCAGAATTGAATATAAAGGTGGGAAACCTATTCATTCATGAATCTATACCTCCTAAAATATAAATGTACTAAGTATAACGGGTTCTAAGACCTTTAATAGAAAATGACATACATATTAAAACAGGACTGGCTATAAAAGTTGCCAGAAAAAAACCCCTAGGGGATATCAAGTGGGTGAAATAAATATTCACAGATACTAACTAGAATACATCCCAGTTGAGAGTGCTATGAGATACCTGGTAAAGAGAGAACTGTTGTACAGGGAGACAGAAAAAAGATAATATCTGTATATAGTAGTCTTAACCAGGACTCAGTATCAAAGCGAAGGGATGAGAAGGAGGGGGGTGGGGGGTAAAGATAGGGTTAAATAGAAAATATAGCCTGGTAGGTGATGATATCCCTACATGTGGTGAGACAGCTGCAAATACATACACAATGTGCTATCAATAGGCAGAAGGCAAAAAAGAGTGGTATAAATGCTAGGCTAAATGCCAGAGATATTACCAAGAACATAAAAGCGTCCCACTCATGTGCCCCAACTTGCCCTGGTGCTGCTAGCTGTCTCCCAAAATACAGGGGAGATCAAATAAACTACCTGCTGCTTCGAGGCAGCCTAGATGCTGACCCTATAGCCCCCACTCCTGTCTGTCTCAGCAAATCCTAAACGGACATAATTGGAATAAACAAAAGGGATGGCTAGTTAGAAAAAAAGGAAATAGCAAAAGAAGCACACAAAAAGAACTCAAAATAAATGCATCGGCATTGCAAAATTGCTCGACGCGCGTTTCGGCGTATCTAACCGCCTTTGACAAGAGCTGAAAAGTGTCTGTATGAATGTCCGTGTTAAAAAGGTAAGTAGGTCCCGCCCCTCAAGTCAGGACTGCCAATCGCCATCGCAGACGTCACCTGTGCCGGGTGCCGTAAATTGGTTACTCCCAGTATTTCGCATTAGCCAATGGGGCACCCGAGGGCATGGACGGGGGCGTGGTCAGGCTCCGACCCACATAAGATGCAAAATAGGTGCCGATAAAGCTGTAAACTTAGAAACGCCCCTTCGGTGTACATCACCTATTGGTCTCCCATCTAACAAATGGGAGAGACAGGGGCGTGTTCAAACACCATTCACATTATAGTCCGATCGAGTGATCGCTGTGAGAAAGTGGTTATATTGTGGTAAATAGATGTTAATACTTATACCCTGATGGAAATATCAGGTTATGATAATAGGCAAAAGATGTGGACAAAGACATTGTCCTTGCACTAGAGGGGATACAATGATCCTTCCCAAATTAGTGCTCATTTGTGCATATTAACTATAGTCACAGACCCACAAGATAACAATATATCTCCACCTGTTGAAATTGGTATTCTTGGATAAAATATCTTAGTAGAGAAAACAGATGGAGATATTGTGTAGTTATGTAAGTAATGTGAACAGTGATCTGAAGTTTTTACCAACATTGTTCCACAATTGAGGCAGGTACCAAATTAAACAAAACGAAAAAGAAGAAAAAGGTGATGAACCCAAAGTAAATAATATGTAACTAAAGTACTTAATGATATCACATCAAAAATTAAACGTCACAAAACCATGACCTATGACGTCAAGACAGGGAATTTTTACTTGATATGAATTAATAAATTCATAAATTAATAAGGTGTAGGGAAATGACTGCAGGTATACACTCCTGAGTAAATGCCCACTTAAAGAGAAAAATAGGATCTTCAACCACATATATGTATATACACTTCTATGTACTTCAGATGAGCAGACACTCTCTTTCAAATGAAAGGAGAAAACGAAAAACCCTCATTAAGTCCTTTTGGGTGAAGGGTGTTAAGTTTGTAGATCCATCTGCATTCCTTTTGACGTAGGATTTTATCGAAGTCTCCTCGTCTGGACTCACGTTTGACCAGCTCGAGACCACAAAAGCGTATATTTCTAGACAACCCATCATGATGTTCTTTAAGGTGTCTAGAAATGGGGGTCTCTACACGGTTTTTGGTACATCTCACGTGTTCTTTTATACGCTCCTTGAAGGGCCTAAATGTCTTCCCCACGTAAAGCATTTTACAACTGCATGTGAGGAGGTAAACTACTCCCACTGAATTGCAGTTAAAAAAATGGGAGATTTGAAAGGAAAGTTTTCCCTCACTGTCTACTACTCTCTTAGAGTCCCTTAGGATGTATTTACACGCTACGCATTTCCCACATTGAAACGTGCCCACTGGGATTTGACGTCCCAGCCATGAAGGCTGTAAACTCTGTTTACATGAGTAGTGGCTGGGGGACAACAAGTCACGGAGGTTTTTACCCCTCCTGGCTGTGATGGTAACCCGTGGGCCAAGTACTTCTTTCAAGTGTGGGTCTCTAAGGAGGATAGACCAGAATTTTTGAAACGATTGCTTTATTTCATTCCAACCGGTATCAAATGTTCCGATCATCCTAATGGTTTTGTTGGTACTAAGACTAGCATCAGATGTATCAGACAAAAGTTCTTCCCTGTCCGTCAGCAATGCTCTTCTATAGGCTCTTTTTAAACATTTGTTTGGGAAACATCAGAAGTTCATTAGGGATTCTAGGGACTATCAAACTGGCAATATTTATAAATTCCCAAATCGACGCTATAGACAGAATTCTGAAAATAACCTGACCTCTGAATACGATTCATCAGACACTGACTCTAGTTCAGTATCCTCGGGTTTACAAACTTCAACTACAACCCCCAGCAGTGTCAGTCATCCACGTAGTATCTTAAAGAAAGGGGTTGATTTTTTAGAAATGGGACACCAGGAGGAATACCCAAACTATCAGACCCGTTACCAATCAAGAAACCAAGGGGGGAGAGATGGACGACGGGGGAGAAGGAGACGTCACTAGTGGTTAAATCCACTGTGACTTCTCCCAATACCCTGAGATTACAAGTTATTAATCTCTCATCATTTCAGCTTGAGAGTTTCCACCGTACTGTCTTAGAAAAAGGTCTATCATTTGTTCCAACTCCCCCGTTTGATAAATTTGTTTGGGTTAAAGACTTACATCTGTTTGTGAGAAAATTAGCCCTACATAAATTTCATGAACTAAATAAAGAGAAAAGAGCAAGATCACTAGGTCTCTCTCCTGGGGACGTTGATTGCCTTAACAATTTGGTAGCGCTTCTGGACGAAAATATGCAAAATTCGTCTAGACATACAGATTTAAAGCCCAAAAGTCGGTTCACCCCTAATTTTTCGGCTTATAGGAACATTGATCTGTTCCTCGAAGCAGTAAAAAATGAGATTGACCACATAGAAGCAAAAAATCTCTCTGCCTTCCCTAACGAAAATCTGTCTTATCGAGAACAACGTGCCCTTAAATCCCTTAAGGATAACGACACCATTGTCATTAAACAGGCGGACAAGGGGGGCAATGTGGTTCTGATGGATAGACTCAATTACGAAAAAATGGTACAGGATGTTCTTAGTAATAAAGACACCTATACGGTCCTTCAATCAGATCCCACAAATGCCTTCCTCAAGAATTATAAAGAGATCTTAGACGAGGGACGCAGGGGAAGGCTCCTGTCTGAGGAGGAATATCGTTTTATCCTTAACCCCTGTCCGAGAATAGCAACCTTCTACTGCCTCCCTAAAGTCCATAAAAATATTCAGAATCCACCAGGCCGCCCGATAGTCTCGGGGATTGACAATTTGACACAAAATGGGAGTCTATACATTGATCGTATCCTTAGACCCTCTGTAGAACGTTTGCCATCTTATATTAGAGACACAAAGCAGGCTTTGCACCTCCTTACGAATTTACATATCCCATCTACATCCAATTTATGTAGTCTCGACGTTGAAGCGTTATATTCCTCTATTCCACATCAAAGGGGGCTTGAACATATTAGGTATTTCCTGAATAAAAGAGGTGTTGAACATCAGGCACATACTGAATTCACTGTCAATCTTCTTGAGTTCATCTTAACACACAATTTCTTCTCATTTAATAAGAAGTTCCACCACCAAGTGAGAGGCACGGCGATGGGCACAGCTTGTGCTCCATCATATGCCAACCTCCACCTTGGCTGGTGGGAAGAACATATCAGGACCATCGACACATTATTACCTTTCATGTCTAAGATTACATCATGGTATAGGTACATCGATGATGTCTTGATTATTTGGCAGGGAGATGCTGATGAATTCAATCAATTTGTTGCCCTCCTCAATATTAATGAGGACAACCTACGTTTCACTTCTGAATTTGGGGGCCATTCTCTGAATTTTTTGGACCTCACTATCTCGATATGTGGAGATGGCTCCATTAAAACTACTCTCTTTAGGAAACCATCCGCATCCAATTCTCTTCTTAAGTGGGATAGCCACCACCCTAGGCCTCTTAAACAAGGCATTCCAACTGGTCAATACCTCAGGCTTCGACGGAATTGTTCCGACCTGGAAGACTTCCAAACCAAGGCCAAATCCCTGCGTCAACAATTCAAAGAGAAAGGCTATCCAAACAAATGTTTAAAAAGAGCCTATAGAAGAGCATTGCTGACGGACAGGGAAGAACTTTTGTCTGATACATCTGATGCTAGTCTTAGTACCAACAAAACCATTAGGATGATCGGAACATTTGATACCGGTTGGAATGAAATAAAGCAATCGTTTCAAAAATTCTGGTCTATCCTCCTTAGAGACCCACACTTGAAAGAAGTACTTGGCCCACGGGTTACCATCACAGCCAGGAGGGGTAAAAACCTCTGTGACTTGTTGTCCCCCAGCCACTACTCATGTAAACAGAGTTTACAGCCTTCATGGCTGGGACGTCAAATCCCAGTGGGCACGTTTCAATGTGGGAAATGCGTAGCGTGTAAATACATCCTAAGGGACTCTAAGAGAGTAGTAGACAGTGAGGGAAAACTTTCCTTTCAAATCTCCCATTTTTTTAACTGCAATTCAGTGGGAGTAGTTTACCTCCTCACATGCAGTTGTAAAATGCTTTACGTGGGGAAGACATTTAGGCCCTTCAAGGAGCGTATAAAATAACACGTGAGATGTACCAAAAACCGTGTAGAGACCCCCATTTCTAGACACCTTAAAGAACATCATGATGGGTTGTCTAGAAATATACGCTTTTGTGGTCTCGAGCTGGTCAAACGTGAGTCCAGACGAGGAGACTTCGATAAAATCCTACGTCAAAAGGAATGCAGATGGATCTACAAACTTAACACCCTTCACCCAAAAGGACTTAATGAGGGTTTTTCGTTTTCTCCTTTCATTTGAAAGAGAGTGTCTGCTCATCTGAAGTACATAGAAGTGTATATACATATATGTGGTTGAAGATCCTATTTTTCTCTTTAAGTGGGCATTTACTCAGGAGTGTATACCTGCAGTCATTTCCCTACACCTTATTAATTTATGAATTTATTAATTCATATCAAGTAAAAATTCCCTGTCTTGACGTCATAGGTCATGGTTTTGTGACGTTTAATTTTTGATGTGATATCATTAAGTACTTTAGTTACATATTATTTACTTTGGGTTCATCACCTTTTTCTTCTTTTTCGTTTTGTTTAATTTGGTACCTGCCTCAATTGTGGAACAATGTTGGTAAAAACTTCAGATCACTGTTCACATTACTTACATAACTACACAATATCTCCATCTGTTTTCTCTACTAAGATATTTTATCCAAGAATACCAATTTCAACAGGTGGAGATATATTGTTATCTTGTGGGTCTGTGACTATAGTTAATATGCACAAATGAGCACTAATTTGGAAGGATCATTGTATCCCCTCTAGTGCAAGGACAATGTCTTTGTCCACATCTTTTGCCTATTATCATAACCTGATATTTCCATCAGGGTATAAGTATTAACATCTATTTACCACAATATAACCACTTTCTCACAGCGATCACTCGATCGGACTATAATGTGAATGGTGTTTGAACACGCCCCTGTCTCTCCCATTTGTTAGATGGGAGACCAATAGGTGATGTACACCGAAGGGGCGTTTCTAAGTTTACAGCTTTATCGGCACCTATTTTGCATCTTATGTGGGTCGGAGCCTGACCACGCCCCCGTCCATGCCCTCGGGTGCCCCATTGGCTAATGCGAAATACTGGGAGTAACCAATTTACGGCACCCGGCACAGGTGACGTCTGCGATGGCGATTGGCAGTCCTGACTTGAGGGGCGGGACCTACTTACCTTTTTAACACGGACATTCATACAGACACTTTTCAGCTCTTGACAAAGGCGGTTAGATACGCCGAAACGCGCGTCGAGCAATTTTGCAATGCCGATGCATTTATTTTGAGTTCTTTTTGTGTGCTTCTTTTGCTATTTCCTTTTTTTCTAACTAGCCATCCCTTTTGTTTATTCCAATTATGTCCGTTTAGGATTTGCTGAGACAGACAGGAGTGGGGGCTATAGGGTCAGCATCTAGGCTGCCTCGAAGCAGCAGGTAGTTTATTTGATCTCCCCTGTATTTTGGGAGACAGCTAGCAGCACCAGGGCAAGTTGGGGCACATGAGTGGGACGCTTTTATGTTCTTGGTAATATCTCTGGCATTTAGCCTAGCATTTATACCACTCTTTTTTGCCTTCTGCCTATTGATAGCACATTGTGTATGTATTTGCAGCTGTCTCACCACATGTAGGGATATCATCACCTACCAGGCTATATTTTCTATTTAACCCTATCTTTACCCCCCACCCCCCTCCTTCTCATCCCTTCGCTTTGATACTGAGTCCTGGTTAAGACTACTATATACAGATATTATCTTTTTTCTGTCTCCCTGTACAACAGTTCTCTCTTTACCAGGTATCTCATAGCACTCTCAACTGGGATGTATTCTAGTTAGTATCTGTGAATATTTATTTCACCCACTTGATATCCCCTAGGGGTTTTTTTCTGGCAACTTTTATAGCCAGTCCTGTTTTAATATGTATGTCATTTTCTATTAAAGGTCTTAGAACCCGTTATACTTAGTACATTTATATTTTAGGAGGTATAGATCCATGAATGAATAGGTTTCCCACCTTTATATTCAATTCTGGTGGTTTTCCATTTCATTTCTCTTTTTTTCTCATAACTTGCAGGGGTTAAGCCCCCTATACCTTCTGTAACCTCTACAGAGTTCTGGGGAGTTGACTAAATCTCAACACCCTACAAACTCTGTCCCCCCCCTTTTTTCTACACCAGATAATAGTTCACACCGATACGGCTCTCAGCCTCCTCCATACACACAATCCTCAACCATTACACAAACTCTGTAAATACACACACCACTCACAAAAACAGAGCCCAGGGGTCTAAAAAAGGTCCCATTTTTTCACCCTGGACTAATGCAACATTAATCTGGCTCTGTGTATTATTCCTAACGCTAAACCTTCCTGCAATCTGTTTAGAGTAGGAAAACCCCCTCGACATGTAAAAAGAAAGTTTTAACTACCTTTACTCCTTCACATCTCTTGATTCCTACCTGCTGCCATGTCCCTCTGGCTTAGCTCATCAATTCTAATTATCTCAGCCAATCCAATGATTCCTCATAGAGAAGCAATGGGAAGCTAGTGCACTAGAGGTGTGGATACCCTGCAATGAAAACATTGTTGTTTCTACAAAACTGAGATATTTACAGTTACAAAATTGGGATGAAGTGATTTGGGTGCCTCTAATGTCTCTTTAAGGGATACGGTATGTGCTAAGAAAAAAAAAATCCCACTACCTATACTGTTAGTCATGGCAAGGAGGCTTTATGTCATTAACAGAAAGGCTGGAGTCAACGGGTGTATGTGCCATCCCATTTCATCAGATTGAGTGATTTTCACAATCTTCTAACGTCCTTGTTTAGTTATGTACCCAGTGCAGCGCCATCTTTTAATATGAAACTCAGCAAAGTGCTCTGCTGCTGTAACCCGTCTACTTCAGGGTTCAGTGCACTGTGCATTTAGAAATGCCCTTTTGCATACATGTAGAATTTAACATATGCTGTATACAATAAATGTTATTCTCTACTTGTAAATGAAGTTGCAGGCAGGCTAACAGTGATGGGAGTTGTAGCCTTGTGAACTCTGTGCGGCTAAAGCTGGCCATGCAATTAACTTTGCGTTGGATAGGATATAATGCTGAGTGAGCATTACCTTTTCCAGTTGGCAAATGTTAACCAAAGCTTCCTGTGACTAAAAATACAACAGACATTCTAACTCATAGCAATTTTATCTCTCAGGACTACACGGCGATCATGTGAGTAAATTTAATGTCACCATATAGCTGTAGCAATGAGCAGGAAGGTTTTTTTCCACAATGTAGAACATTGTATTTCTGCAAATTATAACCTGCAGTGCCGGCGATTCAGCATCACATTTTTTGCTGGCTGTCTGTCATGGGAGTTGCAGCCAAAAATATTATCTAAAAGGCTGAAGGTGACCCACGCAGGATGTGCATATATGGCTGTGAATTGTGATGTTCTTCTGTTCATCATTTTCTACACGAACAGGGTAATTGTGAGCAAGCCAAGAATCCCCATCTGAATATATGCTGCAGTTTCCTCCCTCCATTGAGATTATTTGTTACCAACAGAAAGAGATTAGTGTTAGTGCTGTCTCGTTAATAGTATATTTGCATCTGACATTTTAACAGAAAGAACAAGCTTATAAATTTAACTAATATCAAGATCTGTCACTTCAACACACTGGAGTAAAGAAACTGCACAGCTTTATAAGAAATATTATTCCTTTGCGGGTTTTTCAAACATATTTTCGATCCTACATATAGAAGGCAAAGTACATAAGTCATATGCCTTTAATACAGCACTGCAGCAAGAAACAAAACTGGTGCATTACACCAACGTTGCCAAAGCAGGATCATTTTTTTGTAATTTGTATACACACCATCATATTTGTACACAATAGTATACAGGCTCTTGTGGGTTTGCAAATAAACAGCAGGAAACTCTTTGGCTCTAAATATCAGGATTTTACTCAGATCTCAAGAGTTTGCCACTGATTTGATGGCAGTAAATGACAAATTGGCACTTCCTACGAGGAATGATGCACAGGTGACACTGCAACCATTTCTGTACCTTTTGTGCCATTCATCAAAACAGACTGTTCGTGTCGGGCTGTTAAAGATTTAATAGAATAGTGGCAGAGAGACTCTGGTAAACTAGTGCATGTATAATAATTAGATAATAATAATTTCAGATTTTTATAGCACTTTTCTCCCTCAAATACTCAATGCACTTTACAAGTCTACAAACATGAAGACATTAAAGTTAGGAGTTTCTGAAGGTCAGATAAGCTGACTGAATGCCTGATGGAAGAGGTGGGTCTTTAGCTTTTGTTTAAAAGTCTGTAAGGATTGTGCACGGTAAAGAGTTCCAGAAGGTAAAGAGTTCCAGAAGGTAGGGGCAGTGTGGCTGAATGCCCAGGAACCTGAGTCTGTCTTTATTCTTGGCACTGACAGGAGGGGTTTGCTGGCTGACCGAAGTGAACGGGATTAAATGTAGGGTGTCAGGAGCTCTTTCAGGTACTGTGGGCCTTGATTGTTTAAGGCTTTGAAGGTTAGCAGGCCAATTTTAAAATATGTTCGCCATTTAATTGGAAGTCATTGCAGAGAGTGGAGAACAGGTGTTTTGTGGCAGGAGCGAGTTTGATTGGTCAGTAGTCTGGCTGCTGCATTTTGTACAGTCTGAATGCGATGGAGTTTTTTTTTATGGGAGGCCCAAGTAAAGTACATTGCAGTTATCTAGCAGAGAGAATACACATGCATAGAATAATGTTGGCATATCATCCGGTGGAATTAAGTGTTGTTTCCCGGCTATGTTTTTCAGATGAAAGTAGGCAGATTTTATTACGGAGGAAATCTGCTGTTTAAATGATAGTCCAGAGTCAATCAGCACTCCGAGGTTTCGTACCTTTGATGAACTAATGAGTTTAGAGCCTCCAAGCTCCAGGCCAGTTGGGTGATCATGGGATATTTTTGTTGCCCGGGGTCCCCTCACCAAGAGTAACTCTGTTTTGTCCGGGTTCACTTTAAGCAAACTAGCATTCATCCATTCTATGAGGTCTGCTAAGCAACTGTTGATGTGGCATGTTGGGTCTGTGGTATCTGGAGCAAAGGTGAAGTAGAGTTGTGTATCATAAGCATAACAATGATATCTTAGGCCATGTCGCCTAATGATGTCCCCCAGTGGTAGCAAGTAAATTGCGAATAGCATGGAAGACAAGATGAATCCTTGTGGAACTCCGCAAGCCAGCTCTGTTGATGCCGACGAGCTTGATCCTGATGTTACTCTCTGTGATCTACCAGTGAGGAAAGACTTAAACCAGTTAAGGACTGTGCCTCCTAGACCACAGATGTGCTGCAAGTTACATAGTTACATAGTTACATAGCTGAAAAGAGACTTGCGTCCATCAAGTTCAGCCTACCTCACATTTGTTTTTATCTGTTGATCAATTGAGTGCTCTATTAAAATCCTGTGGTCAATGATGTCAAATGCAGCTGAGAGATCCAAGAGGATTAGGATGGAGTAATCACCTTTGTCTCTCGCCATAAGGAGATCATTTAGCAGGACTAGGACTAGCGCTGTTTCAGTGCTGTGGCGGCATCTGAAACCTGACTGGAAAGGATCAAAGATGTTCAAGCTTGAAAGATGGGCCTCGACTTGAGTTGCCACTACTTTTTCAATTATTTTCCCCAGAAATGGAAGGTTGGATACTGGTCTGTAATTAGCCATGCAGTCTGGGTCTAATAAAGGTTTCTTTAGGAGTGGTTTTACCACAGCTTCTTTTAGAGGATCTGTGAAGTCTCCAGTTTTTAGGGAACACTGCACTATTTTTGTGAGGGCTGGTATAAGTGTTTCAATGCATGAAGATATAAGCTGGGTTGGAGCAGGGTCTAAGTCACACATAGTAGGGTGTAACTTTTGCATGGTTCTTTTAACTCCCTATATATCCACATTTGTAAAAGTGGACCATAAGCTGGGGTAATCTGGCATTCCATTGTAGTGGTTCTGGTGTGTAACTGTTTAGCCTGCTGTGATAGAGGCTCGAATTGAGGAAATCTTTTCTCTGAAGAAGATCGCAAATGCTTCACACTTATCCAGAAAAAACTTGGTGGGGATATGCATGCATGCTGGTTTGCAGAGCCTTTCTACTGTGCGAATCAGATGCCTGGGTCTGTTGTGGGAGAGTGCAATTTCATGTGATAAAAATGAAGATTTTTTCTGAGTTATCTTAAAATGATATTCATTTAGATGTTTGGTAAGAGCAGCTTTATCTTTTGGATCATGTGTCCTGCGCCACTTTCTCTCGAGTTTACAGTCTGATCTCTTCATTTCTCTAATGGTGCTATCAAACCATGGTGCATTGTTGTGGGTTTTCACAATGCGTATGCGTGTTAGTGCAATGCTTTTTAGGGTATCTGTCATGGTTTTGTTGTAGAGTCGGACTAAGGAGCTGGGGTCTTCACAAGTGCCCATTAGTTCACTTAGATCCATATGTGATGTTACATCCAATGGCGTCACCCCTTTTAATTAGCGGTGTTTGACCAGGTTCTGAGGCTGGGGTCTGGCTGATTGTGATACAATGGAGAAGTGAATGGAGTGGTGGTCTGACCAAACAACTGGATTTACAGTTACTGGTGACACTTCTAGTCCAGACTGGAACACGTGTATGACCTTTTCTGTGGGTGGAAGTGGCAACGATTTGTGTGAAGCCGAGTGCACTCATCAAGCTGGTGACATCAATCCAAGTGTTGTAGTCTACCAATATAAGCCATCTGGGGTGTTCACGGACTAAACCAGTCAAAAGGACTGAGAGTTCCTGAAGAAATTTCTTCCCATCTCTTGGGGGTCTGTATATTAACAGAATGATGCAGGTACTATGACGTTTCTATTTTGGCCATGAACAACTGCATTTTCTAAACCAGTTACGAAGAGGTGTGCTGAGCTTGGTAAGTCCCTGCAAGTTTTATAACATGTATGCCAATTAATATTACATCAAAATGTCTGATAAGTCAACTAGTCACACAGCACGGCTAAAGAAATTTGGGTACCATTTGAAGTTAGCGGATTTAGCCAGGGGCAGACTGACAGCTCATGGGGCCCTTAGGCGCTAGGCGATCAGCCGTCCCCCCTCCTGGTGCAGGTTATTTTGGCTACTAATACTATTCTCCACCTTCTTTGTGTGGCTCTCACACAGATATTATGTGCGCTCTGTACAGCACCCAGATTGGCTGTGTGAGAACTGTGTGAGACCACACCCGCAGGGCTCCCAAACAGGGCCAGATTTACTTGCAAGGGGTTAATTCAACCAAAAACAGTGGGATTTTTTTTGTTTTGTTTTTTAACATTGTTTTTTTTTTTTATGGAGTAGCCTTTGCTTGCTCAAATAAAGAAATAAAGTAAATTGTATTACATGCTTTCACTGTGTTTGCTTTTGACATCACAAGCAGCGTAGAATGTTTCCTGCCAAACTGCAAATTGCCAATGTATTAGTTTGCCCTACAGAGTGCTAAAGTCCTTAAACTTTGAGACAGCAATTTGTGAAAGGCCTTTCCTGTGTTAGTAAGGCCTTATCCCAACACAATGTGATGCCCATATTGAAATGATTTGTAAAGACTGCTGTAGAAGAACGTGACTTCACACAGCCCTGACTTTAGCACAATTGTACACCTCTCGGATGAGTTGGGACACCATACAGTGATGTATCCTGGTTTTGTGCTGCCCTAGGCAGGACAAAACTCAGGCACCCCCCCGCGCCACCCCCACCCGCGCAACCGCCACCCAACCGTCGCCCCTGCTCCGCCTTCTAAATACACACACACACATTCACTGACAGATACGCATTCACTAGCTAACAGAAACACACACTCACTAACAGACACACACTCACAGGCAAACACACACACACACTAACAGGCAAACACACACACTAACAGACATCCACACTAACAGACATCCACACTAACAGACACACACACACTAACATACGTACACTAACATTAACATACACACTAACACTAACAGACACACACACACTAACATACGTACACTAACATACACACTAACACTAACAGACACACACACACTAACATTAACATACACACTAACACTAACAGACACACACACTAACATACACACACTAACACTAACACACTAACACTAACATACACACTAACACTAACAGACACACACACTAACACTAACAGACACACTAACATACACACACACACTAACATACACACACACTAACATACACACACTAACATACACACTAATAGACATCCACAAACACACTAGCAGACATACACACACTCACTAGTGTTTTTTTTTAAATTTTTTTATTTAACCCCCTCCAGCCTCCTTACCTTTGGTAATGCTGGGGGGGGGGGTTCTTCCTCTCCCTGGGGTCCAGTGGCTGCAGGGCGGGCGGCCGCCGAGGGAGCTCTTTCCCTGAGCGCTCTGCTCTGCTCAGCTCCCTCACGCGCCGCCAGCAGAGTGAGGCTGGGAGCCGGAATATGACGTCATCAACCCGGCCTCACTCTGCTGGCGGCGCGCGAGGGAGCTGAGCAGAGCGCTCAGGGGAAGAGCTCCCTCGGCGGCCGCCCGCCCGCCCAGCGCTGCAGCCACTGCCGCCCAGCGCCCAGAATGTCTGTTAGCCGCTAGGCTAACAAGACATTTGCCTTGGGCATTTGGGGGGCGGCGTTTTTTGCCGCCCCCTGAAAAATGCCGCCCAAGGCAAATGCCTTGTTTGCCTCGCGGCTAATACGCTCCTGACACCATATATTCTGTTTTGACGTATTTCCAATCTCCAAACCTCAATCCTACTTTTGTGGTTAGCAAATAACCACAGCAGTGCTCTATCATTTAGTGAAATGCATTCGTAAAAGAGTGGAGCAAGGAAACTCGCTTGATAGTCATGCCCATGACTTTGGGATAAAAACTTAGATGGGCAGGTGTTCACTTTAGTCATATACTTTATTTGAACATGATCTAATAATTGCAGTTATGGCTGCCAAATTCCCTATTTAATATACCACTTATTTATCCGGTCATAAATAAGCCACATTCTTAGTGTTGTACTTAGTATATGTAGTTAAAATGTTCAAAGGAGGACTAGACAGCTTGATACTTAATTTGCACAAAATCATAATGATTCTCCGTTACTTCTTAAATACAGGTTTTGTTGGGAGTAGCCACAATAGGCACATCTGCAGCACAGGCCATTCTTGTGACCTAGCAAAGGTGGTATGAGGTTACAGAAAAAACAGCCAAGTAATGGGATTTCAAGAACTTAATAGAGAAAGACAAATCACAGGATTGAAATGAATGAGGTACAGTATGAAAAATGGCAATGCAATCTAATGGAAAGATAGATTAGGAAAATATTTTATTAAGATAGGGAATGGTTATTTGTATTTTGTTCTTCACAAAGATTACTGCCTGTGTCCAGAAAACCTAATGTTAATGTCATTTATCTTAATATAGATCTTAAAGATTGAAAAGATGCACATTTTGCCTCTCTCTAATGATGATCAGAATGCAGCAGTTATGGCTGAACATGGCACTCCAGATATTTGTCATTTACATTTCCCAGGATGCACAGCCAGCATTCACACAGTTGACGTCACGAGAATTCTAATTCACAAGACAAGGGTTTTCAG
>OW240914.1:79668390-79757135 GCA_933207985.1 Pelobates cultripes | reverse complement strand
AGTGTCAATCATAAAAGAACTTCTCGTTCCCCCTATTGCTACTATAACTGCAGGTGGTTCCCTTATTTACCACTATAATGTCTTAAAGCATAGAACTTGGTAGGGCTAACCATACAGCTATCTTAGCCATAATTTTATATAGTTAGTAAGAGATCCTCTATTTAACATATATAAATAATTGAGAATACAATATAAAATAAGGATTGTCTTGGAAGCAATAGTTTTGTCTTTTTGGATAATTATTATATAAAAATATAAATATAAAATCCATTATAGCAGAGTTTATAAGATTAAATTACATGCTTGCTAATATCATTAATAGGTTAACATACCCTTCTGAACATGTCATCATGTCAGCCTCTCTGTCATTTTAAGATGGAGCAGCGTCTGTCTCCAAGTCTCTCCTCTGTCTTAACATTTAAAAGTACACCTATTTATACCTTAGGTGTCTCCATTTTAGGGTTGCCGTAGTTCATTTACTTTATTCAATTTAGGACCTCCCTTAATTTGGCAAACATACAAGGCCATAACTAAAGGGTGTATACGTCATGGAAATTTTCCTGACTTAGTTCAAGATGGCATCTTAAAGTCTGAATAGGTTATCTGTTGTTTATACTAAGTCGTAAGTGTACAGTCGTGGGAGATTCCCGGATTTGGGGAAGTTCCATTAACTTGGGGTTACCACAGTATATTGTGTACTGCAAGAGTCGTAGTATAGCCTTGAAGCTTGTTTATGCATTATTGTTATTGTAATTCGTCTGGGACAAAATGGCGCAAACATATTATGCACTGAGGTTATTGCTTAAAGAAACAGTTATGAAAAACAATATGTTCCATTTCTAACACCTTGTCAGTTTGCAATATTTCTTAAAGACAAAGTACACAGTTTAAGAAATACATAATTTCATTCTAAAACTTGTAATATTTGCATTTGCCCATAACAGTCATCCAGTGACCACAGAAAAGCGTTGGTAGACACATTGCATCAAAGTGCCTCTTAATGACCAACTACATGAGGAGAGGGACCATGCTTTGTTATAAGCATGTCCATACACATATTACAATGCCAGGCTTTCAATTTGTTTCCACAAAGCAAAATGCAGTTGTGGATATAAACTCACGACGTATCGTAAGAAAAACAGTTTGAACACCAGACTGAGACTCGAGATCAGTGAACAGTGGACCAAAATATATAAATGAAATCCTATCAATTAATATACTTTCAATATATTTTCTTTAAATTACTTTATTCTCTGTATCAACTATGAAATATTAAAGTTAAAACAATAACATTTAAAAGCCAACTTTTAGTGTGGATAGGAATTACAAGGCCGTTCATAACGTGAGATAAAGAACAGCTTTTTAAAACCGAATAGTCTGTGAACACAAAATGACCTTGCGCTGAAATTTCACTTGCAGGGGTAAAAAAACAACAACTTTTTTTCTTTTTCTTTAGTTAGTTAATTAATTAATTAAACGTAGTTAGAACCTCCCTCAAAGTCCCGATGACTTTGCAAGAAATATGTCGTCCTTAAATACTGGGTAAGTCTATTAAACAGTGACATAGCATTGTTACCATGTGTATTATGTTGTCACAGCTATAATGTGCAGTATTACAAACTATTTATAAGTGTTGTGCAAACTGTTCATTAAAAGCCAGTGGTCTAGCGAGCTATAGAACATTTATTTATTTATTCTTTAAAGCTCTGACATCAATCAGCAAAGCAATATTGTAATGGTGTCCATTGCAATCTGCTGTCTTACTTGCTGCTCTCAAAAATTCTGAATATGTTCGGAGATTTCTTGGGCAATAATAAATCCCCAAAAAACAACAACTTTGCATTTATGCTAAACCTGCCTGTTGTAAACGTATTCTGTATATTTCTTGTCATAAGTACTTGTACTTGAATCTGTTTAACAAAGCTGTTTATATTGTGGTAAAAATATATATATTTTTATTATTATTATTTATTTTATTTATTTTTTAACATTGCTTAATTTTTAAAGATACCTGCATATTTAATTAAATTTCATTTATATGTCTTTAAGGCATAAAATATCTGCAAATTAAGATTATATATAAAAAATGCATGTTCTGGGTGTTCCCGTGATTCCTTTTCTTTCATTTATTTTTCTTTAAGTCTGGAATCTGATTCCTTTTGGGATCAGCACCCCTCTGAGCCCCCCAGTTTCAGAGGCTTCTTTGGAGGTGACCACTGAAAAGTATAAATTCTATAAAATACATATGAGGGGGCTTCGGACAGTAATGTCATTTTAATTATACTTTTCATATAGCAGATATGTGATATGCAATGTGATTTAATATATCAGAGTATTATCACTTTAATTGACACTGCATTTTTTATGTATTATTCTTTATGCATTATTATTTTTCTTTTCTTTTTTTTTAGTTTAGTGTCTGTTTAGAATATTGCAGGCTTTGCAATATCAAATTAATTTTGCATTATATATATTCACAGTGCTCTTACAACATATTATTAAAACTAGCCTCTTTCAGAATTGTAGAATATGTGGTGGAACTGAATCCCCATATATGAGATTTAAAACTGTATTTTTAGTTCTACTCTGTGCCCTAATCAGTATTTATATACATAATTGCGGCAGCATATAGCTTTTAAATAAGCAATTATTTCACCCTTCAGGAGTGGTTGACTGTGGACTTTTTAAAACCTATTTTTTTTTTTATAAATTTCTGGCTCTGAGAGAGCAGGCTGCTGAATGCATGTAAATGCTCTTATTGCTTAGTCTATATACTTTTATTTATAAACAACATTGATATATTTATACATAAACAACTTTGAAATTTAATTTTATATTTTATGAAAACCTAGTTTATGAAATTCACTAAGATTACATGTGTCTGATCTGATTACATTCAGTAGTACAATATCATTGTTCTAATTTCCTTACTGCTAGTACGGTGGGATAGTACCACTGATTAAAGTAAGCTTTCCCTTTTAAAATTGGTGGACTTTAATCCTGCCATTGCACTAGACTAAATACTGTACCTGAGTAAGCAAAGTCATTATGTGCAGGAATTGTGCGCTTTAAATATTAGAATACTTATGCTATTCTAGTGAATTGGCCTGGCTGCTTAACACATCATTTAATATCTTTTGGTCACATTTAAAGCTGTAAATGTATTTAACATTTTTATTTAAATAAGCCTTTAATAATTTCAGTTTAAAAGTTATTAGAGATCCTATATAGTTACAATTTTATTTAGCCCTGATTTATCTTACATATATATTATTTTTAATTATTTTATAAATATTTATTTTTGCAGAGCATTTAGAGAAGCAAAGGATGTATAACCACCTGTTGCCCTTTTTTCTAGAAGGGTAGTATAATTTCAACTCTGTTTAGGAAAAAATATAAGCTAGTTATCATATCATATATTATATAATATTACATATTATATAATATATATGCTGCAGTGTACTGCATTGTACTGCACTCAATGTATTTAAAAGCCATGTATTTCTCTTTATGGCTGTATGTAATAATGTTGTTCATAATTTGGAATATAAAACAACTACTTCTCAATTCCTTGGAATGTTTACATGTCTCTGTATCTCCGCAACCTTGGCTAGAAATTCCAGACTCCAAAAATAGTTATGCTGTTATAATTCCTGATTTTTAATCAACAGCTAGCGTAACTGACAATATGGAAAATATCACTGTTTTACAAACTTTTCTTATATAGTGGACATTAGAATCCAGAACGCAGTAATGCAATAATTAAAAATCCTGTCTGTCTGTTGCTTATGTGGCATGAATGTTTTCATTAAGCCATAATGCAATTTTCTTTGCATTCTTGGAATTAGACTTCCAATTTCATCGCTCTGTCTTATCACTTTTCTTTTGACAACATTTTGCATTAATCTTTTTCCTGCGCATGCATACTAAGCAGCTACAAAGAGAACATATCCCCCTGTCTGCAATCCACTGTCCTGGAACTAATGGGCCATGCTGTGCTGGTGTATTAGGTATATCAGGGAGTTTACCAAATATGTATATTTATTCTCTTATGATATTAATTAAGATCCACAATTTCAGCATTGTATGCTAATTACGATGTACCTGGCACCTGAACTCAAAGTGTTTTGTTCACATTAAAATCATCTCTAATGATGAAGATCTCTCTCTGAGTCTGGGCTACAAATAGCTCAATAGATTCTTGATATTTCAAGACTTGTGCCATGACAAAGTATTGTGCTTTCTCTTACGTATAAGAGGTTACCTAGGTATTTTTTATTTTATTGTTAATGCTTCCAAGTACAAGTCCCTTCATGGTCGCCAATTGTAACCGCGGGTGGTTCCCTTATTTACCACTATAATGTCTTAAAGCATAGAACTTAGTAGGGTTAACCATACAGATATCTTAGCCATAATTTTATATAGTTAGTAAGAGATCCTCTATTTAACATATATAAATAATTGAGAATAGAATATAAAATAAGGATTGTCTTGGAAGCAATAGTTTTGTCTTTTTGGATAATTATTATATAAAAATATAAATATAAAATCCATTATAGCAGAGTTTATAAGATTAAATTACATGCTTGCTAATATCATTAATAGGTTAACATACCCTTCTGAACATGTCTGTCACATATTCATCCGCTTATAGAAATGTGGTTAATGACATTTACTGTCCACACAGGAAAAGTTGTGCCGAGCAGCAACCTAATCCACAGAAGGGTTAATGCTGAGCAGTAATTGTGCAAATGAAACCTGGTGTCATGTATTCATCCGCTTAGAGAAAAGTGATTAATGACATTTACTGTCCACACAGGAAAGGTTGTGCCGAGCAGCAACCTAATCCACAGAAGGGTTAATGCTGAGCAGCAATTATGCAAATGAAACCTGGTAACTGACTTTGGGGTCAAAGGCCGGTTACAGCCTATCAGAACTAAAGGAGGGGTATTTAGGCCCAGTTCTCAGCCTGCTCAGTGCCCTGTCGTGGTTTCCCTTGTGGTTGTCTGAGAGCGCGTTCCTGTTTATAGTTTTCTACCTGGTTTTTGACTTTGGCTTTGTTTATTGACTTCTCTATATTCTGGTATCCTGACTCCTGGCTTTCCTCATCGCTGTGTCCCTTTCTGTGTTCCCTGACCTCGGCTAGTATTTTTGACTATTCTTTGTACGTTAAATCCGGCCATTCTAAGGACCGGTAATACGTTACTTATTTGTCATCCGTGCTGTACAGTTCTACGTGCTGGATCAAACAGTAATCCTGACATTACGACATGGCCATAGATCCTGTAGAACTGTGTCAGCACATAGCTGCTTGCGAGAGGAAATTAGAGGAGAATGATCACCGCATGGATCAATTCACTCAGGCTTTAAGTACGCTTCTCGCTAGAACGGAGCATCTGCAGCCTGCAGCGTCTCCTCCTATAGCACCTCTACCCTGTGTACCTCCACCCACTGTTAATAGGATTCCTTGCATCTCCTTATCACCATCCCTACAGTTTGATGGCAATATCCAGGAATGCAGGGGTTTTCTTAATCAGGTGGAGTACCATTTTGAGGCCTCACCAGGGTCATTCCCCACGGACAGAGCAAGAATTGGTTATCTAATGAATCAATTAAAGGGCAAGGCCCTTGCCTGGGCTAATCCGTTGTGGGAGAGTAATCGGAGCATAGCTCATAATTACCAGGAATTCCTTGCCGAATTCAAGCTCACGTTTGAGCCATTGGGTAGAGAGGATGACGCCTCCACTGCCCTAATGCACATCAGACAAGGTAACCGGTCTATCTCGGATTATGCTATTGAATTCCGTACCTTAGCTTCCGAGGTAGACTGGACTAACAATGGGTTAATCTCAGCATTCAAAAAGGGTCTCTCAGAGACTATACTAGATGAGATAGCCGCTAAAGAATTACCTAAGAGTCTTAACGAATTTATTACGTTTGTCATGCATATTGATAATAGGTTAAGACTCAGAGAAGTCACCAGAAGCAAGACCAGACGTACGGCTATGTCCCTAGCACCTCAATTCTCTAAACCTGTTTTGTCTAACCTCCCTGTACAGTCCGAACCCGAACCTATGCAGTTGGGGGTCACTAGACTGTCAGAGGCCGAAAAACAGTATAGGAGAAGGGAGGGGTTATGCCTATATTGCGGTAGAAAGGGACATATGATAACTAATTGTCAGTGCGTCCGGAAAACTTCCGCACCTAAGAACCTTAAGGGGACAGATCTTAGGTGTGATGGAGTTGTCCTCTAACAAAAACAAAAGTAGATTCCTCCTTGAGGTATCTATTTCCCTTGATAACAAGAAGTTTTCTTGCAGTGCCCTAATGGACTCAGGTGCTGCTGGAAATTTTATTGATGTCCAGTTTATTAGGGGTAATGAGATACCGGTCAGGGAGAGACCTACGCTGCTAGCTGTAGAGGCTATTGATGGTAGACCACTCACACAACCGCTTATAACCCACAAAACTGTCCCTATTACGATCTCCATTGGGGCCTCCCATAGGGAGGAGATGACGTTTCAGGTTATTACTTCTCCATCATGTCCTATCATATTAGGGTTTCCGTGGCTGAGTAAGCACAATCCCTATATTGACTGGGCTAATGGGGAGATATTAGAATGGGATAAAGAGTGTATGGGGAGATGTATAAAACCAGTACTAAAGAGATTGGATACTATTGACCTTCCCACTACCACTCCCCAAACTCCTGGAGTTCCCATACAATACCGAGAACTTCAGGAGGTGTTTAACAAGGCTCAATCCGATGTATTGCCTCCCCACAGAGCATATGACTGTGCCATTAACCTGTTTCCAGGCGCTATGCCACCTAAGGGGGCAGTTTATGCCTTATCTCCCCAGGAGAGTAAAATAATGGAGGAATACATCAAAGAATCCTTGAGCAAAGGGCACATAAGAAAGTCATCCTCACCAGCTGGTGCAGGATTCTTTTTTGTTGAGAAAAAGGGTGGTGAGTTACGCCCTTGCATAGACTACAGGGCACTTAATAAAATCACTGTAAAAAATGCATACCCTATTCCACTCATTTCTGAATTGTTCGATAGACTTCAGGGAGCTAAAGTATTTACTAAGCTTGACCTTAGGAGCGCTTACAATTTGGTTAGAATTAAAGAGAATCATGAGTGGAAGACGGCATTTAATACCCGTAGTGGACACTATGAATATCTGGTTATGCCATTTGGGTTATGCAACGCCCCGGCCGTATTCCAAGACTTTATAAATGATGTACTCAGGGAATTCATTTACTCATTTGTCTTGGTTTATTTGGACGATATTTTGGTGTATTCCCCTGATCTTCAAACTCACCACTCCCATGTGAAACAGGTTCTGCAGACGTTGTTGAAAAATAAACTTTATTGTAAATTAGAAAAGTGCATATTTGACCAGCCTGAAGTCCACTTTTTGGGTTACAACATCTCTGCATCGGGATTTCAAATGGATCCTAAAAAACTAGAGGCTGTACTACACTGGCCATTACTCTCTGGTTTAAAAGCCATTCAAAGGTTTATTGGTTTTGCCAACTATTACAGAAGATTCATCAAGGGATTTTCTTCTGTAATAGCCCCAATCACAAATATGACTCGCAAAGGGGTTAGTAGCACGGTATGGTCCAAAGAGGCTGTGAATGCTTTTGAGACTCTTAAACAAAGATTTGCCTCTGTGGACATACTAAAACATCCCGACACTAGTAAACCTTTTATATTGGAGGTTGATGCATCCGAGACAGGGGTAGGGGCTGTTCTCTCTCAGAGAGAAAGCCAGGGAACACCATTGCATCCTTGTGGCTACTTCTCCAGAAAGATGTCTCCTGCTGAGCGCAACTATGATATTGGCAATAGAGAACTGTTGGCCATTATTCTTGCCCTCAAGGAGTGGCGACATCTTTTGGAGGGTTCCAAGGACCCCCTGTTGATCATAACCGACCACAAAAATCTGGCATATATAGGGGATGCCAAACGTTTGTCTTCCAGACAGGCTAGATGGTCACTGTTCCTTTCACGTTTTAACTTTCTCATTACTTATAGACCTGGTTCTAAAAATACCAAGGCTGATGCCTTGTCCAGGCAATTTGATAATGAGTCAGCTCCGGAACAGATGACATCTCCTATTATTCCACCAGAGTGTATTATTGCTACTACTGTCCTCTCACTGTCTTCTCCACTGCTTGGCACCATACTGGAGGCCCAGCCTCAGGCGCCCAGTGGTAAACCGTGTGATAAACTGTTCGTTCCCCTATGTGAAAGGGTTAATATCATGAAAGTGTTCCATGACAATATAACTGCTGGACACCCGGGCATCAATAAGTCCACTGCCGCGATCACTAGATCATTTTGGTGGGATTCACTCAGGAAAGATGTAAAGGAGTATGTGCAGGCATGTTCTGTGTGTGCAGTTTCTAAGGTGACTCATGCACTTCCTTGTGGCCTGTTGCAGCCTCTTCCTGTTCCTGAGATTCCATGGTCCCACCTATCCATGGACTTTATTGTTGAGCTTCCTAGCTCTGCTGGGTTCACTACTATTCTCATGGTTGTAGACCGATTTTCTAAGATGGCTCACTTCATTCCTCTCAAGAAGTTGCCATCTTCGCAAGATTTGGTCCTAATTTTCATACGTGAAATTGTCCGTTTGCATGGCATCCCCCACAATATTGTGTCTGATAGGGGCTCTCAGTTTGTGTCCAGGTTCTGGAGGGCGTTCAGTAAACAATTGGGGATTGATCTCTCCTTCTCCTCCTCCTACCATCCACAGACCAATGGTACAGCTGAGAGGGCTAACCAGTCATTAGAAGTTTATTTGCGTTGTTTTATTAATAGCACACAAGACAATTGGTCTGAACTACTCCCGTGGGCCGAGTTCACTAGAAACAATGCTGTTCATGACTCCTCTGGGCACAGTCCATTTTTTGTCAATAATGGTAGGCATCCTACGGTTCTCCCTACGGTATTTTCTGATACTGCCATTCCTGCTCTGGATGAGCGTCTGGCCTCCATTCGGGATACCTGGGTTAAGGTTCAAACTGCTCTAGGGGCTGCTGCTGAACGCTTCAAACATTTTGCTGATAAGCGTAGGAGTGCCAACCCGGTGTACCAAGTGGGGGACCGGGTTTGGTTGTCATCTCGCAACATCAAGCTTAAGGTCCCTAGCATGAAGTTTGCCCCCAGATTCCTTGGTCCCTATAGAGTGCTTCGTAGGATCAATCCAGTGTCTTACTCTCTGGCTCTTCCTGCATCTTTAGGGATTCCCAACACTTTTCATGTGTCCTTACTCAAACCTCTTGTCTGCAATAGATATACTGTTCCTTGTGTTCCTCCCCCTCCGGTGGTGGTGGGTGGTCAGGAAGAGTATGAGGTATCTTCTATCGTGGATTCTAGGTTTTCTCGGGGCACTTTACAGTACTTGGTTGTTTGGAAAGGTTACGGTCCTGCTGATCGTTCTTGGGTTTCGGCTCCTGACCTGCATGCGGGCCGTAAGATCCGCGCTTTTCACGCTAAATTTCCTCTCAAGCCTGGTCCTGTCCGCCCGGTGGGCGTTCTTCAGGTGGGGGGTAATGTCACATATTCATCCGCTTATAGAAATGTGGTTAATGACATTTACTGTCCACACAGGAAAAGTTGTGCCGAGCAGCAACCTAATCCACAGAAGGGTTAATGCTGAGCAGTAATTGTGCAAATGAAACCTGGTGTCATGTATTCATCCACTTAGAGAAAAGTGATTAATGACATTTACTGTCCACACAGGAAAAGTTGTGCTGAGCAGCAACCTAATCCACAGAAGGGTTAATGCTGAGCAGTAATTGTGCAAATGAAACCTGGTGTCATGTATTCATCCGCTTAGAGAAAAGTGATTAATGACATTTACTGTCCACACAGGAAAAGTTGTGCCGAGCAGCAACCTAATCCACAGAAGGGTTAATGCTGAGCAGCAATTATGCAAATGAAACCTGGTAACTGACTTTGGGGTCAAAGGCCGGTTACAGCCTATCAGAACTAAAGGAGGGGTATTTAGGCCCAGTTCTCAGCCTGCTCAGTGCCCTGTCGTGGTTTCCCTTGTGGTTGTCTGAGAGCGCGTTCCTGTTTATAGTTTTCTACCTGGTTTTTGACTTTGGCTTTGTTTATTGACTTCTCTATATTCTGGTATCCTGACTCCTGGCTTTCCTCATCGCTGTGTCCCTTTCTGTGTTCCCTGACCTCGGCTAGTATTTTTGACTATTCTTTGTACGTTAAATCCGGCCATTCTAAGGACCGGTAATACGTTACTTATTTGTCATCCGTGCTGTACAGTTCTACGTGCTGGATCAAACAGTAATCCTGACATTACGACATGGCCATAGATCCTGTAGAACTGTGTCAGCACATAGCTGCTTGCGAGAGGAAATTAGAGGAGAATGATCACCGCATGGATCAATTCACTCAGGCTTTAAGTACGCTTCTCGCTAGAACGGAGCATCTGCAGCCTGCAGCGTCTCCTCCTATAGCACCTCTACCCTGTGTACCTCCACCCACTGTTAATATGACTCCTAGCATCTCCTTATCACCATCCCTACAGTTTGATGGCAATATCCAGGAATGCAGGGGTTTTCTTAATCAGGTGGAGTACCATTTTGAGGCCTCACCAGGGTCATTCCCCATGGACAGAGCAAGAATTGGTTATCTAATGAATCAATTAAAGGGCAAGGCCCTGGCCTGGGCTAATCCGTTGTGGGAGAATAATCGGAGCATAGCTCATAATTACCAGGAATTCCTTGCCGAATTCAAGCTCACGTTTGAGCCATTGGGTAGAGAGGATGACGCCTCCACTGCCCTAATGCACATCAGACAAGGTAACTGGTCTATCTCGGATTATGCTATTGAATTCCGTACCTTAGCTTCCGAGGTAGACTGGACTAACAATGGGTTAATCTCAGCATTCAAAAAGGGTCTCTCAGAGACTATACTAGATGAGATAGCCGCTAAAGAATTACCTAAGAGTCTTAACGAATTTATTACGTTTGTCATGCATATTGATAATAGGTTAAGACTCAGAGAAGTCACCAGAAGCAAGACCAGACGTACGGCTATGTCCCTAGCACCTCAATTCTCTAAACCTGTTTTGTCTAACCTCCCTGTACAGTCCGAACCCGAACCTATGCAGTTGGGGGTCACTAGACTGTCAGAGGCCGAAAAACAGTATAGGAGAAGGGAGGGGTTATGCCTATATTGCGGTAGAAAGGGACATATGATAACTAATTGTCCAGTGCGTCCGGAAAACTTCCGCACCTAAGAACCTTAAGGGGACAGATCTTAGGTGTGATGGAGTTGTCCTCTAACAAAAACAAAAGTAGATTCCTCCTTGAGGTATCTATTTCCCTTGATAACAAGAAGTTTTCTTGCAGTGCCCTAATGGACTCAGGTGCTGCTGGAAATTTTATTGATGTCCAGTTTATTAGGGGTAATGAGATACCGGTCAGGGAAAGACCTACGCCGCTAGCTGTAGAGGCTATTGATGGTAGACCACTCACACAACCGCTTATAACCCACGAAACTGTCCATATTACGTTCTCCATTGGGACCTTTCAGGTTATTCATCTCCATCATGTCCTATCATATTAGGGTTTCCGTGGCTGAGTAAGCACAATCCCTATATTGACTGGGCTAATGAGGAGATATTAGAATGGGGTAAAGAGTGTATGGAGAGATGTATAAAACCAGTACTAAAGAGATTGGATACTATTGACCTTCCCACTACCACTCCCCAAACTCCTGGAGTTCCCATACAATACCGAGAACTTCAGGAGGTGTTTAACAAGGCTCAATCTGATGTATTGCCTCCCCACAGAGCATATGACTGTGCCATTAACCTGTTTCCAGGCGCTATGCCACCTAAGGGGGCAGTTTATGCCTTATCTCCCCAGGAGAGTAAAATAATGGAGGAATACATCAAAGAATCCTTGAGCAAAGGGCACATAAGAAAGTCATCCTCACCAGCTGGTGCAGGATTCTTTTTTGTTGAGAAAAAGGGTGGTGAGTTACGCCCTTGCATAGACTACAGGGCACTTAATAAAATCACTGTATAAAATGCATACCCTATCCCACTCATTTCCGAATTGTTCGATAGACTTCAGGGAGCTAAAGTATTTACTAAGCTTGACCTTAGGAGCGCTTACAATTTGGTTAGAATTAAAGAGAATCATGAGTGGAAGACGGCATTTAATACCCGTAGTGGACACTATGAATATCTGGTAATGCCATTTGGGTTATGCAACGCCCCGGCCGTATTCCAAGACTTTATAAATGATGTACTCAGGGAATTCATTTACTCATTTGTCTTGGTTTATTTGGACGATATTTTGGTGTATTCCCCTGATCTTCAGACTCACCACTCCCATGTGAAACAGGTTCTGCAGACGTTGTTGAAAAATAAACTTTATTGCAAATTAGAAAAGTGCATATTTGACCAGCCTGAAGTCCACTTTTTGGGTTACAACATCTCTGCATCGGGATTTCAAATGGATCCTAAAAAACTAGAGGCTGTACTACACTGGCCATTACCCTCTGGTTTAAAAGCCATTCAAAGGTTTATTGGTTTTGCCAACTATTACAGAAGATTCATCAAGGGATTTTCTTCTGTAATAGCCCCAATCACAAATATGACTCGCAAAGGGGTTAGTAGCACGGTATGGTCCAAAGAGGCTGTGAATGCTTTTGAGACTCTTAAACAAAGATTTGCCTCTGTGGACATACTAAAACATCCCGACACTAGTAAACCTTTTATATTGGAGGTTGATGCATCCGAGACAGGGGTAGGGGCTGTTCTCTCTCAGAGAGAAAGCCAGGGAACACCATTGCATCCTTGTGGCTACTTCTCCAGAAAGATGTCTCCTGCTGAGCGCAACTATGATATTGGCAATAGAGAACTGTTGGCCATTATTCTTGCCCTCAAGGAGTGGCGACATCTTTTGGAGGGTTCCAAGGACCCCCTGTTGATCATAACCGACCACAAAAATCTGGCATATATAGGGGATGCCAAACGTTTGTCTTCCAGACAGGCTAGATGGTCACTGTTCCTTTCACGTTTTAACTTTCTCATTACTTATAGACCTGGTTCTAAAAATACCAAGGCTGATGCCTTGTCCAGGCAATTTGATAATGAGTCAGCTCCGGAACAGGTGACATCTCCTATTATTCCACCAGAGTGTATTATTGCCACTACTGTCCTCTCACTGTCTTCTCCACTGCTTGGCACCATACTGGAGGCCCAGCCTCAGGCGCCCAGTGGTAAACCGTGTGATAAACTGTTCGTTCCCCTATGTGAAAGGGTTAATATCATGAAAGTGTTCCATGACAATATAACTGCTGGACACCCGGGCATCAATAAGTCCACTGCCGCGATCACTAGATCATTTTGGTGGGATTCACTCAGGAAAGATGTAAAGGAGTATGTGCAGGCATGTTCTGTGTGTGCAGTTTCTAAGGTGACTCATGCACTTCCTTGTGGCCTGTTGCAGCCTCTTCCTGTTCCTGAGATTCCATGGTCCCACTTATCCATGGACTTTATTGTAGAGCTTCCTAGCTCTGCTGGGTTCACTACTATTCTCATGGTTGTAGACCGATTTTCTAAGATGGCTCACTTCATTCCTCTCAAGAAGTTGCCATCTTCGCAAGATTTGGTCCTAATTTTCATACGTGAAATTGTCCGTTTGCATGGCATCCCCCACAATATTGTGTCTGATAGGGGCTCTCAGTTTGTGTCCAGGTTCTGGAGGGCGTTCAGTAAACAATTGGGGATTGATCTCTCCTTCTCCTCCTCCTACCATCCACAGACCAATGGTACAGCTGAGAGGGCTAACCAGTCATTAGAAGTTTATTTGCGTTGTTTTATTAATAGCACACAAGACAATTGGTCCGAACTACTCCCGTGGGCCGAGTTCACTAGAAACAATGCTGTTCATGACTCCTCTGGGCACAGTCCATTTTTTGTCAATAATGGTAGGCATCCTACGGTTCTCCCTGCGGTATTTTCTGATACTGCCATTCCTGCTCTGGATGAGCGTCTGGCCTCCATTCGGGATACCTGGGATAAGGTTCAAACTGCTCTGGGGGCTGCTGCTGAACGCTTCAAACATTTTGCTGATAAGCGTAGGAGTGCCAACCCGGTGTACCAAGTGGGGGACCGGGTTTGGTTGTCATCTCGCAACATCAAGCTTAAGGTCCCTAGCATGAAGTTTGCCCCCAGATTCCTTGGTCCCTATAGAGTGCTTCGTAGGATCAATCCAGTGTCTTACTCTCTGGCTCTTCCTGCATCTTTAGGGATTCCCAACACTTTTCATGTGTCCTTACTCAAACCTCTTGTCTGCAATAGATATACTGTTCCTTGTGTTCCTCCCCCTCCGGTGGTGGTGGGTGGTCAGGAAGAGTATGAGGTATCTTCTATCGTGGATTCTAGGTTTTCTCGGGGCACTTTACAGTACTTGGTTGTTTGGAAAGGTTACGGTCCTGCTGATCGTTCTTGGGTTTCGGCTCCTGACCTGCATGCGGGCCGTAAGATCCGCGCTTTTCACGCTAAATTTCCTCTCAAGCCTGGTCCTGTCCGCCCGGTGGGCGTTCTTCAGGTGGGGGGTAATGTCACGTATTCATCCGCTTATAGAAATGTGGTTAATGACATTTACTGTCCACACAGGAAAAGTTGTGCCGAGCAGCAACCTAATCCACAGAAGGTTTAATGCTGAGCAGTAATTGTGCAAATGAAACCTGGTCTCATGTATTCATCCGCTTATAGAAAAGTGGTTAATGACATTTACTGTCCACACAGGAAAAGTTGTGCCGAGCAGCAACCTAATCCACAGAAGGGTTAATGCTGAGCAGCAATTATGCAAATGAAACCTGGTAACTGACTTTGGGGTCAAAGGCCGGTTACAGCCTATCAGAAAGAAAGGAGGGGTATTTAGGCCCAGTTCTCAGCCTGCTCAGTGCCCTGTCGTGGTTTCCCTTGTGGTTGTCTGAGAGCGCGTTCCTGTTTATAGTTTTCTACCTGGTTTTTGACTTTGGCTTTGTTTATTGACTTCTCTATATTCTGGTATCCTGACTCCTGGCTTTCCTCATCGCTGTGTCCCTTTCTGTGTTCCCTGACCTCGGCTAGTATTTTTGACTATTCTTTGTACGTTAAATCCGCCCATTCTAAGGACCGGTAATACGTTACTTATTTGTCATCCGTGCTGTACAGTTCTACGTGCTGGATCAAACAGTAATCCTGACACGGTGTAAGTCAGAGGGGCATTTGGTAATGTCGGGGTTGAAGGGTACAAGGCATCTGTCGGGTTAATATAGGACTTCGGCGAGGCTGTTTTATAGTAAGTTCCGGTCTAGGGGCAGTAAGGTAAGGAGAATGAGGCGGGTTAATTTTACCGGGCGGAAGTTCAGTCAACAGGATGTTGTGGGCCGGGCTGGGAGGAGCCTGATCAAGAACCAGAAGTGACATTAATTCCGGATATATAGAACTAGTGGAGGTAGGTACCGGAAGGGGAGGACTCAGGGCAAGTGGGCTGGGCTCTAAACTAGATGAATGAGTGGGTAGGGACAATGAGAAAGGGCAACACCAGCAGCACCTCCTCTAACCTTAGAGGAGGAGTAAGGGGGTGGGGAGGGAAGTTCAGACTCAGAGGGAGAGTCTAAAATGGGCAGGGTTGCGGCCCTGATGGACAGGCGAGTCCTGGCCACCATGAGGCGACATTGCTCCTCGTGGCATACCTTAATCCATTTAGGCAATTCTTCCACAATCTGTTTCCAACAATCAATATACGGAAACTGATCATAGAATTCAGGCCTACTAGATACAACCGCGTGCACATGTTGCACTAGAGTTAGATCAAGACTACCATGTGGAGGCCATGTGGTCACCAAGATAGGCCACTCTCTACTACATAATGTAGTCAAACGCTTTGGGGATAATTTCACCCCAAAATCACAAACTTTATATCCCTTTGCAAAGTTTTTCAACATACACGACAAGGGATCAACAATCTTTGAGTCAGACGCTCCCATACTGGCAACGGAGCGTCTAATACAAAGAAGCACAATACCACTAACACACTTCCAACGATCACACTTGTTTCCCTGGCAACAGCAGCACGTGGCACAGTTGCTAGGCCAAACACACACACACACAAAAACACACAGAGAATTCTCGTACATACAGTGATATCACGTCTCACTCACAAAGATTATCAAACACTAGATACTTATCTCTGTAACTATAAATCAAACCCTACAATTATCCACATTATAAATCAACTTTTAACTAACCGACTATATCACATTCTAGTAACTTCATCTTTACAATCAGTGGTTATGGTACGGTTAGCAAGTATTTATAATACAGTTTTAAAGTCACAGATCAGTTAGTAACAGTAATGGTGTTACACATATAACATAAGACAACAGTTTTTAGTAATTTTTACACAACGTCAGTAGTTATAGTACATGTTAATGGTTATAATACCGTGCGCTATTATACAGTATACACACAAGTTACACTCCCACTAGATGGCAGAGCTCAAGCTTTCTAGCAGGACATACAATTCACCAACTACAGTATATTTAACAACATTTACAATAATCCCAACTATTCTAATTGGCCAGCCCCTCGAGAACTATCAAACTATTTACACCAGGATTCAGGTAGTCTACGCTGCCCAAGCACCACATATAGCGAACTAGTGGGCGGAATTTACAACAGTACCCATTTAGTCTATCTACTCTATCAATAGTCTAGTGGCTGAATTTACAACCGCGCACACTTAGCCAAGATAGGTTGAGAACTAGAAGACGGAATGTACACCAAAATCTGCTTAGTCTCGCCGGCCTCCCCGACCTAGCGACCGAAATGCACACCTAGACACGTTAGTTAAGACAGGACACCGGTGTCTGGCATAAACTATTTACACCAAGATTTAGCCTGACCCAAACCACCAATATTAGACGGGCTGACTACAGAGCGTCTAATTTCCAGATAAGTTTTGCGCCTTCACTTCTTCCCTCCACAGGGAGTGGGCAATCCAATAACCGGTTCCAAATATAAAACCCCTTGTGGGCCTACCACTCTAACGGTATCAGTCTTACCTCTTCGTTCCTGAACCTGGGCTCACACTCATCGACGGGGCACCCCGGTACTTACTACGTATAGGCCGATGATCTCCTGGGCGAAGCAGCTCAGTGGCGCTGAGATGAAAGGATGTCCACGCAGACGTTCAGAGGTGCTGCCGTAGAGAACGTTGGTAAAAGGTTTACCGTCTCAAATCTCTGCGCCAGCTTCCGTGCGATGAGGTTCCCGGACCCAATGCACCAAAGATGTAACAGAGTAAACTTGCAGAAGCCAGACACAGAGAGATGGATGCAAGTTTTCAGGAAGTAAGAGGTCTTTATTAACATACCGATCGGGCCTCAGATAAACTAACGTTCCGAAACAGGTCTGAGGGCCGAACACATGGAGTACATGCTTTTTATAGAACTATAACTCCTCCCATTAATAGCTCCACCCGCACAGACCCTTAACCAATCAGTGGACAGGATTTGGATTTCCTCATATGGGCAGACCACATGGCTCATCCGAAACAAAGGAGAAAGGAGTGTAATTTCAGTTCCTGCATTCCTGCACATGCTCAGTACATTGATGACAGTATCTTAGCTACGTGTAACTAACTAACTGATACAACATACACATATGCCACGTGGAAATCTCGGACTACTAAATTTACATTTCACCGAAATTCCATCACAGTTGTGCTTTATAGTTATATCCCTTAGTATAGTAAAAAGAAAATATAAAACAAGCAGACATGAAAATCTGCTATAAAACTATTTAACACATAAACCTACCATTTGCAAAATACTTACACAGAAGTCATAAGCAGTATTGAGTGCTATAATCCTGTGATGATTTACACTATTTGGTGTGTACTATAGATAAGATGCAGCACTTGATATATCGGTGAAAATAACACCATGATATTTCTAGCAACCTGAAAAGAGGTCCTTGGCTGACAGACCTCCACCCCCACCCCCACACCTTTCTGGACAGGAAGACCCATTTTGGGTGTCGGCAGTGATGAAAGTGGCATTACTAGCAGACCCCTTTAGGCCTGACCACCTCTATTCAGAGTTCATAATGTAACTCCTCTACTATTTAATCCATTCATGCACCATTTCTTCACCAAAACTAACAGGTCCACTCACCCCAGCAGCTTCCCAAATGGTCCTTATAACCCCCAATTCCATCACTGACCACGTCCTCCCACTACCACACCACGTTCCTCCAGCAAACCTCGTCATTCTCCACATGCCCACCACCAGGTGAGGAAGGCTGAACTTGATGGACGCAAGTCTCTTTTCAGCTATGTAACTATCCATGTTGCCTTCTTTGTAAGTTATACTCCACTCACAACCTTCCTGGCTTACATTTTCACTTTGCCTACTGAATCTCTTTCCCAATTACTGACAAAACACATCTAAGATGGCTGCCAGTGGCACACAGAGTCTAAAGCCATAGATTGAGTGACAGACAGACAGTCCCCTTGCTTCCTATCTCTGTGTTAGTCTCAATAATGTACTTGTTGGAGGAGTATGATATGCACTGATGCCAATGTGCTAGCAGTGAAGCGAGCATGTCAGCATCAGCACCGGTAATTGCCATGCCAAGGACCACTATAGGCACCCAGACCACTTCAGCTCAATGAAGTGGTCTGAATGCCAGGTCCATCTACGGTTAACCCTGAAGCTGTAAGCATAGCAGTTTCAGAGAAACTGCTATCTTTATACTAGGGTTAATTCAGCCTCTAGTGGCTGTCTCATTGACAGCCGCTAGAGGTGCTTCCGCGCTTCTCACTGTGATTTTCACAGTGAGAAGACGCCAGCGTCCATAGGAAAGCATTGAGAAATGCTTTCCTACGGACTGATTGAATGCGCACATGGCTCTTGCCGTGTATGCGAATTCAGCGGATGACTTGGAAGAGGGAGGAGAGTACCCAGCGCCGAGGGAGCCCGATGCTGGAGAAAGGTAAGAATTTAACCCCTCTCCCCCCCCTTCAGCCCGGCAGGAGGGGGGCCCTGAGGTGGGGGGGGACCCAAAGACCCTATAAAGCCAGGAAAACTAGTTTGTTTTCCTGGCACTATAGTGGTCCTTTAAGGAACTGACCCCAAGCAGGACCACTTCACAAACACACACAGCCAAACCCCATGTACAGCCACACTCAGGCAGCCTCACACACACAATTACACTCCACCAACTCCACACATACATATCACACTCAGCTGACCAACACAATTACACAGAATCACACTCAGCTAACAACTGCACAATTACACTCAGCCACAAGACACATCCACTCAAGTGTACTGCGTGGAGTGCGCAAGGAGGGGCGATGTTGTGGACAAAAATATTAACCCAATCCATGTTAGTAAAATGCCTATTTACTCAACATAACTATAATCAGCATTATTCAACTTTCTATGTGATATACCTAAAATGGCCGCTAGGGAGTTTCCCCTTTGACATCAACTAACACCCTCATTAACAAAATGGCGCTGGAATCTGGGGGAGACCTCCAAGATACCAGTGACATAACACCCGGTAGGAAGAGCACTAAATGAACCACTTAACACCTAACCAATTATTGATGTATTATTCCATGTTATCTCTGACAATGCATATTGTGACGAGACCAATCTCGCCACATTGCATTGGAGAAGCCTGGTTGCTCACCTGTTGCCTTTGGATTATGGCCCCATGTTAAAAGGCTTGATTTTCCCCTGCAACGACATTAAAGCCGGGTCATTTGGTGCTTGCCCTGTTTGAGCGGTGATACCCCAGATAGCTATGCCATGGAGCCCATTCGTATAATGAAAGACTATGGGAAAGACTTTGGCTCCATGGCAATTGAACTGTATGTGTGTGCTCTGAGCGTCATTCAGTAATATTGTGCGCTCAGATCTGAGCTATCTGGGGATATGTTGAATGTACCTGTTTTGTGCAATGGCTGCACAGTTATGTTTTTATGTGTTTTATTGTATTTTGATGCCATGTGTTCAATGGAGTTTTGCCTCTGTCCTTGGAGATAATTGGATTACTTCCCAATTATCTCCAGGATAGAAGACTCTGTGGAACTGGTTTTGGGCTGAAAAGCCATGCTTCCTTTGGTCACAAAGGACAACGATCTATCTTTTGAACCACTGGACCAATTTGTATGATTTTGACATATGTTTGTATTTGGAGTATGTTGATTCTGAAAATGTAAGATATATGTGAATACGATGCATACTTTTCAAGTTATGAATAATGTGGAAAAATTGTATTTCTCTGCTTGTTATAATTACATTACCCATTGTGTAAGGTAATTGTATCACAGGCAGAGAGGAGGATTTTGTGTGGGAGGGTCTGACTGTATTGTATGTCAGGCTGGTCAAAAGTGGTAAGTGGTGTCCCTCAGGGTTCTGTTTTGGGACCACTTCTATTTAACATATTTATAAATGATCTTGAAATAGGCATTGAAAGCCATGTATCAGTGTTTGCAGATAACACAAAACTTTGTAAAGTAATAAAATGTGAGCAGGATATTGCTTTGCTGCAGAGAGATTTGGATAGATTGGGGGACTGGGCACTAAAATGGCAGATTAAATTTAACATAGAGAAATGCAAAGTTATGCACTTTGGGGTTAAGAATGCACAAGCAATTTACACACTAAATGGTAGTGAATTAGGGATAACCACACACGAGAAGGATTTGGGAATTGTTATAGACAACAAATTAGGCAGCAATATGCAATGTCAATCTGCAGTTGCTAAGGCCAGTAAGATTTTGTCATGTATAAATAGGGGCATAAATTCTCGGGATGAAAATATAATTTTGCCTCTTTATAAATCGCTGGTAAGACCACACCTTGAATATGCTGTGCAATTTTGGGCGCCTGTTCTAAAGAAGGATATCATGGCACTGGAGAGGGTCCAGAGACGAGCTACAAAATTGCTAAAAGGAATGGAGCATTTTAGTTATGAAGAAAGGTTAAAAAAATTAAATCTGTTTAGTTTGGAAAAACGGCGGCTGAGAGGGGATATGATAATTTTATACAAATATATTCGTGGCCAGTACAAATCTTTATCTGGAAATCTATTCATAAACAGGGCTATACATAGGACACGAGGTCACACATTTAGGCTGGAAGAATGGAGATTTCATCTAAGGCAAAGAAAAGTTTTTTTTTACAGTAAGAACAATAAGGATATGGAATTCTCTGTCTGAAGAGGTGGTTTTGTCAGAGTCCATACAGATGTTTAAACTGAAATTGGATAAATACTTATAAAAACATAACATACAGGGATATAATTTCTAATTAGTGGGGTAATAGCTGCTTGATCCAAGGAGACATCATACTGCTATTTTGGGGTCAACAAGGAATTTTTTCCTAGTTTGTGGCAAAATTGGAAGCGCTTCAGACCAGGTTTTTTTGCCTTCTTTTGGATCAACAGCAACAACATTTGTGAGGAAGGCTGAACTTGATGGACGCAACTCTCTTTTCAGCTATGTAACTATGCATGTGTTTATTGGTTGTGTTCCAAAACCCTGTGGGTGGTACTAATGTGTATATAAAAACAATAAACCCACAGCTCTGTCTGTTCACTGCTTGACCCTCAACATGGAGCTTTGTCTCGTTCTTGGGGGGATTTATTATATGCTGTTCCAGTTTGACTGCTAGGAGTGTAAACCTATTCGTATGGTTTTGCCTATTCGGCTGTTTACAGCATTCAAATGGTTCCAGTTCGGTGGATTGGTGTCTAGAGTAGCTGTGCCTGTGTCTCTGGAAGGGAAGATCTACTAAACGGCGGTTTAACCCTTTTATGCGGAGAGTGACATTACACAAATGATGTAATTTTGCTTTATAAGGGACATGCCGTCCCCCCAGAAAAAACATTCCTCAAGTTTTTCTTTAACCCGAAACCTGTGTCTGGTGTGAATTACTTTAGGAGCGTGCATGCATTACTTCTTTAATTTGGCAGGGGGCAGATACGCAAGATAATCAATTTATTAATTGATTCCACATCATTTGGCGCCCAACGTGGGGCACCGGATCTCGCCGGTTCGGACGGCTGGAAAACGGGACCGAAGCGGACCTCCGAAAAGTGGGACAACCAGAGCCTGATCACCTTCTAAATAGAGCAGTTTGCCTGTATTTTCCTATTTTGTGTTGGTCTGTCTCCGTGTCCACTTCCGGCTTCCAGAAGGCTACAAGACAGGTAATCTCTAATCCGGTGCCTTTTAAAACGAACCTGTCGATTGTCTATCTGCCTCCTGAGTGTATGTGTGAGACAGCTGGTGTGTGGTTTATGCTTTATTATCATTATAGCTTGACTGCCTAGCGGTAGAGGGCTGGGGATTTGATTCCACATCAGGCGATAATGGTGGCACTTCTTCTACTCTTGCACGTGGGTCCTGTGATTCCTAGCTACGCACCTGACGACGGGCAAAAAAGAGAATAAGATACACTAAAGGGTGTAAGATACACGACAGTAAGCTAACACATTTGAAAGGAGAGATAAGAGACAAATGAGGGGGTAATAACAACAAAAGTGGCAATGAGAACAACAAAAGGGGCATAAATTCCCCCAAAAGGGGAGGAAGACACAGAAATGGGGGTTTAGGAAACATAAAGGCCACCCCAGGCAAATACTTAAAATGTGCTTTCACCTGTAGCCAAAAATCCTTGCACCAGCCCTGAACTCGATAACATTTTATGACATTTTAAGTGTCAAATGGTCTGTGAAATTTGTTTTGAAAACTAGTAGAAACCATTACCAATAGATTAGCTGAATTTTACAAATGACATTATTTAATTGTTTTTATTGTTGACCATGTTCATGCTGTTTTCCTTTTTTTTTTTTTTTATTCTATTTTTATTTTTTTTTTAAAGAAACCTATAACAATATTAAGCTGTCATGTATTTCACAGTCACATCAGGCCCTGTCTATAAGCTAGCACTGGGGCCCAGCACGCTGGGGGTTAAGGATGGCTACACTTGTTGAAGCTGAGCCTGGGTGTGGGTGGGCGTGGCCTATCTCCCTCCATGTAACCCCTGACCCGGCCGGTCTAACGGCACAGTCGCGAGGACTCTCTGGGAGGCGGTTATACGAGGACCCTGTAGCAGCGCACTGACTGACTCGCACAGGAGACATGGCTACGGGCACACCGGGCAGGAGCACGGCACAGGGACCGGCGGCGGGGGCTCAATCCCCGGGCAGTCCGACCCGCCTGAGCCGGCTGCAGGAGAAGGAGCAGCTGCGGCACCTGAATGACCGGCTGGCCGCCTACATCGAGCGGGTCCGCTCCCTGGAGTCCGACAAGGCCGGCCTGAAACGGCAGCTGGAGGAGCAGGAGGAGGAGTTCGTGCGGGAGGTGAGCAACCTCAAACTGCTCTATGAGACCGAGCTGGCCGACGCCAGGAAACTGCTGGACCAGACCGCCAACGAGAGGGCCAGGCTGCAGGTGGACCTGGGCCAAGTCCGGGAGGATCACCGGCTACTGCACAACAGGTAAGACCACCCTGCCCCGCCGCTAGACAGCCCTCCCTGCCCCGCCGCTAGACAGCCCTCCCTGCCCCACTGCCATAGGACAGCTCCCCTCCCCTGCCCCCGGCCGCTAGACAGCCTCCCCTGCCCCTCAGCTAGACAGCCCCCTCCCCTGCCCCGGGCCGTGACAGCCCTCCTCCCCTGCCCCCAGCCCCTGACTAGCCCTCCACAGCCCCTCCCTGCCCCCACAGCTAGCCCCTCCCTGCCCCACTAGGCCCCGGGCCGCTAGACAGCCCCTCCCTGCCCCACTAGACAGCCCTCCCCTGCCCCTCACTGACAGCCCCCTCCCTGCCCCGCCGCTAGACAGCCCCCTCCCTGCCCCGCCGCCGGGCTGCCCTCCCTGCCCAAATGTGCTTTAACAAGATTCTCAAATGAGTGTATTTTCAGGGCTAGCATTTATACAGTTTGTCACGCAAGCAGCGAGATTTATAGTGTCCTTGTAGTTAATGGTAAATGCTTGTCTGACATTAAAAGATAAGCATTTGAATAAAGACGGGACAGGAACATCCTGAGATCGAGCAAGGTCGCACATCCTCTAGAAAGAAGACCATGGTACAAAATACATCTGCCAAAGTCAGCATAATTATTTCAAATATTATTTTAAAGCATATAAAGCAAAAAGAGTTTAGCTATTTCATATTCTTACAGTCAGCACTAATAACCTCAACATATGAGGAAAGGCATTTAGGGGTGATTATTTCTGATGCCTTAAAGGTAGGCAGACAATGTAATAGAGCAGCAGGAAATGCTAGCAGAATGCTTGGTTGTATAGGGAGAGGTATTAGCAGTAGAAAGAGGGAAGTGCTCATGCCATTGTACAGAACACTGGTGAGACCTCACTTGGAGTATTGTACACAGTACTGGAGACCGTATCTTCAGAAGGATATTGATACCTTAGAGAGGGTTCAGAGAAGGGCTACTAAACTGGTTCATGGATTGCGGGATAAAACTTACCAGGAAAGGTTAAAGGATCTTAACATGTATAGCTTGGAGGAAAGACGAGACAGGGGGGATATGATAGAAACATTTAAATATATAAAGGGAATCAACACAGTAAAGGAGGAGACTATATTTAAAAGAAGAAAAACTACCACAACAAGAGGACATAGTCTTAAATTAGAGGGACAAAGGTTTAAAAAGATCAGGAAGGATTACTTTACTGAGAGGGTAGTGGATGCATGGAATAGCCTTCTAGCTGAAGTGGTAGAGGTTAACACAGTAAAGGAGTTTAAGCATGCGTGGGATAGGCATAAGGCTATAAGATAAGGCTAGGGACTAATGAAAGTATTTAGAAAATTGGGCAAACTAGATGGGCCGAATGGTTCTTATCTGCCGTCACATTCTATGTTTCTATGATTATAAACCTTATTTAAGCATAAAATACAAATGAACAAGAAAAGTTAACTACTTCATATTCTTACATCCCCCTCTTTGAGCAAAAACTTGCTCATATTATCGGTTAACATTCTCCCAGGACAGAGAAATTTCCACATTATGGCATTCCTAAGCAATCATGTGGTTTACAAGAAACAAACTCAGCAGGGAAAAGACACTTAATACTTTTGCAGACAGATATATAGAAAATGGATGTTTAAGACAAAATGGAACTTGGGCTTATAGCAAATATATTATTGCAAATAGCTGACATGTTAACCAATTTTAAACAGACTAACCAGCTGGTCAGCTGTATCATAAGTCCTGTGTAAATATGGGCAAAGTGTATTATTCCCAACAGTTGTTTTCCTCCTTTGTCCACGGAAGCACATCTGGGGAAAACCTGAGTGGGGGCTGCTATCGTGTTAGACATGTCATCCCCTCACAGTTGACACCACTTGTTACTTATAATACCCGCACCTGTGAGTACATAGCTCAGGTATCGGGAGGAATTTGGAAACACTTCTTGCATATTAATTCATGAGATAAATTATAATCTAGCTTGAAATTCTGACAATCACAACCAGGACTTTGCGTCCTATATCTTTTAACCATTTCCCTGTTCCAAAGGTCCAGTCAAAACCAGTCATATCCTCACGCAGTTCCTCAAAACATGGTAATCCATCCTTGGCACACTCAACATATATCAAAAACACACATAGTACATCCATCCCTGGGTCAGCTAACACTTCCTCTCTCTCTGGCTAACTCTACAAAAATAAAAATAGTTCAATAGTTCAGAAAAATAGAATAAGTCTTTCACAGAGTATAAAGAAATCAGTTTAGACACCAGGTATTTTGTTCCATAAAATGGCTAAGGGTAGCAATATGGCTGACAACAAGACAATGTCAGCTTCCACATAGTTCTTCTTTTGTTTGCTGGATTTTCACCACAATGCTCTGTGCAACACCCCAATGGTTGAAAGGGTTATTACAGAACCAGCGGTATTAGACAGCACTGCACCTTCAGGACTTTCCAGGTTCTTGCGTGCAAAGTTTATGTCCTCATAAGTAAGTATCTCAGTTTCTTCGGCCTGCATGGATAATGACCAAACAGGTGTAATTGCAAAATACTTATTGCATGGTCAGCCAGAGAGATTGGTGTGTTGTCCCAGAAATCAGGCAGCACAAACACTCCAGGACGGTCTCTACAATCATACAAACACAAGGATCAATACAACATTAATTACCTAGGCTAAAACTTAAATTAGAGATTAAGGTTAAACCCTTAACTTGTGTAACATGTACTTCTCTTATATTTGCTTATATTTTATGCAATCTGTCTTCTATGAAGTTTTACATAATACCACTTTGGAATGCCTTTGTACGGATGAGAGAAGCACTCACTCTATAGAAATGCTTGTTAGGATGAATATTAAAACACTGACATATACATTCCCAATAAAACTCTGTTCCTAAACTTGAACCTTGATTTGATACTCAAAATTAATTACATTAATAATCCCGAATAATTCAATACTCTTGAATTAACACCTAAAACTATATAAAATATTAAAAACATGAACCATCTGTGTATTGTGTGGGTATAGGTTGGAAGCTGTGGTTGGTATTGAGGAATCTGTGGGGGTGGGTTTGGGCACTCATTTTTCCAGTGACCCTGCTATCAACAATTAGAACAGTGTGTTCCACCAACGCTGAAGTTGCTACCTCTACAAAAGTTAGACCCTTTGACCAAATCCTCTGCCTCTAAAACTTTTCTAAATCAATCTCCTATCACCTCCCAAATTACTTTGTCTCGCCTGCTTAGGATCACAATCCTTGTGACTGATACAACATACCTTTTCCCTCTTTCTTTCTATCAAAACAACCTGCTGTATCTTTCTCATGAATCTTCCCAAGAAATTCATTTTGGGTCAAAAAGGGCCATTCACAGACCAACAAGGAGGAAGCATATTCCATATGCAGGTCGGGATTACCGAACTCACATCCCCTCTTTGTGTATCCCTCTTTGTTTACCACACAGATATAATATTAATAAGCTTTTAAATGTTTAATTGTGTATATAAAAACACTAAGACTCTGCACATTTTTAAAACGCATATTGCTTCCTGTACCTGGTGCTGTGCAAGGATGTAGTTGGGACATACTTCAAATTGAGTATCAAAAGTCTAACCACAAAACTAAATATTATACACTTATCAAGAAAACAAGTTTAACCCGTTAGTGTGTACTTTGGATAGCCTCTTTGCATAATTTGGCTCCTAGTGAGATTATTATATTATTTATTAATCCTCTTCTGGATCTGCAAAATGCTTTCAATTTACCCATACAAATATAATACTTTAGTTTAGGAGATTAAGATTACCTCACTTATAAATTTCAAAAATTGTCCAATCTCTATTAAAAATAAAAATAATCAATGAGGCATACTAGATGAATCTTACTTTGACACAAACAATGCAATGTACTTTAAAAGTAGAGATAACTCTGAGCTGGACAATACTCCTCTACTAGAACTCCCTTTATGAGGGAGAGACATCTTGTCCATTCAATCCTTTTTATCAGTAAAATAATGACTTTCAGGATTAATCAATTTGCAAATGGAGACGTGGATCCACGATTTGAACAGCAGAAGAATGCGGGGCCCCTTTCACTTGGGATGTAACAAGTGCCTTTCTTGCTCCAGGAGCGATAGCATACAATTGTTTCATTCTAGCCGGCTGGACAGCATTTCACCTTTTGTAAAAACACTAAATGCTTGCGTTAATGATATGCAGATCACTCTGCTAGTTAAACTCCTACACAATGGACAATAAAATACATGAAACACAACACACCAATTAATTTCAAACCATATAACTCATACTCAGCATCCAATGTAATATTACAAGTCCTCTCACAAAACAGACGTAGTAGGAAACACATAATGGATACCCAGCAGATATGCCAATACAGAAAACACATTCTTGGGCACGCAACTACACACTCTGTGTCCCTCCTAGGAAACACGGGTAGACACAATATAAAAGCAGTCTTAAACTAACACCTCCAAATCTCCATTCCCATATAGCTATATCAGACCACAACACAGAGCCTCTCTGAGCTCATAGAACTACTCTTGGCCAAAACGCTAGTATTCAACAGCTAATAAAAGTTATTTGACTGGCATTTTTATCAGTATCACTAGACTGAGACAAACTGATTCAAATATAATTTTAAAACACAGCAACATATAAATTAAACCACTTTCCAGTTAAGCTGCACACGTCACACATTATCACAATCACCATTTACACAGAATAAACAGTTAACAGCTATACTCAGACCATATTATTGTAAGGTATACCAATTTTAGTTTGTATTAGATTTATTTTAGGGATTCTTATGCATACATGTTTTTTTTCTTAATTAACTTCATTACTTTAACCCCTTAAGGACTGGACTGTTTTTGCGATGTTGTACATTTGCGACCAGGAATATTTTTACACTTTTGTGGTGTTTGTGTTTGGCTGTAATTTTCCGCTTTCTCATTTACTGTTCCCATACAAATTATATATTGTTTTTTTCAGGACAAAATGGGCTTTCTTTACATACCATTATTTATATAATCTCATGTATTTTAATTTAAAAAAAATAAAAAATATGATGAAAAATTGAAAAAAATACATGTTTTTTGACTTTTACTTGAAAAATCTTTTACTCATCTACAAAAGCGAATGAAAAAACTGCTAAATAGATTCAAAATTTTGTCCTGAGTTTAAAAATACCTAGTGTTTACGTGCTTTTTTGCTTTTTTTTGCATGTTATAGGGCTATAGGTACAAGTAGGATATTGCGGTTTCAAAACATACATTTTAAAATTTATCAATAGTGACATTGTAACACTATTATCTGTCATAAATCTCTGAATAACACCCCACATGTACATATTTTTTTTAAAGTAGACAACCCAGGGTATTCAATATGGGGTATGTCCAGTCTTTTTTAGTAGCCACTTAGTCGAAAACACTGGCCAAAGTAAGCATTCATATTTGTTTGTGTGTGAAAAAAGTAAAAAAACTAAATTGAGCGCTAATTTTGGCCAGTGTTTGTGACCAAGTGGTTACTAAAAAAGACTGGACATACCCCATTTGCAATACCTTGGGTTGTCTTCTTTTGCAAATGGTATGCCATCATGGGGGTAATTCTCATTCCTGGGCTACCATACGCTCTCAAAGGCAACGTAACCAACCTGGCCATTTTCAATGTAAAAATATTTGACCCATATATTTGACCTTGTAACTTTCAAAAATGCTATAAAACCTGTACATGGGGGGTACTGTTTTACTCGGGAGACATCGCTGAACACAAATATTAGTGTTTAAAAACTGGAAAACGTATCACAACAATTATATCATCAGTAAAAGTGCTGTTTGTGTGTGAAAAATGCAAAAAAAGTAACTTTCACTGACAATATCATCGCTGTGATATGTTTTACTGTTGTGAATCACTAATATTTGTGTTCAGCGAAGTCTCCCGAGTAAAACAGTACCCCCCATGTACAGGTTTTAGGGTGTCGTAGAACGTTACAGGGTAAAATACAGTGCTAGCAAATTAAATTCTCTGGAATTTCGGCCTGGGTTGGCAGGCAGGTCCCTCAAATTGCAATCAATAAAATTACTGAATTATGTAAAAATATTACATAAATACGCACGTAGAATTTAAATATATATGCATATTTATATATTTGAAGTCTACGTGTATATTTATATAATTATTTATGTAATTTTGTATATGGGCGTATGTATATTTCTTATTATTTTTATTTATTTTTATATACATAGATATATATACAAATTCATTCTAAGTGTATTTTGATATAAATATATATATATTAATTTTAAAATACAGTTAGAATAAAATTTCATATAGCTATATAATTTTTTAAATTTTTTTTATTATTTTTAAAAAAATTATTTAATTTAAATTACTTATTATTTATATTTTATAATAATATATATATACAATCTATATAGTTATTATATATATTATATATATACGTGTGTAATTTAATTATAAGTGTATTTTTATATTAATATAAGTACATATTAATATAAAAATACACTTAGTATGACATTATATATATATGATATATAGACATATATTATATAGATATAATATATGTCTATATATCATATTTATACATATATAATTATTATTATTTTTTTTATTACCATTAACTTTAATTTTTTTTCTGATTTTACAGTTGCAGGGAGACTGCCTGTCAGTACAGACAGTCCCCCTGCAGGCAGCACTATGGACACCTATTGTGACCATGTGATCGCTGTGTTAAGCGATCACATGGCCACAGGGGTCATAATCTGCCGTGGGGAGACTGTCTGGGCTGCAGGCAGTCTCCCCACAACCGGAGGAACACTGATCGCCGCCGGGGGAACGACGGCGATCAGGTAAGTAGCCCCAGACCGTTTGGACGGTTCAGGACCGTCATCGGTCGGCAAGGCAAAAATGCCGATGACGGTCCTGAACCGTCCTCGGTCCTTAAGGGGTTAATCTACTATAGTATTGTGTGTGTATATAAAGAAAAGATGCATTTATATAGTGCGCTAATAACTCAAATATTTGTATGAAACTTCCATTAACTAATCTGAGATGATGCTGCATGAAATTAAATCTTATAGAAATTGTGTAAACATCTGGACCAGATTACACAGACATGGTTTCACCCAGGGCCGTCTTTAACGCGGGGCAAACGGGGCAGCTGCCCCGGGCCCAGTTTCTCTTTGGGGGCCCGAGGCACCTGCCCCGTGGGCCCCGGAGGGCGGGTGGCCGGTCGGGCAGGAAGGCGGGCGCGCGAGAGAGCACTCACTGCTTCCTCTTCAGCTCCCTCGCGCACCGCACTGATGCCGGAACCGGAAGATGACGTCATCTTCCGGCGCCGACATCCCTACGCGGCGCGCGAGGGAGCTGAAGAGGAAGCAGTGAGTGCTCTCTCGCGCGGCCACCCGCCCAGCAGCACCACTGGACCCCAGGAAATCCCCCCAGCACTCCAAAAGGTAAGGAGGCTGGGGGGATTACATTTTTTAAAAAAATGTGTGTATGTGTTTGTGTGTTTGTGTTTGTGTGTTAGTGTATGTATGTGTGTGTTAGTGTATGTGTGTGTGTGTGTGTGTTAGTGTATGTGTGTGTGTGTATATCTGTGTATGTCAGTATGTCTGTCAGTGCGTCAGTATGTCTGTTAGTGCATGTGTCAGTATATCTGTCTGTGTGCCAGTATGTCTGTGTGTGTGTCAGTATATCAGTCTGTGTGTGTCAGTGTATGTGCCTGTGTGTCAGTATTTCTCAGTGTATGTGGGTGTCAGTATTTCTGTCAGTGTGTGGGTGTCAGTATTTCTGTCAGTGTATGTGTGTCAGTATGTTGATCAGTGTATGTGTGTGTGTGTGTCAGTATGTCGGTATATGTGTCTGTGTGTCAGTATGTCTGTATATGTGCCTGTGTCAGTATGTCTGTCAGTACGTCTACCAGTGTATGTGTCTGTGTGTGTGTCAATATATGTACCTGTGTCAGTGTGTCTGTCAGTGTATGTGCCTGTTTATCTGTATGTAGTCAGTGTATGTATCTGTGTATCTGCTTGTGCGTCAGAGTGTGTACCTGTGCATCTGAGCCGCAACTTTAAATACAAATACACCCCTCCATTCAAACTTCAACACTACATATAAAACACACTCCTGCATTGAAACGTCAACACTACATACAAGCACACTCCTACATTCAAAAACAAACACTACACATAAATGCACACTTGCATTCAAACTCCAGTACCACATACAAACACATTCACACAAACATACTCCATACAAACACATGCTTACATTCAAACATACAAACATGGCTCAGTGCTAAATACAACCCTGCAAGCATGGGAAATTGGTAGAGTCCCAGCTGTCAGCATTGTTGGAGTTTCACGACAGATGGGGTTCTACCTTTAGTCCAACCTTGCAATTGGGGGTCCCAATAAAATTCATTCTACTTTAGTACCGCCACTGCGTTGGGATGGATGCCGCGATTGCATACCAGGGAGTGAGGGGCGAGAGCGGCAGGGCCCAGGGGGCCCAAGCAAACACTTGCCCAGGGTCCATTCGTTATTAAAGACGGCCCTGGTTTCACCTGAATCTTTCAGAACTCTCAGAGACTTAACATAGTATAATTTTTTATTTATTTTTTATGTTAAAAGGCATGGCAAACCTTAGACCGGTCAGTCTCCAAGAGCCTTAGTAACACAGGTAGAAACCTTTTGTCCATGATCTCTGATCCAGGCTATATACCACAATTTAAAAGAACACATATAATGTGAGACATAGACACAAAACATATGCAGTAGGTATTGCACTGGATCATTTAAAGCATCTGTAGCAATAAAAAGGTTGGCTTAGAGCACAAAATGAAGCATGTGTTGAAAATATAAATGTTGCTCTTATTTACAAACAAATCATATTTACAGTATGGATCCTTTGCAACAAACACACAGGGCAGGGAAGATGTGCTGATTGGTGTTCTATACAATTAATCCCATATGGGGAATTCACTTTCAAATACTAATGAAGTGACCTTTTGTCTGTTATAAAAATACTGAGCTCATCATGCAAACCATGTAACACATTTACACTATCCCACTCTCATAAAAAGTGTAGTGGGCTTATGGTATTAAAGTAACAATCATACCAGGCACAGATATCCCATGTGAAATAACTTACAATAAAACAGGGTAATAAACTATACTTCTTCTATGTGACAGAATAAAGCAAAAGATTTAAGTAGGTCTATCAGGTAGAACCTGAGAGTCAGTTCTTTCCTAATATACAGTCTCCTTTCCTCTGCTGATTCAGGACAGACACCCTAACTTACCAAAGTGTGTCCCCAATATAGACAATCACCCACAAAGAATACTTAAGACAAACAAAGGTGACCAGGAGAAAGAAGTTTGGGGTATACTTATAGATCTATAAACGGTGCTCCTCAGAACACCTATAGTCTTAATAAACAGACCACCTCTTATGGTCTCAAAAACCTGTATCTATTTTAGATACTAACCTGGGTTACCAAGAACCCTGTATATTTAGACCAAATGTCTAATAAACCAGAGACCTATTTACAGTCTCAATATAACTAAAGTCCTTACACCTTTCCTATCTACTGGATATAGACTTACTGAACCAAAGGGGGTCATAGACAATTAGCGTCAGAAAGACTCAGAAAGGCTACTTACCGCAAATGGTCCTGCTGTAATCCCACTTCTCACACCAAGCTGAAAGGGTTAATGCTGTTCTGGACTCAATTCTCCGGTCACCATAATCAATATTGATGGAGAATCATTGTTAGTAATAAAGACACGGACACCACAAATGTGCTTTAACAAGATTCTCAAATGAGTGTATTTTCAGGGCTAGCATTTATACAGTTTGTCACGCAAGCAGCGAGATTTATAGTGTCCTTGTAGTTGATAGTAAATAGTTGTCTGACATTAAAAGATAAGCATTTGAATAAAGACGGGACAGGAACATCCTGAGATCGAGCAAGGTCGCACATCCTCTAGAAAGAAGACCATGGTACAAAATACATCTGCCAAAGTCAGCATAATTATTTCAAATATTATTTTAAAGCATATAAAGCAAAAAGAGTTTAGCTATTTCATCTTCTTACAGTCAGCACTAATGATTATAAACTTTATTTAAGCATAAAATACATAAGTTTTCTTACACCTCCCTGTCCTGCCGCCGCTAGACAGCCCACAATTTTTTTTACATGTGTATTTTAATTGTGCCTGCTGCCATGTTTTGTCTAGTTTATCAGAATGCTAACATAATTCTCTTATTCAGAAATGTGAAGAAAGAAAATGATTTGAACCTGGCTTTGAATCAACTGCGAGATTTTGAGTCAAAACTAAATTCTAAAGAAGCTGAGCTGGCAACAGTTTTGTGTCAAAATAGAAGTATAGAAGGGGAACTTAAAGATGTGAAATCCCAGATAACTATCGTAAGGATTGTCAACTTTTGTTTTGTTTGTGTTTTTTTTTTAGATTACTGTGATTTAAAATTACCCTTTATTGTTAGCAATAGTAACCCTTGAATATTTGTCACATACTTCTTATTACATGAATAGATCTACATTCACAAGTTGTAGATTAAATAGTATCTGTTGAAGACCCAGACCGCTTTCATGCAATCAGTAATGCAAATTTTCTTTCTTAAATGTGAAGACTTCCTCACCAGTAAGTGTTCATGGGCAAGTCCCCAAAAGATATGTACCCTCCCGCCTCAATAATATGAGTAACACAAATCAAGAGAGCCATGGCGGCTTGGCTGTAGCCTGGTTTAACATGGTCTGTGTCATGCTGGGGGACTAAGGCAATCTTACAACAAGTAGGCTACTGAAGCAAACCATTCCTGGAGAACATAGACCTGCTTGATTGCTACTATGACTGCAGACCCAATGAGAGAGGCTATTTGAAACGTATGTGGAATCAGTGGGTGAATAAGAGGCTCTCAGCTACATCAGTCGTTCCCAAACCAGTCCGCACGACCCACAAGCAGTGCAGGTTTTGTCTGCATCTCCATTGGAATAAAAAAGGGAAATGCATAAATCCTGGATTGTTGGTGGGCCATGAGAGATTTGGGAATAAGAAGCATCGCATTACACCATGGTCCAGTGGCTACTCGACCTGAAAGCAGACCACTTCATGCTCCCAGAACTGGAACCAGTCCCCATCACAGTGAGATATCCAACAATGAGTAGCCCACATGAAGAGGTGATCACCCAGGACATGTGATCCACATCTAGTAGATTTAGAAACCAGCAATGATTCACAAATACCAAGCAGCATAAATGAACCAGCTACTAGCAATAGACTACCACCCTGATTCACGAACACAAGATATAACAATACATTAAGGACCCTTACAAAGGAACAATACCATCTGCCTCCCCACAGTATTGAAGGCCCTGTCAGGTATGATAGCCTCCAAAATTAATGTGTCTAGGAGGCAGAACATGAGCAATACTCAAAAGGGTTGGAAACACCAGAAGATCAAAACATTGGTAGACAAATCCGTCACACAGGATTCTGCGACCAGCTAGATAAATCTGTGCACTGCCCAGGATTACTTTAAAAAAAGCTTATGGCATAGTTCCACATACAGATACTGGAGTGCATGGCCCTATACAAGGACATCAAGAACTTGTTTGGCAAGTGGCAAACCACTCTTAAAGCCAATTTCAGGACAATAACGCAAGTGAACATTAAATGTTGCGTATATGAAGATGATGCACTATCCCAATGCTGTTCTGCATAGGCCCCAACTCCCTTAGCCAAGTCATCATGAAGAGTGGATATGGATACAGGTTCAAGAGTGGAACGTCCATCACCTAGTCTACATGGACGACATGAAGCTGTATGCTAAGAGTGAGATGGACATTGATTCCCTGATCCACCTAACTAGAATATACAGCATGGACATTGGCATGTCATACTGACTAGATAAGTGTGGGCAGATGACAGCAAAAAGAGGGAAGATGATCAGAAGGAGTAAATGTACCATAAGGCCAAATAGGAGATGTAGAGAACCGCTTGAAGTACCTTGGGCACACAAATACATGGCAACCACAGGGAAGAGGCAAGGAGGATAGCAACATCCAACTACCTTCAGAGAGTCAGACAGACAGTGGATATGGCTCACATTACGATCTCCTACCATTGGTTGGAAAAGGCAGGACTGAAGCACTAATCCTAGCAGCACAGGAACAGGCACTCTTTACCAGATCAATGGAAGTAAAGTTCTATCACACCAGACCGGACCAAAGGTGCAGACTGTGTAAAAAGGGCTCTGAGACATTCCAGCACATGGTAGCTAGGTGCAAGATGTTAGCAGGAAAAGAATATACTGAGAGGCACAACCAAGTTGCTGGTATTGTGTACTGAAACATCTGCACAGAATATGGACTGAACCTGCCTAATTCCTGATGGGAGATACCACAAAGGGTAGTTGAGAATAACAAAGTTAAGATCCTGTGGGACTTCCAGATCCAGACAGTCAAGCAAGTAGTGGCTATCCAACCTGACCTTGTGGTGCTAGACAAGGAATGAAAGACTGCAGTGATGGTGAATATGGTAACACCCACTGATGGTAACACCAGGAAGGGGCTTGAGAAAGTGGACAAAGACTGAAAGAGGAGCTAGAAAGGATGTGAAAAGTGAGGGCAGTAGTAGTCCCAGTTGTAATAGGAGTACTTGGGGCTGTGACCCACATGTTGGGGGAATGGCTTTAGATTCCAGGTGGAACATATTAGATCACTGTCCAGAAGAATGCAGTTCTAAGAACAGATAAGATACTTTGCAGAGCCCTCATACTCCCAGGCCTCTGGTTGAGGACATGAGAATGCGGAATACACAAATACCATCCGGAGGGGTGAGCAAGTAAATTTACTTTTTTATTGTTAATAAACGAAAAGGACATCCCGTAACAGATTCTTGCAGAACCATTCTCCTTTGCATTATGTTTGGCAATGGCTGTCTTTCAGTCAGGCGCTAGAAGCTGCTTAGAGTTCTGTCAACCTAAAAAAAAACATTATTTCAAGATCTAAATACAGGCTATAGTGTCCCTATACAATGGTTATTGTGTTTGGACGATTTGCACATAGCATACTAAGATTGTTCGTTTGTTTTTTTTTTTTTGTTTTTTTTTTTTAATATTTCTGTGAGTTAAATTTGAACACATTTTTACTGTTTCTCAGGCTGAAACCTCTTTACGGGATACCACCAAGCAGCTGCATAAAGAGATGCTATGGAGAGTTGACCTGGAAAATAAGATGCAAACTCTTCGAGAGCAGATGGACTTTGAAAAGTCCATTCATGAACAGGTATGGTATTAGTTTCACTTGCTAGTTATTGTCAAATTTCATTCCCACTAGACAGAATGTCAAGAGAGCATCAATATGCTCTGCGATTCTTCAGTTTTATTTTATTCAAACACTCTGCACCATTAACCAATAATCTATAGGATATAGACTTGTATAGCTAAATCTGGTGGTACAGCATCACTTATGGTCTTCTGCCAAGCACCATGTGACTTCATCCAGTGGTCAGTAATGCCCAGCTCAGCCTGCATACACAATGGGCAGGAAGCAGCTGCCAAGCTATATTGTGTAAATAACCAGTGCAACTACTTTTCATGTCTTGGTTTGTCTTAGTGTGATTTGGTTTATATAAAATTAGCCCAGTAAGGCATGTCCTTTCAAGATGTGAAATGTCTTTGCTGTTGCAGGAAGTCCGGGAAATGAGGAAACGCCATGAGTCTAAATTAGTTGAGATAGACTCTGGTTGTCGAATAGAATTTGAAAGCAAATTAGCCACAGCTTTGCAAGAGTTGAGAAGAGACCACGAGCGACAAATCACAGAATACAAGGAACAGTTGGAGAAAACGTTTAATGCCAAGGTAATCTATCTTTTTGCATTTTACTTATTTATTTTAAATTCTCTATTTTGGTTGTGCATTTATGAAAATTACATACAAGCATTCTATAGGTCACAGCATCATAAACAAGCTTCAGTACTATGTTTAAAACTGGAAGTGACATTTGAGGAACATGCACATCTCTATATTAATGTTTAAACCAGCTTTAACCATTTAGCTGCATCTGAAAAGTCCCGCTAGGCATAAAATAATGAGTAACACAAAATGTTAAGGTAGAGCACCATTAAAGAATAAGAATTAAACACACAAAAGAGAATTAGGTCCGTGTTGTACCATGGCACTTTCTTAGCAAGGCTTTGAACAGGTAAAGCAGGTTGATCCTAGGCTAGTCATAGAGAATGTGTAGCAGGTAGGGCTAAGGTTAGAGAGAAAAATAAAACGTTATCTGGGCTGCGCTACCACATGTGGACACCCAGAGGGAGAGCAAGAATGTTCCAGGGTAGTTGTTGCCTGTCACAGAGCCTTAAGTCTAACCCATGCAGCAGTGAAAACAAGCTGTATATTAAGGGATCTGTGGCCTTCGTATGGGGATGCTCATCCTATGCCCGTTAATGGCAAGCTGCATAAGACTGGAACCCACAAGTCCACCTTTTTGTATGGAAGGAAGCCCCAAGTACCTGTGCGCTCGCGCCTTGCTCTGGCTGCATAGTGGCATAGTCCAGTTACCGGACCAGGGTCACTGGGTCTTCTCAGTGCTCGTGCTCTCTATTGCCAGGTGTGGCTTAGCCGGCGGTATTCAGCAGGCCTCTTTATTTTCAGCGATGTTGTAGGGATTCGCTTAGCGGGTTGTAGCTGAACGAGGTGCTTTAGGTAAGTCTGCTTTTGTCTGCGCCGCTGTGATGGCCGAGATGTCTGTCCGCTGCACGCCTATTCAGCCGGTAGGGTAGTCTCCACGGCTTTTGTCGATTCAGGATTGTTTGGCTGTTTCGGGGTTAGTGTCGGCTTTTCAGAGGCTGCCCAGGCCACTTCCTAGTGTGTGTGTGTGTTCTCCTCTTGCAGGCCATTTTTGGGCCTTGGTTGCCGGGGGGCGGGGGGGTTTGCGCGCTTGTTGGATGCCTGCTAGCTCCGCCGTGAGATTGTGGTTATTAGATTCGTTTGCCTGGGCTTGCTTCTCCCTGAGTGCCAAACACTGTTAAGAGACTATATCAACCAGTGACAGAGGCTATAAAATATGCTCTAAATCAAACTGGCATAAAAGCTCACTTGCATATTGCATCAAAGGGCTGGACATGAGTACAGAACAAAACCCCAATGTATTGTAACCACTACTAATGCCTTAACAGAAAGGCAAAGATATCTCCAAGCGGGCCCTCAGGCCAGATGGACAGCCGGGGCAGCAAAGCTTTGCATTGTGGGGATTTCTGAGCCACGCGAGAGGCAGGTATCACAGATCGTATGTATGTATGTATGTATGTTCGTTCTCTGGCAGATAGCGTCGAAACTGACAATCGTCTCTCCACTTCTGGCCCTCCAGGTCTTTGTTACAGATGTGAGCTTGCGTCACAGCAGCCATCTTAGGTGGGCCTCTTATTTGCTGCAAATTGCAAGACCTTGCTGAGGATACAACAAGATACAGGCAGTGGGGACCAGGATGTCCCCCCACCGGTCCAAAGGAGGGGTGGGCAGGGTACGAGCAGGTTTACAGGACACCTGGGCAGAGAATCCTCCACCTCCCCTTTCCCAGGCTTGTCCGCAGGCATTCATCAGCTGAATCCCATGTATATTGTATTTCTTGGCTTGTCCGCAGGCCACCAGGGCATCAAATGAGGACCAAGGCTGCAGGAACCAGTCAGCCTTTCGGCTGGATAGTCCTGTTATACAGTTTGGGACAGAGAAAATATGTATGTAGTAAGTGTAAAAGAAAGGGAACATGCGACAGTGTTAGAGAGACTGAAGCAGCAAGATCATTTGCAAAGTGCGTCAGCTTTACCTTAACCAATTTCATGGTCAGCCAGTTCCCCTACATCACTCTTAAGTTAAACATACTTAAAGCAAGAGCATTTATTTATTTTAAATCAGTGGGCATATTCCATAGGAATGGGCCTGCTGCTGGAGCGCCATCAGCCCCTGTTAATTTGGCCCTGCTTAGAATAAGTGATGATAAATTTAGGTTTAAAAAAAAAATTTCTTTTGAGGAGGTTATGACCCCTCCATAGAAACATAGAATGTGACGGCAGATAAGAACCATTCGGCCCATCTAGTCTGCCCAATTTTCTAAAGACTTTCATTAGTCCCTAGCCTTATCTTATAGTTAGGATAGCCTTATGCCTATCCCACGCATGCTTAAACTCCTTTACTGTGTTAACCTCTACCACTTCAGCTGGAAGGCTATTCCATGCATCCACTACCCTCTCAGTAAAGTAATACTTCCTGATATTATTTTTAAACCTTTGTCCCTCTAATTTAAGACTATGTCCTCTTGTTGTGGTAGTTTTTCTTCTTTTAAATATAGTCTCCTCCTTTACTGTGTTGATTCCCTTTATATATTTAAATGTTTCTATCATATCCCCCCTGTCTCGTCTTTCTTCCAAGCTATACATGTTAAGATCCTTTAACCTTTCCTGGTAAGTTTTATCCCGCAATCCATGAACCAGTTTAGTATCCCTTCTCTGAACCCTCTCTAAGGTATCAATATCCTTCCATATGCGGCCCTGGCGGTACCTGGTCGCAGGGGCACCCGCCCGCCCACCCAATCTCTCAGAATTAGAAAAAATTAGAAAATCCCTGCCGCCCACCTGGAATCCTGAAACGCCCACTAGTGGGCGGTAGGGACCTGGTTGACGACCCATGATCTAGAGTTTTGATAGAAAATATTGTCCAATATTTATAGTTTGTGTACCAATTGCCAGGCTGGGTTTCTGAACACATTGCTTATACAGGTTAGTGTGGTTTTTGTGGGTTTTTTTTTTTTTTTGCAGCACATCGTTGCATATTACAGAACACTGGTTTTCTGTGGCGTGGTGAAGTTGTGTAGCTTGCAGTCAGAACTTTAACTTTATAAATCCTGCTTCACCAGTTAGTGTTTAGATTAATTGACTAAAACATGACTTCTAGTTCTGGGCGATTAGGCATAGCAATCATCCAAAATAAGTTTAGTGTCTGGATGCACACCTCCTGAAGAAGTGAGTTCAACTCCAAAAACGCATAGAAGCAGGACAATCGCCGAACTCCACAAGGCTGCCCCTGTGAGGCTACACTTAACCATTAGGCGATGCAGTTCAGTCACAACTGGAAAGCAGTATGCAGATCTAAAGCATAATGCCTTTTATTTAATTACTATAAATTACCAGATCAGTCAAAGTAAATGCAGGTGTATGTACAGCACTGTAGAATATGTTGACACTATATATAAATAATTGTAATCGTGTTATTTTTTAGTTTATTTCCACAGCTGCCAATGTATCTTCTTATTCCAATTAAGTAGAATAAACTGCTCTATGGACCACTGATGGCACGTGTGGGCAAATCCTAGATCTGTTACCTTGTATTTGACTTCTTATACCTAATAATAGTTTTTCCTTGTTTCACAGTTGGAGAATGCCCAGCTGGCGGCAGCAAAGAACAATGATTATTCTAGTGCCACCAGGGAAGAGATCATGTCCACGAAGCAAAGAATAGACTCTTTAACATCACAGCTGAGCCAGTATCAAAAGCAGGTACAACTTAAATCATTATAGGGACACTATAGTCACCAGAACAACTACAGCTTAATGTCCATGCAGGCTTTTTAATGTAAACCAGGAAAAGGCAATGGCCACTAGAAGAGCTTCTGGGGTCAGTGTTACACTTGTGCAGCACTGACATTGATCTCCACGCTGTGCATGGAGGCACTGAATATTCCCAATAGAGATGCATTGATTCAATACAACTCTGTGAGATGATGCTGATTGGCACAGTGGGGCATTTTGCTGGGCATGCGCAATAGCCTTCCTGTGCTTTCTTATGGGAAAGCATTAGATTGGCTGAGATAATTTGATCTTTGCAAAAGCGGCTGCAACCAGCCAAGAGGAGACCTGTGCTTTAAAAAGAGTAAAGTCACCTTTTACCTTGTCGACAGGGGGCTGGACACCTTTCTGGGGCATTTAGATCTATAGTGTTTGTATTCCTGATACTACAGCGTTTCTTTTTTCTTATTCATCTTACGGAGGAAAAACGTGTTTTTTTTTTTTTGTTTTGTTTTTTTTTTCTCACCAATCACAGAACTCTGCACTTGAGGCTAAACAAAGAGATCTTGAGATGATGCTAGAAAATGCATGTGAAACACACAGAAGGGAAATGAATGAGAAGGATCATGAAGTGGCTGAGATGCGACAACGGCTGCAGATTCAACTGGATGAATATGAGCAGTTGCTTGATGTAAAACTGGCCTTGGATATGGAAATAAATGCTTATAGAAAGATGTTGGAAGGAGAGGAGCAGAGGTAGGTCCTTTAATAGAGCTGCACAGGTATGGTGCAGAGCATATTTTTCACATTATCTAAATGAGTGGTTTTGTGTGGACCTTTACTGTTGCCTATTGATGTTTGTCTAATATGTTGTATAATCCTTGTATAAAGTGGGAATATTGGTACTTTCGAATAAAGAGGGCAGTCTCCATAATTTTGCATACATTTCTGTAATCTAGGCTAAAACTGTCACCAAGCCCTTCACAGAGAACTTCAGTTTCTCGATTAGCACGTGGGAAGAAGAGGAAACTTGGAACTGAGAGAGCTGAATCCAGAAGAGCGTTTGAAGTTGTCCAGAAAGGCTCTTCAGTAGGGCCAGTGACTATAAATGATATTGATCCGGATGGAAAATATGTCAGATTGGTGAACAGTTCAGAAGAGGTAACCCGTTTTAATATTTCATTTAATCTGATTTATAAGCTTGTATTGAAAGTATATTCGCTAAATTTAATTTTCAGCTTAAATTTTTGAACTACAGGATATCGGCATTTTAAAAGAAATTTTAAGGTTTTGAAGGTAGATTAAGGTGCAAATGGTAAAATAAAATGATTATCCTGGCTTGTTCTTTGAGAAAAGAAAGATCCCTATGTATAACCAGAGAATATATACGTTTCATTAACTTGATTAGGAAGTTACAGCTATTCTCACTATATAGTGGGTAAAATATATCAATCTATTCTCCCTCCCTCCCTTGAGGTATTGTTATACCCGGGAGACTTCGCTGAACACAAATGAGTGTTTAAAACCTATCACGACGATTTAAGTCACAAGTAAAAGTACAGTTTTTGTTGTTAAAAGGAAAAAACAAATATGAACGCTAACTTTGGCAAGATTTTGTGGCTACTACAAAAGACTGGACATACCCCATTTTAATTACCCCTGGGTTGGCTACTTTCTCAAATGCTATGTCATGGTGGGTTTAATTTTTATTTCAGGGCTCCCATACCGTCTCACAGGCAACATGGTCAATCTGGCAAATATCAATTTACAAAAAAGAAATTGGCGAATCTTATGTTTGACCCTGTGACTTTCCAAATCACTATAAAACCTGTACTTGAAGGGTACTGTTGTACTCGTGAGACATTACTCTAAACAAATGAGTGTTTTTTTTAGAGCCATAAAATGTACTAGAAAAGCTACTATTTCTGGGAAAATTGTGTGAAGTGTTCTTGCCTCCACCAGTTTTATGTGAGATAGTAGTTGCCATTTTCAAACGGTCGTAGTTTTAAAAACTATAAATCCTACAGTGAAGAGCTTTATATTGTGAGAATCACAAGACCCAGACCTACAGTTTGATGCATAGTATATCTCTGAAATATTAAAAATGAAGGCACAGTCGTAGTTTAGAAATTGCCCTTCAAATTTGAGGTGGCTAGAGTGGAGTTTCAATGAATGTCAATGGACGGCGTGAGTAGCAAATAAATGGTCATATTGTGAAAACTACCAGGACTATGGCTTAGCCGTGGATGTTTAGTGGCAGCAAGGATAGCTGAACGTTTTGATATAAGATTTGTGTAGGTGGGCTTGAAAATGAGGGAGTGGTGGCAGTTTAGAAATCATGTCCTGATTTTTCAGCTTTTGCCAGCTCCCACTCTAGTTTTGAACATTCCGCCATTCGTTCCTATGGGACCAATTTTGCCACAAAAACGACGATATTCCAAGATGAGCTAAAACCAGCTTGAGAACTGAGCTGGGACCCACCGAAGGGCAGGCTAATTAAGCCGTTGTCCGTCCTCAGCACTCTCTTGCGACATGGTTTTTTTGCTCTTTATAATAAGAAAAATATATATGTGAGAACATGAAGTGGTCTTGCTATGCAAGAACACTTAATTATACTGATATCATCGGTGAAATGGCAGTTTGTGTGAAAAATACAAACAAAAATATAAACGCTAATTTTGCCCAGGAAAGATAAACCAGATGTACTGTGTCAAATATAAGGCTCTTAAGGTAGAGTTACAAAAGAAATACCAAAAAGCAGCTCAACACTCGTGTAGGTACCTCTAACCCAACACAATAACATGCAACCGAAATAATGGAGTATTGTTTGAGTGGAGAAAACCAACTACAACAAACCAAAACCCAGTGGAGCACTAAATATATACACTTACCCTCATATAAGGGAATGAATAAAACAGAATGTCTAAATGGGAGAAATAGACAGAATATGGTGTAGTATGTCTAAGTACATAAACCAATGTATAGTCTAAGAAACACTCACATGGTGCTGAGCCTTATAGGGATAGGGTCAAGTCACTTGCGCAGAGGTATTTTAAGTTTATACCAAAACTACTTCTGCGTGGAGATGTAGAGTACTCAAAAAGGAGAGAGAAAACAAATCTAGTGAATTACCCTGACTATAAGAGTGAATACAATACACCAATCATTGCTCACCTTGAGATCCAAATGACTGGGCTCTCAGGGTAATGCGCACTGTGCCAACTCTTCTTTTAGCAGAGGACAACAGCAACATATGGGACATGGAAATAGATAAAAAATTTACTAAAATAATGGATATATAAAAAATAAAGTGGAAAAAATACAGAATACAATAAGTATTATAGTCCCAAAATAGATATTGTAACGGACCGTTTTGCACAAAAGGGAAAAAACCGTTTAGATGATAATCCCCCTTTTAGAGACAGGCACAGCTACTGTAGAATCACCAAAACTCACGAACTGAATACAAGTGAATGCACCAAACACTCGAACTGCATACAAGGGAATAAGGTAGCACTCCAAACTCCCGAACAGGAACCATACGAATAGCTGCTAACAGACGGAACAGGAAAAGCTCCCAAGCGGCTTACACTCCTGGCAATCAGTCTTTAGCAGCATACAGTAAATCCCCCCCCCCCCAAAGACGTGACGAGGCTCCGTGTTGGGGGTCAAGCAGTGGTCTGAGGTGCTGGCACACCCAGCCTGGTTTTTATTACAGTCTTGCAAATACAGGACCGCCCACAGGGAGGTATAAAATATCCAGTAACATATTAGTTACAACCCACAGATTCCCTCCCCCTTATCCTGAGAGGTAACCCAATACACATACTTTTTACCACAATGCATCCTGGCTTCCTCTCCTCTGCCCAGGAGATAATTGAGAAGTAATTAAATTATCTCCCAGGACAGAGACAAGACTCCATTATGCACATGTTACACAAAACAAGCATTACTGTTAAAATACACCAGGTAAGACACATTACATTAAAACTATACATTTAACATATCCCCAGATAGCTCAGGTCTGAGCGCACATTATTAAGTGAATGGCGCTCAGACCACACAAATACAGTTTAATCGCCATGGAGCCAAAGTCTTTACAGTCAGTTTCATACGAATGGGCTCCATGGGATTCCTATCTGGGGTATAACCCATTCAAACAAATCTACCGAACCCCAGGCAGAAAAGCACGAATGAAGCTTTTCTGCAGGTAAAAAAGATGTCTTTTCACAGGGGGCCAAAGGCAGCAGGCGAGTAACCAGGCTTCTCCAATGCAATGTGGCGAGATTGGTCTCATCACATCTCTCCCCTTTTCCAAACAGACTAACAGGGTATCTGACCTCCTGCCGGTCAGTGCCCTTGTTAGTCCAGCAGCCCACCCACAACAAATAATCCACAGCACAGCCCACCCGCAATAAATGGTTACTACACCTGGGTAAAGGAGAAGCTTGTCCATGTCCAGGTGCCTCACCACGGCTGTGCTGGGTACGGGTACGCTGACTGGGTGGGTTGCTGCGTGGGCAGAGACCAGCGGCACTCTGCCCTGTTGCCAGCGCTACTGGGAGGGTATACTGGTTGTTGGAGGGGGAGACCGACTGTCTCCCCTTTAACTACACCGCTCTGCTGCTGGAGACCAACTGTCTCCCCTTTTGTTGCACAGCTCTGCTGCCGGAGGGGGAGACCGACTGTCTCCCCTTTGGATACTCTAAGATGTCGCTGGGGAGAGGGGGTAATGGGCTCCTCTCCCGATAGAACACTCTGCCGCTGGGGAAAGGAGACTGAGCTCTCTATTCCCTGCCCATTAATGATCTGCCGCTGGGGAGAGGTGGTAGCAAGCTCCTCTCCCATACCTATTTTCATCCTCTGTGGAGGGAGACCGACTGTCTCCGCTCCCAATACAGTGTCCTGCTGCTGGGGAAAGGAGACTGGGCTCTCTATTCCCGGTAGGACACTCTGCCGCTGGGGAATGGAGACTGGGCTCCCTATTCCCTGCCGCTGGGGAATGGAGACTCGGCTCCCAATTCCCTGCAATATCTCCCGCTGGGGAATGGAGCTCGGGCTCCCAATTCCCTGCAATATCTCCCGCTGGGGAATGGAGCTCGGGCTCCCAATTCCCTGCAATATCTCCCGCTGGGGAATGGAGACTGGGCTCCCAATTCCCTGCATATCACACTGCCGCTGGGGAATGGAGACTGGGCTCCCATTTCCCTGCAGGACCGGTGGAGAGACCTCGGTCCCATCTCTACCGGCCACCTGGGGTTCTTCCCAGAAAATATCCACAATGTCTTCCCAGCTGAATGGGTCTGGTTCTGGCTCTGTCACCTTGCTGTCCTGCTGAATCTTCTCAATGGAGTGGAAGAGATCTCGGTAGTCCTGCTCCAGTTCCCACTCCAGGGTTGCTAGGTGAGCCAGGTCTTGCTCAATGTCGTAAGTGTCGTCCCAGTAATACCTGCTCTCCCTCCACTCCAAGAGATCACTGAACCGGGCTTGTATAGGGCTCCCAAATTCAGGCTCTGAAAAAGCCTCCCATAACAAGCCAGGACCATCAAACTCCTCTCCCTCTGGCTTGTCATGCTCGGCTGTCCAGGGCAGGTACTGTGCCCCATACCACCAGAGCGCCTGGTAGGCATCTTCCAGCCAAAACTCCTGCCATACCCGGTGCTCCAATTCCTTCACCCATTCATCCAGGGGCTGCTCTCCCAGGAAGGGCATCCGCAGGGCCACTTGCTTCTGCAACCGCTGCTCTTCACTGGGGAGACTCTCGCCCCGCTGGTATTGTACATTATCCCGGGCCTGGTACAAGATGCCTTTCCTTAAAGCATCCCGGCCATCCAGGTCCTCCTCCTCGTATGACACTGCTGGTTCCATTCTGTTGCTGTCAGGGTCGCTGTACTCAGACATGCGTTGCCCTCAAATTGTAAATCCACGGAATGGTGTTGCCTGTAGCTGTCCTGTAGTCTGTGGGAACGATCCCGCCGCTTGCCACCAATTGTAATGGACCGTTTTGCACAAAAGGGAAAAAAACCGCTTAGACGATAATCCCCTTTCAGAGACAAGCACAGCTACTGTAGAATCACCAAAACTCACGAACTGAATACAAGTGAATGCTCCAAACTCCCGAACGGCATACAAGGGAATAAGATAGCACTCCAAATACACGAACAGGAACCATACGAATTGCTGCTACCAGACGAACAGGAAAAGCTCCCAAGTGGCTTACACTCCTGGCAATCAGTCCTTAGCAGCATACAGTAAATCCCCCCAAAGACGAGACAAGGCTCCGTGTTGAGGGTCAAGCAGTGGTCTGAGGTGCTGGCACACCCAGCCTGGTTTTTATTACAGTCTTGCAAATACAGGACCGCCCACAGGGATAGAATATCCAGTAACATATTAGTTACAACCCACAGATTCCCTCCCCCTTATCCTGAGAGGTAACCCAATTACACATACTTTTTACCACAATGCATCCTGGCTTCCTCTCCTCTGCCCAGGAGATAATTGAGAAGTAATTAAATTATCTCCCAGGACAGAGACAAGACTCCATTATGCACATGGTTACACAAAACAAGCATTACTGTTAAAATACACCAGGTAAGACACATTACATTAAAACTATACATTTAACATATCTCCAGATAGCTCAGGTCTGAGCGCACATTAAGTGAATGGCGCTCAGACCACACGAATACAGTTTAATCGCCATGGAGCCAAAGTCTTTACAGTCAGTTTCATACGAATGGGATTCCTATCTGGGGTATAACACATTCAAACAAATCTACCGAACCCCAGGCAGAAAAGCACGAATACAGCTTTTCTGCAGGTAAAAAAGATGTCTTTTCACAGGGGGCCATAGTCCAAAGGCAGCAGGCGAGTAACCAGGCTTCTCCAATGCAATGTGGCAAGATTGGTCTCGTCACAGATATGCCGTCCAAAATTGTCCGAGACGCGTTTCGCCTTTCTCAATCGATGTCCTATTGTGTGCATTCAGCCAGTTTTATATCCGGCGGTTCCTCTGTAATTGGTCCCCTGTCGTGTCTCATCTAATCAATGCGTTGGTTTAAGGGGTTGGCGGTTAGCTCAGCTGTTTGTAGTCTGTCCCGTACAGACGGAAGTGACGTACCGGAAAATAACCAACGACACTTCCGGTATCACGGTGTCACCATTTTATGTATTGACATAATGTTAGCTGCTATTGTGACTCAGGGCAAGTTCATAGTTTCCAATATCGAGTAATATAAAAAGAAAACAAAGCATTAAAGCACATTCTTTACAAGAAAAACATGATTATTGCATGTGTATTAGCTCATCTTATGAATGTTATACTCTATATATTGACATGTAATAAAAGAAAAGGACATGATCATAATCCACATAATTGATTTTAAGTATCCTATACATATAGACACATATCGTGTCATATAAAAATGTAAACCATATGTCAATATGTTATACACATATAAATAAACCTAAAAGGATGGGATTAGATTGAAACATACTATAGTATATTAAAAATACTATAATAAAAAAAGTATGAATAAAAAATCATCCATAAGAAAAATAGTTTTAAAAAATAGTCAATAATGTAAGAAAATATTTCTATAAAAAAAAGACCAAGTTCAAAATCACTGTTCAAACCACTTGGTTGTTCGGTATCCAAATTTAATATCCAGCGCATTTCTGCTTGTCCCATCCTTTTAAATTAAATCATCACCCCTCCAATTTGGGGTAACCTTTTGAATTCCCAAAAATTGTATTTTACTGGGATCACTATTGTGGAAATTCTTAAAAAATGGAGAGAAACTATGTTTTAAAAAAACATTCTTCACGTTCCTAATATGCTCCTGTATTCTTATTTATAAGGGGCGGATAGTGCATCCAATATATAATAATCCACATGGACAGGTGATCATATACACTCTTTTCTTAACACATAATGTTTTTGATTTTTAAATTTTTTTTTTATTTTTTTTTCTCAAGTCCTTTGGGTGTACAAATTCCCCAATTTCCCTTTTTTTGCTGTTCGTATTCCTACATGCTCCACATACCCCACAGCCATAAAAGCCCATGGGTTCATTAAATGGATTATTACTTATTGTATTTGTGTGGTTATTCGTGAGACTACTACGTAAATTTGGTACCCCCTGATATATTCTGGGTTTATCTGGCAAACGTGCATTTAGTGTTTCGTCATTTTTTTTTAAAATGGGCCAAGGTTTGGAAATTATTTTCTTAACTTGTTTGCCCTGAACATTAAAATCACATATAAAAAGTATCCCATTATTTCCAAGTGTAGTAGATTTGGATTTGTACTCTAATAAAGACTCTAAGTGATGTTTCATAATATGCTGTCTGTAATAATTCCTTATCATAGCCTTTTTCGGAGAATATATATATATATATATATATATATATTACCTGTTCTTGAAACACCGTTGTATCCGTGCAATTGTCTTTGTTTTTTTTTTTTCAATATATATGTTTAAGTCCAGAAATTCCACTGAATTTTTACTGTCATTTTTAATAAGTTTAATGCCCCAATTTGTCCTCTAAGTGTTTAAAAAAAATAAAAATCCAAAGACTCACTGTTGCCCTTCCAAATAAAGTTTGAATCCACCGTAACCAAGTAGTAGTCAGCATCCCATGTGATATGTCTAAGAATCTGTAAAATATTCGTAGTATCTTTTAGATAGCTGGGACATTGAATACTATGAGTATTTTACAGATTCTTAGACTTATCACATAGGATGCGGACTACTTCTTTGTTACGGCGTATGCAAACTCACTCTATACAATTATAGAGCATGCCAGGTGTTGTGAAGCCACTAAAGTCTTTCTTGATGACTCGGGAGAACTTCCTGAGTCTCAAATAGGCTTTATTCTGGAGGGGATCAACTGGATCCTGAATAATAACTATTTTTGGTTTAATGGTAATTTTTATTTACAAGTCTGGGCACCAGGTTTGCACCTAGTTATGCTAATTTTATTTATGTCCTTTTGGGAACATAAGTTAATCTTTGGAGATCATAGATGGGGTGCAAACCTGGTGACCTATCGCCGTTACATTGATGATATTTTCTTTATTTGGAAGGTCAATAGTGAGTCTTTGTATTTAGTTATTTTTTTTGAACACTTAGAGGACAACAATTGCGACATTAAACTTCTGGAATTTCTGGACACTTATATATTGAAAACAACATTATTAAGACAAGCACTTTCTTTAAGAAAGTAGATGTTAATAGCTACATCCAACAAACTAGTTGTCACTATTCACCCTGGCTTTCAAATGCACCAAAAGCACAGTTGTTAAGGATATAACGCAATTGTACACCCAAAGGACTTTGGAGGGGTGGGGGGGGGAGTTTTAAAATCAAACATTATGTGTTACTCTAAAAAAATAGTGTATATGATCACCTGTCCATGTGGATTATTATATATTGGACACACTATCCGCCCCTTACAAATAAGAATATAGGAGCATATTAGGAACGTTTCTCTCCATTTTTTTTAAAGAATTTCCACAATAGTGATCCCTGTAAAATACAATTTTAGGGAATTCTAAAGGTTACCCCAAATTGGAGGGGTGATGATTTAATTTAAAAGGATGGGACAAGCAGAAATGCGCTGGATATTCAATTTGGATACCGAACAACCAAGTGGTTTGAACAGTGATTTTGAGGTTGGTTGTGTGTGGTGTTTTTTTTTTTTTATTTATTTTTTTTTTTTTATATAATATAGTATTTTTCAATCTAGTTCCATCCTTTTAGGTTCATTTATGTGTGTAAGATATTGTAATTTGACATATAGTTTACATTTTTATGACCCTATATGTATAGGATGTTTAGGATACTTAAAATCAATTATGTGGATTATGATCATGTCCTTTTCTTTTATTACATGTCAATATATAGAGTATAACATTCATAAGATGAGCTAATACACATGCAATAATCATGTTTTTCTTGTAAAGAATGTGCTTTAATGCTTTGTTTTCTTTTTATATTACTCAATATTGGAAACTATGAACTTGCCCTGAGTCACAATAGCAGCTAACATTATGCCAATACATAAAATGGTGACACCGTGATACCAGAAGTGACGGATATATTCTGGTATGTCACTTCCGTCTGTACGGGACAGACTACAAACAGCTGAGCTAACCGCTACCCCCCTAAACCAAACGCATTGATTGGATGAGACACATGACAGGGGACCAATTACAGATGAACCGCCGGATATAAAACAGGCTGAATGCACACATGAGGACACCGATTGAGAGAGCCTGTTGATTCAGGCGAAACGCATCTCGGACAATTTTGGACAGCATTATTTTCTATTTTGGGACTATAATACTTATGGTATTCTGTTTTTTTTTTATTTTTATGTTTTTTTTATTTTTTACACTTGATTTTTATATATCCATTATTTTGGTAAGTAAATTATTTTTAATCTATTTCCAAGTCCCATATGTTGCTTTTGTCCTCTGCTAAAAGAAGTGCGCATTACCCTGAGAGCCCAGTCATTTGGCTCTCAACAAGGTGAGCAGTGATTGGTGTATTGTATTCACTCTTATAGTCAGGGTAATTCACGATGTTTGTTTTCTCTCTCCTTTTTGAGTACTCTACATCTCCACGCAGAAGTAGTTTTGGTATAAACGTAAAATACCTCTGCGCAAGTGACTTGAGCCTATCCCTATAAGGCTCAGCACCATGTGAGTGTTTCTTAGACTATACATTGGTTTATGTACTTAGACATACTACACCATATTCTGTCTATTTCTCCCATTTAGACATTCTGTTTTATTCATTCCCTTTATATGAAGGTAAGTGTATATATTTAGCGCTCCACTGGGTTTTCGTTTGTTGTTTTATTTGGCCCAGGGCTTGTGACTAAGTGGCTACTAAAAAAACTGGACATAACTCACAATATTCAAAATGGGGTGTCTACTTTTACAAATGGTATGCCATGATGGGTTTATTAATGTTCATTCCTGGGCTGTCATACGGTCTTAAAGGCAACATAGGCCCAGAAAATCAATCTGGCAAATTTCAATGTGCAAACATGGAAAAGGGAAAAGCCCTACATTTGACCCCTGTAAGTTTGCAAAAACCCATAAAACCTGTACATTGGAGGCACTGTTGTACTCTGGAGATGTTGCTGAACACATATTGAGGTTATATAACCAGGTCTTTAGCCCCCAGAGAACCCAACACACTGTACTCAGGAGATGTTGCTGAACACCTATAAAGGGTGTTCTTTGGCAGTAACCCTTAAAGTTCTCAGTACATGTATTCTTAAATTGCTATGTGTGTGTCAAAATCACATTTTTTTTTTTTATTTGGCATAGATTGATGGTAAAATGGTTGCATGAAAATAGTCAAAATACCCCAAGTTTAATACCTTGGGTTGTCTTCTTTTAAATATATACGTGTGAAGGGTTATTCCTGACAGATATCAGTGTTACAATGTAACTTTCGTTAATTCTGGGGGGAAAAATGGTTTGGAAATAGCAATGTACACTGGGCATTTCTAAACTCAGGACAAAATTTAGAAACTATTTAGCACAGGTGCTTTTTGGCGGTTGTAGATGCGTAACAGATTTTGGGGGTCAAAGTAAGAAAAAGTGTTGTATGTTTTAACAGTAAATTATGAGCTGATGAAAATAATGGTAAGAAAAATGGTGAATGTAATGTGTGGGTACAGTAAGAGGGAAAATTACAGCTAAATACAAACCCCGCAGAAATGTAAAAACAGCCCTGGTCCTTAATGGTAAGACAATTGAAAAAAACGGTCTGGTTACTAAGGGGTTAAAGTATGGCACAATACTAGAGAATTGTATATTATTGGTATTTATATAGCGCCAACATATTCCATAGCACTTTACCATATTATCAGAGGGGAGATTTAACAATAAATGAGACCATTACAAAAACTTACAGGAACAATAGGTTGAAGGAGGGCCCTGCTCAAATGAGCTTACATAGAAACATAGAATGTGACGGCAGATAAGAACCATTCGGCCCATCTAGTCTGCCCAATTTTCTAAATACTTTCATTAGTCCCTAGCCTTATCTTATAGTTATGATAGCCTTATGCCTATCCCACGCATGATTAAACTCCTTTACTGTGTTAACCTCTACCACTTCAGCTGGAAGGCTATCCCATGCATCCACTACCCTCTCAGTAAAGTAATACTTCCTGATATTATTTTTTAACCTTTGTCCCTCTAATTTAAGACTATGTCCTCTTGTTGTGGTAGTTTTTCTTCTTTTAAATATAGTCTCCTCCTTTACTGTGTTGATTCCCTTTATATATTTATATGTTTCTATCATATCCCCCCCTGTCTCGTCTTTCTTCCAAGCTATACATGTTAAGATCCTTTAACCTTTCCTGGTAAGTTTTATCCCGCAATCCATGAACCAGTTTAGTATCCCTTCTCTGAACCCTCTCTAAGGTATCAATATCCTTCTGAAGATACGGTCTCCAGTACTGTGTACAATACTCCAAGTGAGGTCTCACCAGTGTTCTGTACAATGGCATGAGCACTTCCCTCTTTCTACTGCTAATACCTCTCCCTATACAACCAAGCATTCTGCTAGCATTTCATGCTGCTCTATTACATTGTCTGCCTACCTTTAAGTCATCAGAAATAATCACCCCTAAATCCCTTTCCTCATATGTTGAGGTTGCAGTCTGTAGCGAAAAATGACCTCCCCACTTGTTTTTGGATGGGCCTGTTTGCCAGCCTCCTGCCCAAAGACTATGGGCCCTGCAAAAAGACCTGTTAAAAAGTTACTTCTATGGGAAAATGTGCCTAGGAGCATCCGTTTGGCAGAGGTAACCAACCGGGGTACAGGAAGCTCTCTTACAGTCTATAGGAGGTGGGGTATAACACAAGACCGGAGGTAGCAATCAAACAAGGTGGGGTGAAGCAGAGCTGGAGGAGAATGGTTTCCCTTTATGAGAGAGCAAGGGACAGGTATGTGAGGTAGAGGTTACTCTGGGAGGCCATAAGCTTTACTAAAGAGAAGGGTTTTGAGGCACTTTTAAAAAGATTAAAAACTAGGGGAGAACCTAATGGTGGTCGGCAGGCTATTGCAAAGGAAGAGTCACCCGCGAGAAGTTCTGCAAGCGTGAGTTGGCTGTATGGGTGCGAGCAGGAGAAGGTCATGTGCAGGGCGGAGAGAACGAGAAGGGGCATATCTACAGGTCAGTGAAGAGATAGGAGGTGCTGCTAGTATTGAGTGCTTTATAGGTGTGATTTAGTATCTTGAATTGACTCCTCTTGGATACAGGAAGCCAATGTAAGGACTGAGAGAGGGTAGAGGTTTGAGAAGAATGACAGAGTAAAATCAGTCTAGCTGTAGCGGGGTAATACGACTTGTGGGAAGACCAATTAGAGTTACATAGCTGAAAAGAGACTTGCGTCCATCAAGTTCAGCCTTCCTCACAAATGTTGTTGCTGTTGATCCAAAAGAAGGCAAAAAAAAACCTGGTCTGAAGCACTTCCAATTTTGCCACAATCTAGGAAAAAATTCCTTCTTGACCCCAAAATAGCAGTTAGATGTCTCCTTGAATCAAGCAGCTATTACCCCACTAATTAGAAATTATATCCCTGTATGTTATGTTTTTGTAAGTATTTATCCAATTGCAGTTTAAACATCTGTATGGACTCTGAAAAAAACACCTTCAGGCAAAGAATTCCATATCCTTATTGCTCTTACTGTAAAAAAACAAAAACAAAAAGTTTTTTGCCTTAGATGAAATCTTCATTCTTCCAACCTAAATGTGACCTTGTGTCCTATGTATAGCCCTGTTTATGAATAGATTTCCAGATAATGGTTTGTACTGGCCCCAAAAATATTTGTATAATGTTATCATATCCCTTCTCAGGCGCGTTTACATTTTTTTTAACTTTTCTTCATAACTAAAATTCTCCATTCCTTTTTTTAGCAATTTTGTAGCTCGTGTCTGCACTTTTTTTCTAGTGCCATGATATATTTCTTTAGAACAGGTGCACAAAATTGCATATATATATATATATATATATATATATATATATATATATATATATATATATATATATATATATATATATATATATATATATATATATATATATATATATAAAATATATTTTTTTTTTTTTTTTTCATCTTGAATTTATGCCCCTATTTATACATGACAAAACCTTACTGGCCTTAGCAACGGCAGATTGACATTGCAAATTGCTGCCTAATTTTGTTGTTTATAACAATTCCCAAATCCTTCTCGTGTGTGGTCGTCCCTAGTTCACTACCATATAGGGGGTAAATTCCCTGTGCATTATTAACCCCGAAGTGCATAACTTTCCATTTCTCTACTTTAAATTTCATCTGCCATTTTAGTGCCCAGTCCCCCAATTTATCCAAATCCCTCTGCAGCAAGGCAATATCCTGCTCACATTTTACTTTACAAAGTTTTGTGTCATCTGCAAACACTGATGCATGGCTTTCAATGCCCATTTCAAGATCATTTATAAATATGTTAAATAGAAGTGGTCCCAAAACAGAACCCTGAGGGACACCACTTACCACTTGTGTCCAGCTTGAAAAGTTACCATTAATGACAACTTGTTGTACTCTATCCTTAAGCCAATGTTCTACCCAAGAACAAGAATATTCATCTAGACAAATTTATTTTAGTTAAAAGACTAACCTATTGTGAGGAACCGTATCAAATGCCTTGGCAAAATCTAAGTAGATCACATCCACTGCAACACCCTGATTTATACTTCTACTTCTAGGTAGAATGCAATTAGGTTAGTTTGACATGACCTATGTTTCATAAAACACCATAATAACACAGTTCTTGCCAATGAATTCCTGAATATTATCCCTTAATAGCCGTTCAAATAATTTCCCAGTCACAGAAGTTAAGCTCACAGGTCTATAATTTCCAGAAAAAGATTTTGAACCCTTTTTTTTAAATATAGGAACAACATCTGCTTTCCTCCAACCCTCCGGTCCAATACCTGAAACAAAAGAATCTTGAAAAATTAGATACAGTGGTTCACTTATTTCCCCACTTAGCTCCTTAAGTACCCGTGGGTGGATACAGTGAGGCCCCGGAGCTTTTATTTACATTAATTGTCTTTTAATAGCTGTAGCACCTTGTCTCGAGTTATCCAATCACAAGTTATCTGCAAGTTTGTTGCAGCAATCATTTGCTTATCTCTTGCCATAGGATCCTCCTTAATATATACTGAAGAAAAATGGTTATTTAAAATTTCTGCCTTTTCCTGGTCTTCATTAGCTAACAGACCCATCTCTGTTTTCAATGTACCTACACTTTTCATTTTTTGTTTTAGAAATGAGGTACTTGAAAAAAACTTTGGGGTTGGTTTTGCATTCTTTTGGCTATCAATTTCAAATTTTCTAGTTTAGCCACTTTAACCCCTTAAGGACACATGATGTGTGACATGTCATGATTCCCTTTTATTCCAGAAGTTTGGTCCTTAAGGGGTTAATTACCTTTTTGCAAGTATTGGTTTTCTTATATAGGATGCCTCTGATTTTGTCCTATTTAAATGCCCTTTTCTTATTTTTAATCTCTTGTTTTACTTCTCTACTAAGCCACATTGGTTTTAATTTGTTTCTTTTATATTTATTACCCAATGGTACATACTGTGAAATGTAACTTTCTAATATTTGAATAGTTTCGATGTATCCTCATTGTTTTTATCACTAAGGAGTTTATGCCAGTCGATATGTTGTAGAGCTGCCCTAATCTTATTAAAATTGGCTTTTAAAAATTATACGTTTTTAATATACCCCACATGCTTTTGCTTTTTTGAGTTAATTTCAAAAGTTACCATACTGTGATCACTATTTCCCAAATGCTCCCCTACTTGAATGTTGGTTAAAAGATGAACATTGTTTGTTATAACGAGATCCAGACAAGCATCATTTCTAGTTAGTGCTTGTAGTTGGTGCTTGTTAAAATAATCCATGCAAGAGATTACTAGATCATGGACAAAGCTCAAAGGTGAGGCCAGAATAAAAGCCAAGACAGTGTGCTTGCAAGGATGGGCTGATGTGATTACCACCAACTTGAAGGGAAAGTGAGAGAAGTATCACTATTGGTAGGAGGAAAGTCCAAAAAATGTATTTTTGATGGGCATGATCCATGAATGACATTTGCTGTTTTTTTTTTTTTTTTTTTTTTTTTTTTTTTTTTTTTTTTATAAATAAAGCAGTTTTAGTGTATGGATCATTCCCCTGCAATTTCACTGCTCAATTCACTGTCATTTAGGAGTTAAATCACTTTGTTTCTGTTTTATGCAGCCCTAGCCACACCTCCCCTGGCTTTGATTGACAGAGCCCGCATGAAAAAAAAAAAACTGGTTTCACTTTCAAACAGATGTAATTTACCTTAAACAATTATATCTCAATCTCTAAATTGAACTTTAATCACATACAGGAGGCTCTTGCAGGGTCTAGCAAGCTAGTAACATAGCAGGGGATAAGAAAATCTTAATTAAACAGAACTTGCAATAAAAGCCTAAATAGGGCTCTCTTTACAGGAAGTGTTTATGGAAGGCTGTGCAAGTCACATGCAGGGAGGTGTGACTAGGGTTCATAAACAAAGGGATTTAACTGCTAAATGGCAGAGGATTGAGCAGTGAGGCTGCAGGGGTATGTTCTATACACCAAAACTGCTTCATTAAGCTCAAGTTGTTCAGGTGACTATAGTGTCCCTTTAATGCTCGCACTGCAATTTGGGATATATGCAAACTTAAGCCCAAATGCAGTTACTGTGGAATTTCTATGCCATCTGTAATCTTGGTAATTAGAGGTGATGCAGCTGCCAATAGCCAGTTGGGAAACTGTGATGCTATGGCATGTTGCATTATATGTGCAAAACTAATTTAAGTGTAAACACGATCCAGTGGTATCTTAATTTAAATTGTGCCGCTTCATTGTTGAAATGAATGCGCTTCACATGCCATCAAAGTGTGTGTTCCGTCTATGCTATTTCAGCCTAACGTGATCTTCTCTGAATGATTCCTGGTTTAGAAGAAAGCCTATGGCGCTTTTTTTATTTTTTATTTTACTCTTTTCGTATCTACCATACACTGCAGGATAGTTGATTGTTCAGCGCTTTCTTCAATATCTGTATATTGCCAGTGTTTTTACTGTACTTTTAACCTCTAACTATATGTAAATGGAATTAGTTACTATATTAAATTAGTCATTTAGTTTTTCCTCACCTCTTATTGTATATTCATATTTACACCCAACTATACTCCTATAAACATCCTAGCCCTCACTGATGTGTCCTGTATTGTTTTTGCTTCTTTATTGAACATGTACATCATGACACCCAGAGCAAAGATTCTGTTTTGAATAAAAGCTATATTCAATTAACTAATGTGGCCATAGTATGACCATAAAGTAAAAACCTATATATTTCCACCAGAATTTCTTTAACCGGTCTGTTCTAAAATTCTCATTTGTAAACACATTTCTAATATCTTTACAGGATCAGCAAATGCATGGATGGACAGTTAGGCGACAGCATGGAAGTCTAACTGATATAGTGTACAAGTTTCCTGGCAGATTTGTACTTGAAGCAGGTCAACGTGTAACTGTAAGTAGCTAAATTCCACACACAGAATTTACTTTTCATTAAATATATTATTAAATATAGAATTTCTTTTCTGTTGGCAAATGTTGAAGTGAATTGTCACGTGAATGACACATTGCAAGAGTTTAGGTTGCCGTGGATGAAACTTGCATTTCTTCTGACAAGTGCATTTAAATAAAAGTATCCTGGTAACTGTCAATTGAGATGCTTTCAGGTAGACTAGTTATTAGTCAAAAGCTGCAATCTACATCTTGAATAATGTATTAGCAGGGTGGATTTGTTTTGTAATAAATAGACCCATCCATAACATTGGTGTGTGACTTGTGAGTTGCAGGAGTTCCAGGGATGCTCAAGTTATGGCATTTTTAAGAAACCACCTCCTTCTCCCAGTACTAAATAGGCCAATGGATGCACTTGGTATTTACATGCACATGAGTAGCAATGCGGTACTTTCCTAAATGCTTTGAAACCATTGTGAAGCATGTTGAGCACTTTCCTTGCAAGGAAAATAGCGTAGATAGTAAACCCTGTGCAGTCATTTTCCACTCTGTTATTCACTAAAGTGAGGTGTGAAGAACCCCCCTTTTGTTGTACTATTTATACCCATTGCATTCCCTTTTGTTACACTATTTCTGCCCATTGCATTCGGTAGATGTAACTACCGAACAAAGACCACTCCTCTGGCTCGTTAAACATCAAAGTCTGATTCAATTGCTACCTCTGTCTGTGCGGCCAGCGTTCGTACAGTCGAACGCCACGTGGCAGAGAAAACCTCGGCCATCTTTGTTCATGCGAACAAAAGCAGCGGGACCTGGTCGTCGAGTGTATGGAACTGAAAACTGACACTCGACTTCCCGAACACCGGTCTCAAACAGAGGAACGCTGGAACTCTATTTACCAAATAGCTAGAAGAGTGCTATTCGGTACTTTGGTGTATTCGACAGAGGGGCATGAACGCTGCTAGGAGCCAGAGGGATCCATTCGGTACTTTGTTCGTTTTTCTGCGGTTTCTAAAGTGACCGGCAAAATCCACCAAACTCATGGAACTGTTTTGGGCATACAGCCCAGGGTGAGCCGGTCACAGAAGACATCCATAGTTTTCGCGAACCCCTGAACCGATCTGGGTAAAATTTGAATATGTTGATCACCCAGACCAGGGGACATATAATTTGTGGGGATCCCCCAAGTATAAAGGGGTGTTCCAGTTATGGGGGGGGGGGTTCAGCCCGGAGATAATTAAGTTATTTTATCAGACTTAATTCTCTCCAGTGCTAGGGGAGGGAACTGTGGGTGTGTGTTAAAGTTTTACTGTATGTGATTGGTGAATATTTGTCCTTCCTTGAGGGTTGTCCCCTTGCAGGGGGACTTGCATAAAAGCTGTGTGTATCAATTAAAAGTTAGTTCATCTTGTACCCTTCTTCTTGACTCCGGCTGATGTTTGGGGATTCGTGTGTTTCACTAAGGGAATCATCTTGTGAAGCTATTGGGATTACTATATGGTTCGTCTATTCTATCTACCAAACCGAGGGCTATTTCACAAAGGCTCTGGTGGTCCGGGAGGAAACTACCGAATGAGGTTTAAATATACTTGGTTTCCTTACATGAGGATTTAAAAGGTCCAAATAGTGTGGAAAACTGCCAGCTATGCTCTCCATTTTGCTATTCTGACCTTTAAACTTGAAAATTTACTTTGAATTCTCCATTTAGTAAATAACTGCATGTGTTTTGTTTAAGTTGTAGTGTTTACCGTTTGTGTTTGTGTTTGTGTTTTAGATTTGGGCTGCATGTGCAGGCGCTGTGCACCGCCCGCCGTCTGACTTGGTTTGGAAATCTCAGATATGTTGGGGCACAGGTGATGATGTTAAAATAACACTTTTGGACTCCAATGGTGAAGTGAGTATAAAATGGGTTTTTGCGCATTGGACGGTTAATACTAACAAATCCATGAAACATTGTGGTTTAGGTCATTGAACAGTGTGTCTGTCTGTCTGTCCCCCCTCCTGCCAGGCACTAGTTTAACCTGTGCTCCTGATACAGCTTAAGGAATATTTTTGAATAGATTGCATTTATATATAACTGCATGGGAGTACCTAAGACCTCATGGGGCAGCAAAGCTGTTTCCCGCATATGCTGCGGCGTAAAGTGTTGTTTTTTATTTTTTATTTTTTTTATTTTTTTTACATAGTTTTCTCTGGTAATGCTGCAATAATATTTACTGAGGTGAGGGGACAAACGAACACTGTTCTTCTTTAAATGTATGAAGTGCACTGTTTTGGTTTAAATGAACACTAAATTGTGTTGTTGTGGTTAGTGTCAGGGACTGCTGGCACCACCACCCCCCCGGCCCCCACCCTGGTTAGATTTAACAGGTATCTCCCGGTGCCAGTCCCTGCCTTCTCTCAGCAGGAAACTCTATTCACTGACCTTAGCCTGGCAGGACTAGCTCTGCACTGCATTTGGCTCTCATATTCAGTAGAGGGAACGTGGGGGATTGACGCCCAGCGTACCCCAGGTTAAAAATGACACAATTGGCAAACAATTTGGATATGTAGTATTCTATTCTGTTTATTAGTAATATCTGAAACTCGAGGGGGGAGGCTTTTGTATTTTTTTCATATTTTTTTTTAATAAAAATATATTATTTATATTTTTTTGTCCTGCTGAGACTAAACATTGCATAAGTAACTGGAGTCTGTAATTGCCAATATGTCAAATTTAAATGATTTTCAGGAATGTGCTGAGAGTACACTAAAGCTGATATTCAGAGATGAGAGTGAAATGGCTGAAGAATTTTATGAAGAGGAGTTTACCGAGTCTCCTTTTCATGCCCAGGTAATGCAGTGACTTCTGCTAACCTCTCGGTATTTTTTAGGATTGAAAATAGTTGGCCAATTTTACGTTTATTTGCTAATTTCTTTGGTAAATTAGAGCAAAAGAAGAAAAAAGAAATGTTGTTTAGTTTCATGATGGCCTTCAAGCCTCATGCACCTTGAGCGTTCAGCAGGTGAGACCACTCTGATGTGCCTGCTGCATCTTTCATTAGTGCAAGTCCTATTAACCAAACTTACTACATATGCATGCATGTAAGCCTTCTGTATGTCAGAACCAGTAAAAAAAAAACCATAACATTAGTTATTTGTATCCCATGTGTTTTAGTGTATATGTATCTTACAACCAGTGGTTAAGCTTTGCAGGAAAATAATTTAGAGAGAAACGTTTCCTTTATTTCTTTAGCTCAGTGAAGCTAAACACAAGAGGTTGCAATTGTTAAGAGCACCTGCCTTGCAAAGACTTTGCATTGAGCGGCAGTGGAAGCTTGTGATTGGACAACCACTGAAAGGCTTCTGCCAAAACACCTGCAGTGTTTGCAAGTAGTTTTTAGCTATACACCCCTACAAAAATGTTTGGCTTTATTGGGGACAGATCTACTAAACAGTGATCTTTAAAAAAAAAATATATATATATATATTGTATTTGGTCTGTAAAGCGTCCATTTAAAATAGCATTCCAGTGAAAGTAGTAAACCTTTTTTTAATAACAAAAAATGCGTAGAGCATGTTTGGCTTTAAACGGCAAATGTTTCAACATCTCTAGCTGTAACTAGATTCTCATGCCATGTTTTAAACTCTCCCTAACGTGGGGGTTTAGGGGAGAGGAGAGAGTGTTATGTTTATACTCTGAAGTCCGCACACAAGCGTGCTGCTTAATGGCACAGATTTTGCTTCAGACTTAACAAGCAAAAAAAAATATAGATATATTTTTTTTTTTTATTCTAGATATACACTTCCCAGCAACTAAAGAGTTTCTCTTTATATTGTTTTAGTAAATGCATGTTGTAGTCTGCATGCTGTTCATGTGCTAGATGCCTCCACTGTAACCTACACCAAATGGCAAACAATGCTACACAAATTCACAAGCAGACCATTTGTTCAGTCAAACCATTTTCTTACAAACATGTTAAATATTTTTATTTGCTTCTATTTCAGCCTCACCAACCAGTGGATCCCAGCTGTTGTGTCATGTAAAGAAGTCAGAGAGGAAAAACAAACATATCCTAAATCAAAAACTGATTTAGTGTTGGGTTTTTTTTTTTTTTTTTTCAACCCCCTTTTTCCTCAATGTAAATACCCTCTACTACTGGAGTGTTTTGGATTCCATTTGTTCTAAGGTTTGATCTTTTTGCCTACAAATGTTAACGTTCTTGGGATGGATATTCTTGATGGAGCTTATAGGTTTGAGGAACAGTCATCTGGAATATTAAATTTCCTCTAAACTGCAGATGGACTCACCCTAATGCACGTTTAAAGCTTATATAGATTTCTATGAAGGGATATGGTTCTGGTTTTATGTTCATAGGAAATGGGATTATCCATTTATAAATATTACATTTGGTTTGAAAAAGGGCTAACCTTTTTCTGCTACAAACGTAAACGATGTCTCCTGGTGGGACCTGTAGTGTGTACAGGAACTTTGAAGGGGGTAACCCTAGAAATTGCAAACACATATAGTGAAGTGGCCTGTGAACCTAAAGTTCACAGGACACTATAACCCTGTTTGTATGAAGAAATCATTTTTTTAAAAATCACAATTTCTTTTTTTATTTTTTTTTTAAAAGTACATTCATAGAAACAAACCTAAGTAAAACACACACAACCCCACATATAATCCCCTACAAGGAGCTATTAAGCTCTGCAATCCTAAGTGGGTAGAAATGATCGCAAAAAATAGGAGGCTGCTTGGATTAATAAAATGGCAGACAGCAACAATACGAAAGCCTCACTGACCCGCAGGTCTGGAAGAGAGGGTAGGTGACTATATCCCAAGCCTATGAAGCTAGCCAATACACATGAACACACTCATAAAATACTGTAGCAAAAAAAATTGAAACAGGGTTGCCACTTGTTGCTGTGCAAATCGTTTGGAAAGCTATCACAGGAAAAATGACACCCGTTGCCAAGCTTTCACTAAGCTAGCTAGAGATAAATCCGTTTCAAGGTCGCTATCTAGAAAAACTGGAATAAGTGAAGGCTTAAAGACTAGAATACCCCTGTCTCACTGCTGTCACTATGAACATACCACACATAGCCAAGCTTCGTTAACTAGAAATGAAAATAAACTGACTTGGGAAGTCACTGCCTGAAAAGACTAATCAAATGAAAGCAAAGGCCATTGTGAAAATAATAAAGGATTAAGCCCCTCCATTCTGCAGAAAATGTCCTAGATAATCCACATTAGAGAGAGTTTCCCCTCCTTAGATTGCTACAGAGATCCTCACAACATAACCAAAAAGTAGAAGAAAAAAAAGTGCAGTGAGTTAAATTAATAAGGATAGGCCTTTAGGTTCACAGGCCACTTCAATAACCCTTTTCTGCTGCAGTGTCTTTGAGCACAACCACTAAAGCCCATCGCTTTGTTGCAAAGTCAACTCCTTCAACATTGTTTTGTTTTTTTCCCTTTAAATTATAGTGAATTCTATTTTTAGAGGGGTTTTTTTGTATAGATTTTATCGGCATGAAGGGGGAGGGGAGGGGGGGAGTGAGCTTCAATAGCTCTTATTTTGGGCCAGCAATTTATCTTTGTGGAAAGTCTTGCGTATTGAAGTTGAAATTCACAACTTTCTACTGTACCATGCACATGGATACCATAAGCCTGATTTTCAACACTGGGGACAGTCTTGGGGTTATTTACTAAACTATGAATGGTTCAGCATGCAAAGTGAATGTTAAGCCAATAGTAGCTTCCCTTGATATAGATATAGATTTTAAAAAAAAAATAAAAAAAATTAAAAAAAAATTTATAATATATATTTGGCTTTTTTGACGAAACACTTGAAATTCACTTTGACCTTTGGACAATTCATTATTTATATAACAACCTTGTGTATATGTTGGGTAGTTCTTCTGCTGCAACAGTAGCAATCATTGCTTCACCGATCAGTTGTCAGGACACATTTGAAAAGTATAGTGTATTTCTGATCATGCATTACGAAAACCTTTTAAATGGCAGAATGTGTCCCTGCTCTTTATTAATGCGTGTGTATTATAGACTTATTTGTAGCTCCAGTAAGAGACCATGACAGTTGTATGTGAAACTTCCAAATAACTCTCTGGTTTTATTGCCTTAAACTTTAGTGCCTAATACAGATTCCTATGTTTGACACATTTCATTCCAGGTTTGTTTTTTTTCTGTCTCTTACATATGCATTTTGTGGAGACTGGGCAATCTCCTTTGCAACTTTTTATTTTCATCCCAGTGTAAATGTAATTGTCAATATCCTTGCCCTGAACAAAAGTATGTTCTGCCATACCCACCATACGTTTTATATTTTCACCTACATGATGGACAGCATGTGAAGTGCTGCCCTCATATGATGCCAAAGGGAAATCTTTTTTTCTTCAAACCTGGGGCACCACATTTCATGCACTGCCCAATATGGGTCTTGGGAAAACTTGGTAGATTTCCCCCTCCACCTCCTCCTTTAATGCTATAGAAATGTTGTTGCCATTGTCTTTTAACTCGTTTTTGATCTGTCATGCTGATTTATTGCAGTAAAAGCTTGAGTTTAATTTTCTCACTTTAAGTGTACATGATCCACAAATGTGTGTAGACAACGTACCATCCTGGTAACTTCTGTCTGAATGTTGTAGTGGAATCTGCAAGCATTCAAATGAACCAGCATAGCCGTAGGTTTTTATATAATTTTTTTTTTGTTTGTTGATTGCACAGAGCTTAAGTCATTCTAGACCAGGGGTGCCAAAAAAGGTAGATCCCCTATGTTTTAAAACTACAGCTTCTGTGATGCTTTATCATTCTAAAGGCATTGTAAATGTATGCAAAGCATCATGGGAGTTGTAGTTCTAAATCATTTGGGGATCTACCTTTTGGACACCCCTGTTCTAGACTCTTGTCTAACTCCATATTTTTTTGCCAAGCACAGTAGATGAATTGAATGTGAACTGTAAGGTAACTGTCTGTTAAACAGGAGTGGTGCACTTTAGTTAAACTTTCATTTCACAAGTGCTTTATAAAACCATGCTGTATTATAAAGGGACTTTGTCGTCTTTATTTAAGGAAGGATACATTTTATATATGTGTGCTCACACAAAGTGTTAAGATTTGTTTACAGAAGCCTGTGTCATATTCTATAAATACTGTATCTTGTAAATTTTAGATGTTTATCATATGCACAAAACTAATTTATTTGTCCAGATCCCTTCAGTTGCTTCTGGTTAGAAAACTCCTATTTACATACTTTAAAAGAAAGCCCTTGTGAAAATGATGTATTGTAGACTTGTTTATTTCCAGAGCATCACACTTCTATGCAATTATTTATGATCACCTTTTAGAATGGCTGATCTATAGGAGCCCTACTTATAATGGGAAAATTGTAACATATTAGTGCTTTAGAGTTGTTAAATTTATTTTTGTATTTAATTGGTAAAGACTGAGTTGCTAGCTGATTTTGGGAATGCAGATATTCACATTGTCGATGCCAATATTTAAGTGTTCTCCTTGAAATGAAGGTATGTATGTGTGTGTGTGTGTTCTGAGCAACTGAAAATGTATGTAAATATACACATTCTGGGATGACCATTTGTCAAAATGTTAAACTGTTGATTATAATTTTTATTTTACTATTCTAAATAAAGACGGCATCTTTGTATGTTTAGTGTGATTTAAGGTCTTATTTTAAATTAAAATAATGGTGTTTGTTTGGGGAGGTGGGCACTTTCTGCTGTGCTTTCCCATTTAAACTAGCTCAGTAATTGGGTGTTGTCTTAATGAGTGTTTAGAGCCATTAGAACATTTTACACAGTTCAAGACCTGGGACCCAGAGTCGTCCTACAGGGTTCCCACCACCATTTTTCAGGCACTTAGAGATGCAGTGTTTGTTTGTAGAGGATGTAAAGTGTTTTTGGAATGTGTGTAGATTTGTGGGCTGTGTTTGGAGGGGTGGTGTGTGAGGAATGGCTTATTTGCATCTTTTTCGTTAACTGTTTCCCCCACTCTTGCATATAACCAGAGAGAGGGGATACTGTACTCCTTGGAGTCTGTCTGTTCCTGCTGGTTGCCAATGTTTTCGAGGAGTGCATTGTCTTAACATTGTCATGGTAACTCACGCCAATGCTCTGGCAATTTTGGCTCTCAAGAGGACTCGGTGGAGGAGCAGACAACCTCCCTGGCTCCCTCTCAGCGATTCAGGAAAGGAGATCTTTGATATATTTTTGCCATATGTGGCCTGGGCCCCTTAACCCCTTAATGACCAAACTTCTGGAATAAAAGGGAATCATGACATTTCACACATCATGTGTCCTTAAGGGGTTAAAGGTCTACATCCTATAGCCCACTGATGGCAGTCCTGTTTTTACTTATTCCAGCAAAATTTCAGACTGCTTTCTGAAAAGATTAGGATGTAGAAGACCCTACTGCTCCTTCCTATAGAGCATGTGCTGTATATTCAACAAAATCCTAAATATTAAAGTTAAATGTGAAATCCTGTAATTGTACAGTCATGTAATCAAACCGAACAAGCTCCACTATATTGACATACATTTAATAGATTTGGTCAGGTAGACAGAACTTTAATTTATACAGTTTACAATACCTTTTTAGGGTGCTATTGTAATGTTTTTGTTAAACATTGTGCAATATGAATTCTGATATTCAGTTTGTTATATATTCAACAAGAAGGAAGTGCTCTCACAGGATTTGCTGTAGAAAATCTTCAATGACTGATTTCATGAAACGCAGGCTTATAGCATACACTTTCAATGTTTCAGTCTCACACACAAGACTTTAATCAGCGAAAAATGTCTATAGCAAATTCCTGAAGTGCACGTCCTTCTTTGAGTGTACTAACTGGCTGGCAGTTGCACTGGGGTAAGAAACGCAATTTATTAAGTGTGCTCGGTTTCTAAGATTTTTATATATAATATAGATTAGAGCAGCCTGACCTTTTTAAAGGGTCAGTCAATAAAAATTGACTTGTGTGCCCAATTATGCAATCTACAGAAAGGAACAAGAATTTACTTCTGAAACATTAGTACATCTCAATAGGACAAAAATAGTTGCATTTCCATGTATCGGACAATGTTTTTCATAAAAATAAAATTAATACAAAATAAATACATATAAAATGACGACGGATACTAAAAGTTTGAAGTCAAGTAGCAAGGCGTTCATAGAATGCCACATACAAAATGGTTTTGTGAGTCCGTATTTCATGAAATCATTGTGCTTTTAGTGCTGCTCACTGAGGGAGTGGAACCACAACTTCTACGTAATTGATGGGGAAGAATCCAGATTCTCCGTTGACCATACCTTCAAACCAGTTCTCATCAATTTGGTTGGTTAAAGTAATGATGTCACCTTCTTTAAATCCAAGCTCTCCTTCATTTTCAGGTTCAAAATCATAAAGTGCTCTGCAGCAAGGTTGGTCAAAATGTACACTAGAACCTAGAAAACATATAGAATAAGTAAATGTTATAATAGGTTCCTAATATTTCTCCAAGGTCTGTTACTGAAAATGAAGAAAAACTTGCCAATAAGAAGTATTTAAATACATGGGATCACAAAATATTATCTGATACCTTGCCCTTCTATGGCAGTGTTCCTCCACTGCTGTGTGTACGATGAGCCGCTGGCAGTCAGGGCTGAGGGCCTGGAGCTGGGGCAGACGGTCACCCTGCACACACAGTTCACCGTTGAGGACAGGGCCACTTTCAGCTCCCGGGGCCGGTACCGGGCAGGCAGCCACAGGGAGCTGGATCTCACACAGTCCCCAGCCCAGGAACCCGAGGGGCACCTGTGGGTGCTGGAGCCTCAGACTCCATACAGGAGGTTCCAGAGGAAGGACGTGCAGAGGGTGGACTTCACCCTCTACTAGGACCATGAGTCCCTGGGCAAGCTGCTGGCCACTGCCACCCAGGACAGGGCCTTCGTGGGGGAAGGAGTGAGCAGGCACCCCATGAGGGAGGGCAGGGTCAGAGTCAGCCACTTCTCACCACTAGGTGAGTGGAAGGATTGTGGAAGTTGTAGTCCTGCAAACCCTGGAGAACACAGACACCTCTCAGATCCTTCTGAACTGCCATTTCTCAAAATCCTCATCCAGCCTCATGCACCCCAACATTTTAATTGGACAAAGGACAGTTTAATTTCTGTTTTGAGAAATTAGGTAACTTGCTAATAACAATTTTACATTACAGTGAGTTATTGCTGTGGAGCTCTGTTATCCACTCAGTCACACCCACAATGTTATATGGAGCTCCTAGAAAAGATGTACATTGGGATCTAGGTACAAAATAGAGACACTTGGGAGGTTTGCTGAGCACCATAGGACATGTGCACATTGGATGCTAGGATTACTCTAAGCAGTTACCTCTACTAAGGTGAATAGAGTGGTTAAGATGCAGCTGTCATTAAATATATTAAGATGTCAGCATTACATATACATAGTGCAGTCCTGCTGTGTAATGTGTAAAAATGTGGCAAAGCGAAATAGCAGTACGCTATGTTTTGTCAGCCTTCCTGACGGCTGAGCCGATGGTTGCCTGAGCATGATGAGGTAGTCACTTGCTCTCAGCACCGGGTACCAGCATTAAAGGGGCCCGGTCGCTGCTAAAGGGCCACAGCACCGGACCAGGACCTTTGTCACATCTGCTTGGCTATGGGCTTTGCCCTAAGTGGATTGGGGGGCAGGTGGGACTGCAGTGCACTACTGGCACCATAACCGATACCCTGTGCTATTTGGTTATTGGAGTGTTTTTTGAAGAGAAATTAAAGTCTTAACGACAAATTAAAAATAAAGTTTTAAAAAATATTGTTTTATATGAAATTGGTTTGGGGGGAAAAAACTTAGCAAGCCATTCAAATGAAGACATCTGGCACAAAGACAACTTTACAGCTCTTGGCCTTATTAGCTCTAATATATAATATATAAAAAAAATTGTTTTTGCGAAGTGTTTTTCAGCATTCTGCATCTTATCCTTGCCTTCATGGTCTCACCTTCCCCAATGTTAAAGGACCACTATAGTGCCAGGAAAACATACTCGTTTTCCTGGCACTATAGTGCCCTGAGGGTGCCCCCACCCGCCGGGCTCTGGGGAGAGGAAGGGGTTAAAATCTTGCCTTTCTTCAGTGCCAGGCGGGGAGCTTTCCTCCATCTCTCCTCCTTCCTAGCGACGTCATCTGCTGAATGCCAGTTCATAGGAAAGCATTTATAATGCTTTATTAAAAAAAGGGTTAACCCTAGCTGGACCAGGCACCCAGACCACTTTATTAAGCTGAAGTGGTCTGGGTGCTTATAGTGGTCCTTTAATACGTGCTGGTTCCTTTCTGTATGTCTCTCCTAATCTGTATTCTTCAATAACACAATTGCACGTGTCATCGGGAAGTTTTCATGAGTAGAAAGTTGATAATAGAACTAAGGTTATTCACTAATGTGAGCTTTCAAAGTGAATTTTAAATTTAAGGCCAAAATAGAGAATCTTTCCAATAAAGCAAAGTCAGCTATGCTTCCTGTTTCGCTACTTTAGTATGAAATTTTAAATTCACAAGTCAAACTCTATAGACCATGATGAGCAGCTCCTGATTGTCCTTCTTGGAGTGATCAATGCTGATGTGGAAATTTGCACAAAAGGAATTTTACCAAGAAGTATGTTTGCCTTTTTATTACTGTAAACATATAGTTGAATTAAGTGTTTTTGCATAGCAAGACCACTTAATGTTATCTCACATATATTATTCTTATTATAGCCAAATTTACCACCCTAACTCCTCCCACAGTTTTTACACTACATAGACAGTAATATACCTAAACGTGCGGATTGTTCCCGATTGGATTGCTATTACTTTGTGGAATGTTTTGCAGAATGGTTCACGGAATATCGTCGTTCATGTGGCAAAATTGGTCCCATAGGAACGAATGGCGGAATGTTCAAAACTAGAGTGGGAGCTGGCAAAAGCTGAAAAATCAGGACATGATTTCTAAACTGCCACCACTCCCTCATTTTCAAGCCCACCTACACAAATCTTATATCAAAACGTTCAGCTATCCTTGCTGCCACTAAACGTCCACGGCTAGGCCATAGTCCTGGTAGTTTTCACAATATGACCATTTATTTGCTACTCACGCCGTCCATTGACATTCATTGAAACTCCACTCTAGCCACCTCAAATTTGAATTGCAATTTCTAAACTGCGACTGTGCCTTCATTTTTAATATTTCAAAGACATGCATCAAAATGTAGGTCTGGGTCTTGTGATTCTCGCAATATAAAGCTCTTCGCTGTCGGATTTATAGTTTTTAAAATAGGACCATTTGAGCAATTTGGAGCAGTTTGTTTTTAACCGCTCTTCTCTGCCCTATTTGAAATCTATTAGTTCCTGTTGGCAGTTGGTGGAATGTTGGAGGGATTTGAAATGGCGGCTGCAGAAACCCAGTGTAACAAGGCTGCAATATGAAGATGCTGTTATATATGTATTAAACCCTTAACCCCTTAAGGACAGAGCTTCAAAAGATGTCTTTCACTTAATGACAACAGCATTTTTTGCTGTTTGCGTTCAACTGCCATTTGCATTTTACAAATTTATTGCACCGACACATATACTGTCTTTTAAAGGACAGAAAGGGCTTTAATTTGATGTAACAAAAATGTATTATAAAAAAATACAGAAAAATGCAAAAAAAATACGTTTTTTTTTTTTTTTTTTTACAGTTTTTGCAATAATAATGTGTGCACAATTAGTGCAGGTTAAGGAAAGTAATTAAAAATAAATTAATTTAGTTGTTCTGATTTACAGAATATATAATGTGTCAGAGGTTTTTTTTGGTAGTTACAGGTTACAAAGCACAAGGAGTAAACTAAATCTTTAATGTGGAGCGATTTTAGAATTTGGTATGTTTGTCTTGTAAGCTTAATAGCCATAAAAGAAAAAATTGCCACACAAAAGTATATATTTATATAAAAAAATTACCTAAGGTTGTTTTGACCCTTTCTACGTAGCCATTTCACCGCCAACCTCTGCTAAATATTGAAGTAAAATTGTGTTTTTTTTGGTTTTTGGCACACAAACTTATAACATAGAAATTCTCATGTGTATTTTGTAAAGTTGGTGTGTGCTATTCCTGTAAAAAGTTTTATTTTGTGTTCAGTTACATCTGCTGAGTAAAAGGACACCCCCATTGTATGTCTTTGGCACTATTTCGTGAAGCTACAGTGCCATATAGGAGACCTGTCCTTTTCAGTATTCACAGTAGAACTTTGAGAGATGGATTTGATGAACCTTAGCTTCCATTTGGGGTATTATAACAGTTTGTCTGTTCAAAAAAAACCCACAAAGACCTACTATTTGTAAAAGTAGACACTCCAGGGTATCTCGTAAGGTGCATAGGGTGCCTTAACATGCCCCCATTTTTTCACCAATATATGCCAATATATGTGGTAAAAAATAATTTTGTGCATTTTTTACATACGGATTGCATTTTTGCTGGGCATTTTGTATATTTCATATGTGCCACTAAGTTCAAACCTCCCAAATTATGCTCAGCTAAGTCTTCTGAGTAAAAAGACACCCCCAATTAATGTCTTTGGCACTTATTCGTGAAGCTACAGTGCCATATAGGAGACCAAGCCATATCCGTTTTTACCAAACTTTGAATTTTGACGCTGGGCCTATGTGCAATTTCCAAGCATCTTCGCAGGTTTTAAATTCAAACTACCCCACAAAGGCCTACCATTTCTTAAAGTAGACACCCCAGGGTATTTCAAAAGGTATATTTTGAACCTTAGCGTGGGATCATTTTTCTGCCTTTTTGACATACAAAGTGAGTTTGCACAGTATATTTTGCAAACCTTATGTGTGCTACGAATGTATAATACTTCATATGTTGCTCAGCTATATGGGCTGAGTAAGCAATACCCCCGTATGTACCTTTGCCAGGTATATGTGGATGTTGAAGGGGCGCATTTGAGACGCAGCCATTCAGTTTTTTTCTAACTTTGAAGTATTACGCTGTGTCCATGTTCCATTTTGGAGTATTTTAGACGGTTGGTTATTGAAACTTCCCCACAAACACATTCTATTTATTAAAGAATACACCCTGGGGTAATTCAAAAGGCATATTTTGAACCTTGGCGTGGGATAATTTTTTCTCTAGTTTGTTCCAGGTGTAGTGGTAATGAGCGTTTTTAAATGTATTTTTTTACTTATTTTTTCTCTAGTTTGTTCCAGGTGTAGTGGTAATGAGTGTTTTTAAATGTATTTTTTTACTTTTTAAAACTTTTTTTACTTTTAAAAACTAGTTTTTTAAACTTTTGTTTTGCTTATTATTTTTTTTTAAACTTTCCTAAACTTTCTAAAAACTTTTTTTTACAGATTTAACATTTTTCTAAGCTTTTTTTTTTTTTTATCGTTAATCCCTAACTAGCAGTAAGCAGCACTAACAGTAAATTCCCCATTTTCCCATAACTCCCACCCACCCCAGCTAGCAAAATATATAGTTATAAAATATTTAAAAATTAATTAAATAAATTGAACCCCTGAGGGTTAAAAAATAAATAAAAGTTAATCCTCAAGGGTTAAAAAAAAATTAGATCACAGTATAATACTGTGATCTGTAGGCAGTGATCGACTGGCAGGGAAGGGGTTAATTTTTATTTGGACTGGGTAAAAAGTGTTTTTTTTTTTTTTTTTTTACTTAAACGTTATTATAACTTTTTTTAAGCTTAATTTTTAACTTTTTAAAGTTTATTTTAAAACTTTTTTTAACGTTAACCCTAGTTAGCCTAACGCCCAATCCCCCAATTCCCCACTAACTTCCACCGACCCCAGCTAGCTAAATATTTAATTTTTTCTATATTTAAATTAATTAAATAAATGTAACCCCTGAGGGTAAAAAAAAAAAAAAAGCATTAACCCTCAGGGGTAAAAAATAAATAAAAAAAAATCAGGTCATAGTAAAATGTAATCCCTGCCAATTGATCACTGTAGTCAGTGATCAATTGGCAGGGAAGGGGTTAATTTTTTTTATTAAAATGGGTAATGGGGGGTGGAATTTTAAATTAACTTTATTTTTTTCCCAACAGGGGGCAGGATCATCACTGTTCTGGCTCCCTGCACTTCACACAGAACCAGGAAGTGCAGGGAGGCGGAAGGTAAGTATACTAAGCACATGTGCTCACTCTGACATGCGGTCAGAGCGAGCACATGTGCTGGACATCCTGATCGGGTGCTCCCTAATACAGAAGCAGACCGGAGCACCATTAACGCTGCGATAGCGGCGATCCGGGGTTAATTTTACCGCGTGACGGACAAGGTCCGTCACTCGTCATTACGAGTTTCCCCTGAGTGACGGACCTCGTCCGTCACTCGTCCTGAAGGCTGAGCCAAATGTACACGTTGTGAACAAAACAAAACATAAACAAAACCTGGCATTTGCGCTACATGTCTGTCCAACCGTAATTCACCTCTTTCATATTAAATGCAACATATACTGTTGTGGAAATAAGGTCTGCACATATTTCCTAGTTAGTGAAAATGACTATTTACTCATTCCACGATATACATTATAAAGCGATACACACATATTTTAACCAAGATGGCTGCTAGAAGCTTCTAACCCCTCCTCCCTCTCCCTTTAACACCGACTAACTACCTCGTGCAGCAAGATGGCGCCGGGAAACCGTGGGAGACCCTCATGGTCCTGGTGACATCACCCTCAGTAGGCAGAGCATTAGGAAGACCACTTAACACCTAACCAATTATTGATGTATTATTCCATGTTATCTCTGACAATGCATATGATGTAATTTTGCTTTAAAAGGGACCTGCCGTCCCCTCTGAATAAACTTTCCTCAAGTTATTCAACAACCTAGAACCTGTGTCTGGTGTGAATTACTTCAGGGAGCGTGCACGCATTGTTTCATTGATTTGGCCAGGGGCAGATATACAAAGAAATAATCAATACTTTAATTGATTTTTCCACTTCAATTGGCGCCCAACGTGGGGCCACCGGAGAGCCGGTTCGGAGGGCCGGAACCAACGGACCGGAGCGGACCTCCGGAAAGTGGGACAAGCGGAGCCTGATCACCTCCATAATACAGCCGTTGCCTGTGTTATTCTCCTGTTTTGTGTCGGTCTGCCTCCGAGTCCACTTCCGGCTTCCAGAAGGCTACTAGAGACAGGTAATTAACTCATCCGGTGTGCCTTCTTAAGCGAACCTGTCGATTGTCTATCTGCCTCCTGTATTTGTTTGAATGTGTGTGACAGCCGGTGCATGTGTTTTCCTTCTAGAAACTTTAGCTTGACTGCCTAGCGGGCAGGGGACGCATTACAGCCGGTGAGGGCTGGGATATAGCTTGACTGCGTAGCGGGCAGGGGACGCATTACAGCCGGTGAGGGCTGGGATTTAGCTTGACTGCCTAGCGGGCAGGGGACGCATTACAGCCGGTGAGGGCTGGGATTTAGCTTAACTGCCTAGCGGGCAGGGGACGCATTACAGCCGGTGAGGGCTGGGATTTAGCTTGACTGCCTAGCGGGCAGGGGACGCATTACAGCCAGAGAGGGCTGGGATTTAGCTTGATAACTGCTGTGTTTCGTTAATAATCGTGTTACAGGGGGGGGGCAGCCCAGTGGGGAAGGGCTGGGGATTGCTGCAATTTGCATATTTGCTTTTGGTGAAGTTAACATGTACATGGCCATTTTACTTTCTGTCATTCTGTGGTTCTTGTTCAACTGCTGTTACAGTGTGGGTACCCTCGGTGTGTGTGTGTTGTGTGGCTAGTTCTGGATTCGGGGGTTTACACTCATCTCTATGTGTGTGATTTCTGCAAATGTCTTCTTGTTAGTGTAGCCACATTCATCTTTTCGTTTGTCCTTTATCTCTCCTGTGTTTGCTGCCCAGAGCTGTGTTAGTCACCCACGCTCGCTCGCTCCGGGCCGTGGCCACCACCCCGGGTGGGCGGACCCCTGTGACTAGTCTACGTTTTGGGAAGACGCACGGGACTCAAGTCCTCGTGGCAGTCGAGCACTGTAGACATTCCTCTTTCTTTTTCTCTGTATATCTGTCCCTTTACACGTGGCTCACTCCGGTTGATCAAGATGGGGCAGGAACATGCTAGACCTGCTAAGGGATTGTTGGCTTGCGATGTTGTGAAAGAAAGGGCGGGGGAGGATGCTATGTTAAAGATTAAAAAGATTGCTGAAGTGTGTGGTTTCCAGATGTCGCCTAGTGGGAGATTGCAACCCGAGTTTTGGAGGAAATTGCTCATAGATAAGGAGGGATTGCTGTTGGATAATGGGCTTATGAAGGCTGTACAGGCTTGGTATCGGGTGGCCAGAGGTCTCAAACGGGAGGGATGGATCGAGGAGGAATTAGACTTCGAAGGACAAATTGTACATGTGTACCATAGGAATGTTAACAATGATGATGTTTCTTCCACTGTCCCCCAGCCACCGCCCTATGATGGCGCCCAGAGCGTGACCATTACTCCCCGCCCTGCTTCTCCCGTCATTGCTCAGACTCCTCCCTCTGGAGGTGTGGCTCCAGCCCCCACCCCCTTGTGCCCCGTGCTCAGAGCCGATGGCGCTTACTATTATCCTGTGCCACTCCATACATTCCCACCCACCCCTATGCTCCAGCCCCTTCCCGATCAGGCCCCATCCCCCGCCCCTCCCCCCGTTAGTCCATTGACATTCCCCCACCTTCCTGTCCTCCGCCCCCTCTTTCTACACTTGCCTCCACCTCAGCCCCCAGTCCGGATCCTGTCCCATCAGCTCCTACCCCGCCCACAGAGGTCCCCGCCTCCTCTCTTCCCCTCTTCACCCCGATTGGCCCCTCCCCAGAGACGCCCGCTCACCCGTCTCCGTCCATTGATCTCTCGTCCCTGCTCTCTGCCCTCACTACTCCAGATCCCCCAGACCCTTGTCCTCCCGCTGATCCCTCTCCTCTTCCACCCTCGGACCTTCCTTCTCTTCTCTCCTTACTTTCATCCTCCACTCAACTAACTACACCCACTTCACCTGTTCTCCCTCCCGTGCCTCTTGATCCCTCTCCTCCTCCCCCTCTTGCCCTTCCTACCCCTTCTTCATCCCCATCAGACCTTGCCTCCTTCTTCTCTAATCTTTCAAAATTAACCCGTTCCGCAACCTCAACTTCTGTATCCCCTCCGACTTCTTCTCCTGCTCCTTCTAACGACCCCTCATCCCTGCTCTCTGCTCTCATAAACCTTATCCAACCTACAGATTCTGTTTCCCCCGCCTCTGCCTCCTCACACACCGCCGCTGGTGGCCCTTCCTCTACCTCTCCTCCTTCCATTGATCTTACATCACTAGTAACCGCCCTCTCCGCCTTGTCCCATCCTCCTGCAACACTCCCAGGCCCAACCCCTCCCACTCTCCAGGTTGATCCGCCCGTCACCCACACGTCAACACCGTCACCTGATATACCCGCCCCTATTACGTCACCTCCGTCTACCTCGTCATCTCCTTCCCTTCCTGCCGATTTGTCGTCCCTCCTCTCTGCCCTAACTGCTGTAACCCAACCCCCTGTTCCTGCCTCCCCTATCCCTCCCCCCGTGACCCCCGAACCAACCACCGCCAATGACTTGTCTACCTCCATATCCGCCCTCCTCTCCGCTGTCACGTCCTTGGTTCATTCTGCTACCCCCGCCCCCTATGGATTTGCCTCCTCCTCCTCCTCCTATCCCCCCAACCTCTTCCCTGCCTACCACCACTCCCCCCGAGCCCTCCGATCCAATCTCTGCTCTCGCTCACGTCCTCAACACTCACCTATCACGTCCCTCCCAGCCGGCCCCTGCACCCACCCCCTCCACAGCATTGGTCCCATATACTTCTCCCGCTAGTTCTAGTTGCCCAATCATGGTGGTTGGGTCCGGTGTGTCAGTAACGTCGGACCAACCCTATGCGGTGGGCGTCTCCCCCCCGGCCTCGGGGTTCCACCCAACCACTTCACCCATCACCGGCCTCCCGGCTGCTCCAGCCACGGCTTCCCCCGAGACTACTCCTCACCGCGGCACCCGAGGAGATCGATGTGGAAGAACAGAATTCACCTCGCCAAGGGGGAGACAGGCTTCCACCACGGCAATCTGTCCCCCAGGGTTATACCCAGGTTAACCCTGGAGCTGATGGTGCACCGCCAATGTATGTCACATTTAACCCCTCCCAAGCCGCTACCCTTGTAACCTCTCTCCCTGATCCTGAAAAACATCCCATACCCTTTTTCCGCAGAATGGCTCAGATTCGGAAAACATATTCTGCTGCATGGCGGGACCTTTTGAGTTTGTGTGAAATTAAAGCTGGGGATGCATACTGGCCAATCATGGCAAGGAGCTTTAATGATGCTCCACTTACTTCTGACACAGATTATCGTTCTGGTATAGTCTTTAGTGAACAGCTCCGAGCTTGGGCACAGGATAAATTAGCTGATCAGGCTACTTGTATAAATGACATTATACATGATAAACTTGAGACTGTTGAGAAGTATCACTCTAGATTAACTCAGACTTTCTCGGACTTAGGGTTTAGCACCTATAACAAAGCACACACTCAGATGTTATCTGCAGCCTTCGTGGCTGGTCTTAAGGAACATATTCGCAAGGGGTTAATTTTATCTCGTCCAGAGTACAGAATTATTCCACTTGACACCCTCTTGTTAGTGGCCAAGGGTTTAGAATCTGTTTTACAACCTACACAGAGGAGAGCTAGCCCATTGATGTTCACTACACCTACACCAATCACTGGTTCTACCCATGTCCCCCAGGTATTTGCTCAACACTACACTCAGCAGCCAAAAACACTTCCTGCATCTGGTCCCTCTACCCGGGACCGGGCCCTCACGACTAACAGGACCTGTTATAACTGTAATCAAACTGGCCACTTCAGAAGGGAATGCCCCCACCCCAGGGTGTTCAGCCCGCAACCTCCCCAGTACACTAGCCCACAAGTCACCACCTATAGCTACCCCTCTACAGGTTACCTCCATGCCTTGCCTCTCCCACAGTTGCCTCAGCTCCCTCCTCCTCCCGAATATACCCAGGCCCGGCCCCCTGCTTCAGAGGCCCGTGCCTACCCTCCGGCTACTGCTGACGGGTTTGACACGGATGATTTTCATGAAAATCAGTCCCAGCCTCGACAGACCCGCCCTGCCCGTCCTGCTATGCAGCCTAGCCACCCTCCCACTTCTTCCTGCCGGTACCAAGGACCCGACCAGGCCCACTTAGATTTATTGCAATAGGTAACCGGCAAGCCTGTGTCAGCAACCCCTGCCATGGCAGTGTCTGCAGGGGAGGGGGGAGGACCCCTAGCTACTGTAGTTCTCCCCGTAGAGGGTCACCCAACTACCTTTCTAGTCGACACAGGTGCAGCCTGTAGTCTTCTTAGGGAACAAGACCTGCCTGACCCCTCCTTTTTATCTGACACCGATGTCTCCTATGTTGGGGTGGATGGTACACCCCGCAGTAGCCCCCTCATTAAACTCCTGCATGTTGGTTCACATATACTCTCCCGGTTTGTTGTTTCTTCTACTTGTCCCATTAACCTCTTAGGTGCTGATGTTCTTTCTCAGCTCCAGGCTTCTATTACCTTCACTGCTGATGGTCAGGTCCAGTTAACTACACCCTTATCACAGAAGGACACCTCTGTACTCTGCTCGCTGCCCATATTATTAAACCTCACTGACAATACAGGGAATTCATGGGTCCCACAAACCCCCAGTGCTCTGGACCGTATCCCACAAAAACTTTGGTCCACTGGCCCGGATGACATCGGACGCTTACAGGTGCCCCCCGTTGTGGTCAAGTTCCTGCCTGGAGCATTACCTTCCCGTAGGCCACAGTATCCTCTGAAACCTGCGCAAGCTGAAGCTATCACCAAACAAGTTGAAAGCCTACTCGCCAAAGGTGCACTTATTAAGTATGTGTCTCCGTGTAACACCCCTCTCTTTCCTGTCAAGAAGAGAACTGCCAAAGGCCAACCTGACCAGTACAGAATGGTCCAGGACCTTCGTGCTGTCAATGAAGTAACTGTCAAAGATACTGCCATTGTTCCAAATCCACACACTCTCTTGTCCCAGGTCCCACCTACTGCCACGGTCTTTACTGTAGTGGATCTGGCTAATGCCTTTTTCAGTGTGCCTCTAGACCCTTCCTGTCGCTTTCTCTTCGCTTTTACCCACGAAGGACAACAATACACCTGGACTGTCATGCCACAGGGGGCCCAGAATTCCCCCACACAGTTTGCTCATGCCATGTCTTTGGTTCTAGAACCCTGGCAAAAATCTCACTCTGATGTTGTTCTACTCCAATATGTTGATGATCTCCTTTTCTGTGCTCCTGATCTTCCTACTGCAGAGCGTGACTCAGAAGATCTCCTATGTTTCCTTGCTGAAGCCGGCTGCAAAGCCTCCAAATCCAAGCTGCAATGGTGCCGGCCCTCCGTGGTCTTCTTGGGACATTGTCTTTCCCATGGCACCAGACATTTAACCTCACAACGTGTACAAGCTATTTTGCAACTCCCACTACCTGCAGCACACCAGACTCTTCATGCCTTTTTGGGACTCATTACATACTGCAGGTCCTGGATACCCAAAGCCTCAAAGCTCATGCAGCCACTCTATGATACCCTCAGGAGTGAGCCCTTCCATCTCTCTGAGGATGCTATTGCCTGTTTCCACAGTCTGAAGAGAGCTATTGCTTCAGCACCTGCCTTGGGCCTCCCAAACTACCAATTACCCTTCAATCTGTTTGTCTCAGAAAAGTCTGGACATGCTTCCGGAGTCCTTACCCAAAAACATGGTTCAAGACAGCGGCCCATTGGCTATTTCTCCTGCATGCTTGACCCCGTGGCTAGGGGTAGTCCCTCCTGCCTCAGAGCGGTGTTTGCTGCCAGTGCCCTCTTGGACAAGACCAATGATTTTGTTCTTGGTCACCACCTCACGGTGTTGGCCCCTCATGACATTACTGCTATCCTGCAACAAGTTCAACCTAAGCACCTTTCTTCTCAACGCCACCTTCGTCTCCAAACATCTTTACTGTTACCTGACAATGTGAAGCTTCAACGGTGTTTCTCCCTGAACCCGGCCACTCTTCTGCCACTTCCCAAGGGGGGAATTGTGCAGTATTGGTATAGCTTGGACATTAACCCAGAGGTTCGAGCAGATTTGCAGCTGCCTGCCCTTGCACCCCCACATGATGAACAATCAGAGACTTTACTCCACTGCACCTTGTGGTTCAAGGATAGACCAGGCCCTGATATGAACTATGAGGAAGAATTGTTCCAACTCAAGGAAATTCAAATTACTCTGACTGACTTGTTATGGGACCCCACAGGTACCATGCTCATCTTAGTCCATCTCCCAGAGAATGTGACACATCTCTACCATTATTGGGAGACAGCTGTCCCACACATCTCTCACCAAATCCCCTGACACTTTGTGGAAAGACCTAGGCCCGATGGCCAAGACCTGGAGTCAAATGAACCAAGAACAACTGACCTCTATGGGGATCAGCAAAAAGACTATTAATTACTGTACAGCAGGGTACCCTAGGTACCACACAGAAGTCTGTGAAGACCCACTCATCATAGACTGCGACCTCGATATTCCCCATGATTGTTTTGAACAAATGAAAATGGAAACTACACACCTGCCAACTGTCTATGAAGCTGCTTTACTTAACCCAGACCAGACACTATTTGTAGACGGCTCAAGATTTGCTGATGAACAGGGACAATACCACACTGGGTATGCAGTCACCACAGGATGTCAAGTATTACAAGCAGCTGCCCTACAACCAACCAAGTCTGCCCAAGAAGCCGAGTTGACAGCCCTAACTATGGCCTGCAAATTGTCTGAAGGTCTACGTGTCAATATCTATACAGATTCAAGATATGCCCTGGGAGTAGCACATGACTTTGGTCTAATTTGGAAAACAAGAGGATTTCTTACAGCTACCGGTACCCCAGTGAAACATGGGGCAGCCATTGCAGAACTGATGGATGCTTTAGAACTTCCAGCAGAGGTGGCAGTGCTAAAGGTAAAAGCCCACGGACGGCTAGACTCAGAAGAAGCACGGGGCAACCACTTAGCTGATCAGGCTGCTAAGGAAGCAGCACGACAAGGATGGGAAGTGGACAGAAGAGTGGCTAACAGACACAGTACTCATCTACACTATGCAGACACTGCCTACTGATCTTAGGCTTCTAAAGGAACAACAAGCTGCTGCTACCCCCCAAGAGAAACAAAGCTGGAAGAACAGAGGAGCGGTTCTCCGTGATGATGTTTACACTGTCAATCTCAAGTTTTGCCTACCCAGAAACATGTACCCAGCGGTGGTCCAATGGGCCCATGTGCCAGCCCACCTGTCAAAACATCTGATGAACTCATTGACAAGTATTTTGAAGCACCAGGCATCACTACCTTAACACAGAATTACAGTAAATCTTGTACAATATGTGCTAAATGTAATCCTGGAAAGATTATAAAGACCGCACCTAACCACCTAGCCAAGCCACAATACCCCTTTCAGAGGATCCAGATTGACCATATTCAAATGCCAAAGAATGGACGTTATGAATACGCACTGGTCATAGTGGACATGTTTTCAGGATGGCCAGAGGCTTTCCTAGTGACTAATCTCACAGCAAGGACTATGGCCAAGTACCTTTTGACGGAAATTGTTTGCCGATATGGAGTTTCAGAAGTGATTGAAAGTGACCAAGGGACCTGCTTTACTGCCTCATTGACACGGGAAGTCTGGTTAGCACTGGGGGTGACCCTTGCATTCCACACGCCATATCACCACAGAGTAGTGGTAAGGTAGAGCGCATGAATGGCACTTTGAAAGCCAGAATGCTTAAAATGTCACAGGAAACTAACATGCCCTGGCCCGAGAGTCTCCCATTAGCGTTGTTTAGCGTAAGGTACACTCCTAGGGGAAAATATAGCTTATCACCCTGTAACGGATCGCCTGGCACCCCGACTGGGTACCTCCGTTGAAAGATGCTCCTAGCGCTTCCTGAGGTCTCCAAGCACTCTGGCAGACACCACAATCGCCGAACCGGAGAAACAAATAAATTCTCCCAAGCATATGAATGCTGTAGACAGTTGAATAGGAACCATATGAATAGGTTTACTCTCCTAGCAGTCAAACTGGAACAGCATACAATAAATCCTTCCCCCAATAATGAGGCGACACTTCACTTTGAGGGTTAAAACAGGAACTCCCTGTACTGTCACATACAGTCTCTTTTATTCCCAATCCACAAACATAGTACAGCCCACAGGGCGTTACAAAACAACCAATCAATCCGTACAATACACCCAGACACTCCCACACAAAATCCTCCCCTCTGCAGGTGATATGATTACTGAACACAATGGGTAATCTCATTATCACCGGCAGAGGAATACAGTTTTTACACAATATTTATAACTTCTAAAATATACATGTCACAAACATAAAACATACATTTTCATAATCAATCCATTCAGGGGAACAACATATTAAAAAATGGCACGAATCAGACCAGGGGTTCAAAAGTTAAGGGAAAGTCCTTTGTGACTAAATGAAGCATGGCTTTCTGGCCCAAACCAGTTTCAGAGTCTTCTATCCTGGAGAGTAATTCAATTATCTCCCAGGATAGACACAAGACTCCATTAAGCACATGGTTGCAAACAGACACAAAACACTTTAAGATACATAAAGTCACATTTACACATAACACACAGACATTTCACATATCCCCAGATAGCTGGGATCTGAGTGCACATTATTAGATGAATGGCACTCAGATCACACAAATAAGCCTTTCTGCAGGGGAAATAAACGGTTTAACCTGCAGGGCCATAGTCCAAAGGGAGCAGGCGAGCTTCCAGGCTTCTCCAGTTCACAGTGGCGAGGTTGGTTTCGCCACAATCACCTTATGAGATTCTGTTTGGCACAGCACCCAGACTAGGTTGTTATTTTCCTCAACAACTTCAGATCCAGTCAGATGCCATGGTAGACTATGTGACTGCCCTCTCACATGCCTTGACCAAAATACATGCCCAAGTGTTTTCTTCTATTCCAGATCCTGAGTCGAATACAGGTACACACAAGCTGCTCCCCGGTGATTGGGTTATGGTCAAGAAGTTCCTCAGGAAACACACCCTAGAGCCAAGATTTGATGGCCCTTATCAAGTGCTCCTGATCACAGCAACGTCAGTTAAGCTAGCAGGAAAGAGTTCTTGGATACACGCTTCGTATTGCAAGAAAGTGCCTGCACCAGAAGAGGCTACTCCTGCTGAAATATGAATTTGTTATGTGTCTTGTGTTTTTTTTATGCTGCTACATTTTGCCTGGGCCCAACAAGTGGCCATAACCAAAGATAATCATGTCTACACTTTCTGGTACAACTCTTCTAACACAGATGTAGCTACATACACCTTTGATTACTGTGACATAGTTGTTTGCACCTTTCCACAAACACAATATGCAGCCATATACAAAGACATACCTAGCAGAATGGATCCATACATTTGTGTGACTGGAGGAGTTTGGGGACATCATTGTAGTTCATGGAAAGCTGCCGGGTGGAACACGGGTAGACCATGGGGCTACCGACCCCAGAGTGCATTGGACAGACTTGACAAAGACGGGAAGCCTCTCCTCTCCAGAATGACCCTGAGCAAACCCATAGGGTCAACTCCCATTAAACTTACCTTGAATATAGAGCACCCCAGCCCAAAAGACGCAGGGGAATATGTAATGGGAATGTACTGGAAGGGAGGTGGTTCACATAATAAACTGGGGACATTTTACCTACAGGACATGTTCACCTCACCAGACTGGGTAGGAACCACTCACATGACTATTAATCCGTTAAAACCACATATTAAGACTTTACATGACATGGTAGCTATAGCCAACCCCACCTTTGAAGACACTATGGCAGTGGAGACTGGGTTTTCAGACACTAATTTGTGGTTAGAGTGGATGAGATATAATGCCAACTCACACAATAAGACTAATTGCTATGTATGTGGAGGAGCCAGGCCCCATCTGGGTACAGTACCTCTAATTTTACCTCCTGAAGTAGAACTATGTGTTTTAAGTCTCTATGCACAGTCCACCACAAATTCCTCAACATGTGAATCATGGAAGAGGGTTTACCCAATCACTCATGGATATGTCAAGCCACCTGATGGAGTCACAGTATATCCAGGTAATTACACATGTTATTCAATACCTAAGAATACTGGTGTGTATCTGGGCAAATTCGCATCTGGATATTGCTCAACCTACCATAGCCCGCCTGTATCACTGTTAATGAATCATGCAAAGACAATCGGTGATATCTATTGGTTATGTGGTGACAGGCAATTGAGGTCCCAATTAGCTGGGCAATGGTGGGGGGAGTGTGCCTTAACTAAAGTTATAATGCCCATCCACATTATTCCAGATGGTAGCCACAACGCACTAGACCACACACACGTACATTCTAGAACCAAACGTGAGGCCCCCATCCGAGGAAGCTTCGACCCCCATGTGTATATTGATGCCATTGGTGTGCCAAGGGGGGTGCCTAGCGAATTCAAAGCAAGGGATGAAGTGGCAGCAGGATTTGAATCCTTGATTTCAATGATAACTGCTAATAAGAATGTCAATTGGATTAATTACATCTATTATAATCAGCAGCGCTTTGTTTATTACACAAGGGATGCCCTACAGGGCCTGGCAGAGCAATTACAAGCCACTACCCAAATGACATTTCAGAATAGAATGGCCCTAGATATGATTTTAGCTGAGAAAGGGGGTGTATGTAAGATCCTCCCTGAAACTATGACATGCTGCACATTCATTCCAGACAACACTGGGCCAAATGGTAAGGTAACTATGGCCATAGAGAAGCTAGATAGCCTCTCCGACGAACTAAAAAAGAACTCAGGGGTCACTGACACTTGGGACAGATGGTTTGGGTGGATGAATGGATGGCAAAGGACCCTCTTCCAGGTAGGAACGGCTGTTCTTATAATGATTATCATCTTCTTATTCCTAACCTGTTGTGTGCTCCCTTGCATACAGAAGTACTTACAGAAAGCAGTAGGGAAGACTATAGATGACGTGACCCCTACTTTCTTACATCAAGACATCACAGACCTCGAGGATGACACTCCACATACACCCCTTCAGTCACATCAGTTTAAACAGACAACTGCATTTCTGTAGGGACAGTGTAGGGAAAGCGTCTGTCTTTGCGGGCAAGTCTCACGTGTGGAGATGTGGTGGACTAGCTACTGCGGGTTACCCACGGAGTGAAGAGTTCGATGCTTGTGAAGACAGATGAGCTGCAGGCAGCTAGGGATACACTAGGGACAGTGACAGTTGTCATGGTAAATAGCCATTTTAGGGGGGACTGTTGTGGAAATAAGGTCTGCACATATTTCCTAGTTAGTGAAAATGACTATTTACTCATTCCACGATATACATTATAAAGCTATACACACATATTTTAACCAAGATGGCTGCTAGAAGCTTCTAACCCCTCCTCCCCCTCCCCTCTCCCTTTAACACCGACTAACTACCTTGTGCAGCAAGATGGCGCCGGGAAACCGTGGGAGACCCTCATGGTCCTGGTGACATCACCCTCAGTAGGCAGAGCATTAGGAAGACCACTTAACACCTAACCAATTATTGATGTATTATTCCATGTTATCTCTGACAATGATGTAATTTTGCTTTAAAGGGGACCTGCCGTCCCCTCTGAATAAACTTTCCTCAAGTTATTCAACAACCTGGAACCTGTGTCTGGTGTGAATTACTTCAGGGAGCGTGCATGCATTGTTTCATTGATTTGGCCAGGGGCAGATACACAAAGAAATAATCAATACCTTGATTGATTTTTCCATTTCATATATCATTTTATTCAGGGGAAACAGGGCTTTCATTTAATATAAATATTTAGCTATGAAACATAATTTGATATGAAAAAAAATGGGAGAAAATAATATTTTTTTAGTTCTACATGGCATTTTAACTGTCAATGTCATAATACTGTTTGCTTTAACTGCAATAAAATACACATATTTGTATTCAGCAAAGTCTCACGTGTAAAACAGTACCCCCTATGTACAGGTTTTATGGCGTTTTGGGAAGTTACAGGGTCAAATTATAGCACTTTACATTTGAAATTGAAATTCGACAGATTGGTTACGTTGCCTTTGGGACTGTATAGTAGCCCAGGAATAAAATTTACACCCATAATAGCATACCATTTGCAATAGTAGACAACCCAAGGTATTGCAAATGGGGTATGTTCAGTCTTTTTTAGTAGCCATTTGGTCACAAATACTGGCCAAAGTTAGCGTTAGTATTTGTTTGTGTGTGAAAAATGCAAAAAATTCTAATTTTGGCCAGTGTTTGTGACTAAGTGGCTACTAAAAAAGACTGGACATACCTCATTTGCAATACCTTGGGTTGTCTACTATTGCAAATGGTATGCCATCATAGGGGGTAATTTTAATTCTTGGGCTACCATAGGGTCTCAAAGACCACGTAACCAATCTGGCGAATTTTAATGTGAAAAAAATGAAACACAAGCCTTATATTTGACATTTGTGTGGGGAAAATGCAAAAAATTTCACTGTCACTGACGATATCGTGGTTGTAATACATTTTACTGTTTTGAAACACTAATATTTGTGTTCAGCGAAGTCTTCTGAGTAAAACAGTACCCCCATGTACAGGGTTTATGGTGTCTTGGAAAGTTACAGGGTTAAATATAGTGCTAGCAAATTAAATTCCCTTAACTTTTGGCCTGGCTTGTCAGGCAGGTCCTGCAAATTGTAATTAATAAAATGACCTAATTATGTAAAATTATTACATAAATATATACGTAGAATTTTATATATATATTATATATATATATATATATATATATATATAATGTTTAAAATTTTATTTATATATAGGTACATATATATTATTTCGTTCTACGTGTATTTTTTTTTTTTTATTCTTTATTTATTTGTGCTCGGTATAACATGTTGACAGAAAACATTTCGAGACATTGTTGTAGTTTGTGTTCAAGCAGATCCATGTGTTAGCTTTAACATACATATTCCAGATTTTAAGCACCTTTTTATTTAGCATATAGGTTTAGTGACATGCCCGGGGTTGGTAGTGTTGTGGCTGGTCTGTTAGGGTGTGTTATACTCCCCTGGGATACTCCAGGTGTGCGGGTGGTAAATTTGTGATTCAGGCTAGTACAGGTGTGTGGTTCTGGATGACTGTGTGTACTCGCTAGTGGAACTTTGTGGATTTCCGTTAGGTGAGTTTGGCAAGTGTGTAAGGTGCTCCGGTGTGCGATGTACCCTGTGCGTCATCTTGTTTGTCCCATTTAACCGTGGGGATGACGGGGGTGGGCGGAGTGGCGTTAATCTACGGTAAGCGCCTGTTACCTATCTATCGTGTGTGGCTGTCTAGCTCTCACCTAGGTCAGTGGCGGATCCAGAGCCTGACCTCGGGAGGGGCACTTGCAGATTATTTAGAGAAATAATCCAGATACAATACCCACTACAGCTCAGTGTAGTGGTTATGGTGCCAGTAGTGCCGGGACCCCCTCCCAGAGTAAGTAGTCAAACCGTTTAAGAACAGTTTGACAATTTACCTGAGTTCTGCTTGGAAATGGGGTTGTAGTAGGACATAGGAGCAGGGGTGCAGTGTGTGTTTGTTTGTGTAAGAAGGACTGTGTGAGCAGTGTGTGTGTGTGTGAAAGTTGCAGTGTGTACGTGAGGACGGCAGTGTGTGTTAGAGGGGCAGTGTGTGTGTGTGCGTTGCAGTGTGAGTGGGGGGAAATGTGTGTATGGGGGGAAGTTTGTGTGTGGGGGGCCAATGTGTGTGTAGGGTGTGTGTGTATTGGGGGCAGTGTATGT